>CM059189.1:37549028-38749028 GCA_030323885.1 Branchipolynoe longqiensis
CGGTGGGAAGTTTTGAACATGCACAAAACTTGTACCGGACACAACCGGCCTGATGTGTACGGTTGGTATCCGGTTTAAGTCCGTTTAGTCCGTTTTGTCTGTTTCATGTCTGCTACCCATCTGTTTCATCTCCGGTTTGCTTCCGGCAAAGTCCGTGGACAGTGTTGCAGGAATTTGGTCAGTATATCTTTTCGGCGCGTCCGTGATCAGTCCGGTACATGTCCGTTTGACATTCGGTTGTCGTCCGGTTATCGCCCGGTTATCATCCAGTGCCTATACGTTCATGTCTGTTTCATCTCCGTTTCATGTCTGTTCGTCCAGTGTCCATTGATGTGATAGCGCAACATTTCGACACATTTTGAAACATTTTGACACCGAACACCACCGCACTAGACAATTCTTTGTCCGGTTTATGTCCGTTGGTCAATCCAGTAAGGTGTGACAGGTGCTTTAGAGTCGTAGCTGCCTGGTTAGTTCTATGCATCCTCACTAACCGGAAGTGGCGTCCATCCGATTATTCTATCACTTCCTTGGTGCAAACCTGCTCAGTGCAGCCATTGAGGCCGCCTTGGAATATTCATGGCCAGTTGCGAGATGTTTGCTAGTACATGGAAGCACTTCATTTGAAGTAGAATCCTATATACTATACCTATGTTTGATCATAAATATCTCCCAGTGAATAGGTTTGTAAAATATTCGGATTTTCCAAATGTTCTATTACAAAACAGGTATACATGACCAAAGCGCATGTATGTATATATATGTAAGTGCTGGTGGTGCCTGAGTGGAATGTAAATAGACATAGTCGTGCTGGCTGGGCTGTGTGTAAGGGGCACACAGGGCCTACCCCCTCGCCCTCTGCTGGGTGGGATCACCAAACTCAGCATCAAGGTTCTTGGCTGGTGGTGGCCAGAGGGGCCACACCGCTTGGTGGTGGTGGGCAGACCACTGGTAGCCATGGGGATGAGGAATGCTTGATCCGTAATGATAAAACCAAGAATGCTTGTTTCCCATTGGGGGAAAGGGGTGGGCTGATACTCTACAGTGATAATAAACTCTATATAATAAACCAGAGAGGCTTGGACTCTCTCTTCTCACACTCTTACTTTGCTTTACTTTCTTTTTCTCTCCCTCTGTATTGATTTTCACCTTAGCCTACCTACATAGCCACAGACTCGAACACGCAACCCTACAGGTTGTTTCGGGATATACAAATTATCCCGGGTCATAGTTGATCATGATAACCGTGAATAATTACAGTTATGGTCTGTCCGCTTAAAGTTGCATAATCCGATAAAAACATAACATTTTAAAACCAAACATAACATTTTAAAACCAAAACAATTACGGTAAAATCTCTCTATACCGACCCATCCACAGATCGACCACTCCCCTATATCGATCGGTTTATTTGTGTCCCAAAAAATACCATTGCAAGGATATTCTAACTCTCTACACTGACCACTTAAAGTGTGTCCCATGGTCGGTCGATTTAGAGAGGTTTTACTGTATCTAGATTTGATTCTAGATACATCATTTAGATACTGGTGCACTTCTTAAATATTTGACGCCACATAGGATAATAATAAAATAATACTATAATATGTCCAGTGGTGTCAGAGTTTTGGCTTCATGCCAACATTAATTTTGAATGTCTGCATTTCAGGTATCTCAAAAGTTAGCCATTTAAAATCAAAGTTACTTCAAACTAAGATAAGGTAGATTGTCCACGTTGATACACAACATGGGTAATTGAGTGCGCGGAACAACATACGTTAGTATGGATGCTATCGTTGGCGCCCCCTACCAACATACAATCTAACTATGTAAATGGCCGCCGCTTGATGCGCCACTTAGAGTAAAAGGCACAATAATTTGTGACATAAAAGCATTCAAAACTCACTTCGACCAGGGCGTTTCAATCCATCGGACGTGTTCTTCTCTAGCTCAAATTTGTCCCTCCCACCCAACCCAACTATTAAAGATCAGAATCATATTAGGGTTAAGTGGCTGTAAACTCTTAATTTCAAACCCTATGACTCACTACTGTAATGATATAAAAACTAAAATAAAACTGCCACTATATATTGATCTGGTCTTTTGTCGGTCAATTATAACAATCAACCTAATATATTTAACTCAGAAAAATTGACAGAAATTCAAAACCATCGGACTATGCAACTTTAACTTGATTCGAGTAAGGGAAGCCGAAGACCATGTGGGAGAAAGACAAATATATTTCATAAGTGAGGGAGGGTTACAGTGTGGGTGATCAGTCCAGCTCATCGATGTCGAAGGGGGCCTCCCAGAATGCCGGGAAGCTCTGAGGCCGCCAGAGCCGACCCCTACGTAGTAGCCCTTAAATAGAGGGTGGGTGGGAGTGGTGAAATGTTGCTGGTTTGAGGAAGCGAAACCGAATGGTTATGTGTGGTGGGAGGTTTCGCTTAGTGTTCATTGAGGCCACTTCGGGCATGGTGGGTACCCGGCTGCCCTCGCCGAATCAACCACAATTCGGAAATTATGCACCGATTGTTAAGGCCCGGTCAGATACACGTTATTGAACGTAGTTGAACCTAGTGGAGGCTAATCTAGTTGAACCTAGTTGAACATAGTAGAACGTAGTTGAATGTGCCAGCATCCATACTTCTCCGTGATGAGAATGTGATAAGAACGTGTGTGGGCCGTGAGTTTCGATTTAAGCTGTGGACATGTTCAAAATAGCACTACGTTTAAGGCAGATGTAGCCTCTGTGATGATAACATACTCTAGCATACTCTAGCGTACACTAGCATACTCCAGCATACTTCTTACTGTACTCTAGCACACTCTAGTGTACCCTAGCATATTTTGACCGGTAGAAAACTTGGCCGTTCTGCCATGGTCACATAGCCATTAGTGCACAAAGTTGAACGTAGTTGAAAGTAGTGGAGGGTAATTTACATACGGGAACAGAAGAGGACAAGGCAGAAATGGAAATAACAAAATTTATTGGAGAACATAACCTGCAGGCAGGTCGGTCTTGGCTGGAGAACATATCGGTATCGTGTATCGTGTCTCGTGTCATAGTTAAATGACCGTGATATTAGTGTGGTATCGTATAGAGTACCAATCAGGTTAAATTATGTCAAGATAAGTATCAAGCATATCGAACAATGATTAATCAATTAGGAATGAGACTAGTTACATGTTGATAAGTTTAGAGGAAATGTTAGGATCAAGAAAGAGATGAGAGAGAGAATAACTAGCACAGACAACCAGCAGCCCTCAACCCCTCCCCCTTCCATGCATGATTATCGGGTGGGTGGGTGGGTGAAGCGACTTGCAAGGAGAAAGACCGGCGTGAAAGTGAAGTGCAAGATGGCAGTCAGTAACAGAGAAGTAGAGCAAGAAAGTAGTGCGAGAGAAAAGAGTGCCCGTGTTCCCGCCAGTAAATTATCCATGTTGAAAATCAACATGCGTAATGTAGTTCAACGTAGTTCAACGTAGTTCAACGTAGTTCAACGTAGTTGGACGTACCGGGATCCGTACTGTAACGTACTGGGTGCCATACCGTAACATATTTATCCATACCATGATGTATTTATCCATATAGACTACATCACGGTTCTGACTGCGCATGCGCTGAAAACGGCTTTGGGAGCAAAGCAAAGGCGTACGGCCATTGAGTTTGCCTATACGCGCATTGAAAAACCTCAGTTTTATTCAAAATTAATAGAAATCCCAAACCCTAACCTTATCAATCTGATATAATCTTTTTGTTAAACCTGTTTTCTATATGTGTTCCAAGCAGTTTGTGCCTAGGTGGTGTGGTTTTATCAATATTTTACTTTTTCTGCATGGAGATTACTCACTGCCATTGACAATGCATTGAGTACTCTGGCTTTGGCTCTAACACTAGTCTGAGTGCCTAGATCATTCTAAATCTACATGCACATGGCATAGGATGTGCTGATTATATTGATGTAAATGTAATGCTGGATAAAAGATTAATATCTTAATTTATTATATATATATTTTTTAGTTGGTATTCTATGTTTCAAACAAGAGCTGAGATGAGCTGAAACTAGCACATTTCATAGCTGCACCCAGTGTATTAGCATGTGCCATGTGCTTTTGGGGGGGTTGTATTGCTCTGACCCATCCCACAATGCACCGCGCCGCTGGAACCATGATCTAGACTATTGGTGGGTGACCTGCCATCCCTTAATGTAGTTTAACTTAGTGATAGCACATTTCACCCCCGTTAATCTATCCTATGTTCAACTACGTTCTATTACGCTCACTAACGTGTATGTGACCAAGGCTTTAGGAGTTGGTTAGATGGACCAGGTCTCCACTTGAGGCAGACATTTACGTAGACGTCTCCGCATGTTATGTCGCAGCCATGGTTATGGGCCGCTTTATTTTAACTGGAACTAAAGCCGTGTTTACACGGGCGAGGTAAAACGGCTCAAATAAAGCGCCTTGCCTAGTTCGCCTCACATTCGCCGTGTAAACGCGACTCTGAGGCGGATTAGGGCTGATTCAATTCATATGATTCACTTTATGTAAACCACCTCGCGAAGTAGTTTATATGAAGAAAACTAGCTTAAGCACGTCACAAACATGCGCAGTCAAGACCTTAGTTTGTTGGCTTTCCGGTCGATCAAAAGCGCATATTATATAATTTGCTCTATGCACCTGCTAGAGGTGCACAGATATTTTTTTCATGATTTATTTTAAGGTTTTCACTGCCCAGCAGAAGTTTTGACCATTCCAAACCAATAAGATTCAGTCCATACATATCTAGCTCGAACCCACACTCTCTCCTGGCGATGTTGACTAACCGAAACTGGCGCTGGTTAGTCTGGACTTGCTCATGCGCAGATATCAATTTCTGCCTTAAACTGCTCCGTGTGTAAACGCGCCACTACTTCGCTTCATATAAATCGCTTTGTCTAATTCTTTTACAATTGCCCGTGTAAACACGGCTATAGTTGGGGTGATAAATCGACAAACTGGGAGAACATACATTTGCTTCTTAATCGCCAATAGCCATGTTCTATCGGCAATGCAAATTCCATTAGTTGACACTGCAACTGCATTTCGTCTTAACAATTGAATTATCAGAATGGAACGCTGGGTGCAAGTAAGGGAATAGCGCCATACAAGCCTTGGCTGCAATTCACATTCAGTATGTCTGAACCGGAAGCAGGATGTGTGAACCGGAAGTGGTGCCGGAATCGATAGAGTGCAGGCCTCTTGTGCGGGACATTGGCAGTTTGATTCACGGTTGAGTCAAATCAATGACTTGCAAAATTGATACTTGTCATTTCCTACCTTGGCACTCTGCATTAATGGGATAGGGCAAGGACTGGTTAGCTCAGTGTCAGGATAATGTTACTGAGTGGGATATTGGGTCATGGTGCTGGCAGCCTGATTTCCCAGTGGGGCAGCACTATGAAGTTGCCATATGTGTACACTGTCACAAGTCAGTACCCGTCCTGATATTACCTTAGATGTTGTCTGGACGTTAAAGTCCAACAACCAATCAACCATTTAGTATGTTCCTTTCAATATGAACATGTCTCTTCCGAGTTACAGTGATTTGGTGCCCTTGAGGTGAAATGAGACTAAACCATATCTTAAAGTTGCATAGTCCGATGGTCTTGAATTTCTGTAATTTTTCTAAGATAAATATATTAAATCGATCACCAGTATTTCGAATATCTCAAAAGTTAGCGATTTAAAATAAAAAAGTACTTCAAACTAAAGTAAGGTAGATTATAATGAACAACCTAATATGTTTATCTCAGAAAATGAGAGAAACGCAAAACCATCGGACTATGCAACTTTACGTGAGTTCTCAAGCCATGAGGGACGCATTGGTCACGTGACCGTCGGCGTTTTTGGCGGGAATGGAAGCAGGTCAGGGCAGTACCCACTAGATGGCGCCACTGTAGTGGTGCAAACGCTGCCCGGGTAGACTCGCAGGCGGCAGTAGTGTACCTGGTACACGACAGGGGGCGCCAATGATGGTATCGGTCCTTAGCCTTATTGAGAAAGTCGTCGGATTCCCGCCGCGTGAATTACCCTACCCATGTTACGTCTGGCATGTACAATAATTGAAAATAAATAAAAGTTGCTTTGGTCATTTTTACAACCTGTTTAAACACACATGAATAAGGTTTTCTGATGACTACCTTCTAGGACAATTTTTGCGTTGCATTTACATTAGAATTTGATTGCAATGAAATTATGTCAACAACTCTTCTACATTATATAAAGCGCATGCATAGAAGTACACTGCAATGCTAACATTGTGACCAATTTTATTTAGTAAAAAGGCCTATCCAATTAAGTAGACCAATCAAATTAACCTAGCCTACATCATTCTAACAATTGTGGGGTGTCAGTAGGGCAGAATGATACTAACATCCACAGTTTCAACTCCGAAACAGTCAGACTAGTGTTTGGCACGAAATAACTCCTAGTAGATAGTTGTTGAAAGAAATATATATATATGGGTCATTCATTAGAACTGGGCACAAAAGTGTGACATGGAAACCAAAAGTGAAAACCTTCCAAATAATAGCAAAAAACCTTCCAAATAATAGCATACTCCAAGGTCCAATACAGATTTGCATGTTGTGGATATGTCAGAGTTGCCAAAAATGCATTTCGCTTTTTGAATTAGGTCTTATCCAAATTGAGCAATACATTCATATCACACATGTAACATGACAATCAAAGACACATCGAGAACCTCATTTTAACATATACAACATAGTCAAACAAAATGTTATTGATTACTCTTATGCAGACAAGGGTATGACTTACAATAAAAAAGTTGAAAAATAAGTTGAAAAAAGGTTTGGCTACATGCATAGCGTAAATGTGTAAATTTTCACTTTTTCACATCAGCACAAAATCATATAAGTAAACTTTAATTTTTTTTCTGGGGATAGCTTCAATAAATGTACTATTGCTAACATACTTAATACACAAAGGATACAATCATTAGTTGACTTGCAATCAATAAAAGAAAGAACAAATTATCAGCATCGTAATGTGGAAACCCAATATGTGCTGCCCAGTTTTAAAGAATGAACCATATACAGATTGTGTATTGTAACATAGTGTGCTTTATCAGGTAATAAGGGTGCTATATCAGGTCCCAAAACCTGGCTAGAATAGTAGACATATGGTCACCTAATTTGGTATCTTGGAAGTGACGTATTCGATTCCAACTGGAGCTAATCTGTAAATTGGTTCAAAGCTTAAACTTTTAGAAATAATAATAAATGTTGCAGCAGTCGGTGCTGAGGGAGTATTGCGGCTCAGGTTACGTCACGTGACTGACGTTACGTCACGTCACGACATGTCGCAGTTGCCATAGTCCTGGGTCATAATTGTTGGAACCTTACGGTCAGGTGACTCCTGCTCTTCTTTGTCCCGGTCACGTGTCCAGTGAGTGGAGCTGGTCTGGTAAAAGGAATTATTCACGGACACTTTACCAATTTCCGCACAGGAAGCAGTGGCTGAATCGGTACGAATGCCGGCTTCCCGTTCAGAATGTCGAGAACAATTTTAATCCGGTGTGGCGGTTTCAGCGCCCGGTCAGTTTCAGCGGCCTGTCGTGGCTTCTGCGCATGCGCGGATTTTCGCATGTTGCGGCGAGCACTGCTATTTGTTTTGTTTACTGCTACGTTGTTAGCTGCTACGTTAATATCGCTTGGAATTTAAGGTTAATTTAATGAAATTTCATTATTTGAGTATGTAATTCTGTTAAATATGATTGCATTCAATAGATTTCGGCCTGATCGGACCCTAACACTGCCGGGCACCAGCTGAGCTTGTAGCCGGCGAGGCCACGGGTGTTTTGCATATGTCTTAAAATCCGCGCATGTGCAGAAGCCACGACAGGCCGCTGAAACTGACCGGGCGCTGAAACCGCCACACTGGGGCGAGTTAAAGAAATGACATAGAAAATTTATACTTGTGACTACCTAGTTAGGTGCTCGGCATTATTAATAATACAGTATAACCCCGTTAAACCAAACTTGAAGAGACACTGGAAATCTGCTTAGATTAACCGATCATTGTTTTAACCAAACTTTGGCTTCAACTTTGACTTGGCTTTGGCAAAAACGTGGGCACATTATCAATGCAATATACAATGTATGTGGATACTTTGATTATTGTTCTTTATGTGTATATAGTAAAACCGAGTTAAACCAGGCTCAGTTAAACCAAACGATCGGTTATCCAAACTTTTTTCGGCGGCCCGGAAAATACTACAATTTATCATAGAAACAAGTCTCAGATGACTTTATAACCACATGCAAGTTTGGTTTAACCATACCTGGGCCTGACAATTTTGTTTGGATCAACCTATAGTTTGGATTAACCAACTTTGGTTTAAGCAACTTTGTTATATGATAAATGGTAGTATTTTGCCGAGCCGCCGAAAAAAGTTTGGATTAACTGATCGGTTGGTTTAACTGAGCTTGGTTTAACGGGTTTGTACTGTATTAAGATAGGGCAAGGACTGGTTAGCTCAGTGTCAGGATAATGTGACTGAGTGGGAAATTGGGACACGGTGCAATTGGTCTGGTCTCCTAATGGAGCAGCACTATAAAGTCGCCATCAGTGCGAATTGTCGCAAATCATTACCTGTTCTGATATTACCTTGGATGTTGCTTGGATGTATAACCCCAACAAATAAACACTTTCACAAAATCCGCTGAAAGAACAAATTCACTTCTTCTTAATTCCATTTCTAATCCTTCTTATCTGTAAAAATAGTGTCACTTTGTAACCAGTGGTAACGTCATTCTGTGTATTCAATCTCCTGATATGACCTCCGATGTTGCCAGTATGTAAACCCCCAACAAGCAAATTGTATGTTTACCTACTTATCTCTATGATGGATAGGGAAGCAATGCAACAAGTTAATTTTATTCTTTAGATGTAATTGTGATGTAATTGTGTTTCTAAATCTGTCCGTACCTGCTTTACCCTAATTTACTTGTTAGCATTATACTTCAGTTATATATTAACAGGTAATTCATGTAAATTAACTATGACTGCAACCATAGTTTGGCACATGAAAGCGGGTCAGAAGGTGGTAAGGCTAAAAAGGGTGTTTATCTCATGTAGCGAGTCAAGAACAGTGATGGACGCATTGATGCTGAAATACAGAGGAGGATGGCCAAGGCTAGCGCATCTTTCGGCCGACTACGCCAGAGACTCTGGAACAACCACCATGTGTCCAGGCGGGTCAAAGGCAAGATCTACCATGCAATCGTGCTATCCACCCTACTATACGGAGCCGAGGCCTGGACAGTGTACAGATAACAGGTGAAAAAGCTGCATGCCTTCATGATGCAACATCTGCGTTCAATCATGAGGCTAACCTGGAAGGACAAAGTGACAAATAAGGAAATACTCAAACAGACGGGGCTGCCCTCTATGGAAGATCTTCTGATCAAAAAGAATCCCTGGTGGACTGGACATCTCATGAGGAAGTCATCAGAGTAGAGGATCTGCCCAATCTGTGGTTGAAGACTTAACTTCATAGAGGGAGTGTTGTAGAAGCTGGGGACATTTTCACAACGTAGTGACGGCGGGGCGTTGGGGCGGCAGCAAATCTCTTCGGTCCGGTGTGTACTTGAGCTGTAGGTGTAGTGTAGCACTTGAATCCGGTCAGCAGCAGGGGTTTGAGGAAGGCGGGCAAAGGTGGGAGCAGCGGTCGTTCCAGCAACAAGAACAAGAGAGAGAAATCATAAAGAACACAACTACCCTGGTCAGGGGAAGAAGTGTGCCTGGGAGAAATCGAAATGGGCAGAGTCTGGAAAGAGAAATGAGGAGAGTTGAGTCAAAGGACCGCATCTATTTGTTCTATGGTGACCGTCCAGCGAGCCATAGACACGGACAGAGTAAGAGTAGAAAGTGAAATGCCAGCGGGCTCCCCCTCCTGGAACTCTTTTCAGACATATCGAGGAGGAGCATGGCCGGCGGAGAGGTGATAGAGAGAGGTGTGGACAGAGTGCGGTCCAGATAGCAAGTGGTTTAACGGACATGTTTGGACCGTCCTACATGTTTGCACCATCCCATTTCTTCATATATCATATATGGAGACTGCTTCCAAATAGGTAGTCGCTTTTGATAGTGGTTGGAGCACATGTTTGGACCGTCCTACTCTGGATGCCACACACATATTGAACACTAATTCTTCAGTTTACTTAAGATAAGATACGCTTTGCATACACTAAGCATAGGTTCTGCTTAGGTTACGCATACGCTACTCATACGCTCATACGCTATGAATACGCTATGCATACGCCACTCATACGCTACTCGTACGCTACTTGTATGCTCCACATGCCAATCAAAACCATCAAAAAATGTCACAGTACACTCCCATACGCCCCTCGTACGCTCCTCATAAGTTACGCATACGCTCAAAAACACCCGAGAGGTCACCAAAGGTCACGATACGTCATCCCGCGCAGCTTTTTCCCATTTTCGACGTAGGTTTTGAATACGCTCCCGCCATACGCCGTAATGTCACAGGGCCTTAAGCTAGATATGTAGAATCAAATTTAGATCATTTTTTTGGTTTTGCAAATTTGATGATTTCATCGGACTATGCAGCTTTAAGTTAGGGGTAAAACAAGGTCAACTATCACCAAGCTGTGCATGTGGTGGCTTCAACTGCCAGTGTTTATCTATATTGACCTAGAATTGAGAAATCTGAAAAGAATGCAAAAAAACAAGATGGCCGCCAGAAGAAACTTTCAAGCTTTATTAATCTACATGATTTCAATAATTATTCACCATAAAACTTGCAGGTTATGATCAATAGGCATTGGAACTATGTACAGTAAAACCTCTCTCAATCGACTGACCATGGGACCGACTGTAAGTGGTTCATTTAGGGAGGTGTTCAGTTTACAGATTTTCTTTTATCGTTAGAGTCGTCTCGTATGGGCAATCATTTGGGACCCAAATTATAAAACAATCGATATAGGGGAGTGGTCGATCTGCGCAGGTGGTCGGATAGAGAGATTTTACTGTATTTAGCCCTTTGGATTAAAAATCCATGCGGTTATTTCCATAACCCAGTTTACGGACAATTTTTTGTCAATGAGTGTCTAGCATTCATGTCCAGAGGGTGCGGTGGGAGTAACTAGGCTCCGAGAACGTCGGGTTCCACAAGTAATTATAAAGTCTGTAATGAGGGCGGTGCAGGTGAGTGAGAAGACGGCAGGTGGAGTGGTGAATTGGTAGCCATTGATTGGTAACCCTGGAGACATACCAGGTGGTATAATCCCACCTAGAAGGAGAGTGGAATTACTATTTAATAGAATTCAGTGAGGGCTCGCTGGCATCAGTCAATGCCAACCACTGCATGTTCATTCACAGCTAACTTTTAAAATTGTGCACAATAAAATATTTAACTGCACCTACACATGCAGCATTGTACATGTTATGATAATACGGGCAATTCTCGGCAGGGCAGCAGGGAATCGGTAGGGCTAACAACCTTCGATATTGTGGGCACTGCTGCTGCCACCTAGTGGTTCCCTTAAGCGGCTGTCGCACCTCACCGGATTGGGGGAAACGGACAGAAACCAAACAAAGTCCGGTTTGTGTCTGTTCAAGTTTTGAACATGCACAAAACTAGGAACAGATGCCACCGGATTGACGTCAACGGTTCTTGTCCGGTTTGAGTTTGTTTCGTTCATTCAATGTCCATTTCATATCTGCTTCATGTCTGTTTCATGTCCGTTCATAGACCCGATGTCGCAACACTTTGACACATTTTAATACATTTTGATACTTATCACCACCGGACTAGACAATTCTGTCTGTTGCTCAATCCGGTATTGTGTGATAGCCACTTTACGGATTAGCCCACACTAACTGAACCTTAATTATTGTCACCACCTGGCATCAATCTTTCCCCTCCATGTTCTGACATTAGAGGCGGTCCTTGCTCCAACAGTTATTTGCCTGATATGACCTTAGATGTTGCCAGGATGTAAAACTCCAGCAACCAACCAACCGTCCAGCCAGCTGCTGACGCATGAACTTTGGATCCCCCCCCCCATTATCCCTTTGCGGGTACATTGTAGGGCTGGGTCCAGATGCCATCTTGTATGAATTAATACACTTGTTGCCAGCAGTTACCTGTCTGCGTCATGCTTTACCTGAATCATATAATATTATTAAAGGTTCATAGTCCGATGGCTTTGATTTTTGCTATTTTCTGAGATAAACATATTAGGTTGATTGTTGTTGAAGTAACTTTTATATTAAATGTTATTTTTATTGTAAATGGCTAGCTTTTGAGATATTTGAAGTGTAGGCATTCACAATTAATTTTGGCAAGCATGCACAACCTGAAGCCTTTGCCTTCTGCAGTAACAGGTTCTATTGGATTGATTATGTAATGCCGCCTATGTGGCAACACATCTTTAATAAGTGCACCAGTATCTAAGTTAGATATTTTTTTGGTAAAGTATTTATTCATCTGAATATGACATTTGTCAGTGCTGGAGCACTGGTCTTCCGGCCATCTTACTATTGGAATTGACATTCTAAATAATCTAAGTTTGATCAGTGCTGTGTTAGTCAGAGCACTGATCGTGTAGAATTAAGGGAGTGGCTCCTGCTGTATAATGTACAGCACCAGTCACTGCGGTTCATACAAAAATGGGGAGCAGCACCAAGTAGAAGGTGTGTACTCGGGGCAACTCAAACAATCGTTGTGGGTTACATTTTTCTCTTGTAGACCCGCTAAGGACGACACAAGAACGGATGTGGATAATACAGTTTATTACTACCACTCTGAATACCGTATCTGGCTGGCATAACCGCCGAATCAATAACAAAAAAATGTTCTCTCGGGTGAGCTGACCGGCGCGCAGGCCGGGTGCATATCAGGAAGGCGCCGGGCCGGCCGAGCGCCGTGGTTATATACGACTACTGGCACGCCGCCTAGCGAGCAGCGGGCGCAAAATGCTTGGCACGGAGCCGGCGCGTTCGAAACGCCTGAATATGACCAGCTCATATGTACATTCGTCAATGCCCGCGGGTGCCTACACCAGCATATACGCGTATATACTACCTGTAGACCCGCTAAGGACGACACAAGAACAGATGTGGATAATACAGTTTATTACTACCACTCTGAATACCGTATCTGGCTGGCATAACCGCCAATGGCGCACAGCGCCCCCAGCCAACTAATAACTCGACAAGGTCGAAGCAACTCGCATGTCAGCTAGAATCCGCTCAGGGAGAGGAGAAACAATATATGAAAAGATAGCATCCGATGACCAATCCCCTCTAATCATCAACTCCTCTAATGTAGAGCCCTGCATAGCAAGAAACGTACACCCCCCCCCTGCGAAGCGAATGACAAGAAAATAACTCCTTCTGCAACCCTGCGCACTCAGCGAAATATTTGATCGCACAATTTAAAGCTTGGTACTCCAAAGGCTTGAACCCACCGCTAGGTGAGGGCACTTGAAAAGCCGGCAAAGCATCCAACACAGGGACCTCTCTAAAGTGCCTCTTAGTCCAATAGACTGCACATAACTCCTGATTCATCACTTTAGCCACAGGGATCAATAACTCACGCTGCCTAGACTGGATAGTCTTAGTCCGCTTCACCGTAATCAACATCCCCCAACTGAAGAATTTAAAATTCTCCCTAGATAGGACGGAATCCGACCTAGTTAATTGACTCTTCCTTAACAAAGCTCTAAAACCCGTCAATAAGGCAGCGCAAATCGACACATGACCTATACTGCTCGACATAAAGGAGAAAATTAACAATAATTGTCTAGGTAAAAGCGGAGTAGCGCGTCTCACTACGCACCCTAGCTGTCTCCTTGCTCCCCCCAAAACCGTTTTGACCAGATGAGAATTATAATTAATCGGAGGAGAACCTCTCGCTTGTAGAAAATAATTCAATGCTGATAAGTAATTCGTAATAGAACTAAACTTCAACGATCTCGTTAACCAAGTAATATACAGCCCCACCTGCACATCAGGGCATGGCAGGGGAGGGAATAAACCCTGGAATTCGTCTAAAAATGAAAAATACTTCTTAATCTGGGTTGAATGCGTGGCATGACTGCTTTCTGAGTAGTAGCTCGACTGAAGCAGCGACATCTCCCGACGCAATTCTGGCAAGGGAACGGGAAAAATAGAGTCAGGCAAACAAATGCCTACAACACAGCACCTCCGCAGAGTCTACCAACCCAACCCTAGTCCTGTCCTCCCCTACAGTCCAACGACTCAAAGCGTCACAAATCACATTCCTCTCACTCGGTACATACACTGAACTAATTTCGAAATTATACTCACAAGAAATCCAAAATAATTGTCTCACCCACTCCATTATCAACTTACTCCTACACCTCCCCGATGCCAAAACTGCACGAACAGTCATGTTATCCGTGACAAACACTATCGACTTGTCCCTCCACTGCTCTCCCCACCTTGCCGCGGCCGCCATCACCGCCCACATCTCACGCATGTTAATATGCGCGTCATCGCAAATTTGATTAGAATGAGCGTAATGATGCTGAACCGAAGACTCTAAGTCCTGAGACGTGTTCGAGTCAAAAACTCCAACGCACCAATCGCTTCCGTGAAGTGCACCAAATCCAGAGGAAGACGCGTCCGTATACACAGACACGCACTCTGCGTGGCTCCCCAATATGCACGCATGGCCATTGAAACGATATACAAACTCTAACCACCAAGCTATCTCCTCCTTAAATGCAGTATTCAATCTGAATTGGTAGTACGGACACTTCAATGTCCTAACGACGTCATAGACCCGACTACAAAACGAACGACCTCCCTTCACCACTGAAGCACAATGCGCTAGGCGCCCACCTAACCTCTCTAAATCCCGTCTCGTCGCCTTCCGTCTCCCCACAAAGGAAAGCAAATGGGACTTTAATTTTGCCACCTTATCTGCCGGCAGAAATAACTTCATGCGCACTGCATCAATCTCTATGCCCAGGAACCTGGTGCACTGGGACGGAGATAACATCTTAGGAAAACTAACAAAAAAACCTAACTGTCTAAGAACTCTAACAATAATCAACTGTGAACGAACACACGCGTCCCAAGACCGCTCCACTACGGCGAAATCGTCCAAGTAATTTATCACTCCCAATGCACCCCGCCGAGAACAAGCACGCACTACGAAGTTACTGATTCTTGTGAATACATATGGACTGGAAGACAACCCCATACACATACGGTTATCGACAAAAAAACGAACACCTGCACCCAAATCCCACTGTGAACCCTGTCTATTCCTATCGCTCGGATGGATCGAGACTGCTCGATACGCATTTTTAATATCCCCTACCGCCATGTAGTCCTGTGCCCGCATATCATCGACCAGGTCGTCGACGCCTAAATAAGAAAATGTCTGACTCACCTTGTCGACGTATGCGTTCACAGACCCACACAATGGACGCGAACAATCTACAACACAGCGTAAACCCTCACCCATAGACTTAGGAACACAACAAATATTGTGAATGCAAGCAGGGGAAACAGTCACCTCAGAAATATATCCATTGCGTAACTCACACGATAACTGTTCACTAATAAATTCATCATGCGCGTCAGAGCGAACTGCTCTATTAAATACAGTGTAATTAGCAGTACAGTCAAAATTAATGACCTCAAAGCCAAAAACTATACTTCTCAATATGTAACTCCAATCAGCGTCATGCGACCCAAACAAAAATAATTCGCAGAACGCACGACACAGGCGCAATTGTGTAAGGTTGCCCGCGATGTAATGAGTGCAATGACAACTCCCTAGAAAACATGCATTCATTACACAAAAATCAACAGCAAAAACATCATCACGATCATCGATGGCATGAACAACAAAACAATTCAAGTCTACTGTTAGAAACAACCAAGTACTCATTAAATCAATCCAATTAAGTAAGCAAGTCTGCCAATTATTGTCTGCAATGTCACCTTGAGCATTGTCCATTGTAACGGGACCAGAGTATGCAGTACAACCGCCTTGAGCTGCAATGCCCCCTGGCCCGTCACGACCAGTCGAGCAATCAATCAGCGGAGAGTGCGTGACCCGACTACCCCGAGCTGCCACGCCCCCCGACTCGCCTTGACCAATTGAGCAATCAATCAATGGCTCCGCCCACCGCCGGTCCTCATGAACGTCCATTGACTTACTTTCCTCAACACCGGTGCGCCCGACCCCACATCAATCTTTCCTACATTTGTCGCGCCGGTGCGACTTCGCCCCGCATTTTCCGCACCAATGGCCGAACCAACATGTCGGTTGGTCCCTCGAACACCCATCCTCACTATTGAAACCATAACGCGGTCGCACCCCGTCCTTCGTGTATTGCTTCGACTCGTTTCCCTTCCTCGACTGACCATAAGTGTTCGTCTTCAAACAATCAAATCCATAATAACGCAGAGTAAGTTCAGAATTGCCCGGGTTAAAAGCCGAATAACCGTCCTCCGCCGCCAAGCGACGAACACCAACATCATAATTCACATGCGCAGCGTTTATAAATTTATCAGCTTTAGCCCTACCCGACAGATAAGCGATATGACGAACAAAAGGCTTATAGTCTCTAATGTTCGTATCCTTAGTATGCAGCATCCAATGACAGTTCGCCTCAATGAGCTCAGTTCAACTTACGCACAATTTTCCTATCTTCCGTGAAGTGTTTTATGGACCACTTACTTCTAAGTCGCCTCTCGCTACTACGCGTCCTGTCTGAGGATGAAGACGACGAACAACTGCGGCGCCTATGGCGCCTCCGACGCCTCGAAGGACTACTGCCCCGTCGCAGCTCCGACTTGCATGCCTCCAGCACCGGTGTCCTCGACCGCCGGTGCGCACCTGGCGACCCTGACTCCCGGCGCTTGCCTGACGAGGCGGTGCGGTCCCTGCACGCACCCCCCCCTCTGTCGCCCGACACGCTCCGACCGCCGGCACTGAAGACACTCCGACGGCGACTCGATGAACGGCTCTTCCGCCGCCCCCTCGACACGCTCCCCCGCCTGCCGCCCGACCTGCTCCGCCCGCCACCGCTGTCCCGTGACGCACTCCTGTCCGCACCTCCCAACGACATTAACGATAACTCTCTTTCAATTGTTAGAGTCTTCTCGGCTATGACTGCTTTCCTCTTCTTTTTCTCCAAACCCCGCAAACGCTCAAGCAATGAGCGCTCGTCGTCACTCAGCGGGTCGTCCGAGACGACCGGCACAACCAAACTAGCTTTAGCAGGCTCCAATAACTTTTCCGGCTTCAATTTCTCCTTTTCCATCATTTCTCCAGCCTGACGCGTAGTACGACGCGTCCGAGCTGGGCGTCTCGTGCACCCGTTGTTAATGGGCGCAGGGTGTATGTAGCCACACAGTGCACAAAAGTCCTTCGGCATATGTCTAATGACAAAAACCGACAAGTGACAGCAACTACCAAAGAAGTGCGTACTGTGACAGGAGCAGTCGACCGCTGACAGCAGCCGGTGCAGACGGAGCCGGCGGTGCAAACAGTGCAGGTGTTTCTCTCGGGTGAGCTGACCGGCGCGCAGGCTGGGTGCGTATCAGGAAGGCGCCGGGCCGGCCGAGCGCGTGGTTTTATATGACTACTGGCACGCCGCCTAGCGAGCAGCGGGCGCAAAATGCTTGGCATGGAGCCGGCGCGTTCGAAACGCCCGAATATGACCAGCTCATATGTACATTCGTCAATGCCCGCGGGTGCCTACACCAGCATATACGCGTATATACTACCTATAAAACAAACTAACTTTATAGTTGACAAGACATTTTGTCTGTCTTATGTAATGTTCAATGTGTTTAAACAGATTGATAGTTATGTAGGATGTTCGGTGTGTTGTTGGTTTGTTCATGATGGTTAAGGGTGGTGGCAGGGGAGGGGGGCCAATATGTAGAATCAAATCTAGATAATTGCTTTGGTTGTGAAAATTTGATGTTTTCACCGGACTATGTGATGTCTATGTGGTTGTGCAATGTCACCGCTGACAAGTGAAAAGATGACATCTCCTAGGAGTTAAGAACTGATGGCAGCTCTTGTGACCCCCTCAAATAGACCACCTCTCCCAGATTAAAGAGTGCTGAGTGGACAAGAACTCTAATTGGCAACCAACTCATACTGATTTGTATACGCCATTTAGCATATATACCTTTAACTTAAAGCAGACTCTACATGGAATCTTAGAAGGATTCTTCTTAAATCTGATTGGTCCAACGAAAATATCAAATTTTCAAAACCGTAACAATTATCCAGATTTGATTCTACATATCTACCTTAGATACTGATGCACTCATTAAACCATTTATTGTCAAATATAAGGGAATACAGTGGCATTTTAATACAATGTGTTACTGCAAAAGCCTATGGTGTAAGCTTGCCAACATTAATTTAGCGTGTTTCTCATAAGTTAGCCATTTAAAATAAAAGTTACTTCAGACTAAGGTAAGGTAGAATATAATGATTAACCTAATATGTTTATCTCAGAAAATAACAGAAACTCAAAATCATTGGACTATGCAACTTTTACATTTATTTAGCTCATAATAGACGATTTCCACCATCACTGCGCACTTTGACGTCACAAGGGGAACTATTGTTATGTGCAACAGCTAACTGTGCAGCATGCTTTGTGGGAAAGGTCTCATAGAAGATTTCTACCGCCAAAACCTTCCCATTGATGTCAGGGGTAAAGACTAATGTTGAGGGCAACAGCTAATTGTGCATCATTCTCTGTGGGAAAGCTCTTAGAGAAATCTTTGGCCAACCTTCCCTCCGGGGCAAGAACAAATGTTGTAGATAATGGCTCATTCTGCGGCATCTTCTTCGGAAAAGGCCTTACAGCAGATTTCCATCGCCAACATGTCCCTCTGATATTAGGGGCGATAGAACTAATGAGCAACAACCTACTTTGCAGCATTCTCTATGGAAAAGGTCAAATAAGAAGATTTCAACCACTGCGATGGCAGATGGAAGAAGTAATCTTGTTGTTAGCCGTTAACTGTGCATCATCATACTCTGTGGGAAGAGTCTCATTGGCCGTAATCGATTAACACGACCCGGGCGACTCGGGTCACCCGACTTGTCAGAATTTCAAATAGAACACCTCGAGTGGAGTCGACAAATACACGTGCCGTGTGCAAAACAACCCGACCCCAGTAATCCACCTCTTGGCTGGGGTGGCTAGGAGCGATGACATCACATTTGCACTGGTACCATCCTGCAGGATAACAGCCACCGGTACCAGTCATACATATTTTGTGTTGGTAATAACCTAGATTAATGAAATGGAAATATCATAACACAATTTAAATCCTATTTTGCTGTAATTATATCGACTATTAAAAGACCAAAAAAAGGGGCCACCATTTTTTTCACCCCAAGCTTGGGGAAACGTATTCGATTATTCGACCCGAGACTGCAGGATGTGCGCATGTGCCAAAAAGTGGCTCGGGTGACCAGAGTCGATTTATCGATTACGCCCATTGAGAAAATGTCCACCACCGACCTTTCCTCTGGTGGTAGTGGGAAGAACTAATGTTGCAAGGAACAGCTCACTTGGCACATTATGTACTTCATGGTGGTTTTATAGCGCTTCCTACTGGGATATACCAGACTCGCTGTCCAAATCGGTAAGAGCGCAGGCTTCCTATGCGGCAGGGCAGGGTTAAAAATGCTGCCTGAGTCAAACCAATAACATACACAATTGATAGTCGTCGCTGCCAACTTGGGCAGTCGGCATTAATAGAAAATGGTCGAGGACTAATTAGGTGAATATCACGATACTCGCCAGATACAGTTATTCATTCGCTCATAGTCAGGGAGAGCGCCAGGATGGAGCAGTGAGTGAGTTTGTTAGTTGGTTGGTTGTTGTTGTTTTACGTCCTAACAACATCTACAGTCAAATCAGGATGGGTAACGACTTGTTGCAGTGCACACTCATGGCAGTTTTTTTTATAGTGCTGCTCCACTGGGAAGCCAGGCCACCATGACCTGATATCCCACTCAGTCACATTATCCTGACACTGAGCCAACCAATCCTTGCCCTATCCTAATAATGCTGAGTGCCTAGCTAGGAAGCGACACGTATCAATTTTGTAATCATTGGTTTGACTCAACCAGGGTCGAACCCACAACCCTATGAGTTCGGATCCCCGATCTCCCAAAACAGGAGACGGACACTCAACTCATTCGGCCATCCTGTCTGGTCGGGTACCGATTTGTGACAGCGCACATGCATGGAAACTTTATAATGCTGCCCCACTGGGAAATCAAGTCACCGGCACCACGATCCAATATCCCACTCATTCACATCATCCTGACACTGAGCGAACCAGTCCTTTGCCTTATCCTAATAATGATGAGCACCTGGATAGGAAGCGACAAGTATAAATTCTTTAGTCATTGGTTTCACTCGACCATGGTAATAACCCGTCAATTCGAATCCCACGATCTACCAAATTGGAGACGGTAGCTCAACTCATTCGGCCATCCCGTCTGGTCTCAGGTTGCAAGTAGAACAGCAGCATGTGTGTGGGTGGGTAACAGGTGTGGGTGTGGGATGTTGGTGTGTGGGTGTGGGTGTGGGTGTGGGTGTGGGATGTCGGTGTGTGGGTGTGGGTGTGGGTGTGGGTGTGGGTGTGGGTGTGGGATGTCGGTGTGTGGGTGTGGGTGTGGGTGTGTGGGTGTGGATGTGGGTGTGGGATGTGGGTGTGTAGGTGTGGGACATGGGTGTGGGTGTGGGTGTGGGATGTCGGGCTGTGGGTGTGGGTGTGGGTGTGGGATGTGGGTTTGTGGGTGTGGGTGTGGGTGTGGGTGTGGGTGTGTGGGTGTGGGTGTGGGTGTGGGATGTCGGTGTGTGGGCATGAAGAAGAAAAACACCCAGGAGATCAGGGACGACCCCTATGATAACATCACCTGCCACTAATGGGCTTAGTTGATTGAATGCGCAGCTTCTGAATATGTCCAGGCTTTGATTGTGAATTCAAAGGCAACCAGAGCGCCATGTAATATCTGATCAAAAGCCAAGGCAGTAGGTCTTGTTAATGGGTCGCACCACAGTTGTCCACACTCTTCAATCACAGACGCTGCAGAGAGAAAAACAGCTTACAGATTCAATGAGTGTCCAAATGTCAGAGGTACGGTGAGTGATTGTAGGAGCTCTGAGGCGTGGGAGAGGAGGTGGCGCCACATGCTCAGGGCATGAGGAACTAGTAGATGACCTAATGAGTAGGCGACCAGCCGATGACTGAGTGGCTGGGGGAGTACATGAATCTTCTGGCTTATTATACTTGCATAATGGCCTATACAGGATATATATATGTGTGATATATAAGCATTATGTGAGTATAAAGTATTATGCGGGTAAAAAGCATAATAAGTATTATGCGAATATAAAGGTGCGGAACGGAGATTATTGTTATTATTATTGTTATTATATTGCTATTTGATATATATCCATTTGGTGTGCAACACCCCCACCCCACGTGACCAGTCGCGCCACCACCGCCACCACCCTAACTATGAATGCTAAACACTATCATTCACACAATTTCTTGCATTATGCTAGGGCTTAATATTCCCTATGCCAGAGAGTACATTGTCTCAACACACTTCATTTGTTCCTTCCTTCCTTGTACAATAGCAAGCCTTTAAATTTCTGGGCGTGAGTGAATAGTGTAGCGTCCAGGTTAGATCATGCCAGTAGCAGTGCCATGTATCGCGTGGTTGGAGAGGGGGGGGGCATACATCAGGTAAGGCACTATCAATAATTAATAGTAAATAAACATATAATTCCCTGCCATGCCTTTATACTCATATAATGCTTATACATCACATATATATTCATATATATACCCCCTAAGAAGAAGGACAGAAGCTAGTTTAGTCTCCCAAACAGCTGGCGCGGGGTTGGGGGCAATTTAGGGTGAGAGTGGGGGTGGGGGGTGGGGGGGCTGGCGGAGGGTGATGCTGAGGTTGTGTGTGTGTGGGGGGGGGGGGATGAGCGTCCGCTGCCCCTAAGGACCACCTAAGATGAATACTACGTTAATAATTAAATCGTCACTAGAACAACAGCTGCTTTGTATGGAAATGGCTGTTGAGGGCAGCCAGCTGTCACTTGTACTTAGCATCTCATAAGCCAATATACAGTGCAACCCCATTTAACGCACCCCAATCAATCAATCAATAGTTCCGTCCTCTAGTCGGGGGTTTGATGCAATGGTTCTACACTTGTCCTGATGGTGTACTGTTCTGATAGACTGTTAATAATTCAAGCCTGTCCACTGTGAAATATTTGGAAACCATGATGGTCTTGGTCTCCCTCTCCCTCTGCTGCCATTCACCTTCCCTTCCAACAATATACGGTATATTGAACTCTGACGAATGATGTGGCCAAAATAAATAAGTTTCTTTTTCTGTATAGTGGCAAACAAGCTTTTCTTATTTAAAATCTTTTTGAGAACTTCTTTGTTGGTGATCTTCTTTGTCCATGATATTTTCATCATCCTTCGATAAGTCCAAATCTCAAATGCTGCTAAACGTTTGTACATTTTCTTAGAGATTGTCCATGTTTCAGCCCCATACATTAGAGTAGACCACACACTGAAGAATACGCTTCCTTGTTTGTATTAATATCTTACTTGATGTTAACACTCTATACACACCCCAAATTAACGCGAAATCGGATAGAGCACGATGATTCATTGGACCTGGGATTCTTTAATTCAAAGGTAATTCAATGACGTAAACCCAGATTTAGCTCGACCATGCTTTTGTTTCAAATGACCTTTTATGGACTTCAGCGATCTCATTATAACGTGGTTTCACAGTATTTTATTATTAGTACATGGCATGGCTACGGAACTATCACAGGGCGAAGCTGTTCATGGTGAAGTTAATGATGAGGCAATAATATGATATCCGTCTCATGGAATCGGGTATTAAGCCATAAGATCTATAATTGAACTACGCAGACTCGGATGAATGGTATATATTTGGACTTTTTAATGCACTAGAATGGTAATCGTACATGCATGAGTATAATGAGAGAAGGCCCCGAGATGCTTAAGCCCTATAGTTCTAGTCTTTTATTGTGGGGTGGGCGGCATGGCAGAGTAAAATGTCCGTCACCGTCCGCCGCCAAGTTGTAGTGGCCGAGTTCGGCAGTCGCCGCACGCATGATGGCCGTTCCCTCACATTGCGCCAAACTGTTGCTTTGTTGTTTTACATCCTAGCCACATATAAGGTCATATCAGGATGGCGCGCCAACCTCTTTTGGTTTTTTCCCCCCCACGCGTCGATACACGTTGGCCACACGCTACCAACACGTTGCGCCGCCACCAGAAAGTTGAACGTATACAACTTATTTTGCGCGTTGGCGGCACGCCGGCGAGAAGCGTCGTAATGTGACAGCCCCATTAGGTTGCACTTTTCACACTAGCCATAGTGGCACTCTCCCTCCCCATATACAAGACGCGTGGCCGAATCGGTAGAGTGCAGGCATCCCGTGCAGAAGATCAGAAGTTCAATTCCCGGTCGACTCAAACCTCTGACTTACACAATTGATACCTGTCACTTCCCAGTCAGTTGCTCAGCATTATTAGGATAGGGCAAGGACAAGTTGGCTAAGTATCATGATCATGTGACTGTGTGGGATATCTGGTCATGGTGCTGGTGACCTGGTCTCCCAGTGGTGAAGCATTATAAAGTCGCCATGAGTGTGCACTGTCACAAGTCGGTATCTATCCTATTATGGTCTTAGATGTTGCCAGGACGTAAAACACCAAGAACCATCCAACCCTCCACATATTCAGAATGAAAAGGTGTGCTTGTAGAGCATTTGTCAGAGTACATTTCCAGTGTCTGTGGCGTATACCAGGTATATTTAAATAATGGGTCACCTGATTGTATTGTGTATTATTTGTTATCAATATTCGGTATATCTTACCGCCTATTAAAATTCTTTAAATATGAACTGCGTCATGCTCAGATTGACTATTCATAGTGATGTCATGGGACACTTGTTATTCTGGTCCTGAACAGATCATTCCGTGCAGACTGGTTTGGAGCGCTAATGAGGCAAACCTTGACGTCACGCACGAAGATGTCAGTTGGCATTATATAGATTATAAAGCTAAGATTCCACATACGCAGTATGCGATATGCAGTATGTGAATGTGAATGCGAATGCGAATGTGACATATAATGGAAAAACACAGTGGTGCCTCCATATATCTGGCTGCGAATGTGAATGCGAATGTGAATGTGAACGTGAATGCGGCAAGTGGATCGCTCTATGGACCGATTGGCACGAATGCGAATGTGAATGTGAATGTGAATGCGAATGCAAATGCGGCTCCATTTGCCATAGAGCAAACAGTAACTCTGACTTTCCTTCACAAATTTGGAGCAAGAAAGACCGAAAATGGCATGTGTATTTATGCCGCATGCCACATAAGCATTGGCATGCCGCATCCCAAGTGTACGGAATCTTGGCTTTAGGCACATATGCAAAGGATCTCAATTTCACTATTGGTCAGCGTAGTGTAATATCCACTATTTACCAATATTCAAGAACTACTACTACTGATTTGTTATTCCTATAATTTCCAATTTCCTACAGACCTAGAAACTACCGGTCCCAAATAAACTAACATCCTGCTCACCCTGACTGAAGACCCCTCTTTACATAATATATTCAATGGTGTAGTTCCAAAGGCCAATCTGAATGTTCACGAATTTGATTCCGTTGGAAGGAAAATCATTGAAAATATGATTGGACAGTCCTATTTCACATTCAAGTGGAAAGATAGAGTCATAACCCTCCATGATGTGACAGCCACCCATATTGCTTCGGCTCAATTAAATTGATCGACCCTGCCCTGTTATTCCAGCGATCCTAATAACGCCGAGAGCCAAGGGAGGTAGCGAGAAGTATAAATTGCTACATCATTGGTTTGACTCGACCAGAGTTCGAACCCACGAGTTCGAATCCCACCTCATACTACACTAACCACCGCCCTCTCGCACTCACACACACGCATACACACACACACACGGACCCACCCCATCGACACACATCAACAAGAATACCAGATATGAGACTGTTCATGGGGTGTCAACTCTCATTTAAAGCTGTATAGTCCGATGAAAGCATCACATTTTGAAAACCAAAACAATTATCTAGATTTGATTCTACATATCAAGCTTAGACATTGGTGCACTTATTAAGCATTTGCGACCACATAGAAAGGAATACTGAGGCGATTTACATGAGTATCTTACAGCAGAAGCCTATGGTGTCAGAGTTTTCGAATGCTTGCCAACATTAATTATGCATAGTTGCACTTCAAATATCTCAAAAGTTTGCCATTTAAAATAAAAGTTACTTCAAACTAGAGTAAGGTATATTATGACGATCAACCTAATATTTTTATCTCAGAAAATGACAGAAACTCAAAACCATCGGACTATGCATCTTTAATGAAAGGTGCATATATAAAAGTGGATTGCAATATGCCCCGACTCACAAACAATAAATCAAATTGATCCCCAATCCATGTCTGTCTCTGAGCTTCCTGTCGAAAGCACTGCGTTGTCAGCGCTGTGTACTCCACAACTCCATCCCTCCTCCTCCTCACGCGCCCTTCCTTATCCCTGCTCAGTTCCCTTAGCTCCTCACTTCTCATCCGCCAACCGCAGCCGTAGGATATCTCCTCCGGCTATCTTTTCCACACCCATCCACCCCTCTGTCCAGTTCCCGGCATGCACCAGTAATCCACAAAGTCACTCCTTCTCCTCCTTCCTAATCCTCCTCTAAGCCGCCTCACCCGCCTGCCTCTCAGCCCTCTCTGCCCATAGCCCAGTAACAATACCTCCCCCTGTGCTGCTATGGTTTGTTCCTCCCATTCCTGAGTTAAGTCCCCAATGCACTATACTACTCACGAGACAACGTAATTTTTTGTTTAGTAATCTCCTCGTCTCATGCAGTTGGGTTACCCTCCTGAAAACTGGTCAGCATGGGATGGGATTTTAAAACATCAACAAAAAAACTTCCTACTTATTTTTTCCCTTATACTTTTCATATTCATGTTCAGATTTGATGTAATAAATAAGGGAAATAAAATAAACCGTGTGCAACTTTGGTCCTTTTAGTTATTGTCATGGGGGTGATGAAAATGGGAAATATTGCGCCTAGAGCGGGACTCGAACCCGCATCTCTTTGCACTCCAGGCCAGTGTGCTAACCATTACACCACCTAGGCTCCCTGATATCAACACACTCCCCATGCCTACCTGTCTATGTGGTTACCTGCCTGAGAGGCCAGTGCAGACGACCACACTCGTCCCCCTGGAATTGTAAGTCTTGTAATGCTTACAATTACATACATACAGGCAATGCACTAACACATACATACACAGGGTAGGTCAACAACCATACAGCGCAAAGCTTGTACAGGATCCTGATCACGGCAATCAGTGTCCTGGGGGTGATGAAAATGGGAAATATTGCGCCTAGGCCGGGACTCGAACCCGCATCTCTTTGCACTCCGGGCCAGTGTGCTAACCATTACACCACCTAGGCTCCCTGATATCAACACACTCCCCACGCCTACCTGTCTATGTGGTTACCTGCCTGAGAGGCCAGTGCAGACCACCACATTATGAAGTGTTTTTGGACAAAAAGAAACCCATTTCACAGTCAGCCATTTGTAACATGACATATGGGACATGGTTGGATCCTTACTAACATCTTGTATTGCATTGATATACCAAACGAAACAGTTCCCAAATCGAAAAGGAAGTAATTATTAACACGTATGCATGCATAAATTAAATTAGTTTTTATTTGATGGCTTCAGAAATAACATTACACATTTCCGTCACAGATGTAAGCAGTGGTGTCTAGATGCCACACAAATATTGTACAGTAATTATTCAGTGAATAAAGCATGGCTGGGAATTACTTTTTTTGATCAATATAAGCACTAAATATTTCTGTATATTATCCCATGATTAATATGCTCATAAGTATCAAATTATTTAATTCTGCTTAGATTTGTATTAAGCAGACCGTGTGGTGTCCTAAACATGTGTTACATCTGAGAAACACCTGTCATACTACTTTAAGACATAGCGTAATCATGGACTACACCTTTATTTTTTATCTCATCAATTTATATTTTACATAGATGTAAAGGTGAGATTTTCAGCTTTCATTTGCAACAACAATTTAAAAAAAAATCAAATATTAGATTTGAACTCTCCATGTGACACTTCTGGCCAGTTTTCAGGAGAGTGACCCAGTTCCATTTTGTTTCTGTTCTGGTCGCCTGTGCTTAGTGATGATATCATACGTATGCAAATCATCACCCACCCGTCTACTATGTTCTGTGCTCTCCTTGCAAATCACCCCTGGCCCATGTCGGTGATTGTAATCTCAGCTTAAAAAGTCGACACATCACTCGCCGTCTGTGTGTGGATGTGGAGTCATTAATTAGGACTATTGTCATTAAATAAACATCTTATTTACTAAATATAATTGCATATATTCCTGGAAAAGCAACAACATGATCACTGATATCTTTTCCCTTGAATAATGCTTTCCTGGAAGGATAATACTTGACTGCAAAGGTAATGCTCACCTGGGGGGATAATGCTTACTCGAAGGGGTACTGCTTACCTGGAAGGATATGCTTTCCTCGAAGGATACTGCTTACTTTAAAGATAATATTTACCTGGAAGGATAGTGCTTACATGGAAGGATAATGCTTACCTGGAAGGATATATTTGCCGGGACCGATACTGCTTACATGAAAGGATAATATTTTCATGGACGGATACTGCTTATCTGGAAGGATAAGGTTACCTGGAAGGATATGTGTGCATGGAAGGATACTTCTTCCATGACAGGATACTATTTGCATGGAAGGATGATGTTTACCTGGAAGGATAATGCTTACCTGAAAGGATAATATTTACCTGGAAGGATAATACTTACCTGGAAGGACAATGCTTACCTGGAAGAATATGCTTGTGGGGAAGGATACTGCTTACATGAAAGGATAATTATTAACTGGAATGATACCGCTTACCTGGAAGGATAATGCTTATCTGGGTTGATAATGCTTTTCTACAAGGATAGTGTTTACCTACACAAATAACGCTTACCAACTGCAATCAACATACCTGTGTATGTGGGATTTCACTTGGAGAGGTGAGTACACCTCAATACACTAAGCTGCTAAGCCCCAAATCACTCACTGACTGGACATTGACAAACTAGAGTCTGTTTAATTGATGTATGTTGCATGCTGGAGTATTATCAATGCCATCTCGCAGTATCTCTACACAGCGTCTGATTGGGTCACACACAGGAGGGGCACCATGGAGAAACGCAGAGAAATTCGTTCAATTCAAATAGTTACCACCCCACCCCCCACCACCGCCGCCCCTCTTGTTGATTCGGCCAGGATGCATTGATTTAAGGTTAATTAGTCCACACACGGTGTGCATTTAAATCACAGAACATGTCGCCCATGTTTCACAACGCATTAAGCAGTTATTGTTAGATATGGTATTTCGAGACAATGAAGACTTGTGGAATAAACATTGACCAAAACACAGGGTGAAGTCGATACAGGTAGCAGGGCAAGAGATAGGTAAAAGATTCACCCGGTACTTGTAGTACACCGGTGAACGACAACATAGTGTAAATACGGGCGAAAATAGCTTTAGTATGGAACAGGAAGTAGAAACTGTGGTTCCAGGATCAAATGACTACATATATTGGCACAGGTTTGGTGAAATAGGAGAGAATGCAAAAAGACAAGATGGCGGCCATAGAACACCATCAATTTCAATTTTAAATCGCATTAAACTACCTATTTCATTATAGTTTTCAACTCAAAGGTAGCGGGTAAATCTTGCTTCTTAGATTGTGAAATTAGGCTCTCATTTCATTAACCCGCTTTTTCGACCGTTTTTATATAGGGTTGGTATTCACCCGTGTACTGCGAGTACCGGGTGAATCCTTTATCTAGGCAAGAGAGGCCTTAGAGATTGATATCCCATGGATTTTCAGATTTCAGAATTTTGGATAAGAGATGGTGAACATGTATGCAATATTACCCATCAAATAAGTTAGTGAGAAGATAAAACAATTAGTTTGGTTGAGCTATCTATGGCTGGACCCTTCTTAAAAGGCCCCTCCACTTTATTAAAGTCAACATTCTGCGTGAGTGAGGCGGATATTGGGGGAGCACCAGCGCACATGACTTCCCCCGAGTCGTTAGTGCCCCGTATTTGGGGCATTGAGCTGGTAGCCAAGGCGCTCCAGCCCAGTGTAGTGAACAAATAACAAAGCACGTTCATGCAAACCTAAGAACTGCTCCTCCTTCAAGCGGGAGCATGTTGGCCTGCCGGCCCGCAACTACAGTTATATAATAATAACACTCTGTCGTATATCGTCATCGAGCAGCGTTTGTATATTAATTAAGCCTGCTGATATACAGTAAGACAAACCTATATATAGTTAATTGCAGACAGGCAATACAGGTGGACTCCATTAAAAATAATATTTGCATAAGAAGTTATGCACAAGCTTAGATGGAGAGAGCGGCAGATTAGACACATTCGGGTAGAAACCGATGGAACCTCTCCATTTGCAGATGGGTGGGGGGAGTTGGGGGCGGGGGTGGTTGGTATATACATACTATCTCATGACACTAAAGGAGTCGACAGCTCGGTTCAGAACATCGGGAACACCATATATTTGATACACATAAACAAAGAGCCGGGTCTCCAAGGTGGATTAGAAAAAAACACACCCTATTTTAAAACCAACTGATTCCTTCTGATGCTATTCATTGTTTTAATTCTCTCCCTAGATACTCACATGAACACGAGTACAGAAATGGTGCTTGAAGAGTTTTTTTTGTGTTTTAAACAAAAATTCTTGACATTGCTCACGGGCACAGAAGACAAGGAGGCTGAGTTGGGAAAACATGGCATTTATTCGGGCGTGTCCCCTCTGCAGCAAGTCATGGTACATGTTATTGTTTAGCAGGGAAGCCGTGGCCGACCTAAGGTCATGTAAGGTGATGACATTGGTTGGGAGGAGTTGAGTGGAGTGTCAGGCTGGCCTGCTGGTGCTCACCTGTTGGTTTTTGATTGGTTGGGAGGAGTTGAGTGAAGTGTCAGTCTGTGAACCTGGCCTTCTGGTGCTCACCCCCCTCCCTGCCCGCCCCCCCCCTGGGAGGAGTTGAGTGAAGTGTCAGTCTGAGCCTGGTATCCTGGTGCAGTAGGTCAGGAATTCAAATCCCAGTCAAATCAAATCAATGACTTACATAATTTAAAATTTGTCGCTACCTAGACTGGCACTCAACACTCATAGGAAACAAAACAAGGACTGGTTAGGGAGCGGGACGTAGCTCAGGGGGTTGAGTGTTCACCTGTGAAAGTTTTGGTCATCCGATCGATCCTGCTCAGTGGACCCATTTTCCATTTGGGTTATTTACCGTTCCAACCAGTGATCCACAATTGGGTTATCAAAGGATGTGGTATGTGTCTGTGGGAAAGTGCATATAAAAGACCCCTGGCTGCTTATCGGAAAGAGTAGCCTATGTGGCAGCAGCAGGCTTCTTCCAAAGAAATATATCAGAATTTTTGAAGCCATCCCAAGAAAGAAATTAAAGGTTTACCTATATGATTTCGTGCTAATGTCAAAAAGTGAAAATTTGCACATTTACACTATGCATGTAGTCAAATCTTTTTTCAACTTATATTTCAACTTTTTTCTTGTAAGTCATAACCTTGTCTCCTTAAGAGTAATCAATACAATTTTGTTTTACTATGTTGTATATGTTAAAATGAGGTTCCGGATGTGTCTTTGATTTTCATATTACACAAGTGATATTCATTGATTGCTGAATTTGTATAAGTTCTAATTCAAAAAGTGAAATTAATTTTGTTCAATTCTGACATATGCACAACATGCAAACCTTCATAGGACATTGGACTAGGCTATTATTTGGAAGGTTTTTTGCTATTATTTGGAAGGTTTTCACTTTGGTTTCGATGTCACACTTTCATGCCTAGTTTCAAAGAATATATATTCTTCTTTTATTTTGGTGGCTTTCCTTTGGAAAATTCACGTTCTTCAAAGAATATTATTGAAGCGGATCCAAAAGGCAGAAGGAAAGGCTTAGATGGACGCATTGTTTAATGCATTGGCCGAAGGATTTGCGTTTCTGCCATTATTTGAGATAAATTATATATCATGTTTACTGCTATAGCCTGCCACAGTATTTTCTGCTGAATAAGTCTTTTTGTCAGTGCCGAAGCACTGGTCTTCCAGCCATTTTCAATTCAGGATTTGTTATACAAAAAGGTATATACAGTAAGGTATACACCAACTGTTGAATACACAATTTCCAGCATATAACACAATGCAATTATGTTAGACTCAAGTTCCATAGCAATATGGTAACAGTAGTGTCATATAACTAGATCAATATTAGTCAGATCAATTTGAGTATTTGAATATCTTGAAATATCTTGAAAAGTAAAAAAGATAGAACCTTTCTGGGTTTTATTTGTGATATTCTGCATTTAATTAGCACTGTGTGATTAACCTTAATTAACTGCCCAGCTTAAACATCTAAAAAAAGGACATGGTATTTAAAATTTGAGCAGAAATTATCTACTGTATTCATTTGATAAACGTGTAGGAAGTTTTAATGTAGGGGTCTAGTCAGTTTTAGAAGCGGTATGTAAAAGCTAGTTTGCTAGAAATATTCTAGGGTAAAGCCCTAGTCACACCTACCCGGATTAGCCCCGGATTTTGAGCCGAATCACCCCCTGACCAATCGCTTGGACTGTCCCGGACCGCCCCGGATAAAAATCACCGTTTTTTGCCTCGACGTCACACCTTCCTGGACGAGCCCCGGACCAGAGGCCGGATCGCCCTGGACCGCCCCGGCCGACCCCCCAAACTCCCCGTTGTAGCCACGGACTAGTCCCGGACGAGCCGGAAGTGATCCGGGAGTGATCCGGGAGTGATCCGGGCCGATCCGTGGCTGATTCGTGGCTGATCTGGGGTGATCCGGGGTGATCCGGGGTGATCCGGGTCTTATCCGGGCAGTCTGGGAGTGGTCTGTGGCTATGCCGGGGGTAGTTTGGGATAGTCCGGGGGTGGTTCGGGTTAAACCGTGGCTCATCCAGGGCAAAACGGCCCCAGTCCACCCCCGGACCACCCCAGGACTACCCATACCACCCCCGGATCATGCCGGTTTGAGCCCGGATCGTAAAATCCCCTGGACCGCCCCGGATGTTTTAAACATTTTAAAACATCTGGGGTGGAGCCCGGACGGAGCCAGACGAGCCATGGATCAGGCCGGATCAAGTGTGACTGGGGCTTTACCATATGGTGGTTAAGGCCCTGTCACATTACGGCGTATGGCGGGAGCGTATTGAAAACCTATGTATGCCGTGCTTGTGCCAGCCTATGATGACCTTCGGTGAACTTTCGGGTGGGTTTGAGAGTATGGGGGACCTATGAGGAGCGCATGAGGAGCGTATGGGAGCGTGCTGTGACATTTTTTGACAGTATGGGCCATACGCCCTCATAGGTCGAGTTTTTTTGAGCATGCACAAACAAATTTGGACGGACGGATTTATGAAAGCGTATGGCAGCGTATGCCTCATACGCTTCACATAAGCTGGCATCTGGCGGCATCTGGCGGCGTATGAGTAGCGTATGAGTAGCGTATGAGTAGCGTATACGGCGTATGCCGACGTATATGACGTAAAGCGGCTACACCGCCATACGCTCCCGCCATACGCCGTAATGTGACAGGGCCTTTAGTTATGTGAGTTTGTTATTTATAGTTTGTGGTTTTAGGGTTGATAGGTACCTCACAGCAATATAAATTATGCTGTTGGAGTGGGCTTCTTAGGTTGATTGTTATAACAAACGTCACTTTGCTGTAAAGTAACCTTTTTATTGTCAATGGTCAAAATTGAAGATATTTGAAGAATAAGAGGCAAATTTAATTTAGGTTTGCGTGTCAAAATTCTAACGTAAGCTTCAGCAGTAGCAGGTTCTATTAAATTCATTTAGTATTCTCTAGACAGAAGCACTTTTTCAGAATTGAATAGTCCGCTGAACGCATAACATTGTCGAAAGCAAAGCATTAATAGTACTTAAATAACACTGAAAGAAAGTATGAAAATCATGAAAATCATGAAAAATTAGCAAATTGTTTTGCATCACATTAATCAGAACAATTACCAAAGCATGCGGTTTTGTTCCTTTCGTTACACATGCTATTAATAGATCAATATCAGAAAGACCACTAAATGAACTTTAATTCCATATATGATAGACATATATTTAAAACAAATTAAATTATGCCAAGCAAAAGAACAAACCTCATGTTTCATTCAATGTTAAAGGGACACTTTGTTCAAGTAAGAAAACAAATCTTACAATGTGAATATCTTGAAAGGTAAACAAGAGAGAACCTTCCTCTTTGTGCGTGTGTTATTCCGCCTTTGATTAGCACTGTGTGATTAACCTTAATTAACTTCCTAGTATAAAGATCTTAAACATGACTGTCGGTACCTACTACTATTGCACAGCCTTTGCTTCTTGGACCCAGGTTGCTGACAGGTCGGGCAGTTGCCGCCAATTTGCAATGGTCACCAACATCTCGCTAAAGCCAGTGGCCAGAGTAAATTGAACCGGTAAATGGACATAGCGCGATACCATGTGTCAATGGTGTTACTTTGAATCAGAAGGTGATAAACTGTGACTGGACTCGGTTGCTGAATCGGTAAGAGCGCAGCTTTCCAATGCGAAAGGCTGGGACTTTGAATCTTGGCTGAGTGAAAGCGATTACTTACAAAATTGATACTTGTCACTACCTAGCCTGGCATTCAGCATTACTAGGATAGCGCAATGACTCATGAGCTCAGTATCAAGATGTTGTGACTGAGGAGGAAATCAAGATTCTGTATTCACTTCTGTGTGGCGACACATGTTTAATAAGTGCACCAGTATCTAAGTGAGATATGTAGAATCAAATCTAGATAATCGCTTTGGTTTTGAAAAGTTGATGTTTTCATTGGATTATGCAGCTATAAATGAATTCAAATAGTCTGGACTGCTAGTCCCAGCGGTTGATAGATGAGACAAGGTCAACTTAACTGGAACAACCTACACAGAAACCACATGGATCAGTGAGTGTCTATGTGAACGTGCAATGTCACCGCTGAAAAGTGAAAAGACGATCCCAGTGGGGCAGCACTATAACGTCACCATGAGTTTTGCACTGTCACAAGTCGGTACCATATGACCCCAGATGTTGATAGGACGTAAAGTGCACCCATCAACAACAAACAACAAACAACAAACACATTAACTACAGGAATAAAGTCAACGGTAGAGGGCAGGGGGACCTGGTTAAGGAAATATATTATGGGGTTTGGCTGTTGAGTATGATATGACATTTGAAATCGAGCAATGAAGGCATGGTGATGATGTAAGAAATACAGTTCTTTGCTGTAACGGGATTTGCTCGAATGTAATTGGCTGATTCAGATCACCTCCAATAGCTGACATATAATTTCTGTGCTGAGGTGTCGTTAAACAAACAAAGGCTGTTTTGGACAAGCTGATAATATTAATCATCATGCTGTCGGTCGTGATGCGACAAAGACTGCTTTCATTACTTGACTGCCGCTCTCCATTTAGCTCTCTGCTGTGAGAGTGATGTCCATGAGTCGGTCTTAATGTCTCTCAGCTTCAGGTTTCTCTTGATGGGATCCTTGAACCAGAGACGAGGACGCCCTCTCTTTCTGTAACCAGAAAACAGTTGAGAGTAGAGGATCTGCTTTGGTAGGTTGTCTGATGACATCCTCATGAGGTGTCCAGTCAAGCAGAGATTCTTTTGATCAGAAGATCTTCCATAGAGGGCAGCCCCATCCGTTCCAGTATTTCCTTATTTGTCACTTTGTCCTTCCAGGTTAGCCTCATGATTGAATGCAGATGTCACATCATGAAGGCATGCAGCTTTTTCACCTGTCGTCTGTACACTGTCCAGGCCTTGGCTCCGCATAGTAGGGTGGATAGCACAATTCCATGGTAGATCTTGCCCTTGACCTGCATGGACACATGGTGGTTGTTCCAGTGTCTCTGGTGAGGTCAGCCGAAAGATGCGCTAGCCTTGGCCATCCTCCTCTGTATTTCAGCATCAATGCGTCCATCACTTGATATAGTGCTTCCGAGGTAGGTGAATTCCGGAACAGAGTTCAGCTTGTTTCCGTCAACCATGATATCCTCGCCTCAGGTTCTTGTAGAGTTGGGTTGGTACAGCACCTCCGTTTTCTTGATGTTAATCTTCAGGCCAAACTTCTTTGATGCATCGGAGAAAGCGTCAACTATTTTCTGGATCTCTTCAGCAGAGTGGGCAACCAGTGCACTGTCGTCTGCGAATAGCAGCTCTCTCACCAGTATCCAAGTACTCTTGGTCTTCACTCTGAAGTGTGCGACATTGAATAGGTCAGCGCTCTGTCTGGACTGTATATAGATGCCATCCCCCATGCCTCGGAAAGCCTCGTCGAGCATTGCTGATAGGAAGATGGAGAAGAGCGTGGGGGCCACTACACAACCTTGCTTGACCCCATTGTTAACCCCAAGCGATTCTGAGACTTTCCCTCCAACACTAACATTCGTCATCATTCCTGTATGTAGAACCTCGATCATAGTTGTGAACTTCTCGGGGCATCCATACTTCCTCAGTAGCTGCCATAGCCCAGTCCTCCCGACTGTATCAAATGCCTTAGTGAAATCGACTTTGTGCGGTTGTACATTTCATGAAAGCTGCCTGTAAAAGTGTTGAAGTGCTGCTGGCTTTTGCAAGTTACCAGCGGCACTCTCTCGGGGAGCAAGAACATGTCCAGACAGGTGCAAAACTATTTGTCCCTGCAGTGGCCGGTCGGGAGATGTAGGGAGTTCCATACATCAACCGCCCTTGATGTTGCCACAGTTACATGGTTTTCTATTCAGGGTTTGCTCCCTTAGCCTTCGGTTATGTCAAGAACCTGTACCACAAGGCAGTGGTTTACAACTCTGCGGGGCAGGGGCATAAAACTCCCTGAGGTATTGTAATACCTGCATACCACATAATATTAATAGAGTGCATAGATCATACACTTTGAATAGATTTTTCAACTGTGTCTGTGAACTAAACCTGTTGGTGCCACCAACATGGACTATTCGACTGAGTAGGGTATCGGGAGCATGGGTGGATATATCCACATTGGGCAACAAAGAGGAAAGAACAACGAAGAAGAAAAAAATGTTTAAAGGAAATTCTAGAGCTATGCAATACCCTATGATTTACGACGGTGGAGGCATGATGTTATAGTGGTTAGTCTTTATTCAGAAGCAGAGAGGATCAGTACGTTCAATCTACAATGGTTAGTTCAGGTCAAATATCAATCAGTACGTTCAAATCTACAATGTTTATGTCAGGTCAAATGTCAGTCTCTTCATTCACAGGTCACTTGGTTAGCGGGACCTGAACCCTCAACCCCACCAGTTACCTGTTTTATCAGCAGTGTGGGTGGGTGGGGGAACTTAGATTGGTGTTCCGTTGATGGCGACAGGAATTGTTGTGATGGTTTGAACCTGGAGGAGGTTGGTCATGTGACGGTTTGGAGGGAAATTCAAAGTCTGGTCTGGTTGGTGGGCCCTGAAGGCGGCCATGGGGTCAGTTTGGGATTTTAAGGCTAGGTGGCGCCACCAGCGTCATATCGTTTGGGAGACTTCCCGCCCCGTTAATTACCCATGTTACAAATAACATGTACAATGTATATTCACTAAATGCACACTACTTTCATTGAACCGGAATTATATACAGTGACTATTACAACTACTAGCTCATTGCTATTATGTATAATACTTGTATTATCAAATAGGATTTTCCTGCAGTTATTTGTGAAACTGATATTTTAATTTATAAACCAACAAATTGTACTGAACCGCCGGAAGAACCAGTGCTCTGATGCTGACAAAAGGCATTATTCATTGCTATTATGTATAATACTTGTAATATGAATAAGCAATGCTTAGGACCGACCCCCCGATATAACTACAGTAAAGTATTTTATGATTGCGCGTGTATTTCTTTACTCCACTCGCGGTGTTCGATTTGAAATTCTAGCAACTCGGATGCTTGCTGCGGACCGAAATTCGACGAGCGATTTCCGTTTCCGTTTGCTGGATTTCTCGGTTTCTCGGTACAAGTTTACAAATGGCAGCGCCCATACAGTGCTATTTACGTTTCCGTTTGCTGGATTTTGTTGAAGTCATGCACAGTAAGAGTATTGTTTATGTGTATATATCTACATGCGTTAGTCTTAAGCCTCCCCGTGGGTGGGTCGGTATTATCAAACAGGATTTTCATGCAGTTATTTGTGAAACTGATATTTTAATTTATAAACCAACAAATTTTACTGAACCGCCGGAAGAAACAGTGCTCTGGCGCTGACAAAAGGCATTATTCACTGAATAAACTGCATTTTAGCATAAACAAAACCCACAAAAAACAACACTGTGAAGCAAACAGGGCTTCCCAATTTGACAAGACATCAAATGGTACTATGACGTCAAGTTCCAATCGTTGAACACTGTGGGGATTTGATCCCCCTTTTCATCATCAAGGCGCCCACAGCCCAAGCCCCCCACATCAGGCCAGCTAATTCCTTAATAGGACACGCCCGTTCACTGTCTGGACATTACAAGTAGTAAGACGGGGATGTCCATTGTTCTGGCCATGTATGTATGTACACGTGTCTGTATATATACAGTAAAACCTCTATAAATTGACCAACCATGGGACAGCCTTTAAATGGTCCATTTAGGGTGGTGGTTGGATTAGGGTGTTTTTCATTCGTTGTATAGGCGATCGTTTGGGACCCAAATAAAGCGATCGATATAGAACAATAGTCGATCTGTGGAGGTGGTCAGTTAGAGAGGTTTTGCTGTATATATATATATATATACATATATATATATATATATATATATGTGCATGTGGATGTTTATACATGACATAGCCAATGTGTACAATGGTGTACACACACAGGGCCTCTGACTGATACTGATCCAGGGCCTCTTGGGTCTCAAGCCCACATAGCCCGCATGACTCTGCATGTGGGGGACTGGTCGCGCCACCGTCGGCCATCAACCGCACCACTAACTGATCACTACTTGTTGTATGCTTGTTCGTTCATGTTTCACATCCTAGCAATAGCTCAGTGTCAAGATAATGTGACTGAGTGGGATGTTGGGTCATGCTGCCAGCGGACTGATTTCCCAGTGGGGTAGCACTATAAAGTCGCCATGAGTGCACACTGTCACAAGTCGGTACCCTTCTTGATATGACCTAAGATGGTGCCAGGGCGTAAAACTCCAACAACCAAAGCAACCATCCTAGCGATATATCTAAGCTCACATCAGGATGAGAAGCTATCCCCGATTTTCGATCGTCTATCTCCGATCCCCGATCCCCGATTGGCTACTACTGATGCCTCAACTGCCATCCCAGATCCGCCATCCGAGACTGCCATCCCAGATCCGCCATCCGAGACTGCCATCCCCGACCCGCCATCCGCGATCCATGATTCAGCGATCCCTGAATCTTGAATCTCCGATACTCGATACACGACCAAACGATCGCCATTGCCGGATACGCCGCGATACCTCCCCCCCACACCCCTCCCCCCGCCCCCAATCCTCAAACGCCGGGTTTCGAGAAATACGCGGAAGGTGAGGCGGGCTTGACTCCGGTGTAATGTGTCCCAACCAAACAACCAAACAATCAAACACCCAAACAACCAAACAAACAACCAAACAACCAACCAACCAAACAACCAAACAACCAAACAACCAACCACTAAACAACCAAACACCCAAACACCCAAACACCCAAACAACCAATCAACCAAACAACCAAACAACCAAACAACAAAACAACAAAACAACAAAACAACAAAACAACAAAACAACAAAACAACAAAACGACCAAACAACCAAACAACCCGCGCGCGCCCACACCCTCAGCCTTACACACTATGGTAGGGCGCCCAGCGATAGTGGCGCCCCCACGCGGCGTCTGGCCGCAACACGGAGGGAGGGAAGGAGGGAAGGCGGGCGGGAGGCCGGGAGGGAGTTGGGCGGGAGTTGGGAGGGCGGGCTGCGCTGACTACACATATAGCGCGACCACAGCCATGGATCACATCGTGCCAGGGACGCGCCAAGACAACACCTGCTGGAGGAAGCAGACGCTTATTACCCACAATGGAGACGCCGACGACACTGTGCGCCTACCGGGCTACTGGAGGAGGGTACTTATCAAAGCAGGTGAGGTGGTGGCGACGGGGTAACCCTGGAGTCAGTCTGAGTCTCCTCCTCTCCTACCTACACGTATGTCCACATGCACTGGGTGTTTAGTCTGAAGGGTCCTTATATATATATATATATTGTATTATTAGATATATATCATATTATATATATCGTATTATATATATTATGTAGTTAAGCGCAGATAACACAGACACAATTGATGGCTGACATGGTTAGAGTGTCTGACTTTTTTCTAGGTTGGACTCCTAATCTGAAGGTTGGTGGTTGGATTCCCTGTGTCCCCCACCTCTGCCAATTTGGATTTCCACCGCTGTGTATAACTTACAGCATCATCAAAGGCCAGTTGCTCTCATGCCATGTTTATGTGGTATCGGAGGTTAAAAATCCCTTGGGTCGGTAAAAGTGTAGGCTTGGGCTTTCTATCGACAAACTGTCTAATGGTGAAAACAAGTCTAGTCACACTTATCCACAATAGGCAGTATAAATCTTCAAGAAAAAAAACAAGAAAAAAAACAAAAAAACAAGTAGAGTAATCGACATAATCATTGATTCCGTTAAGCAAACTGTATCTGGCTGGGATTAACAATATATACCCTTATATCCACCGGCATATAAGGGTATACCCAAGCTATATATTATATGTATATATTCTTCATCTTGGTTGTCCATCGGTGGCTACGATGACAGCAACTCATCATTTGTTGTGAACTCGTCGATGACTGATGAATCCAATTTGAGCTTGGAATGTGCTGTGGCACATCCGGCATGCATGTGTAGCTGCTGTCAGAGAGTCTGGTAGATGAAATTGGAAGAGGCGATCATTTCTCTGCTGACGCTTTTGTTAAGCTTGAGATATATATGCAATCAGTTTGAAACTGTGTTGTACCTTTATGAATATATATATATATATATATATATATATATATATACAGATATAAGCGAGACGTTTTTAGGGTTTGGATCTGTTCAGTTTGCTATCATCGCCACCTGCACTGTCGCCACATTGGGATCGATTGAGAGGATTATATGAACAGTTAGAACCCGCCGCCCCCGACCCCGACAACCCCTCCCCCCACCCCTCATCCGCCCCCTTTCACACACACAATTATATTCATACAGGTGGCAGAGCAGGGGCGGATTTAATGAGGGAAAAGAAGAATGTCACTGCATGAGTGTCACGTCGGCTGAGCGTGAGGTTGTCGATCTGACACTGGTGGTGTTTGTTGGGTTCAGAGTGTGACTGTGCGCGTGGCTTGTGTAGTGTCGATTCGGACAAAGTGTGATGTGACTATTTAGTGGGATTCTTTATTGCGCTCTTTCTGGAGTGTGTCACTCACTCACTCACTCACTCACTCGCTTACTCACTCATTCATTCAGTCACTCAATCATTCACTCATTTTCTCACTCACTCTCTCACTTCCTCATTCTCTCATGCCTTCGCGCGCTGCCTGGCCCACTCACCTCCCTCGCCCATTCACTCACTCACTCACTCACTCACTCACCCACTCACTCACTCACTCACTCGCTTACTCACTCATTCATTCAGACACTCAATCATTCACTCATTCTCTCACTCACTCTCTCACTCACTTCCTCATTATTTCATGCCCTCGCGCGCTGCCTGGCCCACTCACTCCCTCGCCTATTCACTCACTCACTCACTCACCCACTCACTCACTCACTCACACACTCGCTTACTCACTCATTCATTCAGTCACTCAATCATTCACTCATTCTCTCACTCACTCTCCCACTCACTTCCTCATTCTTTCATGCCCTCGCGTGCTGCCTGGCCCACTCACTCCCTCGCCCATTCACTCACCCACTCACTCACTCACTCACTCACTCACTCGAGCCCTCGCTCACTTCACCTCCCACCATTCCCCCTTCCCTCTCACTGTCTCTATTTGTCTCTCTCTCTCTGGGTCTGGTGGTTTTGACACCCCCAGTACTAGTGGCTCCCTTGACCCGTACTGGCAGCCTGCATGGGTGGACCGATATTTCCGCACAGCGCCTCTGGTGGTGGGTCGCGTCACCAGCTCGTTCAACCCGCTCTGAGCAGCTCGAGTAGTTGTACACAGTGAGGGGGACCAGTGGGACCAGGGGGACCCGGGGAAGCAGGAGGACCGGGAGGAGCAGGAGGACCGGGTGGACCAGGGGGATCATGAAGACCAGGGGGCTAGAGGTACCAGGAGGACCAAGGGATCAGGAGGACCAGGAGGACGAGGAAGACCAGGGGGGGCAGGAGGAGAATGAGGACCAGGAGGACCAGGAGGACCAGGAGGACCAGGAGGACCAATGGGACCAGGGGGTCTAGAGGGACTAGGAGGCCCAATGGGACCAGAGGGCCCAGGAGGACCAGGGGCCCAGAGGTACCAGGAATACCAGGGGGACCAGGAGGACCATCTCATTCATTCCCCGCCCAGAATCACACAGTCGCCGTGGATACTGACTCCCACCCCTTCTGCTGTAACTTGTAAGGAGGACAGGTGGTTACCATGGTGACACGTGACGCGCGCCTGCATGTTATCTATCAGGATAAGGACGTCGAGAAGGTAAATTTACTGCCCCACACACCCCTCTGATTACTCTTATCCACGTGGTGTACACATATCGTCTCCGATCCGTGGTATCGAAATGCAAGTGGTAATGCTGGTTGTACCTCAAATTTGTTACTCATTAGGGTTGAGCCCTATTTGTTGTTCTGCTGATTAAGCACTAAATGACATTATGTGATATATAGGACTTACCCGACAAACAAGCATTCTTAATAATACCCATATAAATATGTATTTACACACCACATATATTGTATCCATATAAGATAGAAGGTGAATACGTTATATGGTAACCATACGGGATGGCCGAATGAGTTAGAGCGTCCGTCTCCCGTGTTGGTAGACCATGGGATCGTGGGTTCGAACACTGGTCGAGAGGCCCAATAGTATCCACAAAGAGTTAAGATCATTTGTTATCCTATTAAGTTTATGTAAAAGATTGCTGGACCTGGATGTGCTTCCTTCTCCCTGACCCACGACTATCCGAGGCTCGTACCTCGGGAAAACAACAGTTATCCATCATCTGTACCCAGGTAAGATTTGTATAACTATACTATTTATATATCATCATCATTATCATGCTGTCGGTCGCGATGCAACAAAGACTGCTTTCAATACTTGACTGCCGCTCTCCATTTAGCTCTGCTGTGAGAGTTGCGTCTATATACGCACAAGTATATGTCCGTTGTTCGCAGTCCTGAGAGTTCCTTCACAGGAAACAAGACAACTCCATTTCATGTTAAACATCTTAGCAACTCCATTATGTGTGGCCTGTCCTCCCGTTATACCGTACATCATGTCATCAGGTTGCGTGTCTAGGGTATGTAAGGTGATAATTAGTCACAGACAGTACAGACGAGCACTACACAAATCAACATCCCACCGCCCATAATTATTGAATAGCGCGGCACATGGTGACAAAGGAATGTGGCAGTGTCGTCTGCCTGTCATGTTTACACCGGAAGTGAAGGCGTGTTCCCGCCATATGCCAGTCGAGCCCAGAGGCCCTGAGGCGTGTGACTAGATTATACGGATTCCCTGTGTTCCGAAGGGAATGTCATTTTGCTGCGTTCAATAAGCAACTGGAACAGGGTAAGGAGAGAAGCTAAGATTCCTTATACGCGGTATGCGGCATGCGGCATGTGGCATGTGGCATGCGGCATGCGAATGTGTTAGATATATCCCAACCCCCAACATTTGTTGGGGTTTTTCTCCAAATTTGTGAAGGAACAGTATTGTTTTCTATGGCAAACGCAGCAGTATTCGCCATCGCATGCCGCACTGATCGGTCCATGGGTCGATCCATGTGCCGCATTCGCATTTGCATTCGCACATTCGGATGTATGGAAGCACCACTATTCATTTACATGCTTTTCAATTATTATTTTTATTTTTATTCGCATTCGCATGCCCCATACCGCGTATAAGGAATCTTAGCTAGAGCCTTCTGTGGTGAATATTTTCTGTATGTTTCCCCGATCTGCCAACGAGGTTTTTTTTGGGCGCAAATGGTCTATGCGAAGCTCGTTGATGAGGGAGGGGGCTCACCCCCCCCCCCCTCTCTACCGGGCTTTCCCAGTTCGCGCTGCGCGAGCTGTCACTCGCCTCCCCGGCCTGAGCGACTCACCCCCCTCTGCATGCACTAAACACAAACGCACACCAAAACCCGACCAACGCAGGCAACCTTTATATTAATACAGTAAAACCTCTCTAAATACACCGACCATGGGACCGACTTCTGGAGGTGGTCAGTTTAGAGACTTAAATAAAGATATAAATACAATGGTATTGTATGGGCGATCGTTTGGGACCCAAATAAAGCAATTGATATAGGGGAGTGGTCGATATGTGGAGGTGGTCGGTTAAAGAGGTGTTAGTGTATCAGTGTCTTTATCAATTGAGGTTGGCGGTCTTATTAAAATGGTATTTTGTTTAATATCAGCAATATCTCATATAGAACAAAATAAATATAGCCATCCTTATTTTGACATCATATGATGTAGGTTATTTAAATGTCAACTGTGAGTAGTAGTCATAATCAAAAGTTATTTCTTGTTGTAATAAAAGCATCCACTGTACGAGTAATACACAGTTTAGAAGGACTACGCATAGTTAGTCTTCTGTATGGGGTTTGATGTCCGAGGCACTTAACCTCAACTGTGTTAAAACCGCCTACTATCTTTCTAATTAAAATATTACTATTTATTAGTTTTCCATTTAAATTCTTTTTAAACAAATATTCTTTTCATTTTTATCCAGGCGAACTTCACTCAACCTGGCGATGGTTTTGTACTTTCTGACATTTTATTATTATAGATACGTATATTATATTGATTGATTTCGTTTGAAGTAACCTTCATTATAAATGGTTAACTTTGAAGATATTTGAAGTGAAAGAAAATTACATGAAAGAAAGTAATATTGGCAGGCGCATACAGATTCTGACACCATAGGCTTCAGCACTAACAGGTTCTATTACATTGCTTTATTATTCCCTGAAATGCATCACATCACCTTTACTACACGTACCACCATTACAGTTCAATATTTACGATCAAGGATAGATCATCGCTGACACAGGCAAAGAGAACGAGACAAGGAGGATTGGAAATAAGTGGCACTTTTATTGCTATGCGGGTCAATGTCTTTGGCTCACATGCCGGTAATATGTTTCTATAGCGGTGTTCACACACACAACTTTAGGCCGAACTAGATAAGGCAAACTAGATGAGGCGAACTAGTGTCGTGTCCACACATGCAGTATTCTCGGGGCGGTTTAAGGCAGAAATCGATATCTGCACATGAGCAAGTCCATACTAACCAGCGCCAGTTTCGGTAAGTCAACATCGGCATGAGAGAGTGTGGGTTCGACCTAGATCTGTTTCGACTAAATTGTATTGTTTTGGAACGTTCAAAACTTCTGCTGGGCAGTGAAACCCTAAATATAATTGATGAAAAAAATATCTGTGCACCGCTAGCAGTTTCATAGAGCAAATTTACCGGAAAGTCAACAAACTCAGGTCTCGACTGTGACGTCCTTAATCCGCCTCATCTAAACCGCTACCGTCCAGACAAGCTAGATGGGCCGACTTCAGCTAGTTCGCTTCATCAATACTACCTCGCGACGTGGTTTACTTGAAGCAAACTAGATGAGGCGAACTAGCCCTAATTCGCTTCAGCGTCGCATCCACACGGCGAATGTGAGCCGAACTAGACAAGGCAAATTAGTTGAGGCGACTTAACTCCCGTGTGTGAACACGGCTTATGTCAGCTATGCTAAGCGGGTATCTCACAGAGTAAGCGCATAATGTGAAGAGGTGAGAACGTGCTAACACGACGACTGAAAAGGCAGTGCTACCAAACATATATGCATCTTATCATGATCATGTATCAACAATGAGTCAAATCAATCATCAATCAAGTTTGTCATATATTTATCATCCAAATCAAATAGCAGAAAATCAAATTAGCAATCAATGCGCATTCATAGTGAATCAATAAATCATCTTGCATCTTTTATTTTGTGTGTGTTATCTGATCGGTGGTTTGTTACGCCTGATCAGGTAGAGGTGTCAGTGGGTGGGTAAAGAAGAAGGTTGGCCTAGTCAGATGTGTGACTGAGAGTGGTTGTATAATGGCAAGTGTGGAACAGGAAGTTCCTGTGTAGCTCTGAGATAAACACACTTGCAAATATCACTAACAAATCATTCAAAACAATACACGACAAACTAATAACTAGCAATACCGCAACTGAAAATGTATCGGATACATTGTCTCATCAATGTGGTTGTTTCATTTGCCTCTCGTCTGCATACTGCTACTTAACCACCTATTATGTACAAGCCTATGGACATGTAAATAAAATATAATAGGTTGGTATAGAACTAAGTAGAAAGAAAAGTGGAAAACTCTTCCCAAGAAAACCCCAAAACACTAACATAGAACCTTAAGAAAACAACTAACATAGTAATAAGAATATAACAAAAATACAATGCCAAGAGGGCCCAAAAAAGTAACATAGGCTACTAAACGTACCAACAGACTATCTATCTGCTACTGAAATGCAGACAATCAAATAACTTATCAGCAGCTACTGTTTGGTAAGACAACACCAACACTACAACTGGCCAGCATTGAAAACAAGCCTGGGTACCCAGGCTTACATGCTATGGACAGAATAAATACAGCCTCAATAACAACAAAATAAAAAAAACTTCATGCAAAGTTTTTGTTGCGAATGATCGCAGTTGATATTCCTTTAAAGCTGCATGGTCCGATAAAAACATAACATTTTCAAATCCAAAACAATTATCAAGAATTGATTCTACATGTATCTAACTTAGGTATGGATGTACTTATTAAGCATTTGTTGCCACCTAGAAGGGAATACTCAAGCAATTTAATATAACTTGTTACTGCAGTAGCCTATGGTGTCAGAGTATTGAGTTTTGGTGTGCTTGCCAAAATTAAGTGTGCATGTTTATACTTCAAATATCTCCAATGTTAACCATTTAAAATATACGTTACTTCAAACTAAAGTAAGGTAGATTATAAAGATCAACCTAATATATCTATCCCGGAAAATTACAGAGACTCAAAGCTATCGAACTATGCAACTTTAACTTGCAGCCCTTCAATCACAATCAGTCAAGTACATTACATACGCAGTCTCTGATCTACAGGTGGAAATGGCCTATGCGTACCTAAAACCACATTTGTCTAGCTATGAATATACAGTCAGATTAATTTCAGATTGAGAATGCTGTAAAATTACATTCATACTCTGGCATATTGAAGTGGAAAGCCCTGGTCACATAGCCGTTAGTGAACATACTGGAGGCTAACGTAGTTGAAGGTAGTTGAATTTAGTTCAACATACTGGCATCCATACTTCTCCTTGATGTTAACTTGGTAATAATGTGGGTGAGCCATGATCTCTGATTTAATTTTTGGACATGTTCAAAAGAGCAGTACGTTAGAGGCTGAATTTGCATCTGTGATGCTAACATACTGTGTCGAAGTCAAACGTAGTAGAACATACCTCTTAATGCACTCTAGTGTACTCTAGCATACTCTAGCATACTATGACCCACACAAAACCATGGCCATTCCATGTCGCGCATGCCATGGTCACATAACCATTAGTGGACGTAGTTGAATGTAGTTGAACATAGTGGAGGCTAATGTAGATGAAAGTAGCTGAACTTAGTTGAATGTAGTTGAACATACCAGCATCCATACTGTAATGTATTTATCCGTATCATTCGGTGGCTCATCAACCAAAACCTGCAGTACCTTAACATAGTTCAACGTAGTTTAACAAACTTACACCACGTTTGACCCATGTTAGCCTCCACTATGTTCAGCTACGTTCAACTACATCCACTAACAGGGTGACAAGGTGTGACCAGGGCTGAAATGTCCTATGCATAGCTAATACCCCTGTCACATTACAACGTGTTTTCCGGCGTTTGGCGCACACGCACAATATTTGCTAGCAGGCTGGACACGTGCAGGTTTTCGGCGTCTTGGGAGAAAACTGGACGGGTTAGTAGCATGCTATTAGTGCGCAGCCAACGAGGTTCGACGCGTGGGGGACGAAAGTGTCAATGCCCCGCCAGCGGGTTCCCAGCGTACCATCAGCGTGTTATCGGCGCGTTGTCGGTGCTCTGCCGGCGCGCCGACAGCGTGGGAGTAGCGCATTGGTTTCATGTTAGTAGCGTGTCAATGCGTACATACCCGCCAGCAACACTTTAGGACACGCCCGCAGCACGTCCGCACCCGTCGCCAACTCATCCAGGCGCGTCGGCAACACGTCCAACGTGCCGAGAAACGCTGGAGCAACGCCAATGTCGCATGCACTACCCGTCGATTCGACGTTGCAGACGCGCCGACGGAACGGTCGCAGTTTGGCAAAAAAAAAAGCCAACGTTAACCCACGTTGATCAGCGTTCCGCCGGCCTGCCGCCAAGTGTGTCGACGTGTTGCTAACGCGTCCGTAACGCCCCCTCCAACCCGTCGGAGCGCGTCGGTCAGCGGCGAAAGTTTTGTGCTTGCACAAAACTTTCTGTGCAGACCGACGCGCGCGGACGTTTCCTTTGACACGTTGCTATCAGTGAACGTGTACCGACAGGTACCAATGCGCACATAACGCATTAATAACGGGTACCGACGCGTCCCAACGTTTACCGACGTTTCGACCAAAAACCCAAAACGTCGGCATGCATCGACCCTCGTTGGGCCAAAACGTTGTAGTGTGACAGCCCAATAACAACACATTTGTCTACCTATGAATATACAGTCAGATTAATGTCAAAACGCGTATGCAGTAAAATTACAATCATATTCTGGCATATACAGGTGGAAATGTTCTACGCATAGCAAACAACAGATTTGCCTAGCTATACAAACACAGTCAGATTAATGTCCAAAGGAGTGAGTATGTACAACAAAACCTGCTGTAAATAAAAATAGATAAACCAGAAAAACAGCGCGCTGACACACCACATTGTCTCCCTATTAAAATAAGAGCAGTACATGCTTATAGCATTACAGGACATTGTTTATTGAAGAGAAATGGCTGTTGTGAGGCGGCCCGATTGAAGCTTGTTTGTGCTACTTGTTTTAATGTTCCATAGTCCGATGGTTTTTAATTTCTGTATTTTTACTGAGATGAATATATTAGATCAACCACTAGTATCTACTTTACATTAGTTCAAAGTTACTTTTATTTTAAATGGTACATTTTTTAGATATTTTGAGTGCAAACATGAACAACTCTGATACCATAGACTTCTGCAGTAACAGGTTCTGTTAAATTGACTCAGTATTGCCTTCTACGCAGAAACAAATGCTTAATAAGTGCATCAGTATTTAAGTTAAATATGTAAAATCAAATCTAGATAATTGGTTTGGTTTTGAAAATTTGATATTTCATCAGACTATGCAGCTTTAATCAATGGAGTTAGTTTACAAATGGGAAATACTATATCCGCAAGTAGTGCATGAACATTGGAATTGTACTGCAAACATGATTGGTTCATTGTTTGAGTGTTACATCCGGGCAACATCTAAGGTCATATCAGGACGGGTACCGACTTCTGACAATGCACACTCATGGTGACTTTATACTGCTGCCATGCTGGGATACCAGACCACCAGCATCATGACCTGATATCCCACTCAGTCACATTATCCTGACACTGAGCCAACCAGTCCATGCCCTATCCTAATAATGCCAAGCCCCTGGCTAGGAAGCGACAACAAACACGTTTTAAGTCATTGGTTTGACTGGAATCTATGGGTCCGAATCCCACGATCTACCAAAATGAAAGCCGGAAACTCAACTCATTCGGCCATCCCGTCTGGTTCCCCAAACATGATATAATGAGCAAGGCATTCTATATCGAAGCAAATTACACAGCTCACATTACTTCAATCTTTTGTTTGTTTTTGTTGGTACATTAGTTGTTTAAGCAAGGGAAATTTCAATTGTGGACGATTGGTCTTCCTCATTCCACTGCTCCTTGCCCTATCCTAATAATGCTGAGCGCCTGGCTAAGAAGTGACAAGTATCGATTTTTAAGTCATTGGTTTGACTCAATTGGGTTTGAACCCACGATCTATCAACATGGGAGATGGATGCTCTAACTCATTCGGCCATCCCGTCTGGTTAATTATGGTTTCATTTAGTCGTTGTTCTATCATATAACAATTGCAAAGGAATCTCAGATATGGTCTTCCCATATAAGTAAAACAAGATAAAGCCATTTTGCATCGAGATCGACCGACCATGGGACCGACTTTAAGTAGTCCATTTAGGGAGGTGGTCGGATTAGAGAGCTAGAATATCCTTATAATGGTATTGTTGGGACCCAAATAAAGCGATCAATATAGGGGAGTGGAGGGGTCAGTATAGAGAGGTTTTACTGTATATATGGGCCACTCTCCTGAAAACTGGCGAGAATTGTCACATGGAGAGTTAATATCAAATATTTGAATCTTTAACATTGTTTGGTTGCAAATGAAAGCTGCAAATCTCCCCTTTACATCTATGTAAAATATAAATTGATGAGATACAAAATAAAGGTGTAGTCCATGATTAAGATATGTCATATGACAGTATGACATGTGTTGCTCAGACATAACACATGTTTAGGAAACCACATAGTCTGCTTACTAAGAATTTAAGCACAATTAAATAATTTCATACTTAGAAGCATATTAATCATGGCATAATATACAGAAATACGTAGTGCTTATATTGAAGTAATTTGCAGCCATGCTTTATTCACTGAATAATTAGTGTACAATAGCTGTGTGGCATCCAAACACCACTGGTTACATCTGTGCCAACAATTTGTAATGTTATTTCTGAAGACATCAAATAATATTGTTTTTAATTTAACCATGCATACATGTTAATAAATACTTCCTTTTGATTTGGGAACTGTTTTCTTTGATATATCAATGCTATACAAGATGTTGGTAAGGATCCAACTATGTCCCATATGTCATATTACAAATGGCTGACTGTAAAATGGTCGTTTAAAAAAAAAAATACTTCATAACTAAAAATACCAAAGTTGCACACAGTTTATTTGATTTCCCTTATTTCTTACATCAAATCTGAACATGAATATGAAAAGCATAAGGACACAAATAAGTATGAATTATTTTTATTGATGTTTTAAATTCCATGGGTATGCAGGTATTGCAGGTATTGCAGGTATTGCAGGTATTGCAATACTTCAGGGAATTTGACGCCCCTGCCCTGCAGAGTTGTAAACCACTGCCCTGTGGTACAGGTTCTTGACAGAACCGAAGGCTAAGGGAGCAAACCCTAAACAGAAAACCATGTCACTGTGGAAGCATTAAGGGCGGTTGATGTATGAAACTCCCAACATTTCCCGATGAGCCACTGCAGGGACAAATAGTTTTGTGCCTGTCTGGACATGTTCTTGCCGGTGTGAGACCTCTATTTGCTGCCTGAGAGAGTGCCGCTGGTTACTTGCAAAAGGCAGCAGCACTTCAACACTTTTGCAGGCAGCTTTCATGATGATGATGATGATGATGATGAAAATCCCATCCCATACTGACCAGTTTTCAGGAGAGTGACCCATATGTACCTACAAAACCTTTCTAGGCAAAAATTGTTTAAGCCTGCACAATCCAAAAACAGCACAGCATTTTCGAAACTAAGCCACTTGTCTACATTTGATACTATATATCCATTCAGGAAGTGTGTTTTGCAGTTTGGTACTCCTGTGCTAGGATGCTTCAGATCCACACGCTCTCATGGCATAGTACCAGGCCTGACTTACTGGCTGGGTGGACACCAACAGTGAAACCCCGTTAAAACGCTATCATATATAAATTATAATGCGGTCCATAACAAATGCGCTTTTGCATTAAATCCAGATTTAGTTGACTGAATTACCTTTGAATTACAGAATTCCGCTTCCAGAGAATCATCGCGTCGTATGCGAATTGGCGCTTAATGGAGGCGCGTCAAATGGGGGGTTCACTGTATCTCAAATGTGACGTATTATTAATAAAAAAAGTGATGCTTTTGATATGCACCCAGGCAACCGACGAGTAATGGTTCTCCACTGGACAAACATTAATAATGCCATATTTATCATGACATGTCTACCAGTGACCAGGTGACAGTTGTTCTAGTGTTTCACCCAGCTATCGAGTGATGATAGTAACCATGCACAGCGGAATCTGCAAAGTGGCAGAATTGTACATGTTAGGCTTATCCATCGGTCACAAATGTGTTACGGCGTGCCTGCTGTGGCCGTAAAGCCTGGTACACACCTCCTGTATACAATTAATGCACTAAAACTGACTGCCCGACACAACCCGACCCATCCCGTTTCCTGACTAAAACTGCCCGATTCATTTTTCGAATCTTATAAGATTCCAGTCTTAAGCCCTAAAACTGAGTTTTAAGTCGCAAATCGGAAGGCTCAGGTGTGTTAAGGGTCACACACCTAAAGACTGAAACCGACTAAAACTCAAACTTAGTCGTGAAATGCGCAGTTTTAGGTTTTATACGGGAGGTGTGTACCAGGCATTAGTCATCAGCCAGACTGTACAGCAACCGTATGGTGACCGTACGGTGAGTTACGGTAGCCGTTTGGTGACTGTATGGCTTTTTGCTCGCCGCAAGGTGTTGCATTTTTTTAAAAGTCAGAGTTATCTGAAAGTTGCATAGTCCGATGAAAACACAACATTTTCAAAACCAAAACACTTATCTAGATTTGATTCTACATATTCAACTTAGACACTGATGCACTGATTAAGCATTTGTTGCTTGACAGCAGGGCATCATAAGTCAATTAATAGGCCTAGAACACGTTACTACTGAAGTCTATGGTGTCAGAGTTTTGGAGTGCTTGCCTAAATTATTTTCGGTTCCAGTTGCTCTCACTGACTTATGTATCCATCTTACTTCGCCACGGAAACTGCCCCGCCCCGCCCAGGCCATGCCTCACTGTCGCCGCCAATCGACCACTTCCGTCAACTACAGACTTGTCACAGTGCTGCCACTAGCGGGTTCGGCCATCATGGCGGTGACGTCAGAGCCTGGTCACTGCACTCTCGTTCAGTCGTCCTAAATTGACTGCCGCCCACACCTCTACTACAAAAACAACATGTGATTCCTAGGCTTTCGAGGGCTAGAGTTTCCCCCATTTCTGTTTCATTGACTGTACATTTGTCATTGAATAAAAGCCAACGTATACGACTTGTTGTGGTCGTCGTGGATTATTGTGACTGTTTGGTTAGCGTTGAACGAGTAGATGATAACATGACATTGGTCGCCTGGAGAATTTCTTTTTTTTTGGTAAATATTTTATTCATCTGAATCGAGAAACCTGCATAATAAATATTCATGTGTATCTCTATTTCCCAAGTTGATTGTAAGATGAGGCTATGTCTTATTTGGCTTAGAGCTTTGGTCTAATATACGTTAAGTTTGCAATTGTGGAAGATTAGACGATTATCAATTAGCTGTCTGCCTGAGTCATTGGACACTACATCTGTAGGTGTATGTCCAAATATGACACGCATCAGTCAATCAGCAGGCAGTGCCTCTCGGATACATGGTTCTGTGCGGTGCACACGCATACGCGCCCATGTACATTTCACTTCCGGTGTGACCGGAAGTGGTGGGACACGGTCAATGTGAGGGCGGCGGCCCTAAAAAGGGTCATCGTTGGGGGAGGCGTTCCCATGAGAGTGAGAGCTTGTGGGGTAGGTGTTAGGGGGGGGGGGTGAGTGGAGTGGGGTAGGGAGTGTGGGGGACTGGGGTAGGGGGGGCAGAGAAGTCAGGTGGGTGCTGACAAATGGAACTCAACTGTGATCGACCAAGGAATCAACAGCAATATATGTGAAGCCAACCAGCACCTGACAGATCAATACACATTCCCCAGAAAAGAATACCCTAAAGCCGTGTTCACACGGGGAATGTAAATCGATTCGTAGAAAGCGACTTGCCTAGTTCGACGCACATTTCCCGTGTGAACGGACGTCTGAGGCGGATTAGGGCTGATTCGATTCATGTGATCTCGATAATGTAAACCACCTAAGCGAGGTAGTCTACGTGAATCGATTCCTGTGATGTGGATAATTTTGCCCGTGTGGACGCATCTGAGGCGGATTAGCACCTCACACGCATGCGCAGTCGACCTTAGTTTGTTGACTTTCCGGTCGATCAAAAGTGCATATTATATAATTTAATTAATGAAACCGCTATCTACGCACAGATATTTTTTTCATAATTTATTTCTAGGGTTTCACTGCTCAGCAGAAGTTTTGATCGTTCCAAACCAATAAGATTCATTAAATACATATCTAGGTCGAACCCACACTCTCTCGGCCGATGTCGACGAACCCAAACTGGCGCTGGTTAGTCTGGACTTGCTCATGCGCAGATATCCACTTCCGCCTCACGCAGTGCCCGTGTGAACGGGCGCTAATTCGACTCCTTTAGTTCGCCTTGTCTAGGTCGCTTCACATTTTGCCCGTGTGAACAGGGCTTAAGAATAGAACCACTATTAGAAGAAACACAATATACAACGATGTACTTATGTCAAAAGTGAGCAGAGTGACAGTTGGCTCACGGTATAGGAGGCAGGCGGAGTAGAGAATGACCCGCTCTGCAGCAAATAGCATGGAAGAAGATGGTAATGGGAAACATTTAAGGGGCTGCCGTTATTTATATCCACATAATAAATTAAATAGTACATATATATATATGTGTGCCTATATTGTTCAAAGCATCACCAATCTTTGTAACCCGCTTCTTCAGTATTAAATAAAAAGAACACAGGAAATCCGAAGGACAGACAACGATGAACCTGCATAATAAACATTCATGTGTATTTCTATTTCCCAAGTAGATTGTAAGATGAGGCTATGTCTTATTTGTCTTAGAGCTTTGACCTAATATACGTTAAGTTTACAATTGTGGAAGATTAGGCGATTATACAGTTGCCTAGCCCGATGAACTCAATACATTTTCTCAAGCCAAAGCATATAGTTGAAGAGTTCAAGTGCAAAAACCGATAAATGCCATTGGGGCCGAATGCAAACAATGACTACCAGGTTTGATCTGAAGCTGCAATCATTCCAATAATACAATTTTTTGTTTTCACAGAAACCCGTACATGCCCTATATAAAGTATTACCCAATATGAAATTGATAGACTTTACCCGTAGAGCACAAGAACAAATGTTAGTTTACGGAAAATAACTCAAATGGATTTGTCGATTTTTACAAATGAACTCCTCAATTGTTATCCCCCACAACCAACAAGTCCACTTACTAATCATTTATCGTTGCATACAACAACTATCTAGTCAATTAAATAATAGTCTCTTATTGTTCCGATTCAAATAAAACATTTCCTGGAAATACCTCCAAATGTAGACATTTTTAATTAAAGTGGCGATTAGAGTTACTCCAAGCTAACGTAAAGTAGATTATTACGACCAAGCTAAGATACTTAATTCAACATAAAATGTCAGGAAAATAATCTGCGGATTTCTTAGTAATACTTCCCTGTAGTGAGACGCCCCTGCACATGGTGCTGGTCATTCAGTGGCGACACGTCACATCAAAGGTTACAGCCGGTGCTGTTTTTTGGTGTTTTTACCGGTACGTCAACACCCAATCAGTTGGTTGGTTGTTTGGTTGTTGGAGGTTTGCGTCCTGGCAACATCTAAGGTCATATCAGGACGGATACCGACTTGTGACAATGCACACCCATGGCGACTTTATAGCGCTGCCCCACTGGGAAACCAGCCCGCTACCACCATGACCTGATAGCCCACTCAGTCACACCATACTGCCACTGAGACAAACAGTCCTTGCCCTATCCTAATAATGCTGAGCGTCTGCCTAGGAAGCAACACATATCGATTTTAAGTCATTGGTTTGAATCGACCAGGGTTCAAACCCCAAGATCTAAAACAATGGGAGATGAACGCTCACCTTATTCAGCCATACAGTCTGGTCAGACCTTAGCTGTTGCCAGGATGTAACATTCCAACAGACAACAACACCAGTCATCATCATCATCATCATCATGCTGTCAGTAGCGATGCAACAAAGACTGCTTTCATTACTTGACTGTTGGTCTCCATTTAGCTCTCTGCTGTGAGAGTGATGTCCATGAGTCGGTCTTAATGTATCTCAGCTTCAGGTTTCTCTTGTTTCTCACCAGTACTGTAGATGAAACATACTCGTCAGCACAGGCAATGATTAGTTACATCTGGCGGCAATAATTTGGGTGGTTGGGATAAACTGCCAATGCTGTGTCTGGAAGTTGTCAAGGGGGCTCTGGTCGGGGGCGAGGGAGAGGGCAGGGTGACAGCGGCCAGGACATGGGCGGCGGTGGGCGGGCAAATCGAGGGTCAGAATGAACAGATGAACACACTAAGTGCCTTCGACAGGGCTGAGAGAATGCCCGCCCAAAGCATGTTTGTGGTGAAGGAAGGGGCGTGACCGGGCGTGCACGGCGAACAATTAACACTGATTAAGTAGGAAGGGCACACTGCCATAGATTGAGCATTTACATGACCACACAAAACAGTTATTTCGCGATATGTCTAAAGAAAAAAAAGAAGAAAAAAAGAGAAGAAATTATGGAGGTCCTTTGAAATCCGATCAAGTCGAAAGAAAGCCAAGGTTAATCTCCACTTGTCCTGTTTTATTCTGTAGATATGTTAGTAATGTACGTCCTAGCAACATCTAAGGTTATATCACAACAGCACCGACGTGTGACAGTGCACACTCACGGCAACTACATAGTGCTGCCCAATCGGGGATACCAGGACCCAATATATCACAGTCAGATAGTTTACAGTCCCAACCATCCAAAATCGGTGTGCTTAATAATAATAATAATACAATATTTATTTCCATATGATCACTGTACACACACGTTGATATTTATATCAGAAATTGTTTCACATGAAAAAGGAGAAAGCAGAAGCACAATACTTATGCGGTGCTTTCCCCATTTAAAAATAAGAGAGATACATCGCTTATACCATAGAAATAATAAATAGAAAAATAAAAGTTATAAGCATATCAACATTACCCTCAATACTGAAAATTACATATCAATATTTATGTAGTAGACTACTATGTGTTTTCCCTCTGATAAAGCTTAGATATTTTCTTTTCATACATTCATTGAGACATATAGATGTTTTTTTAACATTCAATATTATCGTCAAGTGAATTCCATATTTGTAAACAACATATAGATAAACATTGAGACTTTAAAGTTGTTCTTTCAAATACTTGTCTTAGGTTGTTACTCTGCCTTGTATCATGGCTACTATCTGAAATTATTTTGAATAAAGACTGTAGATTTTTTGGCAGTAGCCCTTTGTTTGCATTGTAAATTATCATACTAGATTTGATCTTAACCAAGTCATCAATGACTTAAAAATTGATACTTGTCACTTCCTAGCCAGGCACTCGGCATTATTAGGATAGGGCAAGGACTGGTTGGCTCAGTCTCAGGATAATGTGACTGAGTGGGATACCAGGTCATGGTGCCGGTGGGCTGGTTTCCCAGTGGGACAGGACTATAAAGTCGACATGAGTCCACACTGTCGCAAGTTGGTACCTGTTCTGATATGACCTTAGATGTTGCTAGGACATAAATCAACAACAAACAAATCTTAACCTGGTTTATTAATTTTAATACATGAAGATCACAGAACAGCTTATTAGTGTGCTCTCGATATCCAATGTTGCAAATAATTCTCACTGCTTTCTTCTGTAGCAAATAAATACACTCCATATTTGTTTTATATGCATTTCCCCATTCTTCACAATAATACTATAGATAAGGCAGAAATAATGAATATTACAATATTAAGCATGCATTTTTGCTGAGTACATATTTTGCCTTGTGCATAATTGCAATAGTTTTGGACAATTTAGATTTAATCATACTAATATGCTTATTCCAATTAAGTTTATGATCTAGTAGCACCCCTAGAAATTTACTGACATAAACCATTTCGATATCAGTATTATTCATACGTACAGTAACATTAGATCATTTTTATAATTAACCATAGGTGTAATCTAATAAGTTCTTTGCTTATATCGTTACCCAGTTGAACTGGGTCATTTCCTGACCTAAAGATAGTAGCGTCATCATCAAATTGAATGAATTTAAGAAGCGATGACACATTACAAATATCATTTATCTATAAAATGAATAACTTTGGTCCCAGAATTGAGCCCTGAGGGACTCCACATACCACATTTGCTAAGTTTGAGCCCTTTTCATCTAAATTTACATATTGTTGTCTATTTTGTAGATAACTATTAAGCCAGTTATTGGCAATGCCTCTGATACCATAGTGATTTAATTTTGTTATTAACAAATCGTGGACAATTGTGTCGAATGCTTTTTTAAGGTGAATAAAAACACCAATAGTACATTTTTGTTTGTCCAGAGCTGAGGTCATTTGTTCTGACAGTTCTAATAATGCCAATAATGTAGACATTTAAAGATCTGAAACCATATTGACTGCTACACAAGGATCATGTTTATCAATAAATGCTTCCAGTCTACTATTGAACAGTTTTTCTAATATTTTTGAAAACTGTGGCAAAAGTGATATCAGTCTATAATTAGTGAAAACACTGTTAAGTGTTTGTAAGCCTAAAAATATATCACCTGAACTCTGTAAGATGTAACTCCCGTTTTGGTAGATAGTGAGGTTCGAACCCTGGTCTAGTCAAACCAATGATACTTGTCGCTTCATAGCCAGACACTCAGTATTATTGGGATAAGATAATAATACATGCAAATATAAGGCACATCGGTGTCGCGTGTTTTCAATTATCCTAATACTGTGCAAACCAGTCATTGTCAAATCCTAATAATGCCGAGCGCCAGCCAGCCCACCTTTGTTGAGAGGGTGCTATGATTGTGATGGTGTTTTGCCATGGCAACCCTGGTTGTAGCTATCAGTAGTGCTCCTCCCGGTAAATACTGATCCTGGTTAAACACGGCTTGCCCCTTTCACACCTACCTCACCTACTGGAGGATTACAGACGGCTCCTCCTGGGTCAGGTTTCCATAAGCCCAGGTTACACCTACCCGGACGAGCCCCATATTTTTAGCCGGACCACCCCCGGACCACTCCCCCGGACTGTCCCGGACAGCCCCGGATAAAATCGCTATTTTTGCCTCACTCTCACACCTACCCGGACGAGCCATGGACTACAAGCCGTGCATCAATGAATACCAACGCGCACCTAACATGCGCATAACGCTTCCAGACGTCTCCCGATGTTTCGCCAAAAAGTGACACACGTCGACGCGCGTTGCCGAGAAACGTCGTAATGTGACAGCACCATAAGGTCATATCCGGACGTGCACTGACTTGTGACAGTGTGCATTCATGGTGGGTGGTTGGTTGTTGGAGTTTTACGTCCAGGCAACATCTATGGTCATATCAGGACGGGTACCGACTTGTGACAGTGCACACTCGTAGTGACTTTATAGTGCTGGCCCACTGGGAGACCAGGTCACCAGCACCATGACCTGATTGTTGGTTGGTTGTTGGAGTTTTATGCCCTGGGAACATCTATGGTCATATCAGGACGATACCGATTTGTGACAGTGCACACTCATTGTGACTTTAAAGTGCTGCCCCAATGGGAGACTAAGCCACCAGCACCATGACATGATAGTACATTCAGTCACATTATCCTGACACTAAGCCAACCAGTCCTTGCCCCATCCTAATAATTCAGGACAGGAGGCGGACTACATAGTATGGTAATTTATTCAAGAACAGGCAATGTCATAATCAAGTAATGTGAACAGAGGTGAGTAGATCAATGTTAAGTTGGTAGGTCATAAGGCAATGTAGTGTAATGGAGAAAGTAGTGAATGTTCAAAGTCAATGTCATATCGCGGTAAAGTCATTTATCGTTAGTTAGAGTCTTAGGTGACCCGGGCCTCAACCAAATAGTGTTGAGAGTGCCCGGGTCGCGACCGTGAAGGCCTGCTGGGGAACGTACGAATGCACCGTGGACGACCGCCAGTGGCCGAGGTCGGTGACGTCCTTCAGGTGTGCTCCAGCAGCGGCACATGCCTGTGCGGCACCCCAACGGAGGCTGTGGAGGGTATACCCGGACGGGTTGGGGCACCCCGCGTGGTGTAATGTGGCTCGTAGGGCCATAGTGAGGGTCTTGACTGTCAATGGGGACCCATCCGGCGTCAAGAACGCAGGGTCAAGTGGCCCGGGCGAAGTGGCGGTCGAATACTGCCTCCAGGCTTGTACGGGGCAGCAGATGGAGGTCGGGATCCGAGGGATCGTTATTGCATAGTGGTCCGAGCATCCTCTGGAGGTCTTGGTGGAGCGGAGGACGATGGTGAGGTGGGTCCGGTGGCGGGTGACATCTTGGTAGGTGAGGGTGTGTCCAGGGTCGTCGGGGCGCCCCGTGACTAGGAGGTTCCGTTGTCGGAGGCGTGAGAAATACCCGAGGAGGATGGCCGCTGTGAGGACCTTGGCATTGTTCCCAGCCAGACAGAGGAAGGTGGTGACGGCGCGGAGGTCAGTAGGGGTGAGGGGAGGGGCCTGTCGGGGCAGGTGGTCGGACTCCCGGGTGATCCCTCGTTTGATGATCGTGATGAGGTATGAGTCGAAGCCTCTTGTACGGCCGTCCCTAAGCCTGACCCACGTCCACGCGGCACTGAGATGGTTCATCACGGCTCCGGGGGAGCGGGGTGACGGGGATATGGAGGCGAGGTAGGATGCTATGTTGAGCTGAGTCGGGCGGGTAGGGTCGTAGTGTCTGTCGAGGACGTGTCTCAGGTATGTCGTTATTTGGCGTTTTTTGTTTCTCCAGGTGCCCTTCGCGAGGCCAGCTCTGAAGAGGTGGGCGACTCGGTGCTGTTCCTCCTGGTTGCCTGGGGAGAGAGAGGCAAATGGTTATCTCTACCCAGGCTATTCAGCTGAGTCGAGTATGCAGGTGCTGTGGACGACGCGCACCCGGACGAGGTCCATGTCGTCCACGAATCGGTCCGCCTTTCGCCTGGCCGCCCGGTCGAAGGGAGCCCTACTGAGGGCGTCGGCGAATGCGATCTCAGTGCCGGGCTTGTGGACGACGCGGACCTCGCAGGAGTTGAGTGCCGCAAATCTCCACACTGCTCGGGCACAGGCGCAGAGGGTGGGGTCTCTGCTGGCACCGGACTCAAGTACGACCTGTGAGACCTGATTGTCGGTGTTGACGATGACGACATAGTCCTGGGGGTTGGGGGGAGTGAGGGCGTGTAGTGCGACAACGAGGTTTATCGCCTCGAGCTGTGCGATATTGTGGTCATCACCGAGGTAGTCGGGCTGGTACTCTTCTGTGATGTACCCTCCTGGGGAGTGCGCTCCTCCGGCGAGGAGGGATGAGTGGCACTCGATAACCCAGTCGTGTTTGGGTGTTGGGCGGTGGAGGACGATGCCGTTCGAGAGGTGGGTGTACGACTTAAACCACTCGATGTCGAGGGTCATCTCGTATGTGATGGTGTGTTTGCCGCTGTAGGGTGCGGCTCTAAGTGCCGCTAGGATACGGTTCATGTACCTCCTCGCCGGGCGGACGCACTTTGCGATGTGTTGTAGTCGTCCAACGAGTCGCTGGAGGTCTTTCCTGGGGGCTTTTGATCCGGGTGTCCAGGTGGCGCCCTCGGTGATGACCTTGTCAAGTTTGGTTGGCGGTATGCGTACGGTCATGTCGGTGGTGTCGACCTCGAATCCGAGCCATTCCGTCTTTTGGGAGGGTGGGACGCACTTATGCGTGGAGAGGTCGAGCCCTAGGTCGGCGGCGAGCTGGACGGCGTCGACATATGCCTCGACTGCCTGGTACTCCGTGGGTGCCGCCCCGACGAAGTAGTCCAGATAGCATAGGACGAAATGGCCTTTTTTGCGGAGTAGGTACGTCACGGCGTTGGTGGTCTGTGTGCAGGCCATGGACGACGTGCGGCACCCAAATGGAGGGGCGATGTCGAAGTAGAGTTTGTCATTTAGTGTGACTCGAGGGGAACCGAGAAGGGGCAGCTGCGGAGTTGGCGGTAGGCGCGGGCAAGGTCGATCGTCCGTTGGTTATGTTCGGGAGGGTGTAGGTGATGGGGCGGCCTTGATAGTGGCCTTTCCGTATGCCTGAATTTACGCTTGCTCCCTTGGGGAAGCTAAGGTTGACGATGACCCGGCGCTCGGTGGTGTTCTTCTTTGCCAGGGTCATCATCGGGCTGGTCTGCGCCCAAGGGAGGAAGGGTGGTTGGCTGAATGGCCTGAGGAGGGCCCCTCACGATGTTTCAGCGTGTACGTATTTTTCAATCCATTGGAGATTCTGGGGGTCCTCGCGGTGGTTCGCCCTCGACGGTACTGGGGCCGTGTCTGCAGTGTAGTCGACTGGCCAGCCATATTCAAGAAAGTCGAGGAGCTTGGTGTCGTGGTAGTCGGTGAGCAAGTCCCTCCATCGGTCGATCCTGAGGCACGAGGGGACCGGGATGCGTGCGACGACGTGGTTTGGGAGTGCCGTTTCCCTGACCTGGTTGTAGATGTATTGGTATACCTGGTTGGCCCAGGCCGCTGGTACCGATACTAGCCAGATCCTGTCGAGTGTGGTTTTGTACGACAGAGGGGTGTGGGGTGGATTGTATGGAGCGGTGGCCTGGCTACCGTAGTCGTCCGTCACATCCTCGATGTCTTCCGACGCGTGTGCGCGTTGGTGGTGGGTGAGGAGTGCATCTGGTGGTTCATCATCGTCTGCAACGTGGTCGGCCACGTGGTGGTGGGTGGTGCGTGTGGTGGTGAGGGGCTGTACGCATGCGACAGTTAGTCGGTTGAGTGAGTGGCGCACAGCAGTGGGATATGGCCGCCGCGGGTGGGGGTGGCGGTTGGTTGGGCGTCATCCCAGGCCACGTGGTCTTGTGTGGCGGTTGAGCTGCTCCCGGGTTTGGCGGGAGAATTTTGTGCGGTGTCGGGTGACGCATCTGCCTCGTGTCGGTTGTTTCCGACCCAGCGGGGTTCGATTGGTCCGCGCTGTGTTCATCGTGTTGATATTGGGCTTGCTACGGTGTCTTGTGGGGAGTTATGGTGACTGTGTGCGCCGGAGTTATCGGTGTCTGGTGGGGTCGGGTCGGCTGACGCATGCGTGCCCACGTGGTGGTTGGTGCCGGTTCCTTGTGGTGAGCTGCTCGTGGTGTTGGTTTGGGTCCATGGTTGTGTGGGTCTGTTGAGGGCGAGCGTTACCGACACAATTTTTAGGAGGGGTTGGTGTTCGTGTGTTGAGTCCGTGTCGCTCGTGTGTTCGTCGGTTTCGGCAATTTCTTCTGCCTGGCCAGGGCCATCTAGTGAAAATCCGTTTTTTGTTTGTCTGTGTCTGATGCCGTCGCCTTGCGTTCGGTCTGTCGTCTCTTATTGTTGCAATCTTGCTCCTTGTGGGTTTTGCCTTTCTATATTTGTTTGCGCACCATCCGCACATGTGTGCGCGTCGATCACTGCCTGTGCCATGGGAGGTGGAGTGGCCGCAGTCTGTTCCCCAGTTCCATCTGTGGCAGGGTCTGCCGTCGGTGTCATGGTTGAACTCAGGTCTTTTGTACGGGGTGTTTATTGGTGCCGTGTGTTGTTCGTCCCCTTTGCCTTGTGCGGCACGTGCCGATCTGGTCTTTTCTTCGCGTTGGATACCGGCCAGGCATGCTGCCCTTTGCAGGTCTTTTATGGCCTGCTCGTCCTTACAGGCCTTTGGTAGTCGTCCATCGTCCACCATGGCGAACACTTTCTCTGACCAGGCGAGGCACGTGTCCCACCTCCAGTCGGCCGCCATCTCAAATATGTTGTCCTGGTGGTCTAGTATGGGCCTGGTCCATGAGCGCGGCACCTTGGGGTCTTTTCTCATGCGTGCGAGTGCCGCGAAGTATTCGTGCCACGTGCTCTCGCCTGGTCCTACCTTGCCTTTTTTCTCGTCCCGTATGACGTATGTGTGGGGAAGGAGTTGCACCTTACCTCGGCTGGTTGTTCGTCCATGGCTCCTGTTAGCTCCTACTATGGCATCTACTACATCTCGCTGTTCGTCGTCGGCGGTGGATGATGGGGTCGGTGTCTGGGGTGCGTAGCAGGACCGCCTCTGTTTCCTCCATTCGTGGTCGTCATTTGTGTGTCGGTTGGATCGTGGGGTTGGTCGTGGTGATCTTCTCCGGTCTGATCGTGGTCGTGGTGAACGGCCACGTGGTGACGGTGACGGACTCGATCCTGACAAGTCGTGGGTGGCGCGGCGTCTCCTTTTTTGGGGTGTTTTTCCGTCTGTTGAGCTGCTCCTTGTGGGTTTGCTCAGGGCTGCTTCTTCCAGTGCGTGTAGCCTGCTGGTGATGGTCTTGGCCAGTTCAGCCTGTTGGTGGATTGATTCGTTCACAGACTGCCTGAGTAGCAGTTTCTGTGCGTGCACGGACATACCGTCTTCACTGTCGTCCCGAGATGCTGCCGCAGGTTTAGGTTTGGTGATGACTGACCGCGGGCGCCCCCTAACTCGGGGTGTTGTTTCGTTGGGCGTTGGGGGTGCCGCGTCTGTGGCAGTGACGTGTCGTGTGGATTTCCGTGCCGGCATGGTGCGTTCGTGTGGCGTGGTGAACTGTCGTGAGTGACGGTGGTGAGCGGCCTTGAGGCGTGGGAGGTGAGAGTGAGAGTAGGTCTTGTCGGTGTGGTTGCAGGAGGAGAAGTGGCCGAGGTGATGGTGAGGCGGAAGGAGGAAGGGGGGGGAGGTACCAGCGGCGGGACCAGCGCCAGGACCAGCGGCGGGACCAGCGGGGAAGGAGGTTGTGGTGGCGGCATCTGGAGGGAGTGGGGTGAGTTAGGGGAAGGGAGGTGGTGGCGCCATCTAGGTGGTTGAGGGTGTGGGTGAGTGGAAGAGGGGCGGTATGGGCGGAGAGGAGGTGTGTTGGGGTGGGTGAGGAGTAGGAGGGGCGGTAGGGCCGGGGGAGGGTGGTCGTCCGCCTCCCCCGAATTACCCATATTGCCACAGCAATATGGACAATGCCTAGCGTCTGGCTAGGAAGCGACAAGTATACATTTTAAAGTCATTGGTTTGACTCAATCAGGGTTCGAACCGTTGGGGTACTGGATGGTGGTGGCATACCCATGAGCTTACTCTGTGTATACACCAACCAGCATGGCCCAAACAGAGCCGCCCTCTGGTGGCAGCGGGAGGAACTACTGTTGTGGGTAGGACCAAAGTGCATGTACACCACGGACGATGTCCATCTGTTTGTTGTTTCTTTGTTGTAACAACAATTAAGTTCATACCAATACAAGATGGATACTTTCTTGTGGCAGGGCGCGGCTATGGTGGTTGTATAGTGTTGCCCCACTAGGATACCGCGGTCCTGACACTGTGATGTACTATGCCAGTGAGGTGTTTTATCACGATGCCAGCCACTTCCCGAAACTGGTGCACCCCGCGGGATGTCCCGCATACACTAGCCGACATCGTGAGTGAGTGACGAATCACGATTGTTGGTTTGATTGTGTGATTACCACATTTTTTGCTGTATCAGGATAATGTAACTGAGTGGGATATCGCGCCATGGGGACGGCGACATATTGTCTCTTGTTGGGGCCGTCCTGTAGAGTCCCCATCAGTGCTCACTTTAGCAAATCTTTACGCATACGACCTCAGATGTTGCGCGGACATAAACCTCAACACACAGCAACAACAAGCTCAGATGTATTGTGTGCGCTGTAGGGTGATTAATATGCTATATAATCCATTCTGTGAATATCCACCGAACCGTTCATTTTCTCACGCTGAACATGTTTGATATAATTAAGGTATTTGCGTTAAGTCACTCATTGATCACCCTATCTGTAAGCGGTTCTTAAACATGACACGATGGCGCCACCTAGCAATGGTGAATCTTCAACACAGACGCCACTTACTTAGCTGGAGGTTGGTTGGTTGGTTGTTGGAGTTGCACTTAAAGTTGCATGGTCCGATGAAATATTTATTTTTCAAAACCAAGACATGTATCTTAATTTGATTATACATATCCATCTTAAATATTGGTGCATTAACATTTTGGACAGCATATATAGAATAATCAGTGAATTTACTACCTCATCCTACTTTGAGAAACCCATCATACAAGGAAGCCATTAATCAATTAGGTCAATTTTGTGGCCTCAGTAGCGTTGACCCTCATTCAATGTACCTAGTCAGATTTCAGGATGTCCAGTAGTAGTATTGCTGGCACCATAGCCTGGGTTGATATAAAGTTGCAAGGAATTTTGTATTAAATAATTGTTACAGATCTGAATAAGAGTGATGTAATAATTATGTAAATTATTATCCGGGAACAATACATTTGATAATCATTAGGTCAGCCCAGATCACATGCCAAGAACCAAATCAATGGCGCCATCAATAGAAAAAAAAGGTACCCAGGCTATATTTTATTTAGGTTATTCCACATGAGGTGGTCATCACGCGTCATAGCAAGAGGACTTTTGGGAAGCTTGTCGAAAGTATGTTGAGTTCTTTCAGCTCCAATTGCTTCAAAACTAGCCATTTTTCCTCAAAATTACTCTGGACTAATGATTAGTAAGTTATAATGATAAATTTGATATGTTTATCTAAAAAATTAAATAGAAATTCAGATGCCACCGGACCATGCAACTTTAATGTTGCATGCGGATGCTAATATGTCCCGGACGGCGTCGGCCGCGGAGGCGGGGCTGTGGCGGATGGCCTCCTCGGGGTATGCCGGCGAGGTGGCGGGTGGTGCTTCACTGGAGAGGTGACGGTACCTCTCGTACTCCGGGTGCGCGGCCCCGGGGAAGGACGCCTGAGGCGGGGGCGGGGGCCGGGCTGTAGTGGCGGTAGGCGCCCGAGGCGTCGGGGCGGCCTGGCGCCTCGGGGGAGATGAGGGGATCCCCGGGCGGGGCCCCACGGTCTCCAGGGAGTCGATCCGGGCGTGGAGGTCGGCCGTCGCCTGGCGCGCCTCGGCGGCGGAGTGCTGCTGGTCGAGCTGGATACGCTGGAGTGCCTCCAGCAGTGTCGACATCTCGGGGCCCGAGGTGCGGCCCGAGGGCGCCGCGGGGGACGCCGGGGCGTAAGCCGGGGACTCGCCCGGGCCGGGTGCTGGAGAGGGCCCAGGGGTGCGGGGGGCCGCCCGGGATCCCTTCCGGCCACATCCTTTTCCTTGAGGCATACTGAGGCTGAGCTGGAGCAGAGATCCGAGGTGGAGGAGCCAAGACTTGAAACAAGGGTAGAGCTGGGAGACGGCAGGAGGGCGAGTGCCTGAGGGAGGCCGGGGGGCGGCCTTATAAGGGGAGAAGGGAGGGGCGACAGCAGGTGAGTGTGAAAGCTGCCGGCCCGGGGGAGGGCGAGAGGTGGCGAGCAGCGGCGTCGGGTGAGGCGTGAGCGCCGCGCGACGCGGAGGACGGGGGAGAGGGGGGCGCGCCGCGCCGTCTGCCGAGGTGAGAAAGCAGCGCGACAGCACGGGGCGGGGGGAGGGTCTCTTCCTCTCCTCGCATCAAACGTAATGCTTCGCATTACGACCAATGTTGCATGCTCCGATGGTTTTGAGTTGCGGACATTAAACATATCATGTTATTGAAGGTTATAATCCAGTTTCCTTTAGATTTAAGCACCTTTTATTTCCAAGGGCCACATTTCTCAGGTTTCTTGAAGTGCACAGGTGACAAAGTAATTGTGGCACACACTTTAAAAATCTGACTCCATAGGCTTAACTAGTGTCATGTTCTATTAAATGAACATAATATTTTCTCTTCAATGCAGTAATAAATGTTCAATAAGTGCACCAGGATTGAATTGAGATATGTAGAATCAAATCTAGATAATTGGTTTGGTTTTACAATGTGATGCTTTAAGTAGGCTACGCAGCTTAAAGTGTAACTCAGTTATCACGAACACATCGATATTAATAATATTCTAAATGAATACATACACACAAAACATAATTATACGCCCCCTTTGAATAATCACCTCCATCAAACCATTAACTCTTCATCATTCCTCCTCGATTGATTAAACGATCAACCTTCAACTTCAAATTGACGCAGTGACGTCTTACTCAAGCATGGTGGGTGGCAGGTTGGCAGGGTAGGTGGTAATGTGGGTGGTAGGGTGAGTGGTATGCCAAGCAGTCAGGTGGGAGGGTGGCTTGCTGGGTGGGAGGGTGGGAGGGTGGCATGGTGGGAGGGTGGTAGTGTAGGCAGTCAGGTGGGAGGGTGGCATGCTGGGTGGGAGGGTGGGAGGGTGGGAGGGTGGGATCGTGAGAGGGTGGTAGTGTAGGCAGTCAGGTGGGAGGGTGGCATGCTGGGTGGGAGGGTGGGGGGGTGGGAGGGTTGGAGGGTGGTAGTGTAGGCAGTCAGGTGGGAGGGTGGCTTGCTGGGTGGGAGGGTGGAAGGGTGGCATGGTGGGAGGGTGGTAGTGTAGGCAGTCAGATGGGAGGGTGGCGTACTCGGTGTGATGGTGGGAGCGTGATAGGGCAGTCAGTCAGGCGTGAGGGTGGCGTACTCGGTGGGAGAGTGGGAGCGTGATAGGGCAGTCAGTCAGGTGTGAGGGTGGCATACTCGGTGTGATGGTGTGAGCGTGATAGGGCAGTCAGTCAGGCGTGAGGGTGGCGTACTCGGTGGGAGAGTGGGAGCGTGATAGGGCAGTCAGTCAGGTGTGAGGGTGGCATACTCGGTGTGAGGGTGGGAGCGTGATAGGGCAGTCAGTCAGCTGGGATGGTGGCGTACTCGGTGTCATGGTGGGAGCGTGATAGGGCAGTCAGTCGGGCGTGAGGGTGGCATACTCGGTGGGAGAGTGGGAGCGTGATAGGGCAGTCAGTCAGGTGTGAGGGTGGCATACTCGGTGTGAGGGTGGGAGCGTGATAGGGCAGTCAGTCAGGCGTGAGGGTGGCGTACTCGGTGGGAGAGTGGGAGCGTGATAGGGCAGTCAGTCAGGCATGAGGGTGGCGTACTCGGTGGGAGGGTGGGAGCGTGATAGGGCAGTCAGTCAGGTGTGAGGGTGGCGTACTCGATGTGATGGTGGGAGCGTGATAGGGCAGTCAGTCAGGCATGAGGGTGGCGTACTCGGTGGGAGAGTGGGAGCATGATAGGGCAGTCAGTCAGGTGTGAGGGTGGGAGCGTGATAGGGCAGTCAGTCAGGCGTGAGGGTGGCGTACTCGGTGGGAGAGTGGGAGCGTGATAGGGCAGTCAGTCAGGCATGAGGGTGGCGTACTCGGTGGGAGGGTGGGAGCGTGATAGGGCAGTCAGTCAGGCGTGAGGGTGGCGTACTCGGTGGGAGGGTGGGAGCGTGATAGGGCAGTCAGTCAGGCGTGAGGGTGGCGTACTCAGTGGGAGGGTGGGAACGTGATAGGGCAGTCAGTCAGGTGGGAGGGTGGCATGCTGGGTGGGAGGGTGGGAGCGTGATAGGACAGTCAGTCCGGTGTGAGGGTGGCGTACTCGGTGTGATGGTGGGAGCGTGATAGGGCAGTCAGTCAGGCATGAGGGTGGCGTACTCGGTGGGAGGGTGGGAGCGTGATCGGGCAGTCAGTCAGGCATGAGGGTGGCATACTCGGTGTGAGGGTGGGAGCGTGATAGGGCATTCAGTCAGGCGTGAGGGTGGCATACTCGGTGTGAGGGTGGGAGTGTGATAGGTCAGTCAGTCAGGTGTGAGGGTGGCATACTCGGTGGGAGGGTGGGAGCGTGATAGGGCAGTCAGTCAGGCGTGAGGGTGGCATACTCGGTGTGAGGGTGGGAGCGTGATAGGGCAGTCAGTCAGGCGTGAGGGTGGCGTACTCGGTGTGAGGGTGGGAGCATGATAGGGCAGTCAGTCAGGCGTGAGGGTGGCATACTCGGTGTGAGGGTGGGAGCATGATAGGGCAGTCAGTCAGGTGTGAGGGTGGCATACTCGGTGTGAGGGTGGGAGCGTGATAGGGCAGTCAGTCAGGTGTGAGGGTGGCATACTCGGTGTGAGGGTGGGAGCGTGATAGGGCAGTCAGTCAGGTGTGAGGGTGGCATACTCGGTGGGAGGGTGGGAGCGTGATAGGGCATTCAGTCAGGCGTGACGGTGGCATACTCGGTGGGAGGGTGGGAGCGTGATAGGGCAGTCAGTCAGGCATGGGGGTGGCATACTCGGTGTGAGGGTGGGAGCGTGATAGGGCAGTCAGTCAGGTGTGAGGGTGGCATACTCGGTGGGAGGGTGGGAGCGTGATAGGGCAGTCAGTCAGGTGTGAGGGTGGCATACTCGGTGTGAGGGTGGGAGCGTGATAGGGCGGGTGGGAGGGTGGTAGGGCAGGCAGTCAGATTGGAGGGTGCCATGCTGGGTGGGAGGGTGGTAGGGTGGCATGGTGGGTGGGAGGGTGGCATGCTGGGGGTGGGAGGGTGGAAGGGTGGGGAGAGTGGGAGGGCAGGCAGTCAGGTTGGAGGGTGGGATGCTGGGTTGGAGGGTGGGAGAGTGGGAGGGCAGGCAGTCAGGTGGGAGGGTGGGATGCTGGGTTGGAGGGTGGGAGAGTGGGAGGGCAGGCAGTCAGGTGGGAGGGTGGGATGCTGGGTTGGAGGGTGGGAGAGTGGGAGGGCAGGCAGTCAGGTGGGAGGGTGGCATGCTCGGTGGCGTGATTGGTGTGTACCAGGGGAGGGGCGGGTGGGGGGGGTGTACGGCTGGACTCCTGACGTCGGCAGCCCCGAGACACACGATACACCGACTCGTAAGCGCTGTATGCAATTCCCAGCACGGAGCCATTCAGCATCAACAGGATGCAAATTTGTCAGCGGCCTTTTTACCAAGTACACTATCCCGACTCATCACGAGGAGCTTCCTTTGAGGGACTCCGGCTTCGAATCGGCTTCGAATTGGCATCGTTCCTTGCTGAGTGTCGGAATCCTTTACAACAACAAAATACAACAAAAAACTACACTTCTTGGACAATGATTCCAATACAGAATTCCTTATTTGTGAACGTTAATGCTCACGAAAACAAATTGGAGTCAGGTTGTGGGAATGCTAAGTGAGTTTGTGTGTGTGTGTGTTGGGGGGGGGGGGGCGTTTAATTGCAATTTGTTAGAACAATCGATGTAATTGTCCCCATCTCCAAACTCTGTTTTATTTTCAAGAAGGCAACACTAAATTAATGCACTTTTTAGTAGGGATTCTCATGTACCGAACTGCCATTTAAAAACAAAGGGATGGACAGGAAGATTGTGTTGTAGATGAGAGAGGTTTATTAAAGGTGTACAGTTCGATTCTTTTGAATGTCTGCCATTTTATTTGATAAATATATAATATTGCTAGTTATAATCTACCTTACATTAGTTTGATGTGGCTATTATTTTAAATGGCTAGCCTTAGATATATTTGAAGTGAAAACAATGCCACGTTAATTGTGGCAGGCATGTCTAAACCCTGACCCCATAGGCTTCAGCGGTGAGATATTTTGGTGAATTGACTGCGTATCCCCCTTCTATGCAGTCTTCTTCTTCATCGTGTCCTTCCACCAGTTATCTCAAGGGATTTTCGAGCAGAGGTATGATTCATGGGACGTGCTCTCGGTGGTGAATGGTGGTAGCAGCTGATAGCTGATTCCCAGGGTCGCGATGTGGATGCTCCTGCTGTGGCCAGTTTGTTGATAGAAAGCCCGGGCCTATACTTTTACTGACCCAAGGGATTTTTAACCTCCCATACCACATAGACATTGTATGAGAGCAACCGGCCTTTGATGATGCTGTAAGTTCTACACAGTGGTGGAAATCCAAATTGGCAGAGGTGGGGGGGGTCACAGGGAATCAAACCACCGACCCTCAGATCAGGCATCCGAAATAGAAAAAAGTCAGACACTCTAACCACTCTGCCACAGAGAACACCACTATGCAGTAGGATAAGCTTAATAAGAGCACCAATATCTAAGTTTGATATGTAGGATCAAATCTCGGTAAAGGTTTTGGGTTGAGAATGTGCTGCTTTAAGGGATTGTGGAGATCCAGCAAACCCCGCTATGTTAAAGCTGCCTAGTCCGTTGGAGCATCACATTTTGAAAACGAAAACACTCACATCGATTTAATTCTACATATCTAACTAATACCCCTGTCACACTCCGATGTAAGAGCAAACGTAAGCCTGGCGTAGGTCCCTTTGAGTCATTACGTTGAGGTATGTTGGGTTACGTTATGATGACGTCAGAATGATGTTAGACCGACATCGAGATTCGTCACGTTATGTCATGTTACGTCAAGGTTTTGAACATGTTCAAAACTTTCAACGTAGCTCTGATGTTCGGGTGACGTCACACTCACCGTATGCTGACGTTAGACTTGCGGGAGGGATGCATCGGCTACGTTATATCAACGGTGCATTGTTTGGTTGTTTGGTTGGTTGTTGGTTGATTGTTGGTTGGTTGTTGGTTGGTTGCGGATTGGTTGTTGGTTGGTTGGTTGTTGGTTGATTGCGGGTTGGTTGTTGGTTGGTTGTTGGTTGGTTGTTGGTTGGTTGGTTGTTGGTTGGGTGTTGGTTGGTTGTTGGTTGGTTGGTTGATTGTTGGTTGGTTGTTGGTTGTTTGGTTGATTGTTGGTTGGTTGTTGGTTGTTTGGTGGGTTGTTGGTCGGGTGTGGATTGGGTGTTGGTTGATTGTTGGTTGGTTGGTTGTTGGTTGGTTGTTGGTTGGTCGTTGGTTGATTGTTGGTTGGTTGGGTGTTGGTTGGTTGTTGGTTGGTTGTTGGTTGGTTGTTGGTTGGTTGTGGATTGGTTGTTGGTTGGTTGTTGGTTGGTTGGTTGTTGGCTGTTTGTTGGTTGGTTGGGATTGGTTGCTGGTTGGTTGTTGGTTGGTTGTTGGTTGGTTGTTGGTTGAGTGTTGGTTGTTTGGTTGATAGTTGGTTGGTTGTTGGTTGGGTGTTGGTTGTTGGTTGGTTGTTGTTGGTTGTTGTTTGGTTGGTTGTTTTGTTGTGTTGTTGTTTTGTTGTGTTGTTGTTTTGTTGTTTTGTTGTTTTGTTGTTTTGTTGTTTGGTTGATTGGTTGATTATTGGTTGGCACAACGCTATACCAACGTTATGCTCACGTCAACTATGCTGCATCGACGTCCAACTTGTGCCGCAATTTGCATACTACGCCGAGAACTTTGACGTAATATCATTATTTTCACGTTGTGCCTATGCTGACGTTGTTACATCATAGTGGGAAAGGGCCTTTAGATACTGGTGCACTTATTAAGAATGTGTTGCCACATAGAAGGGCGTACTGAGTCAATTTACTAGAAATGTTACTGCAGAAGCATATGGAGTGCTTGCCAACATTAATTTAGGATGTTTGCACTTCAAATATCTCAATGGTTAGCAATCTAAAATGAAAGTTACTTCAAACTAAAGTAAGGTAGATTACAGCAATCAATTTAATATATTTATATCAGTAAAATGACAGAAACTCAAAAACATCGGACTATGCAACTTTAAGGTAGAGTAAGGCGACTTAGAAAGGTGGGTGGGTGGGTGGAGAAAGTCAATGTTGTGCCTTTGGACAGAGTTTGATTGGCTGGCTGTTAGGGTTTGATGGCCTGGTAACAGCAAAGGTAATATCAGGACAGGTACCGACTTGTGATAGTGCGCACTCATGGTAACTTTATAGCGTTGCCACACTGGGAGCCCAGACCACCAACACCATGGCCTGATATCCCACTCAGTCACATTATGCTGACACTGAGCCAGCCATACCTTCCCCGATCTTAATAATGCCCAGTACTAGCCAGAGGTGAATTGATGTTATTGACGGCTATCGAGTTGGTAATTTCACTTACAGGATACATACAACTTTGCATTTCACATAGTGATTTGATTGCGATTGCTACCCAATGATTATAACAAGGTATACACACTTACACATATATATATATACAAATTTATATTAATTTCATTATCACAGTAATACTAAGGTTGTAGGTGGCTCTATAGCAACCTGAATGTCCGTTTCCTGTGTATCAATCACCCGACCTCACTTCCTTCGTCCAGCGTCTCTCGAGTACCCCCACCCCGACCCCCACCCATCCCTCCGCCCCCGGCCTCTCTCGACCCATTTCTCTCTCAAAAGACCAACGGATGAATTGGCCGAATGAGTTGAACATCTGTCTCCCGTTTTGGTAGACCTGGGATTCGAACCCATGGGTTCGAACCCTGGTTGAGTCAAACCAACGACTTAAAAATCCATACTTATCAGTTCCTAGCTAGGCGCTCGACATTATTAGGATAGGGCAAGAACTGATTGGTTCAGTGTCAGTCTAATTGTGACTGAGCGTGATATCAGGTCATGGTGCGCAGAGTCTACCGCCTGAGCTACGTCCCGCTCCTTCCGACCCGTGTTCGAATCCCACGGTCTCCCAAAACGGGAGTCAGATGCTCAACTTACTCGGCCATCCCGTCTGGTCGACCATCAAGTGGTGATGCATATAGAGAAGTGGAATTGGCTAGAGTACCGATGACTGCCCCCCCCCCCCCCCCCCCCCCCCCCCCCCCCCACACACACACACCAACTAGCCCAGTGGATTTGGGGCGGAACCCGACTGGGGCATCAGTTGCGCTTAGTGGCCACTCACGGAACTACCCAGGCCACCATGCTTCACTGGAAAATAATATTGGCATATTAATATGTATGACACAAAATGGCAGAATGAGTTGAGCATCCTTCTCCCGTGTTGGTAGGTCGTGGGATTCTAACCCACGTGCTCGAACCCTGGTCGAGTCAAACTGATGACTTAGAAATGTATACTTGTCGCTTCCTAACCAGACGCTTGGCATTATTTGGATAGGGCGCCAAACAGTGAAATGAGGAAGACCAATCGTCCATGATTTTAAAGTTCTCACTGCTTAATCAACTAAAGTACAAAAAACTAAATCACATCCACCCGGATATGACCATAGATTTTGCTCGGATGGAAAAACCCAACAGAAAAACAAAGCATAAAGTTGATCCACAACACTGACACTATATGAAATCCTGTATTTGCGGGCTCCAGCACGATATATGCGGGCTTTAGAATGCTATTGATGGCCAATCCCATTAGGTGGTACGCGGAAGTTATGGTTACTGTCATTATATTTGCTCATGTCATTAGCTGTACTGCTCCACAAGGCTATACTGTCCTGATATCTAGTGTAATATGTACGGTTCATAGCTCCCCTTCTCTATCTGTATCTACGACACAACATGTGATCCGAGTTCAGCACCAGCAGAAGTGTAGATAATAGATGATCCTGAATGCTTAGTTTTATTCATTTATATAATGTTTTCAGACACATACAACAGTGGATGTTATAGACCTCCTTATTGGCTATTACACTCATGCACAGCAGTCTCTCCTCTCCCGCATGATCTCTCCCTAACATAGTTCACCATTGGCTGCCTTCAGGACTCACCCCCCACATAACATGACTGTGACTGCGTGGCTAGGTGAGATAAGGGGGAGGGATTCTGCTTAAATGGGCACTTCTTCCCTCCCCTGGTGTGAGCATTATGAAGGGAGTACTGTTTCCCATTTAGTCATCTCGATACTCAATACATACTTAATCGGAGAATTGTACAACTAGGCGTGCCCCGACCTTCTAGTTCCAGTCCTGTTGGACCGAAGCAGCGAGATGACAACAGGCAAATGAAACAGTATATGACTGTTCACTGGGTTTCCAATCCATTTTTGTCATCATTCAAAATTGCTTTGTTGAAATGAGAGGCTATGCAGGAGGTAGTGGTGCGCGTGCTAATCTCAATGGGACAGGGACATCAGCTCAAGTCCTGAGCAAATCACAATTGTTTACCTTTAATGTGTATTTTACATTTCTTATCTCAGGCTTCAGTGACTATTCTTCACAGAAATAATGCTAAAGAGAATTTGCAATGTAAAAGCCCAGTGACTTGTCAGGGTCCCTTGGGTAAATCATTTTCTTGAAGATTTATACTGTCTATCATGGATAAGTCTGAATAGACTTGTTTTCACCATTAGACAGTTGTCGATGCAAAGCCAGAGCCTACACTTTTACCGACCCAAGGGATTTTTATCCTCTGACACCACATAGACATGGTATGAGAGCAACTGGCCTTTGATGATGCTGCAAGTTATACACAGCGGTGGAAATCCAAATTGACAGAGGTGGGGGCACGGGGTATCAAACAACTGACCTTCAGATTAGGAGTCCGACCTAGAAATAAGTTAGACACTCTAACCACTACGCCACAGAGAACAATCATAGTTTCAACATAGTTTCTTTTTTTTCATGAAGTACTGACTGGTTCTTGTCCATGCATCTGTTGTCATTGTATGATTATGTATTATCATTTGGTATTATTTATTTTCATTTACTATTATTTATAATTTCACGTGACCATTTATCCAACGAAATTATTGATCAGCATATATACAATATTTCAGAAATGGGATGAAGTTGCAGAGTCAAAGCACCAAATTTGTAAAAACCAAACCAATTACAACGATTTGATCCTACATATCCAGTTTAGATACTGGTGCACTCATTAAGCATGTCAATGCTGCCTTGAATAGTCATTCAAGGATCAGTAGGTTTCCTTAAAGCAGGTACTGCATACCATATGCATATAACTCTCACATACATGGGTTTTTTTCTTGCCTATTATGGATAAGTCTGAATTGACTTGTTTTCACCATTAGACAGTTTGTCGATAGAAAGCCCGAGCCCACACTTTTACAGACCCAAGCAATTTTTAACCTCCCACACCACATAGACATGGTATGAGAGAAACTCGCCTTTGATGACGCTGTAAGTTGTACGCAGCGGTGGAAATCCAAATTGACAGAGGTGGGGGCACAGGGTGTCGAACAACCAACCTTCAGATTAGGAGTCTGACCTCGAAAACTTTCAGACACTCTAAACACTCCGCCACAGAGAACACCATCTACGTATTGTTGTTTTGTTTCCTACCGAGGAAATATCATCTTTACTGTGTAGGTCTCAATTTAAAGTCACCCACTTCCATATGTGTAAAAGAGGAATACCAAGGCAGTTTAAAGTTGCATAGTCCGATGAAAGCATCATCTTTTCAAAAGCAAAATACTGATCTAGATTTGAACCTACATATCCAACTTAGATGCTGATGCACTTATTAAGTAGGTCTTGCTGCACAAAAGTGTATATTAAGTCAATTTAATAGAACATGTTTTTTTGTTTGTTTTTTGTTGGTCCATTAGTTGTTTAAGCAGGGGAAATTTCAGTCATAGACGACTGGTCTTCCTCATTCCACTGCTGGTCGATAGAAAGCCCGAGCCTACACTTTTACCGACCCAAGGGATTTTTAACCTCCGACACCACATAGACATGGTATGAGAGCAACTGGCCTTTGATGATGCTGCAAGTTATACACAGCAGTGGAAGTCCAAATTGGCAGAGGTGGGGGGCACAGGGAATCGAACCACTGACCTTCAGATTAGGAGTCCGACCTAGAAAAAAGTCAGACACTCTAACCACTCTGCCACAGAGAACAATCATAGTTTCAACATAGTTTCTTTTTTTTCATGAAGTACTGACTGGTTCTTGTCCATGCATCTGTTGTCATTGTATGATTATGTATTATCATTTGGTATTATTTATTTTCATTTACTATTATTTATAATTTCACGTGACCATTTATCCAACAAAATTATTGATCAGCATATATACAATATTTCAGAAATGGGATGAAGTTGCAGAGTCAAAGCACCAAATTTGTAAAAACCAAACCAATTACAACGATTTGATCCTACATATCCAGTTTAGATACTGGTGCACTCATTAAGCATGGCAATACTGCCCTGACTAGTCATTCAGGGATCAGTAGGTTTCCTTAAAGCATGTACTGCATACCATATGCATATACATATAACATACATGGGATTTCTTCTTGAAGATTTATACTGCCTATTATGGATAAGTCTGAATAGACTTGTTTTCACCATTATACAGTTTGTCAATAGAAAGCCCGAGCCCACACTTTTACCGACCCAAGCAATTTTTAACCTCCCAGACCACATAGACATGGTATGAGAGCAACTCGCCTTTGATGACGCTGTAAGTTGTACGCAGCGGTGGAAATCCAAATTGACAGAGGTGGGGGCACAGGGTGTCGAACAACCAACCTTCAGATTAGGAGTCTGACCTCGAAAACTTTCAGACACTCTAAACACTCCGCCACAGAGAACACCATGTACGTATTGTTGTTTTGTTTCCTACCGAGGAAATATCATCTTTACTGTGTAGGTCTCAATTTAAAGTCACCCACTTCCATATGTGTAAAAGAGGAATACCAAGGCAGTTTAAAGTTGCATAGTCCGATGAAAGCATCATCTTTTCAAAAGCAAAATACTGATCTAGATTTGAACCTACATATCCAACTTAGATGCCGATGCACTTATTAAGTATGTCTTGCTGCACAAAGGGGTATATTAAGTCAATTTAATAGAACATGTTTTTTTTGTGTGTTTTTTGTTGGTCCATTAGTTGTTTAAGCAGGGGAAATTTCAGTCATAGACGACTGGTCTTCCTCATTCCACTGCTGGTCGATAGAAAGCCCGAGCCTACACTTTTACCGACCCAAGGGATTTTTAACCTCCCACACCACATAGACATGGTATGAGAGCAACCAGCCTTTGATGACGCTGTAAGTTATACACAGTGGTGGAAATCCAAATTGGCAGAGCTGGGGGCATGGGAATTGAACCGCCGACCCTCAGATTAGGAGTCTGACCTAGAAAAAAGTCTGACACTCTAACCACTCCGCCACAGAGAACGCCTACTACTGAAGCCTATGGGGTCTGGCAAGCACGCCAAAATCAAGGTGGCATGTTTACACTTCGAATAACTCCAAAATTAACCATTTTAAATCAAAATTACTTAAAATAATCTAAGATAGATTATAACGATGAGATTAAAATATTTATCTCAGAAAATAACAAAAACTCAAAACTATCGGACTCTGTAACTTTAATATAAGCAGTCACTGCTGACGGCTTATGTTGTCCACCATGGAAATTGTCCACCAAAAAAATTCTTAAAGAAAACAATTACTTACTGACACAACAAAACCGCACCTGCCCCTGAGCGCCGTCAATGCTTGCTGTGTACTGGCACAGAAAGCAAAAGACAGGCCAGGAAAAGTGGTAGGCACTAAACAGAAAAAATAGGAAAATTAGCCCTCCTAAGTATTAAGGAAATCAGGAAAGCTATCACCACATGGCGCAGTCCACCTGGGTATGTGTAATGGCACAAACCAACACAGAAGTGGACAGGCCACGGTCATGCAACTGATATAAAATGGCTAGGCAAACAACACAGCCATCCCACCTGGCCACAGTTCTAAAGGGTTCGAGTATGTTCTAGCACACGAGTGCACTATCTAAGGACAGGGTTTAGGTGAAAGGATGCTGTAACAAATTTACAAAAAAATCTGAATGGAACGGGATCCTCTCCCGCAAGCCTGCATGTCACCCAAGTAGATGTACATAGTAGGCTAAGGTATCATTACTCAGACTAGACAAAAAAAACTGGAAAATTACAAAAAAACTAACATAGGCTATTACTAACAACCAAAATTGCAGAAGGCTGACCCGAGCAGACACAGGTAAACACTCCTGGGCAAAGGAACAGATGATGACAGCGCCACAGCTGTCCAGCGTTGAAAACAAGCACCCTGACAGGAGCTTATATGTTTTGGGCAGAGTAAATACCTCGTCAATAAAATTTAAAAAAAAAAAAAAATGTTGGTGTGCACACCCAAATTGGGTTAAATGAGCAGGTGGTGCTCATTAGCTGTCATTGCTGGGCATGCAGAGAACACCTGCCACTCACACCAACAAATCACCCCACTGGCCAACCCCAGAAACCCCCTCGACCAATGAACTTCAACCTCAAAACCCCAACTCCGGACTCCCGCCTGTGAGCCTCGGAATAGCCACTCGCACACGGCCCACTGTAGCAGCAACATGTCTTCTTGATTGCTGATTGCTTGATGATTGATTAATGATTGATTGATGACTGATGTTAAAAATGCTTTGTTTATGATGATTGAAATGTCCTCTGAGTGTGATTAAAATGTATTTATTTCTCATGTGACTATTATTAATTACCATAACTTCACTTGCATTTCGGCCCTTGTTCCCGGTCGCTGACAACTGCATTTAGTAGAGCTGGACTGGTCAGCCTGTCATGAAAATAAAGTAGTGGTATTCCCAGCTCCTGCTTCCCAATTCTCTGTTCCCCGGTTAGCAATGAATTGCTCATGCTGCCACTTACAAAATATCGCAAAACTTGACCCTTCACGATAAAAGTCGCTCCAAACTAAAGTAAAGTAGATCATAAAGAAGAACCTAATGAACTTATCTAAGAACAATGGGCATAAACTGGACAGAAAAGAGCGGAGTATCCAATCTCAATATGGAAAGTGTTTTGCTGTCTTTATGCAAAAGTTTCTTTTTTCTCCCCCACCCTCCACAACGTGATATGCATCGGGGGATTGCCACAGCTGGTAGGGATCACGTGGTACAATGCATGTGTGAGGTCCATTGCACTACCCTGAATGCTCTGACGTTATCAAATCTGATTGGATGGTGCGTAGGTGATCAGGGTGTAGGGGCGACAGTGACCTTGACCTTGTCCCAGATACTAGCCAATGCTGAGTGACCTGAAATCTGGTCAGGCGTGTACTTTAAGTGAACCAATCACGTATTGTCTTATTGATATCGATCCTGAGTGCTTAATCGTATGAAACCAGACGGGATGGCCGATTGAGTTAGAGCGTCCGTCTCCCGTGTTGGTAGATCGTGGCGTCGTGGGTTCGAATCTGGTCGAGTCAACCCAATGACTTAAAAATTGAAACATGTCGCTTCCTAGCCTGGCGCTTGACATTATTAGGATAGGGCAAGGACTGGTTGGCTCAGTGTCAGGATAATGTGACTGAGTGGGATATCAGGTCATGGTGCTGGCCGCCTGGTCTTCCAGAGGGGCAGCACTATAAATTGATGGGTTCGGATCTCCCGATCTCCCAAAACAGGAGGCATACCCTCTACTCATTCGGCCATCCCGTCTATTCGTTTTGTTGAACAAGTTAGTCAGCGCTTTTAGGTTAGCCGCTTTCTTCCCTTCGGATGTCTCAAAGACATATTGGGCTAATTGGTAAGAGCGTAGGCTTCTAGTGCGGAAGGTCAGCAGGTTGAATCATAGCCGAGTCAAAGCAATCACTTACAGAATTTACACTTGTTGCTTCCTAGCCAGGCGCTCAGCATTATTAGGATAGGGCAAGGACTGCTTGGCTCAATGTCAGGATAATGTGACTGAATGGGATATCAAATCATGGTGTTGGCGGCCTCGTGTCCCAGTTGGGCACCACCATAAAGTTGGCATGAGTGTGCACTGTTACAAGTCAGCACTGGTCCTGGTATGACCTTAGATGTTGCGAGGACGGTAAACTCCAACAAACACCCAACCAACCTATCTGGAAGGGTGACATTTTCGATGTGTGTTCTCTTTTGTGTTGTATGTTGTGTTGTGTGTTGTGTGTTGTGTGTTGTGTGTTGCAGGTTGCCATTGGCTGCACACACGTCTGGTGGTCAATCAGGCAGTGCGCTAGTAAGTAGATCTGTTTTTTCGGGCAGGAGGGGAGTGGGACGTAGTCCACCTGTGAAGGTGTCGATCATCCGATCGATCCTTCTCAGTGAACCTATTTGGAGTTTGACCTATTTTCCCTTCCAACAAGTCGTCCACAACTGGTTCATCAAAGGCAGTGGTATGTGATGTTCTGTTTGTGGGAAAGTGCATATAAAAGACCCCTTGATGCTTATCGGAAAAAAGTAGCCCATGTGGTCGCAGTGGGTTTTCTCCAAAGCAATAGGTCAGAATGACCATATGTTTGGCGGCCATGATGATGCAAAAAATCAATGCGCTCTAGCAGCATCGTTAAATAAAACAAGCTTTTTTTGTTCTCGCAGGCATTATGCCTAGTACACACCTACCGTTTGTGCGCACCCACCTACCGTATACAATCTAAAACTGCCCGTTTTGCACACAAAAATCGCTAGGTGTGCGCTCCCCACACACACCTAGCGATTGCGATTCGCGCATAAAACCTCAATTTTAGCGCTAAAACCAGCCGATTACGATTGCGATTCGCGATTCGAAAAATGAATCGGCCCGTTTTCAGTTTTAAGCTGGTCGCGTCGAGTCGCAAGTTTTAGTGCGCAAATCCTATACGGTAGGTGTGTACCAGGCATTAGTTCCTTCCACGACTACCAATTGGTGGGTTGGTGGTGGAAATTGTCAAATAGCGTAATGTGAGGGACTAATTCCTGGTCCGACTGAGTAATATAGGGGTAACTACGCAGTTACTTCAATCATCTTTATAGTGCTACCTCAATGAGAAACCAGAGGACCAGCACAATGACCCAATATCCCACAGTCACATTATCCTGATACTAAGCTAACTAGTTTTTTGTGTTTTATTGTTGAAGATGTATACTGCCTATCATGAATAGACTTGTTTTCACCATTAGACAGTTTGTCGAAAGAAAGCCCGAGCCTACACTTTTACAGACCCAAGGGATTTTTAACCTCCTACACCAGATAGACATGGTATGAGAGCAACCAGCCTTTGATGACACTGTAAATTATACACAGCAGTGGAAATCCACATTGGCAGAGATTTGGCCCCAGGGAATCGAACGACCAACCTTCAGATTAAGAGTCCGACCTCGAAAAAAGTCAGACACTCTAACCAATCTGCCACAGAGAACACTACAAACTAGTGAATGCCCTATCCTGGAGTATTCCACCAATATCGCTGTGAATGATGCATGAGTAATAACTGTATCTTCCCAGCTACCCCACGATATCAATTTATCTTCATTTGACATTGACATTCATATATAATTGTATAAGTCATGGTTTCACTCGGCTGAGTTTTAGACTCCTTACCTTCCGCAAGGGAAGCCTGCACCGTGCCGATTCGGCCATCGCGTCCGGTCAGAATGACTAAGATAGGGCAAGGAGCAGGGGAATTAGGAAGACCAGCTGACCTCAATTAACAGTTACATGCCAACAGCCAACTAAGGCAGCTGTAACATATCAACACAAGCGAGTAGATGTGTCTATCAATTTGACCTAGAACTCGGAATCGCATTATCAAGCAACTGTAGGGCGTAATCGATTATTCAACTCGGGTCACTCGAGCCACTTTTTAGCGCATGCGCCCATCCTACAGACTCGGGTTGAATAAACGAATACGGTTATCCACGCTCGGGGTGGAAAAAATGCTGACTTAATCTAAAACGTAATATCTTTTTTAATAACTGATACAAGTACAACAAAATTGGATTTAAAGTAGTTTACGATTGTATAAGCTGACAATCTGGGTTATTTAAAAAAAGCACCCGAAACACAACATGCAGGACTTGTACTGGTAGCTGTTATCCTACAGGTACCAGCACAGATGTGACGTCATCACTCCTAGCAAACCCCAGCCAAGAGGTGGGTTACTGCGGTCGGGTTGTTTTGCACACGGCACGTGTATTTGTCGACTCTACTCGCGGTGTTCGATTTGAAATTCTGACGACTCGGGTGACCGGAGTCGCTCGGGTCATGTTAATCGATTACGGCCCCATTGATCTTGAAGTCCAGGAATATTTATGCATCCAAATAGCAACATGCACAAGTCGATTTGTTCATCAATTTGACCTAGATTTCTTTTGTTTGTTTGTTGTTGTTTTACATCCTAGCAACATCTAATGTCATATCAGGACGGGTACCGACTTGTGACAGTGCACACTAATGGCAACTTTATAGTGCTGCCGCACTGGGAGACCAGGCTGCCAGCACCATGACCTGATATCCTACTCAGTCACATTATCCTGACTCTGAGCCAACCAGTCCTTGCCCTATCCGAATAATGCTGAGCGCCAGGCTAGGAAGCGACAAGTATCAAGTATCAATGTGTATACTAAAAATCCTGTGGTGCATCTGACACTGGTCTACACCAAGTGAAGTTGAGCCTGCCACAGGTGGTGCCCCCAGTACAGTGTACAGTCTTACGGAGTATAACAATAATGATAATAATTCCCTTATACATGTATCTCTATACTTGCATAATACTGTATACATCACATATATGTTGTATAATCCATTAGATCTATGGGAATATAAACAAGTACACTACCACCCACACTTCCCTTCATCTGTATGATACTGTACTGACCCATGGCCCTCCGACTCTCACTCACACGGTCACTCACGGAAGAACACAAAGATTCAATTAGTGTACGCTTCAACTTGGTTTATTTAACCATCTGCTCTCCGCGGTGTCAGTAGTTGTCTGACCTGCCCCCTGACTCGCCAGATCCCACATCGACTCTATAGGTGTGTGTGGGAGGGGTGGGTCAACCACCCGCAGTAGAGGGCAGCCCAGTTTGGTCCGCCCGGTGGCTACCCATGCCGCCACCTGGCGCAGTATAGTGGTACTGCGCTGGTGTACGGTGAAGTCTCCGCTGCTACCGCGTGGTAGTAGAGCTCATGTACAGACTACTACAATACCATCTCCTAACCATCTATTGTGTACTACTCCGAGCCTTAGTTCCATCTGTGACCACCCTGGCGCCACCTGTTTGTGATTAGTCACTATCGCGTCCTGTGAACTGCTCCATGGCTTACCTCCAGCTGTGGCCACACATCGCCAAGTGCCATTGCCCTCTATTACCTCCTGACAATTGAAGACGGTCATATAGGAAGAGTTCACGTGCAAAACCACATAAACGCCAATCCAAAATTGCAATTTAAATTTGCTTAAATGTCCTTGAAAATAATTTTAATTCTCAGAAATTCCACTTTTCATGAAATCATATAGTTAAGGAGCAATGAACAACAAAATAGGAATATAAAAATACACCTGTTGTAGGATTGATTCCAATGTTTATCTCCATTTTTGAATTGTCGTTTATGTGGGCCTGCACCTGAACTCTTCATATATTCCTATACGATTGTTGTGCAGTGGTGTCAAAGTTTAGGTCCAGAGAATCCTTGAAGTGTTGCATTGTGGGTATGGAACCTGAGTGACAGCAGCCGCACACTTGCTAAGATGATCTAGGGGCATGCCTACCAGTGAATTGTGTTTAAATGACTTTAAAAGGGCAAGCATGCCAACATTAATTTAGCATCTTTACACTTCAAATATATCCTAAATTAGCAATTATAAACAAAGTTAATTCAAGTTCACGTAAGACATATTCTAATGATCAACCTAATATATTTATCTCAGAAAATAATCGAAACTTCAAAGACATCAGACTATGCAACTTTAACTTGAGCATACTGTTCTTTCTCGAATATTCAGATTGTTGTTTTGCGTCATTGCACCATCTACAGTCATATCAGGATGGATACCGACATGTAACAATGCGTACTGATGGCAACTTTATAGTGCCGCTCCAATGGGAGACGTGGTCATTGGCATCGTGACTCAACATCCTACTCAGGCAGGTTATGCTGATACGGATATAACGAGTCCTTGTGCTATCCTAGTAATGCCAAGCGCCACGTTACCTGTAGTGACAAGCATAAGTGTTGTAAGTCATTGGTTAGACTCGGCCAGGATTGAAAATCCCGACCTTCCACATGTGCTTGTTATCTACAATTGTTATCGTGGGTGTTCTCTGTGGCGGAGTGGTTAGAGTGTCTGACTTCTTTCTAGGTAGAACTCCTAATCTGAAGGTCAATGGTTCGATTCCCCATGCCCTTACCTCTGCCAATTTGGATTTCCACCGCTGTGTATAAGTTACAGCGGAATCAAAGGCCAGTTGCTCTCATACCATGTCTATGTGCTGTGGGAGTTTAAAAATCCCTTGGACTGGTAAAAGTGTAGGCTCGGGCTTTCTATCGACAAACTGTTTAATAGTGAAAACAAGTCTATTCAGACTTATCCATGATAAGCAGTATACATCTTCAAAAGAAACAAAAACATCTCTGTCTGAGAGAGGGTTCAATAATTGCTGCTTTACATGATAACCCTCATCCAAACTTACAACTGATTTAAGCCAATGAAGTGGACCCGCGTCAGGAATAATCAGCTGAGTATGCATACTCCATGGAAATAGTCTCTGGAACCGCAGCCCCACCCCCACCCAACCCCACATCACCACCACCACCAGGTGGCAGTGTTTGAATGGATAAAGAAGCCCCTGGCAACAGCAGTAGTAGTAGTAGTAGTAGTACCTGACAGCTCACTCAGTAGCGCCGCCTGGCGAGGTGTGGAGTGAGTTGCCCACGTGGAGAGAACTTGAGCAAAGTTGACTACACTCAGCCGTGGTCTGGTTCATCCATCAACGGGAGTGTGGCAATGGGGCGCTGTCAGGGTGGGGCTAAGGCACCAGATTAATATCTCACTGTCTCCCGGTCTGCCTCTTCCGCAAACTTACACACAAGCATGTTCATGGGTATATCCGTGGAGTCTTGCTCAATAGAGGGCGTATGGTGGGTGTGAGGGGGGGGGGGGTGATTATGTAGTGTATACGCATTATGTGAGTATAATCTTTTTTTTTGGTAAGGTATTTATTCATCTGAACATCACATTTGTCAGCACCGGAGCACTGGTCTTCCAGCCATCTTACTATTGGAATTGACATTCTAAATAATCTAAGTTTGGTCAGTGCTGTATTAGTCACAGCACCAATCATGTAGAATTAAGGGAGTGGCTCCTGGTGTATAATGTACAGCACCAGTCACTGCGGTTCATGCAAAAATTGGGAGCAGCACCGAGTAGAATATGTATACTCGGGGCAACTCAAACAATCGTTATGGGTTACATTTTTTTCTCTTATAAAACAAGCTAAGTTTATAGTTGACAAGATATTTTGTCGGTCTTATGTAATGTTCAATGTGTTTAAACAGATTGATAGTTGTGTAGGATGTTCAGTGTGTTGATAGCTTTTTCATGATGGTTAAGGGTGGTGGCAGGGGAGGGGGCCCATTGGGGTGGCAGGGGGCAGGTGGAAAACAAATTAATTAAAATTAATTAATCGGAAGCTTTCACTCCAGTTATTATTGTTATTATTATTGTCATGGGGGTGATGACAATGAGAAATATTGCACCTAGAGCGGGACTCGAACCCACATCTATTTGCATTCCGGGCCAGTGTGCTAACCATTACACCACCTAGGCTCCCTGATATCAACACACTACCCATGCCTACCTCTCTATGTGGTTACTTGCCTGAGAGGTCAGCGCAGCCTACTACACTCGTCCCCCTGGAATTATAAGTCTTTTAAATGGTCATTTAATGCTTACAATTACATACATACAGGCAATGCACTTACACATACATACACAGGGTAGGTTCAACAGCCATACAGCGCGTAGCTTGTACAGGATCATGGTCACGGCAACCAGTGTCATGGCGGTGATGAAAATGAGAAATATTGTGCCTAGAGCGGGACTCAAACTCACATCTCTTTGTATTCCGGGCCAGTGTGCTAAGCATTACACCACCTAGGCTCCCTGATATCAACACACTACCCATGCCTACCTCTCTATGTGGTTACTTTCGTGAGAGGTCAGTGCAGCCTACTACATTATCTTAAGTCATCCAGTGTAGTTATTTATTATTGTTGTCATCAAATATGTAACCTGATCGATTGTGGCGCCACCTGTCTTCATACGTGTCTATATATTTATATACTATATATACAAACATATATCACTATATCAATTTGCAAAGTAATATACATATATACAAATTATATATATAAATGAGTGGAATGGCAATGCCAAGCTCATAGCTGATTCTTTTGAAAAAGAGCTCTTCATATATGTAGTCAGGATAATGTGACTGAGTTAGATATCAGGTTATGGTGCTGGCGGCCTGGTGTCCCAGTGGGGCAGCACTATAAATTCGCCATGAGTCCGCGCTGTCACAGTCAGTACCCGTCCTGATATGACCTTGGATGTTGCTGGGACGTAAAACAACAACAACAAACAAACTTTTCCAAAGCACGGGCTTGGCATTGGCATTGCAAGCTGGTCTTTTTTTAATCGCCGCGTTCATGTTTTGGAAAAGAGCTCTTTATGTATATGAGTCAGCCTCACGAAAACGGGCCAATCGGTGGTCAAGTGAATTCTTAAAAAGTGTAGTGCATTTCTTTGTTTCATATTAAATTATCCTAGAAACAAATAAGGTTGTTATATTTTCTCGACCTATACATTCAGTATAAATATAAGGACTTTCCAACCTCTATGTCAATGCTAAACTATAATTATACCGATCGACGCCGACATCCAATGATCGACACTGACAACTTTAATAGATGTCGGCGTCGCAATTCTTAAAGTCTCGTTTATTTCTTTGTTTTATATTATATTATCCTAGAAACAAATAAGGTTGTTGTATTTTCTCGACCTATACATTCAGTATAAATTTAAAGACTTTCCAACATCTCTGTCAATGCTAAACTATAATTATACCGATCGATACCGACATCCATGCTCGACACCGACAACTTCCACCAATTGGCCTATTTTCGTGATCCTGACCCATATGTATATATATACAAATGAGCACTACCAGTTGGGCCATATGCATGGAGCAGTGTTAGGAGGCAAAACGCGTTTAGCGCGGGATTTCTGGTTTAGCGCAGACACGTTGGTATGCATGGATAACACCACACGTGCTAACACTGCTCCATGCATATGGCCCCACCTGAGGTCTAATCACAATGTACATGCAGAGGTATATTCACACTACACTCACCTAACTGTATTCATATTGCATTCGCACCAGTAGGAGGGAGGGGTGGGAGAGGGGGTGAGAGAGAGGTGTGTGTGTGGGGATGAACTATAGGTAATGGGAGTGGAGAGTCGATCATTTGGTTATATATCATTGGTGACAACTGATTACCAGTCATTGCATACTACCCTTACATTCCATTCAGCAGCTACTGGAGAGCGTCCACTCCCAGCCGGCCCTCTGGTGGCAGGGAGAAGAACTACTGTTGTAGGTGGCAGTTGTGTGCGTGTGTGTGTACCAACTCCTCTGACGGCAGTGGCAAGAACTGACGTTGTCAGTAGAAGTTCACGCTGCAGCATGTATTGAGGAAAATGCACACATGATGGATTTCCACCACTGAGCCGCCCTTTTATGGCAGAAAAAAAAACTAATGGTGTTGTCACTTACGACGTTTCTCACCAACGTGCGTCAATGTATGTGATTTTTTGGCGCAACATCGGGATAAGTCAGGAAGCGTTACGCGCACGTTAGGCGTGTGTTGGTATTCGTTGATCTACGGCGACGGTCGGCGACGGTCGGCGACGGTCGGCGACGGTCGATGGCGCACGACAGGGGATCGGCAAAGTTTTGTGCTTGCACAAAACTTTCGACATGCGATGACTCGTGGGTGCCAACGTTATGGCGACATTAGGGGCGCGTCGAGATACATTAGACGCGTGTTGGAGGAACGTTGTGCGACATTGTCCTACGTTGACTATTTTTTCCAACGACAGCGAGCGTTCCGTCAGCGCTTCGGTAACGTACCACCGTCGGCAAGCATTACCCACACGTTATCCCAACGTCGCGTGCGCTGAAAGCACGCTGGCGCCACGCCGACACGCGCCGAAACGCGCTGGAGTGTAGTTGGTCACGCCTTGATCACGCGTTGATAACGCGCTCTCGTACGTCATGTAACACGTCGGTCGGTCGCTAGCGGAGCGCTGGAATAATGTTATGCAAAAGCTATGCGCATGTGTGAGGCTCTTCCCACACATTGCGCCTACCATTTTTTGTGTTTTTTCCCATGCGTCGATACACGTTACCACAACGTCGGCCGCACGCTACCAACACGTTGCTCTGACGTCAAACTTTTTCCCACCACGCCGAAAAGTTTGACATGTCTCCACGATCCCATGATAGGTCGATTTAGAGAGGTTTTACTGTATATCATACATGAAATGAACACCAACCCGTGCATGCATGTCTAGCGGTGTGAAGTGCTGCAGTATGATTCACACCAATATCTGCGGTGGCGGTGGGGGGTGGCTAACTACGCCGTGTTCGATTAAACAACTCCGATCACCCGAGTCACATTTTGGCCCATGCGCAGACCATACTAAAGGCCCTGTCACACTACGACGTTTCCCCCGGCGCGCCGGCAACGGGCAAAATATTTGCAACCCGTCGACACACGTCCAACTCTTCGGCGTTTTGGGAGAAAGTTCGACGGGGCACAGCATTTTAGTGGCGGGTTGGAGGCGCGTTATTGGCGTGTTATTGGCGCGTTAGTAGCGTGTTATTAGCGTGTCTGTAGCGTGTCGGTATCGTGTTACTGGGGTGTTGTCGGCGCGCTGTCGGTGCGTTTACGGCATGGAGGCAGCGCGTTGGTATCGTGTTAGTATTGTGTGAACCCGTACATACCCACCAGCAACACGTTAGGACGCGCCCACAGCGCGTCCAAACCCGCCGCCAACGCGTCCAGGCGCACCGGCAACACGTCCAATGCGCCGAGATACGCTGGAGCAATGCCAATAGCGCGCCCACTAACCGTTGATGTGATGTTACGGACGCGCCGACGGAACGGTCGCATTTTGGGGAAAAAAAAGCTAATGGGGGTGTCACACTACGACGTTTCACCCGGCGACCCGTCAGCGTAGAAAATAAAATCTTACGTGTCGAGAAACGTCAAACTTTTCGGCGGTTTGGGGGAAAAGATCGGCGTCAGCGCGGCGCGTTATGCGCGCGCGGCCAACGTGTGTCGACACGCTGGGGAAAAAAAAATTAGTTTGGCGCGACGTCTTCATTTAACCTTAAATGATGCTAGGGCGTAAAACAAAAACAGCCCAGTTTGCCGCAACGTGTGAGCAACGACCCTCCCGCGCGCGCACCGTCTTCCTAGCGTTCCCATAACGTTATTCCGGCGCGTCCAACGCAGCGCGACGCGCGCCTAACGTCCTTACCCATATATTTGCGCGCGCTGGTGGTCGTTGGGTTGTTTTTGACATGTTGAAAATACTCAGCGACCAATAACGCGCACCGACTTTCTCCACCGACCGTCAACGTCAAAGATAGTGTACCGACGTGTACCAACGCGCGCATAACGGGCCCCCAGCGTTTCTCGATATTTCACCCATTTTCGCCCAAATACACCACACGTTGACGGGTCGCCGGCGAGAAGCGTCGTAGTGTGACAGCCCCATAACGTTAACCGACATTGATCAACGCCGACGTCTCCATTCACACCTTGCTATGCACCGACGTGCCGGTAACGCGCCGGTAACTCGCCAGTAACGTACCGGACGTGTACTGACGGTTCGCCCAAAAAGGCAACATGTCGCCACGCGTCGAAGCGCGTTCGTGAGAAATGTTGTAGTGTGACAGGGCCATAACTCGGATTGCAAAATATGATTTAAAGTATTTTATGATCACATAGTTTAGTTATATTTCCATTTAATTAATCTGGGTTATTAAACAAAACCACATTAAAAAACTAACACATAGGACTTGTATTGCTACAGGACGGTACCAGCACAAATGTGACGTCATCGCTCCTAACCAACCCCAGCCAAGAGGTGGGTTATGTGGTCGGGTCGTTTTGATTTAAAAGTCTAGCAACTCGGGTGATGACCTCGCCACTACCTCGCAACCACCACACCACTACCTCGCAATTACCTCATCACCACATCACCCCTACCTCGCCTCTATCTCAGCACTACCTCCACTACCTCTCCACTACCTTGTCACCTCGCCACTACCTCACTACTAGCTACTACCTCACCCCTACCTCACCGCTACCTCGCCACTACCTACACTACCTCACTACTACTTCGCCAATACCTCACCACTACCTCGTTACTACCTCGTCACTACCTCGCCACTGCATCCACTATCTCACCACTACCTCGTCACTACCTAGCCACTACCTCGTCACTACCTCACTACTACCTCGCCACTACCTCACCACTACATCGCCACTACCTCGCCACTACCTCGTCACTACCTCGCCACTACATCACCACTACAGTGCCAGTACCTCCCCACTGCCTCGTCACTACGGCACCACTTCCAAGCCACTACCTCATCACTACCTCACCACTACCTCACCACTACCTCGACACTAGGCCCTGCACTCCGGCAGTGCCACTCTGCAAACGCATGCGCTGTGAACGTTTTTGCATTGTATCACTGCCGGAGGGTGGGGCACCACACAGCGCCGCCCCGCACCCCACGTCGCATACCGGAAGTGATGAAGTCCCAGACCGGAAGTGGCCGTTCCCATCACCGCCAACCTATCTGCTGGCAGTCTGGTGTCCCAGTGGGGCAGCATCATAAAGTTGGCATGAGTGTGCACTGTCACACGTCAGCACTGGTCCTGGTCACTGGGGCTATGCATCTTTCGGGGCCCTTCGACTTTGATTATGTGCTTGCAGCAGTTTAGAAAGCCTCAGCTTGTGTACTTTGTTGTACTGTTTCAGCTCCACAGGCGGGAATGATACAATATCCCAATGGGTCAAATTATCCTAACTATATTGAGCCGGAACATCGCAATACATCTCCACTGTCAGGCACAATAGTGACAAGTAGGGCTGTTTTTTTCACAGTTTAAAAATACAAATTTGACTGCAGATTGAACGCGTGCTATATCCCTTCCCCCCACACACCTCTTCCCCTCGTGATACACCCCCTGCCCCACCCACTTCTCTCCCCTCATAATATCCTCCTTCACCCCACACCCACCTTTCTCCACTCATAATATCCCCCTCCTCCCAACACTCAACTCTATCCCCTCATAATATGCCCCTCCCACCAAACCCACCTATCTCCCCTCATAATACCCCACTCCCCCACACCCACCTATATCCCCTCATAATATCCCCTCCCCACACCTCACCTATATCCCCTCATTATATCCCCCTCCCCCCAACACTCAACTATATCCCCTCATAATATGCCCCTCCCACCAAACCCGCCTCTCTCCCCTCATAATATCCCCTCCCCACACCTCACCTATATCCCCTCGTAATAACCCCCTCCCCACACACCCACCTTTCTCCTCTCATAACATTCCCCCTCCTCCCACACCCACCTCCGTTCCCTCATGATATACCCCCTCGCCCACACCCACCTCCCTCACATCATAATAGTTCCCTCCCCCCACACCTCTCCCCCTAATAATATACCCCCTCCCTACACACCCACCTCTCATCACTCATGATATCCCCCTCCCCCCACACCCACCTCTCTCCCATCATAATATCCCCCTCCCCCCACACCTCTCCCCGTCATGCTGTATCCCTCACACATCCCTCTCTCCTCATGATATACTCCCTCCCCCACAACTAGCTCTCCCACCACACGAGATGCCCCCCCCCCCCCCCCCCCATACACACCACTTCTCCCCTTCCCACACAGATAACTATATATTGTGCATCTAATCGGTCAACTGTGATTGATAAATCCTTGAACTGACCAGTCAATGTTATCAAGCGCCACTACCTCGCTACTACCTCGTCACTACCTCGCCACTAGATCCACTACCTCCCCACTACCTCTTCACCACCTCACTACTACCTAGCCACTACCTCACCACTACCTCGCCATTACCTCGCCACCACCTTGCCACCACCTCGACACTACCTCGCCACTACCTCGCCACTACCTCTGCTACCTCACCACTACCTCGCCACCACCTCGCCACTACCTCGCCACTACATCCACTACCTCACCACTACCTCACCACTACCTCTGCTACCTCACCACTACCTTGCCACTACCTTGCCACTAGCTCGCCCCTACCTCCTCTACCTCACCACTACCTCGCCACCACCTCACCACTACCTTGCCACTACATCCACTACCTCTCCACTACCTCGCCACCACCTCGCCACCACCTCGTCACTACCTCGCCACTACCTCTGCTACCTCACCACTACCTCACCACTACCTTGCCACTACCTCGCCACCACCTCGCCACCACCTCGCCACTACATCCACTACCTCACCACTACCTCACCACAACCTCGCCACTACCTCGCCACCACCTCACCACTACCTCACCACTACCTTGCCACTACCTCGTCACCACCTCGCCACCACCTCGCCACTACATCCACTACCTCACCACTACCTCACCACTACCTCACCAGTACCTCACCACTACCTTGCCACTACCTCGCCACTACCTCGCCACCATCTCCTCTACCTCGTCACTACCTCACCACACCCTCGCCACGACCTAGCCACCACCTCACCACTACCTCGCCACTACATCCACTACCTCACCACTACCTCACCACTACCGTGCTACCACCTCGCCACCACCTCATCGCTACCTCACCACTACTTTGCAACTACCTCGCCACTACATCCACTACCTCACCACTACCTCACCACCACCTCACCACTACCTCGCCACTACATCCACTACCTCACCCCTACCTCACCAGTACCTCGCCACCACCTCACCACTACCTTGCCACTACCTCCGCTACTACCTCACCACTACCTCACCACTACCTCTGTTATCTCACCACTACCTAGCCAGTACCTCGCCACTACCTCACCACTACCTCACCACTACCTCACCACTACCTCACCACTACATCCACTACCTCACCACTACCTCACCACTACCTCGCCACTACCTCACCACTACCTCGCCACCACCTTGCCACTACCTCTGCTACTACTTTGCCACTACCTCACCACCACCTCGCCACTACCTTGCCACTACATCCACTACCTCACCACTACCTCGCCACTACCTCGCCACTACCTCACCACTACCTCACCACTACCTCGCCACTACCTCGCCACCACCTCGCCACTACCTCGTCAGTACCTCGCCTCTCTAGCCCTCCCCTCACCCAGCGCTTGCAGGGGGAAGCAAGGTGTAGGTGAGGGGAGGGCTAAACTCCACACCCGAGAACAATCTCACCAGATACCAACGCGACAGGGTTGGCTATCAAAACACCAATTCGCACCCATGATCCTCTATGAGTGATCTATGAGGTGGACAGGAATCTAAATGCAAAGTTGCCGGCCTTTTTATCTAGCTCACATTGAGTGTCATCGCCGTAGCTAGGAAGTTTCGTTTGGGGTGGCGGATACATTCTTGGAACGGACAAGTGGCGAAAATGCGAGGAATTAGATATGCCCCACCCCCCCTTCTAAGAATCTACTCTTTTAATCTAGAGGATATAAAATTCGTCTTTCAGTCATTTCAGAGAGGTTATATACTGCGCTTTTACTGTTGATGGGGGGGGGGGGTGACTGATCTTCCTTCCCCCAGTCCTACCTTCGGCCCTGAGTGTCGACAATTCGTGCTTCATCCACTCAATTTCCTGGATGTCTACCTTCGTGGTGACAGCCACTAGGATTCCATACACATATAAGTAAGTGTGTGTGTGTGGGGGGGGGGGGGGGTTGTCCCCCAGTCCTACCCCCGCACTACCTTCGGCCCTGAGTGTCGACAATTCCTGCTTCATCCACTCTATGTCCTGGATGAATATCTTCGTGGTGACAGCCACTAGGATTCCATCCACATATAAGTAAGTGTGTGTGTGGGGGGGGGGGTGGTGACTGATCTCCCTTCCCCCAGTCCAACCCCCGCACTACCTTCGGCCCTGAGTGTCGACAATTCCTGCTTCATCCACTCTATTTCCTGGATGTCTACCTTCGTGGTGACAGCCACTAGGATTCCATCCACATATAAGTAAGTGTGTGTGTAGGGGGGCGGGGGGGGGTGGGCGGGGGCGAGTGGGGGATATGGGGGGGGGACTACACCCCCCTTCCCGGAAGGCTCAATCTATCAGCCGAGTCTAACTAAAAACGTGGATAATTTGTACTTGCCACAGCCTGCTGCCTCATTTCGCAGGGATAGGACAACAATGGGATGGCACGCTGGCAAAGTGGAATATATCGGGTGTCGCTTGGCCGAATGAGTAGACAGCATCCGCTTCCTATTTTGGTGGGAGTTGGTGGGTTCTAACCCCAATGGGGTCAAACGAATGACTTAGCAATTTATAATTGTCATTATTTATTGTAGTCCTCAGCTTTACTAGGATGAGCAGCGGAATGCCATTGGAATTCCCTCTTGCACCAGTAGCTTTATTTGTTTGTCGTTGTTATATGTCCTAGCAACATCTAAGGTCATATCAGGACGGGTACCGACTTGTGACAGCATGCACTCATCATGACTTTACAGTGCTGCCCCACTGGAGCACCATGACCTGATATCCCACTCAGTCGCATTATCCTGACACTGAGCCAACCAGTTCTTGCCCTCTCCTAATAATGCCGAGCACCTGGCTAGGAAGTGACAAGTATAACTTGTTAAGTCATTGGTTTGACTCGACCAGTGTTCGAATCCACGATCCCACGGTATCCCAACACGGGAGACGGACGCGCTAACTCATTCGGCAATCCCGTCTGGTTGTACCGGTATCTAAGTTAGATATGTAGAATCAAATCTAGATCACTTGGTTAGGTTTTGAAAATTTGATGTTTTCATCGGGCGCTGCACCTTTAATGGAACCCGTTACTGTTAAAGCATCACAATTAATGTTCCATGTTTGCAATTCACATATCTCCACACTTATTTAAAACAAAACTTACTTCAATGTACAGTAAGGCAGAGATGCTAACCAGTATTGAAAGGAGGTGGTACGAGGGAGGTTTGGTAGTGTTGTGGTGAGAAGTGATGGAGACAATGCCTGGGGTGTAAGGTAGATCAAATATTCACCCCTGACTCCATCCCTATTTAAATGTTGAGGAACATGTGTTCTATACCATAATCAATCAATCAATAGTTCCATCCTCTAGTCGAGGGTTGGATGCAATGGTTCTCCACTTGTCCCGATGTTGTGCTGTTCTGATAGACTGTGAATAATTCAAGCCTGTCCACTGTGAAATATTTGTAAACCATGATGTTCTTGGTCTCCCTCTCCCTCTGCTGCCATTCACCTTCCCTTCCAACAATGTACGGTATATTGAACTCTGACGAATGATGTGGCCAAAATAAATAAGTTTCTTTGTCTGTATAGTGGCAAACAAGCTTTTCTTATTTTTAATTTTTCTGAGAACTTCTTTGTTGGTGATCTTCTTTGTCCATGATATTTTCATCATCCTTCGATAAGTCCACATCTCAAATGCTGCTAAACGTAATATACCGTAATAGCAGAACAGTTTTTGCAGCGACCCACCATCTTAGCTCACAACACTGAACTTATTATCAGGTTGGAGAGCTTACCTCGTTTTAGCTACGCTGGTCATTTGACCACCGTGTTAATTACCAAGGTCGAATTTTATATAAGATTAATGTGCAATTTGACAAATTTGGCTCTGGTGGTTAAATACCTAATTTGACCCCCAGTTTAATTACCATGGTCGAATTTTATATAAGATTAATGTGGAATTTGCCAAATTTGGCTATAACACACTGAGTTTTGGGATGTTTGCATATTGGAATACATCACTAGAAAGCAAAAAATGATATCTAAATTCCTGAATATTCCAAGGACATTAAGTTTGGACCGGATTGAGTAAATTAGCAGTGAATATTAGGAAATAATTCATTACTTAGAACAAGACTCCCCCAGTGGCAAGTGGAAGTATATGAGTGGGCCACATACCCCCATGGTTGACTGGAGGTGCCCTATTGTTTTGGATTCATGGCTATAACAACACAGTACTCGGATGGGCAGTTCTGGCCTGTTGCCATTTGGTGTAACTAATGAATTAATTCCTGATAGTCATTGTTAATTTACTCAATCCGGTCCAAACTAAATGTCCTGCAAATATTCAGGAATTTATATATAATATTTTGCTTTCTAGTGATGTATTCCAATCTGAAACCATCCCAAAACTCAGTGTGCCACAACCATATTTGTGAACCTGCACATTAATCCTATACAACATTTGACCTTGGTATGGTAATTGAACCTGGGGTCAAATTAGGTGTTTAACCACCATCGCCCAAACGAAGTAAGTTCTCCAACCTGATTATGGCTAACCCACTAACACACTAACACCCTTCACAATCTACTAATATGTGCTATCTAAGTACCCGCTTATATACCTATTTACAGTGTAATGTAAATGGCCAGAAGCCCAGTGCCTCGGCGCTGAAAAAAATGTATATTCTGATGAATAAACTATTTTACCAACAACAACAAATGTGTCTAAATATTGACAGCCTTAGTTTGGCAGTCCTACCTTATGTTGATTAAAATCCAATAGCTACAATCCAAGTGTATAAGTTTTCTATCAACATATACTCTCCAGAGTCTTCAAATCACATTGTATCAATGCATAATGACACACAATCAGTTTGAAGTAATAGAATCCATGAAGTACATCCTCCATGTTTGAATGAACTACCACCTGACTACCTCATCCAATAAAAATTACTCTTTCCTGATCTAGATTGGATTATTACCCAGGAACCTCTCAACTTCCTGCCAATGGCTGCCATGTTGACATGTGGATCTTGTCAATTCAAACTTTAAAATTCATTGATCTACTGGGTTAATCTACTAATCAGTTCAAAAGTTTAGAGTAAATATATTTTGCATCATTTTCTATTTTAAGCATCCCATCTCCTATCAACCTGTGCTGGGTGCCTGGCCATGCCGGCATACAAGGAAACGAACGAGCTGATCGGGCTGCGAAGAAGGCCCTGAAATGTGATCTTGAACCGTGTCTGATCCCTCACTCTGATCTGAAACCACTAATAGCCACCCACATAAAATCCAAATGGCAACAAGAGTGGGATGAAAACATTAATAAACTTAAAGAAATTGAACCATCTGTGAGAAAACCACCACAGACTCATGTGGGAGGTCGGCGGGACCAAGTGGTCCTTAGCCACTGCCCTACTGGCCACTCGTGGCTTGCACATGCTTTTCTGCTCAAGGAGGAACCTCCCGCTGAATGTATTGGGTGTCAGTCCCCGCTGACACTCAAACACATTTGACTAAGTTGCATTGATTTGTTGGCCCTGTGCCAACAGTTCTACACTGCAGACAGTATGCATGACCTTTTTACTAAGGTAAAACAGGAAAACATTTGAGCCTTTTTGAGGGCAGCTGGACTGTACCACCTCATATAGTTTACTAAATAGATTCTATCAATTATTAATCAAACTTTTCTTTTTCTATGGGAATTTGTTTCCCTTGACCATATGATTGTGAGCTTTCTAATTTAATGAGTGTCTATTGGCACATAATTGATTGTCTGCTTTTACATGTAAAAGTGATGGTTTGAACAAAAAACAAACATTTCTCGCCGTGAATATGGCCTATGCTGCCGACATGGCGTAAAGCAACCACCAATCAATCAATCAACCCATCTGAGGGAACTGTGAAAAGAAGACTAACTACTCTAAGTCAGATTTCTCTTCCTAATAAATAAATGTATGCTTTCATTAAAGACAATATCACCGGTGAATAGACTGATGTTCAGGTTTTTCCTTAATTAATGTAAAAATCAAGCAGAACTCAGGAAATTCGCAGACGGAGCGAGTAGTACATGCATGAGGCAGAGCGAGGCTGGGACGAAGCGGCAGGCGGCAGCCACCAGGCGAGACAGAAGGCCTGACCAGTAGATGATTGGAGGAGTGTCAGTTAGTTGGCGTAGTGTCAGGTTGATATGAATTGAGGACACAGTTCATAGATAATCGGTTTCCGGATAATTATTCACGTAATAGACTGTTTGCAATCTACAAACAGTTACAAGCCATACAAAAGAAGTAAGAACACCTAAATTGTACATGTTGGTCGGCAACATGGTTAATTTGCATGCGACACAGGGACTGCTTAAGCTGCTTGATCTTGGTCCCCCCTGCCAACCTTCCCCTGCCTCCTCGCTTGCACACCTCCCCCCACCCCCCCACAGCCACTCCCCCCCGTCTCTTGTCTTCCTCCAAGCTTTCACACTCCCATAGCTCCGAACCCCTCTCGGCGCTCCCTGGCATCCCCCCCCCTCTCCTACACCCCCCCCCCTCATGCTGGATTCGAACCCAAATCCCCTTCCAGCCTCGCGAGAACCGCTCACGCCTCACGAGGCCGCTTTCTCTCCTCCCATATCTCGCCGGCTAGGTGGATAAAAGGAGCCACCCTCCACGGTTCTAGCCACTCTCCTCCTCATGCCGGACCTGCCAACACCACATTCTCGGCCGCCCACCCACACCTACAAATCTGGCGCGGTAGGGTTGAGAGGCCCTGATTCCTTGTAAATTCCTGCATTGGTCTCTCTGATTGATTCATAAACTGACTCGACTACAACTGGCAAAACTATCATACTTGACCCTGCAAACCCTTATTGCTCACATTGTAACCACTCGCACGCACCACTTAGATACCTTAAGTAATCGCACCTTGTACTTTAGATACCTTAAGTAGTCGCACCTTGTACTGTTATGTCGCAGAACAACATTGAACCTTGTACCTTGTTTGTCAACGCTTGCATTACTACCTGAACGGTACATATCTCTTATCATTCTCACTGTATTTACTTCTTGTTGCCGCGGGCGCTGAATAAATTCCGCTTTATATGCAGTTCCCTTGTCGTGTTGTAAATTATGACTAAAACCAAATTCAAAAGATTTTAATAAAATTGGATTAGTGCTGCCTGGTGGGGAAAACAAGTGTTAACACGTTTACCCTTATCCGCTATGAGAAGGGTAAATCAATTCATCAGACACAAAAATAAGGACAAAAAAGAGAAAAAAATCTGCTTATACAGCACATAAATGTGCTGACGCTGCACAACTTCGAAAACGACAGCATCCACACATTCGTCCTGAGGACATCCTGTTTGCCAACCGTCTGGTTGTTGATCTATAGGTTTAGCGCGCAACAAGTAGAACCAATGCTTATGATGCGAGTCTACCGGAATGGGATAAGTGTGGTTTCGAGTACCGCTCTAGGCATAATTTCCCCAGCGGCCCCTGTGCGCAGTCCACGGTGCCTATTCAGGCCCTCCTATCCTGGCCTACCTCACGTGACTGCCTGGTCACGTGGACACATTAATCATTAAAGTGCCTGTCACACTATGGCGGATTGAACAACGGACAGAACCGGACAAAGAATATTATAGTCCGGTGTTATTGGCACTTGAAATGTATCGATTATGTAATGGATGGGTAACAGACAGGTAACGGATGATTAACGGATGGGTAACAGACGGGTAATGGACGGGTAATGAATGGGTGATGGATGGGTAACTGATGGGTAATGAATATGTAACAGACGGAACAGACAAGGAATGGACGGGGAACAGACAGGGAATGTATGGTAATGGTTGATTGATTGGTGGTTGCTTTACGTCGTGTCGGCAGCATAGGCCATATTCACGGCGAGAAATGTTTGTTTTTTGTTCAAACCATCGCTTTTACATGTAAAAGCAGACAATCAATTATGTGCCAATAGACACTAATTAAATTAGAAAGCTCACAATCATATATGTGTGGTCAAGGGAAACAAATTCCCATAGAAAAAGAAAAGTTTCATTAATAATTAATAGAATCCATTTAGTAAACTATATAAGGTGGTACAGTCCAGCTGCCCTCAAAAAGGCTAAAATGTTTTCCTGTTTTACCTTAGTAAAAAGGTCATGCATACTGCCTGCAGTGTAGAACCGTTGGCGCAGGGCCAAAAAATCAACGCAACTTAGTAAAATGTGTTTGAGTGTCAGTGGGGACTGACACCCAATACATTCAGGGGGAGGTTCCCCCTTGAGCAGAAAAGCATGTGTAAGCCACGAGTGGCCAACACGGCAGCGACTAAGGACCACTTGGTCCCGCCGACATCCCGCATGAGTCTGTGGTGGCTTTCCCACAGATGGTTCAATTTCTTTAAGTTTATTGATGTTTTCATCCCACTCATGTTGCCATTTGGATTTTATGTGGGTGGCTATTAGTGGTTTCAGATCAGAGTGAGGGATCAGACACGGTTCAAGATCACAGTTCAGGGCCTTCTTCGCAGCCCGATCAGCTCGTTCGTTTCCTTGTATGCCAGCATGGCCAGGCACCCAGCACAGGTGGATATCATACCCATCTGTTGTCAGTTGGTTCATTTAATAAATGACCGTTGCTAGAATAGGGTGATTCGTTTTCAGTCCAGCAACAGCCAGGAGGCAAGAGAAGGAATCAGTGTATATAACATAGTTAGTGTGGTTGGATACCTCGATACACTCCAAAGCGAGAAGGAGTGCTCGGGCCTCTGCAGTGAAAATCGAGCTCTGATCGGGCAAACGTACACCAAATTTTTCCCGTCGGCAGACTGCCGCAGCAGCTACCCGGCTTTGGTCTTTCGAACCATCAGTGTATATGGAGAGGTGGTCTGCAAACTGGCCTTGAATCTCTGCATGCAGTCCTTTGTACTCGAGTGGATGTGTCCCAGATTTCCTCAGTTCCGTGAGTCGGAGGATAACCGATGGCTTTCTCAACGACCACGGGGGATGTTCTGGGACTTTGGCATCCTCCAACACATCCAAATCCATGCCTAAGGCCTCCAAATGAGGTTTCATTCGGAGCCTCAGTGGCCGGATGTAATTTGGCCTGGCTTCATACCTGGATTCGTCATGTTGCTCGAATAGACAATCGTGTGCAGGATTCAATGCATTAGTTTTTATCTTGACTACATATTGCATGGCCAGTTTGATTCTCCTGTTATTAAGTGATGGTTCATTGGCTTCGACATAAAGGCTCTGAACTGGTGAGGTGCGGAAGGCCCCAAGGGCCAAGCGCAGTCCCTGGTGGTGGATCGTGTCTAGCAGCCCAATATATGATTTCCTTGCGGAACCATATACTATGCTGCTGTAATCCACTCGTGAACGAACCAAGGTTCTGTACACGGAGAGCAGAACATCTCTGTCCGCTCGCCACTCTGAGCTGGACAGCACCCTCAGAATATCCAGCGCTTTCAGGCATCTTGTTTTCAGGTACTTTATATGTGGCACAAAAGACAGTTTTGCGTCGAGAATGAGGCCCAGAAATTTGGTTTTCTCAACGACTTTAATGGGATCCCCATCCAGGGTCAGCTCCGGTTCCGCATGTATTCTACGCAGCAGGCAGAAGTGCATGCAGACTGTTTTGGTCTTGGAAAATTTGAAACCGTTCAGAACTGACCATCGATGGATCCCATTTATGCTTGGTTGTAGCTGTCTCTCTATGACATTCATGTTAGCACCGCTGTAATATAAAACAAAGTCGTCCACGAAAAGACTACAGGAGACCCCCTGCTTTACAGCAGCAGCAATACCATTGACCTTGACCCTGAAAAGGGTCACAGCCAGTATGCTGCCTTGAGGTACTCCTAGTTCCTGTGAGTGTAGGCGGGAATAGGTAGTCTTGACACGGACGCGGAAAGTTCCTGATGAAAATTGGCAAGTGGCCACGAAGGCCAATCGCATGAAGATCCTCCATGATGCCATGCTGCCACGTTGTGTCATAGGCTTTTTCGAGGTCGAAAACGACAGCCACAACGTGCTCCTTCTTAAGGAAAGCATCTCTTATGAAGGTCTCCATGCACACCAAATGGTCGAGGGTGCTGCGGCCCCCGTCTGAAGCCACATTGAAGGTTGGACAGGTGGTGTCCTGACTCCAGTAGCCAGACGAGGCGGTTGTTTACCATGCGCTCCATGGTTTTACAGATGCAGCTTGTAAGGGCTATGGGACGATAGTTGTGGGCTTCACTCTGGTCTTTACCAGGTTTGGGAATCGGTATTACTGTCGCCTCCCGCCAAGAGGCGGGGACGACACCCGACTCCCAGATGTTGTTGAAGAGTTGAAGCAACAGTCTCAGTCCATGTTCAGGGAGATGTTTCAAAAATTGATAATGAATTCCATCAGGTCCAACTGCTGTGTCATGCGAGCTTTCCAAAGAACACCTCAACTCATCCATACTGAATGGGGAGTTGTAGTGCTCCTCGCCATCGGAAGAAAAGTCCAAGAGCTTTTGCTCTTGGCGTTCCTTGACCACCCGAAAGCCCGGGAGACAGTTTGCCAAAGACGAGTTTCCAGCAAAGGTGCGAGCCAATTCTTCACTTATTTCGTCGAGTGATGTGAGAATGGTGCCATTGTGTTTCAAGTGCTGGACTACAGAAGAATCACCTCCCCTTCGTTTGATTCTTCTGATCATTGTCCATACTTTGCCCAACGGCGTGTGCATGGTGATGCTAGAAACAAATTGTCTCCAACACTGCCTCCGCGCTTCTTTGATTGTTCTGCGAGCGCGAGCGCACAGAATTTTAAAGAGCGCCAGATTTTCAGCAGTCGGTCTCCTGTGGAATTTACGCTGAGCTTTCTTTCGTTCCTTAATAGCCCTCCTACAGCCGTCATCTAACCATGGAGGCGTCAAACGCTTGGGAGTTGCCGAGGTCTTCGGAACAGTTTCCTCCGCGATCCATCTCAGCATCTCAGTGAAGGCATCGATGTCACTGATGTCTGGCTACAAGCCACTGGTAATGGATAATAACCACATAGGTCAGTCCGGCGCAATCTGTTACAAGTTGTGTGCATGCTCAAAACTTGTAATGGATTGGGCCGGATATCAATAGATATCAACAGATATCAATGGATATCAATGGATATGCAATGGATATGCAACGGACACAAACCCATATTTGCCGGATATCTACAGAATTTGTTCGGTTTCTTTCCGTTTCCCCAATCCGGTGATGTGTGACAGAGCCTTAACCAGATTTTAATTTTTTTTATTTTTAAGAAAGAAAAAAAGGAAGCACGAAGCGAATACATGAAACTGCTTTCAAATCTGAAATTTTCTTTTAAAATGATGGCACGTAGCTGACCCGCTTAACGAGATAAGCTTAAAACATAACATAGCCGAGTTTCTTCTTTAAAACATCTAAAGCGGCATTAACCAAAACAAAAAAAAACACCCGTTCTCCCCCCCCCCCTCTCCCGGACTCTCCAACTTGATGGATTTTATCAATGAAGTATCTCGTGAAGATCTTATCCCTGCACCCTCCTTCTGTAAGACTTGCTCAGATCGGAGACACTTCATGACATCATAGCCTCATTTCGGTGAGGTGTCAAAAAGATAACATCAAACAATTTCCAATCAGGTGGTTCTGGATGGGTTGGAGGGGGGGGGGGGGGGGCACAGTGATGGCTGGAGATGTGTCTGTAACATTCAGTGATCAAGCAGGGGAAATTTAAACTACAAGCAAATGGCGTTGCTCCTTCCTGTGCACCATTCTCTATGTTAGCGACGCGAAACACCAGGTCAGGGTTTTTGTTTGATTGTTGTTTTACGTCCTAACAACATCTAAGGTCATATAAGGATGGGTACCGACATGTGACAGTGCGCACTCATGGCGACTTTATAGTGCTGCCCCACTGGGAGACCAGGCCACCAGCACCATGACCTGATATCCCACTCAGTCATATTATCCTGACACTGAGCCAACCAGGCTAGGAAGCGACAAATATCAATTTTTAAGTCAATGGTATGACTCGACCAGGGTTCGAACCCACGATCCCATGGTCTACCAAAACGGAAGACAGACGCTCTAACTCATTCGGCCATCCAGTCTGGTGTCCATGTCAGGGAGTTACAAGCATAAGATCTTGTGTCATTGGTTTGACTCGGCAGTTGTTCAAACGCAGCGTCTGACTGCCACGATCTGGCAAACAGGTAAATGCTGTTGAACTGATTCCATTATTCCTTCTGATGACCTAAATCTCCAGCAATCTGATGAATAATAGCCAGTTAATGGCATGTATATGCTTCATGACCCCCCAACAGCCAATGTCTACTTTTTGTGCTGGGGGGGGGGTCCAAAAATAAAAATGTATATGTTTCATTTTGATGGTAGTTTGAATCGCAACATTGTAGGAAGATTGTAAGTGGTCGCAAAGCTGTAAATTGGTCACAAGTAGTCGCAAACATTACTGTGACTGGGGCTTAACCTACAAATTAACACTCGTGGCTATATATCCTGGCATTTTGCGTTACTAGGATAAGGCAATGACCGGTTGAACGAGATAGACCAATTGTCAATAGTTGAAACTCAATTTTACCTTCCCTTTCATTCTCTCAAATCATCATATTCTGCCTATACCTACTCCAGAAAATAAATAGCAAAAACCCCTTCCGGATATTACCATAGATCTTTTCACTTGTTACACACATTACAACATATTATGTAAAAGTGTATATAGTCATATTGAACTATGAAGGCCCGGTCACATACACGTTAGTGGACGTAGGTGAACGTATTGGAGGCTAACATAGTTGAACGTAGTTGAACGTAGTTGAACACACAGGCATCCCTACTTCTCCATCCTACTAACTAGGTAATAACATGAGTTCTGATTTAATCTTTGGACTTGTTCAAAAGAGTGCTACGTTAGAGGCTGGATTTGCATCCGTGATGCTAGTGTACTCTAGTGTACTCTAGCATACTCTAGTGTACTGAAGCATGCTCTAGCATAATCTAGTGTATTTTGACAAAGCCCCAGTCACATAGCTGTTAGTGGATGTAGGTGAACGTAGTGGAGGCTAACTTAGTTGAATGTAGTTGAACGTAGTTGAACGTACTGTAACATATTTATCCATACCGTAACATATTTATCCATACCGTAAGATATTTATCCATATCATAACTTTTTTATCCATACCATAACGTATTTATCCGTACCAAAACCTGCCATACCTTAACATATTTCAACGTAGTTTAATATACTTACACCATGTTTGACCCACGTTAGCTTTCACTACGTTCACCTGCGTTCAACTACGTCCACTAATGTGTATGTGACCAGGGCAAAACAAAGACTTTAAACAGGACGATGAAAGAAAGAAACTAGAAACCTTCCTAAAAAGTTGTAGTTCTGAAATGCTGTACCTCATATCATTTTACTTGTTATAGCATGTATATTTGAATTATACTCTAAAAACTATGTAAGCACCTTGTATACGTAAATATGACAATTACAACTGTTAAGGCACTGATATCATCATCATCATGCTGTCGGTTGCGATGCGACAAAGACTGCTTTCACTACTTGACTGCCGCTCTCATTCATGAAAGCTGCCTGCAAAAGTGTTGAAGTGCTGCTGGCTTTTGCAAGTTACCAGCGGCACTCTCTCGGGGAGCAAATATAGGTTTCACACCGGCAAGAACATGTCCAGACAGGCACAAAACTATTTGTCCCTGCAGTGGCTGGTCGGGAGATGTTGGGAGTTCCATACATCAACCGCCCTTAATGCTGCAACAGTGACATGGTTTTCTGTTTAGGGTTTGCTCCCTTAGCATTTGCTTCTGTCAAGAACCTGTACCACAAGGCAGTGGTTTATAACTCTGCAGGGCATGGGCGTCAAACTCCCTGAGGTATTGCAATACCTGCAATACCACACTGACAAATGAAGTATAAATACAATTAATTTACCCCCCTTTCCAAAAATAACCCCAGAATTCATCAGCTTAATACAAACGAATGTCCTCAAACAAAGACTACTAAGTGTTGTTTCATAACATGTTAGTAGCTTCACGATTATCTGTTGTCATGGAAACGGCATTGTGTCTCAGGCAAAACAATCAAATCATTGTTGTTGCACCACATATAAGCTGATGAGGCACTGGAAAGAAGCGTGCCTTTATTACTGTCCCAGAATGGTGCGTTGCATGCTGGCTGTATTATTGACGACCAAAGGTGAGCAACATTCTGACAACGACACCTATATATAACGAGGTATATATGATGTATGATAATTATACAAGTATAATAACCCAGAATGTATATAGGTCAGCATGTTTCGGGCCTTTGTGACGAATAATTTAGGTGGGTATGTTTCAGGACTAAAGTTAAAATTAAAAACAAATAAACACAGATAAATTGCTTCTCCCAATGAATATCTAGAAGCAATATTTTCTGTCTTTGTCTGGTGTTAAATATGTTTATTCCTCTGAACATACATTGGGTCAGTGCCGGTGTTGCGGTTTCCCAGGGACACCAGTTTGCGAGGGACACATCGCTTATGCACATGCGTCAACATCGAACAGCATCGTCACTAACCTTATAAATTTAATATAATGTTTTTGGTAAAGATGTTTTCTATATGTGTACCAAACGATTTGTTTCTAGATGGTGTAATTTGAGAGCTATTTGACTTCTTCTGTATTTCCTGTATGAACATTGCTCACGACCATTGGCAATGCCTTGAGTTTGACGGTACATGCAGTGCAAAATGTTAGTTTTATTCAAAATTAATAGAAATCAAGAACCCTAACCTTATAAATTTAATATAGTCTTTATGGTAAAGATGTTTTCTATATGTGTACCAAGCGATTTGTTTCTAGATGGTGTAATTTGAGAGATATTTGACTTCTTCTGTATGAAGATTTGCTCACGGCCGTTAACAATGCATTTGAATGGAAGTGTCCCTGGCAAACTGGTGTCCCTCGGAATCCGTATCACCGAAGCACAGGTCTTCCAGCAATTGAATAATCATTGCCAAATGCGTATATTACTGAACAAGTACAAGGAATATTAACAATGAATATTTATAATAACATCTACATACATCACATATCTGCAATGGATGTCATAAAATGCTTACTTCCGATGGATATTTCGAATGAATATATCTGAGGTATAACTTGTTACGCAAATATTATTTAGATGCAGCCAAACACTGATTCTCCATCGGTTGCTGATTGTCATAGTCTAGTACTAATTATAATACAACTGCCTAGCTAATTCATGTCCAGTGGTAGAGTACTTCATTAACTCACTTGCAATGTGTTTATTGTATATCCTACTCAGTAACCTTATTGTTTCTCTACTTCCCGGCCACTGGCTAGGTGCTACTGCTTGTTACCCAGGCCCTGAACGCCCCTGGTAACTGCTCCTCTGCTCTAAACTATGCTACTTTAACGGTGGAATATGTCACATGACCGCGCTCATCCCAACTATTTGCCTCACTCGCACGGATTTGTATACTGAAAAAAGCCATACCCTTGAGTTCAGTAAATTAAATATCTACAATTAATATCTACCATCAATATCCACATTGAATATCCACATAGAACATGCACAGCGAATATCTACAACGGATATCCTCGATGGGGTATCTACAATACATATATGTCATGGATATGTAGAGTGAATATATATGTGCTATTTAAATACATTATATTAGTATTATTAACGGAGTGCTGGTAACACCGTATCATCCGCCGAACGCTAGCTACTATCACCCAATCTGCTGATGGCAGCGGACTAGGCGACTTATGTTTGCGCGCAGTGAGGCAAACTAATATATCAAATAGTGGATATTTGCTATGAATAGGTCCTAATGGATATTTATTTCTCCTTTCATTTCAGGAACGATGCAATAATTAACACAAGAAGACGTCGACGAACTTCAGCGCCGCCTACAACTCAAAACGGCGAGGTCGCGGATGGTTGGCATCATTCTCTACGCGCTTACAGGGGGCGCTGCTGCACGGACCTTGTATTATAATCATCTTTCCTAGCGAGTGAAGAATACCCATTGAACATCAAGAAATATTTTTAAAAACAAAAGAAAAAGAGACAGAATTTAAAGCCAACAAAAAAGGGAACAAAAATAAGATATCCATAATAACCAGAGAAGCGGTGAGTGGCTAAATTCACAACTTCCGGTTGGTTTCCGGATTGGAACAACGCAATGGTCTTGAGCGAGTCGGTGGCCGAGATGACAGAGGCGCCGCTCCTAATGCCCGGGCCACAGGGCTATGCGCCCCCTGGCGGGGGAAGCAGTGGTGGCGTGCTAGCGCAGCAGCTGCTCTCCGAGCTGCTCAATGCGTCCAACAGCAGCGCCTCCTTGGGCGGTGGTCCGAACAGCTCCATCGAGCAGGTGCCCGTGCTGCCCAAGGACACGCAGGCATGCATCCTCTTCCGCTTCGTGCTCTACGCAGTCGCGATGGGCATCCTCTGCGTGCTGGGCTTCGCTGGAAACACGCTCTCGTTCCTGGTGCTGCGGAAGGACCTCAGCTCGCCTGTCGCCTCCTTCCTCCTTGAGGTGCTCGCTGTAGCTGACAATGCGCTTCTGGTTCTGTGGCTGGTGCACTACTCAGTGCGTGAGAGCATCAAGTTCTTCGGGCTTGGCGTCAGCACCCACGATGCGTGGATCTACACACGCGTCTACACGTTCCCCGTGATGTATATCGCACAGACTGCCACAATCTGGCTCACTGTCGTCATCGCTCTCAACCGCTACATGGCCGTCTGTCTCCCATACCGAGGACCTCACCTGTGCAACATCAACAACGTTTACAAGGGCGTCGCCATCGTCATCCTCTTCTCCATCTGCTACAATGTCCCGCGCTTCTTCGAGATCCAGATTGTGCACACGGACACGGGTAACGGCACCTGGACGACGAGCTGGAAGCGGACTGCTCTCGGCAGCAATAAGATCTATGACCAGGTCTACGTGGATGCCTTCTACTATGTGTTCAGCTTTGTGCTGCCCTTGCTCACCCTGGCCTTCGTCAACACTCACGTGACCATCGCCTACCAGGCCATCCGGAGGCGGAAGCGGCGAATGACAAGCAGGCGGCAAGAGAATGAGAACAACATCACCTTGGTGATGATCATCATCGTGCTGATCTTCATGCTCTGCCAGGCACCTGCCCGAATTGTGCAGATCGTCTGGGGTTACCGCTACAAATCATGCCACTCCTACGAATTCTACCTCATCCACATATCCAACACGCTTGAGGTGCTGAACTCATCTGTGAACTTTGTCGTCTACTACATGTTCAGGAAGCGCTTTCGCGACATCGTCTGGACGCACTTCTGCATTGGTCCGCTTTCCCGACTGAACCGTTGCCAGCCGGATCGCTCGGCTACTACCGAAGGACTCTCACTGGTGCAGGTCGAACAGACGACGGCAACGCTCACGGACAATGTGGGACAGCATAAGGAGAAAGTGAAGCTGGAGCCGGTGATGGCTCAGCACTCGTTGAATGGTGCCTGCATGAAGGATGTGCAGGATACACAGGGTGGGCAGGATGAGCAGAATGGACAAGATGATCAGGAGGGACAAGCTGCGCTTGCGGAAGAACTGTGCAGTGGTGCGGCCGATCCCTGCATCGAGAATAACAATGAGGACATGATGGAAGATTCTCCAGAGGTCCCACTTCAACCTTGATCTGACCTTGGAGGTGCACAGCGTTAGATACTATACGTTATACCCGTGAAAGGGTGCATATTCAGGGTTGGCTTATTGCCTCGGGAATACAATTAACAGTTTTTGGCGGAGCATCACAAAGGTTATCAAACATTGAGCTGAGAATATTTCTCGTTCACATTTTCTATTTAAATCCTGCTACTCACAGCCTTTGATATGTGTATATATATATATATGTAGACCTGTAGATGTAAATATATGTATGTATATGTATATATGCTATATATATGTTCATATATGTATATTTACTTGTATATATACGAATATATATATATACAAATATATATTTACATATATATGTGTACATGATATATGTACATATGTATATAATTATTTATTTATACATATTTATTTTTAGGTATATATACATATATATGCGTGTGTATATCTATGTGCACATACATATACACACATATATATATACATATACATATATAGATATAGATAAATGTACATATATGTATATATTTGTACTTAATATATGTATATTCATGTGTATGTATACGTGAATCTACATCCATATATGCATACGTTTGTGTATATATATATATGTATATTTGGATACATATGTATGTACATATGCATACGTGTGTATATATGTATATTTGGATACATATGTATGTACATATGCATACATATTTATATTATGTATATTTATTAAAAAGGCCACACTATAAACAATATACCGTGGATATAATACTGTACTACACATAGTTGGTATACATAAGGCCAGTATGTGGATATCTGTAGGACCTATGCTGCAATTCCTGTCTATATCTCAACACGTTAAAAACACTTACCTTGTTTTCCACACCTTAAACATAGTTACCCTGTTCTCCACTAGTCCAACACAGTTACCTTGTTCTCCACATGTTAAACACAGTTACCTTTTCCCCTACAATTCCAACACACTTACCTTGTTCTCCACACATTAAACACACATACCTTGTTCTCCACACATTAAACACAGTTACCTTGTTCTCCACAAGTCCAACACAGTTACTGTGTTCTCCACAATTTAAACACAGTTCCCATGTTCTCCACAAGCTAAACACAGGTACCTTGTTCTCCACACGTTAAACACAGGTACCTTTTTCCCCACAAGTCCAACACAGGTACCTTGTTCTCCACACGTTCAACACCGTTACCTTTTTCTCCACAAGTCCAACACAGTTACCTTGTTCTCCACACGTTAAACACACTTACCTTGTTCTCCACACGTTAAACACAGTTATCTTGTTCTCCACGAGTCCAATACAGTTACCTTGTTCTCTACAGTATAAACACAGTTACCTTGTTCTCCACAAGTTAAACACAGTTACCTTGTGAAGCCGCCATCAACAGATAGACACTGCAATAATATGATGAGACAAACAGAACTGCCCAAATCTGCAGATGGATATCACTCTCGTGCCCCGTCCTGATATGACCTTAGATGTTGCTAGGACGTAAAACAACAACAAACAAAACTCTCGTGCCTGCACACAAATTGACGAGCTGCAGGCAATAGCAAGCTTACTAGTTGCGCTCTGGAATCCCGTTATTTATTTACTTTTATTATTACCTGAAATGAAACGACGCATTAACAAATAACCATTCCGGCATTATTTAATTAATTTTAAAATACAAAATCCATTGTGTGTATATGCGATACTTGTTTTTGGGGTGTTTTTTTTTTCTCAATTAAACTAAATATGTCTGGATTGTATGGGTTTACCTTTGTCTGCTGCTTTCAGGTTATTACATTCAGAAGCCCATTAAATGGTGGCATTGTAGGATCCCATCGTATGTCATTGGTTTCCTTTGCTCATATTGTTAGTAGTAGGATATCAAGTCACATATTGGTTGGTATTGAATACAAGTGTTATGGTTTTGAGACTGGAAGTGGTGGAATAACATTTAATTCAGTATATATTATTTATGAATGTGTGTCTGGCTAATGAATGGACTATTTCAGAAATAATATATATATGTCCTCTATACTTTATTATGGGAATATAAATAACTAAATTAGTTATTAACTATTATAGTACTGTAACAAGAGTTAGTTCCTTCTTCTGCCACATCGCCGGCTCCCGGGAGTGGCTCCTGGCTACCCTGATACCAGCTGCGCAGGGTCACGACCGCCTGCAGACCTGCGTGAACCATTCCAGTCTTTTGGTATTATGTTTACCAGGGGCCAACTGTTTATATCTATACATATGTATAAATACAGTGAAATCCTGTTAAAATTGAATAACAGAAGACCTATGTACTATATATTAGCATGTATTCTTCTTGTTGCATGTTACAGAGTATATGCTGAATGATTAGATGTATACCTTATTTAAAGCTGGGGTGGGTGGGAGGGCAAATTCGAGAGCCTATCCTACATGTATTGATGGATCGAGCGCTGAGGTTGAAGGAATTCAAAAGCTGGGTTCAATGGTTAAGGTACATATAAGTATAAGCTTGATGCCGTACAATATGGCCTATGCTGCAGACACGGCGTAAAGCAACAACCAATCAATCAATCAATCAAGCGTACAAGGTGGGGACTGGTAGAAGCTGTAGTTCAGTCCATTACCGCTAGATGGCAGCAGATTTAACAGACAGTATAGCATCAGTCCTGCTTATTCAATTACCCATGTTTTCGAAACATGAACAATGTGATCATTGGGGTTCATCAAATGTCCTTGTGAAAACAGTGGAGTAGCGGTAAGTCAGGGTTCAGTTTGAAGAATTGTGGGTACTATGAGTCATTGCATTAAATCTGCATTTACGTTAAATTGGGGCGTGCTGCAACGGGGTTTCACAGTATATATATATAGTATATATACACAGTATATATACATATATACTCCTATATGAAAGTATATATATATATATATACACTTATCCGGAAATTAGGATAGCTATTGATGTGAATGATGAATAGTGAATCACATATTTTATTTGTGGTACAGTTTGGTGCTGTGATAACTGGAATTTATTGATATCATATTAGCATATATAGGGCCAGCCTGCTATGGTGACAAGAAGAATGATTGTTACAATTAGTCTCATCAATTCTATGCCAGACGAGCTAAGACAATATCAGTACAAATGCGAAACTTGTCAAGGCATTGGGTAGTTCGTGAACAGAATAAAACAAAGAGCATGTCACTGTATGTCCGGCTTAAGTCTATTGGTTGAACCTTGGAGATTGAACAGAAGCTAGGTTAAGGTGCAATCTTCTGCATTGCCTACATGCAGGTGGTAATTGCCTTTGCAAACGTTGCAATGCAGGTATGCCAGCTCCAATTCATATATGCAGGTTGCATTATCTACATGTATGTTGAATTACCTGGATGCAGGTTACATTACATGTATGCAGGTTGCATTACTTGTATGCAAGTTATATTACATGTATGGAGGTTGTACTATCTGTATGAAAGGTTGCATTGTGGATGTTATGCGTAACATTGGTAATTCACGGCGGAGACAGGAACCACACAAACTGAGTTACACCAGTATATAGATAGGCCCAGGTCCGATGGCTGGGATCTCCTCCATTGACCAGCGGTTCTCTCGGTATGGTGGCACAACCTAGCAGAAACCCCAAGACACACTACAGAGCATAGTGTAGTTCCCGGAATTCCTCCAGGTGGCGACGACCGTGGTTTCGCCTCCACACATGGTGAACATTCCGACAAAAAAGCATACATATGCGCCCGGTGCGCCAACAAGGAAGACTGACCCCAATGGCTACGAAAAAACCATTGGAAGAAGCGGGAAACGCAAGGCTGAAGGCCGCCATCTTGAAAACGGTGGCAACAAAATATGCCATGTACAGCCCGCACCTAGACTGGACGACAAAACCAGCGAAACACAAGGCGGCGCGAAAGGCGTCACCAAAACAAGATGGCTCACAATCGAAGGAGTGGCCCCCTCGGCCAACCACCACCACCGGATCCAAGATGGCCACCACATTGACTGCCACCCCAACAGACAGATGTCAACAACAATGGCCACTGAACAACAACAACATGCCTGTGCACACATGTGGCCCCCGCCCGGGCATGTGGCCCACACGGGTGGTGAGCAGCCACATACCTCAACAATCACCCCAACACCACGAGTGAGTACAGTCGAGCGTATTGACAACATTACCAAGAGAATTCATGAAATTGTTGATGATGTTCCTGCATGTGGTGACGCTGTGGGTGGCCGGATGCCACGCCCACCCAGGCATGTGGCCTACCTGGACAACGGCACACCCCCGGGCACACCCCAACAGGTACACACCCAACTTAGCATACTTGAGCACACTGTCAATATTACCATGCATGCTGATATACTTATTGCAATGTTGTTTGTGTTGCTAATGTTGGTGATGATGGTCGAAGTGACCGTCCACCCAGACACATGGCCCACACGGCTGGGCACGCCCAAACAGGAGAAGCAGGAGTGGCATGCCCATGAGTATACCAATCTGAGGCTGCAGTAAATCCGATTGAAGACTGTGATAGCTTCTTTGATAATCTTACTGTATGCGGTGATGAGGCGGACATGCATGTTCCCTGCCCACCCCTCACGCTGATTGCCTACAGGCCAGTCCTGGACAGGATATGGCCCCACCCACTTGAGGCACAATGGGTGGGCTACCCCGAATACCTCGAGATCTACAGACAAGTGAGACTCACAGCACTGCCCAACCACATGAACGCCAGGATCCCCATCCGCTCAGGCCTCAATATACCTGAATGGAGGCGCGTTCTTGTTGGTTACCATGACAAGCAACTGGTTGTCTATCTTGAATTTGGGTGGCCTGTCAATGATAATGCCGACACGCCCCCCCACCTCAACCACCGAGAACCACAGGGAGGGTCCCGCCGACCTAAGATACATTGAAGACTATGTCAAGACGGAACTTCAACATGGGGTGCTGCTTGGCCTGTTCCGCGAACCTCCCTTCGCACCCTGGGCTCAGTCTAGCCCCATGATGACATGCCCTAAGAAGAACGCCATGAGTAGGCATGTCATTGTGGACTTGAGCTGGCCCAGGGCGGCAAGCATGAAAACTGGCATACAGAAAGGGTATTACCAAGGCAAGCCGAGAGCCTATCCACTCCCCAATGTGATGGACGCCGCCGACGAGGTGGAGAGGCTGGGCCATGGCTGTTATATATGGTGTGCTGACCTCGCAAACAACAGCTGTACAAACAAGGTCACTTTGTACACTGCTACCTTGATGACTTTGTGGGCATGGCACCCACACTTGAGGCAGCGACTGCCACCTACGATGACTTCAAGCGATTGCAGACACACTCGGCATTGACCTCTCCCCATCTAAATGTATACCCCCAACTAAGACTCTTGAGTGGCTCGGGTTTGTTATATCAGCAGATAACCTGACAGTCACCATCCCCAGAGCCAAACTTGATGACACCATGACTGACTGAGCCCATTGATGATGAAGCCCAAGGAATCCCAAAACAACATCAAGAGGCTAGTTGGCAGGCTCCATGACATCGCAAAATGTGGAGAAATTGAATGGCATAGTTCCCCTCGAGCTAACTGAGAAACACACATGGGTAATAGAATCTGACTCCTGCCTGAAAGCGGGAGGCGCTTCTCCAGTGAGCACTACTACTCTCAAACCTACCCTGACAACATAACGAGGAATCATACCAACATCGACCACCTCAAGGCGAGTTACCTTGTGGCCGCAATGAAGAACCTCGCACCTGATGACCCGGAAGATTACATCATTGTAATCAACACCGACAACATGACAGGCCAGCAGGTTCCCTCATCTGGTGTGGCCAGAAACCCCATCCTCACTGCCTTCGCCAGAGAGATCTGGCTGTATGCGGCCACCAAACATTGTCGGGTGGAGATTCTCCAAAAGCCTTGCAAGGCGCTGATCCTTGCCAATGCCCTTAGTAGGAAAAGCATTGCCGATGCTGCTTACAAGAAAGCCGACATACTCACGGGTAAAATGAACTTGACTGAAATTAACATAACATTCGATGACGTCTTCACTACAGGTCGGAACGTGGACGAATAAGTCGGTGCAGGCAAAATATACCTATAATTCACAGCAAGCCACCACTTCGACCCACTGGCTCCGGCCCAGTACGACCTCCTCGCCTACACACTATCACTCAATGAATCCCTTACAGCACCATGTACCACAATGAATTATATTAGCTGTGCCAGAATATGGGTACTCCTGTTTGGGGGCACCACATCAGCATTTGACTCCAACCCCTTAATCTTAATGAAGCACAAGTACTCAGACTATCAACCACATAACATGACAAGCCCCGCCCCTGTCACTATCATCAATACGGGTGGTAGTCCAGCACCTGATGACCGCTGGACCAGATGCTGCAATACTGATAGTGGCCATATTGTTTGTCTACACCACACTGTTGAGACCCTGGCCACTCACCACGTCGAGATGACCTGACATTCATGAACAAAGGGCTCACCCTAACAGTACGGTCCACAAAGACCAGGTGGAGACGAGGAAAAGATTACACCATCACCATCACACCACGCCCCCCCCACTCTGTGTGCTGCCCAGTGACAGCCTGGTGCCGTTATACACAACTCCAGGCACCTCCACAGACAGGCCCTGCCTTCACATTACCAAGAGGGGGCCACCTTACAGCACCAGTCCTCCTGGCATCACTACAAATGGCCCTCTCAGCCAAGACTACTCTCTACACAGTCTCAGAAGGGGTGGTGCCCAGGCATGTGCTGCCTCCAGAGGCTCGCTTAAGCAGATAATGGAGCTTGGTTCCTGGTCCTCTGCGGCAGTTCAAACATACGTCCCTAGGGACCAGATCCGCCCCAGGCCTTAAACTCTCCCTTGAATTGGTCCAGAGTTTGAGTCCCAGTCCTTTGACTCACATGGGTTGAGGAAGCGTGGAATGCTCTGGACTGCCGGTGATCAATCTTGTACCATACCTGACTACTGTTCTGCATATCTGATATCATAATTGACTATATGTACCTATATGACTTATTGAACCATACCTGTTATTATGTATCATTTTGACCTGTTGCATCATACATGAGCCCTTTGCGATAAGACATAAACAGCCATTATATACTACGTTTGTCTCCGTCTCATAAATTGTGGATGTTATGTGTAACATTGGTAATTTACAGCGGAGACCTGAACCACACAAACTGACTTACACCAGCATATAAATAGGCCCAGGACCGATGGCTGACATCTCCTCCATCGACGAGGCGTTTCTCTGGGTATGGTGGCACCACCTAGCAGAAACCCCAAGACACACTACAAAGCATAACTTAGTTCCCAGAATTCCTCCAGGTGTCGACCAGGGCATTTACCTGCCCTTGCGGTCACGTGACCGCCAAATCTTTCGAAATTCAAACACAACTGCCGCAGCCACCATCATCTCAGCACCCCTCTCATTTTCTTCACCCACCCACACTGTTAATTAAGGAGTAACGGTATGGTCGAGATTTGAGTCCCGGTCCTTACCCATTGGACCATACCTGACAACTGTTCTGCATATCTGATATCATACTTGACTATATGTACCTATCTGCTTATTGAACCATACCTGTTATTATGTATCATATTGACCTGTTGCATGATACATGAGCCCTTTGCGATAAGAAATAAACAACCATTATACACTACGTCTCTCTCTATCTCGTAAATTACCTGTATGCAGATTAAATTACCTGTATGCAGGTTATATTATGTGTATGGAGGTTGAACTACCTGTATGAAAGGGTGCATTACCTGTATGCAGATTGCATTATGTGTGTAGGTTATATTATGTGTATGGAGGTTGCGCTACCTGTGCATGTATGCCAGCTCCAATTCATGCATGCATGCTGCATTACCTAGATGCGCGTGGAATTGCCTATATGCATATTGCATTACCTGTATGCAGGTTATATTATGGGTATGGAGGTGGCACTACCTGTATGAAAGGTTACAGTACCTGTATTCATATTGGAGTACCTGTATGCAGGTAAGGAGGGTGCACTACATGTTTGAATGGTGGCATTACCTGCATGCAGATTGTATTACCTGTATGCAAGTTGCATTACTTGTATGCAGGTAGGAATGGATGTATGCTAGCTCCAATTCATGCATACATGTTGCATTACCGGCATCCAGATTGTATTACCAGCACTTAGCTTACATTACATATATTGAGGTTACATTACCTATATGCAGGTTGCATCGCCTATATGCAAGTTGCATTAGATGTATACATGTCGCATTACCTATATGTAGGTTACATTACCTATATGCAGATCATGTTAGCTAATACATGTTGTAGTACATGTATGCAGGTGGCATTACCTGTATGTAGGTTACATTACATATATGCAGGTCGTGTCACCTAATGCATGTTGCATTAGATGTATGCAGGTCGTGTTACCTGTATGCAGGATACATTATGTATATGCAGGTGTGTTACCTAATGCATGTTACATGACCTGTATGCAGGTCGCATGACCTGTATGTAGGTTAAATTACATATATGCAGGGTTGTTACCTAATGCAGGTTACATTACCTGAATGCAGGTAGTATTACATGTATGTAGGTTACATTACATATATCCAGGTTTGTTACCTAATGCATGTTGCATTAGCTGTAAGAAGGTCGCATTACCTGTATGTAGGTTACATTACCTGTATGCAGGTCGTGTTACACGCATGCATGATTGCATTGCTGGTCTACAAGTCACATTGCTTGTCTGCATGTTGCCTTGCCTATATATACCGGTTGTAATGCACATATACAAGTTTCATGGTCCGCATAGAGGTTGCATTGCTTGCATACAATATACGATGCAGTGCACATATGCTGGCTGCAGTGCCTGTACGCATTCTGCGCTGCATGCAAGTATGTGTCTGAATGCGCGTTACACTGACTGTATACAGGCTACATTGACTGCCTGCAAGTTACTTTGCCTACATTACCTCTATGCAGGTTGCCTTACCTTTGAGCAGGTTACATTACCTGTGTGCTGCCTGTTTACAGACGTCAATGCCTGCATGCAGGTTGCGGTTTACGGATACATGCTACACTGATGTGTGCATATTGCACTGCATACATGCAAGTTCCAGTGTATGTACACAGTTTGCATTGTATGTATGCAGGTTGCACTACCTGTATGCAGTTTGTAGTCCATGTATGCAGTTTACATTGTATGTATTTAGGTTACAATGCATCTATGCATGTTGCAGTGCATGAATGCAGGTTGCACTACCTGTATGCATGTTGCAGTCCATGTATTACGGTTGCAGTACATATATGCATGTTTCAATGCCTGTATGCAGGTTGCAGTACATGTATACATGTGGCATTGTCGGTATGAATGTTGCAATGCCCATATGCAGGTTGCAGTTCCTGTATGCAAGTTGCAGTGTGTATATGCAGGTTGAAATGCCTGTATGCAGGTTGCAGTGCATGTATACAGGTTGCATTGTCGGTATGAAGGTTGCACTGCCTATATGCAGGTTGTATTGCTTATACGCAGGTTGCAGTGCCTGTATGCAGGATCCAATGCATGTATGCAGATGGTGATGCCTGTATGCAGGTTGCAGTGAATGTATGCAGGTTGCAAGGCCTGTATACTGGTTGCAGTGCCCAAGAAGAGTTAAACTGTACCAGTTTGGGACTTCGGAACTAACCATCTCTCAGGCAGTGATGTATAGGTGAAGGATTTGCAGTGTTAACGATACATTCTGTCTGGTGCTATCCATTTTACTGCATAGAAACATAACCAGTCTGATACAACTGACATATTGCTAATTCAGGTTGCGATATCACTAGTTTGTATTCCTTTAACTATATTGCCCTTTACCAGTCAACTTCTGTGAACCATTCCTATATTTGGACATTGAGAGACATGTGACCTCAATTCGAAATTAAAACTAATTACAGTAATGATATCTAATACACAGCAGTTTACTGCTGATGCTTTTTTCCTTAGGTAATTCATGAATGCTTCATTTTGTTGGGAGAAGCGCGAATTAAGAGGGAAATTCTAGTGTAAGTTAGTTACACAACACTGGTTAGGAAATAGTAGTCGAAGGAAGTCCAGGAAGCAAGATTGGGTGGGTGGAACAGTTTGTTGCACGTCTCCAGCTTGCCATGTGTGAAGACTGGGCGGTGAGCTGTGGCCGACAGTCGGAAAGGTGTGAAAGATTTCCAGGCAATCAGCTGGATGGAGAGATCAACTTATCCATCCACCCAAATACGAGTCAAATGCGCAGCAGGTGGGGGAGGAAGGAGTCGTGTCATTCCCATGGAATCGTAGGCAATGTGAACATTGCGACCAATGCAAGAATAGAGATATCCATAACCAATAGGCAGTCAGTATTTCTGGGTAGGCCTACTGACCATAGAAGAAAGCTCTACTAAAGATATCTGTGGATGCCATCAGTTCTTTGATGCCATTAAATCTTGGGTTTCAATCTTGGGTTTCAATCAATCTGGTCTTCGCCTCTATTGATGCTCATACTGGATTCTTTTTGCCTGAAAGCACATATTGAGCAAGATCTGCCCATTTCCATTGTCAAATCTATAATATTATGATTTTGTCATGTGTTTGTCAGAGAAATATTTGCTATATTTTCACAACATATTAAAATATTAAAAATAACATCGGCGACATTGCGCTTCAAGCTATTAAGAAAATGTCTAAGAGCGGAGCAGGGTCATTATGGTTGAATGACAACAATTGTCGCTGCATGACTGCAGTAGCCCTCAGCTTTGATTGGGCCCTAACTAACTTACAGAGGATCCATTATTTCAATATATACCAACCACAAACAGCCAGAATCCATCATGATAATTGTCGTTAAGAAAAGTTGAAGAGCTCTTTTCCAAAACGCGATAAGCGCCGATCAAAAAAATAAGCTTACAATGCCAATGCTTACAATGCCAATGTCGAGCCCGTAGCTCATGCTTTGGTAAAGAGCTCTTCATATATATGAAGAACTCTTTATATATATATATGAGTCAGCCTCACGGAAATGGGCCAATTGGTGGTTTATTTAAGATGTCGGCATCGCAATTCTTAAAGTGCAGTGCATTCCTTTGTTTTATATTAAATTATCCTAGAAACAAATCAGGTTGTTGTATTTTCTCTACCTTTACATTCAGGATAAATTTAAGGACTTTGCAACACCTCTGTCAATGCTAAATTATAAGTATGCCGATCGACGCCGACATCCAATGATCGATCCCGACAACATTACCAGATGTCGGTGTCACAATTCTTAAAGTGTCATGCATTTCTTTGTTTTATATTAAATTATCCTAGAAACAAATAAGGTGGTTGTATTTTCTCTACCTTTACATTCAGGATAAATTTAAGGACTTTGCAACACCTTTGTTAATGCTAAACTACTAGTATCCCGATCGACGCCAACATCCAATGATCGACGCCGACAACTTCCCCCAATTGGCCTCTTTTGGTGATCCTGACTCATATATATATATATATATCTGAAGAGCTCTCTTCCAAAGCACAAGCTATGTGCGTCGCATTGGCATTGCAAGCTAATTTTTTTGATCGGCGCATATTGCATTTTGAAAAAGAACTTTTCAGTTGTATTGGTAATGTTGCTGGTCCTTTAAATTTATTAATAGCCAGGAAAATACAGAGTGCATGGTGGATTGTAATTGCCAATTACCTTCTCGGTCATTGGTCTACCTATTTATGTCGCATACTTTGAATTATTTGGCGGGAAGTGAATGTGAGTATATTTAGCGTTGTCGGTCTGATCCATGTGCATTTGCTTGTATCGGTTCAGTATTATTGCTGCTATTTATCAACATGAATCAAAATACTTCTGTCGGTTACTAACTTTTGTTGAAATGTTGCCTGCTGAATTCAAGTTGCATAGTTCGATGAAACATCAGAATTATAAAAACAAAACTAAGACACTAATAATAAATAATAATAATAAAATATGTATTTCCACATGATCAATGTACACACTAAGTTGATATTCATATCAGTAAATTGTTCACATGAAAAAGGAGAAGGCAGAAGTACAATACTTATGAGGTGCTTTCCCCATTTAAAAATAACACATATACATTCCTTACACCATATAAATTATAAAAAGGAAAAAAAATAAAGAGTTAAAAGCATATCAACACTTATCTATATTTTGAGCTTCTGTATCTAATTTAGATACCGCTGCTATTAAGTCATGTTATGACCTTAAATGTTGCTAGGGCGTAAACCAGCAATAAACAAAGACAATGTCTTAAGTATATGTTGCTGACTGAAGTCTCTTGTTTCAGAATGTTGAAGCGCACGCCAAATTTACTTTGGCGTGTTTGTTCTTTAAACATCTCCAAAATGAACCATTTAAAACAAACAAATACTGTGAATAAGAACCATGGTGGAGTACTATATTCAGCCTAACATATTCATCTAAAGAGTTGCAGAAACTCAGAGGCATCGGACCGTGCAACTTTAATTGATCACTAAATGTACAGATTGCTTCTTGATTGTGTCTGTATATTATTTGTATTTTGCTACTATGCTATATAAAGTAATAAGAGCAATTTAATGTTAGTTGTTCCACATTGTTTGTGGGTCATGATGTGGATTTCGGTGGAGCGACTCTTGGGTGAAACTACAAAAAGAAGTCCCTACTTCAAATGGGATTCTCCAAATAATTTGATTCTCGATGATTTAGCTCCAGTTTGTTGTGTGTCATTTCAGAAGGAACAAACCCACCGGACATTTGTAATGCCATTTAGGTATATATATATATATATTATATATATATATATTGTCATTGAGAATTGACAATATATATATATTGAATGCGTTAAGGCCAGGCGCAGCTGGCATACAGTGCACAGGGCCGCTCACAGGGGGTGCCACCATGGTCTATGTCATAATAACAGGGTCAGCTAGATAGGATAAGTGCTAACTATTACATAGGGAACTGAAGATCGGTAGTGTCCTTGTTTATATTCCCATAATGGATTATAGAGCACATATATATATATGTATATATATATGAGACTGTCACAAAAGGTGCTAACTCTTCGTTTTTTTGTTCATTGTAACAATTGACACAAAACAGCACAGAAACGGTTACACTGAAAACACAAGGACATTTGCTTCAAATCAATATGTATTGGGATTATGAAACACCATGTAAAAAACAAATCAGTTTATCCTGAGCAAATACATAAGCAGATAGTATGGTGATCATTACAATGGACAAAGTTGTGTCCCATATTGCTTAGCACCTTTTGAGAGCATCTCATATATATATATATATATATATATAAATATATATATATAAATATGTTTTAAACAACGTAACATGGCTCTTCAGCATTGTTTTAATAATGGTCCGGTATATTCTTTGTGAGTTGAATATTGTACACACAGAAATAAAAAAAAGAAAAGGCCAAATGTTAATTGATTATGTGCAGTAGGTGATATTCAGTTGTAACTGTATGTTGCCTTCATTATATTTAAACAAAACATAATGTCATGTGTGCGGACAGCAAAGGGATGTTCGCTCATGACGCGGTGTCATGAGGTTACGGTGTCGGGGGAAGGTTCATTACGTATGTAGCAATGGGAACTCGTGTGTGGATATTATTCACGACTACATGAAATATCCCTTCTGGTGTCATGGGCAAGAGTTTTCGGACATTAGTCATTTCTTCAATAGGTCTTCTTCAATGAGGTTATTCCGAGTTCTGCTGGTCCCTGGGGAAGGACTGAATTAATTGGCGACCCAGCACGCCGGGTGACAGCTTCAGCTTACCCACCGGAAGTTAACTTTGCATAGTCCGATGGTTTTGAGTTTCTATCGTTTTCTGAGATACATGTATCAGGTTGATCGCTATAATATATCGTACTTTATTTTGGACCAGACTGGGTGACCGAATAAGTAGAATGTTCGTCTCCTGTTTTGAGTGATGGGGAGATCCGACCCCATGAGTTTGTGGAGTCGAATCCGGGTCGAGTCAAACCAATGACTTAAAAATTTATACTTGTCGCTTCCTAGCCTGGCGCTCGGCATTATTAAGATAGGACAAGGACTGGCTGGCTCAGTGTCAGGATAATGTGACTGAGTGGGATATCAGGTCATGGTGCTGGTGGCCTGGTTTTCCCAGTGAGGCAGCACTATGAAGTTGCCATGAGTGCGCACTGTCACAAGTCGGTACCCGTCCTGATAGGTCCTTAGATGGTGCTAGGACGTAATTCAACAAACAAACAAATACTTTAGTTTGAAGTAATTTGAATTTAGTTTGAAGTGATTTAAGATATTTGTTGTCTAAACATGTCAAATTAATTTAGGCAAACATGTCAAAACTCTGATATCATAGGCTTCAGTAGTAGTAATGTGTGATACATTTACTTACCACACCCTTCTATGCAGTGAGAACTGCGTAATAAATGGACCAGTATCCAAGCTAGATATGTAGAATCAAATCTAGGTCATTGTTTCAGTTTTGAAAATGTGATGCTTTCATCGGACAATGCAGCTTTAAGCTAAGATTCCTTATATGCGGTATGCGGCATGCGGCATGCGGCATGCGAATGCGAATGTGGTATATGCGGAATAGATATATATGCCAACCCCCAATAGCTGATGTTTACTTTTTGTGATGGGATATGGTTAAACAAAAAAAAAACACCAAAAAAGTCACCCATGACATTTTTGGGGTTTTTCCTCCAAATTTGTGAAGGAAGATCAAAGTTACTATTGTTTTCTATGCCAAACGCAGCAGTATTCGCATTTCCACCAATCGGTCCATGGGTCGATCCATTTGCCACATTCACACTCGCATTCGCATTCCCGTTCGTATTCGCATTTGGACGTATGGAAGCACCACTATTCATTTACATGCTTTTCGATTTTTTGCCTCATTCGCATTCGCATGCCGCATGCCGCATACCGCGTATAAGGAATCTTAGCTTTAAGGTGGGAGACAATTCCATCCTTATTATTCACTCAAGACCCTACACTTTAACTTCCCCTTACATCTATAACCACTGCCTACATGTCTTCAAGCTTGGTAGGATACTTGCCATGAATTTGTTTCTGAGATAAGCCGTGTTCACACCCACAACTTTAGGCAGACTTGGATGAAGCGAACTAGTGTTGTGTCCACACACGGAGCGGATTAAGGCAGAAATCGATATCTGCGCATGAGCAAGTCCATACTAACCAGCGCCAGTTTCGGTTAGTCAACGTCGCCACGAGAGAGTGTGGGTTCGACCTAGATATGTATAGACTGAATCTTATTGGTTTGGAACGGTCAACACTTCTGCTGGGCAGTGAAAACCTTAAAATAAATCATGAACAAAATATCTGTGCACCTCTAGCAGGTTCATAGACCAAATTATATAATATGCGCTTTTGATCAACTGGAAAATAAACAAACTCAGGTCTCGACTGCGCATGCGTGTGATGTCTTTAATCCGGCTCATTTAAACCGCTACGGTTCACACGATGAACTTTGGCTGATTTAAGCTAGTTCGCTCCATCTGGACTACCTCGCAACGCGGTTTACTTGAGCGAATTAGTTGAGGCGAATCAGCCCTAATCCGCCTTAGGGTGGCGTCCACATGGCGAATGTGAGCCGAACTAGACAAGGCAAATTAGTTGAGGCGACTTAACTCCCATGTGTGAACACGGCTATAGATTGCAGTGAGTTGGTCCCGGTAAATAGTTTACATTAGATAAAATACCACGTCCCCCACTTTCCACGATATCACCTGTAGGTGGGACCCAGTGTGCACGGTCACAGCTACAGTGCTTCGCGAGGGACCAGTCAAATTCCTTTCAAATCCCCATCAACTTGGGTACATCAAAGTCACTTTGGTAAACATTCAGCTTTTTTTATCGTAAATGGGATTTAATGGCAATTTAATAGTTGCAGTGAGGAAGACTACTCAATTGTGTACTAAATTGTGATTGCTTGGTATCTACAGGTAAGATGTTACTTTTTGCTGTCGTTAAATTTGATCTAAACACACAGACATACTAAAGCGCTAGATAGTATATACACACATATAGATACACCAATCTATATATATATACATATATATATATGTTTGTGGTGTTATTACTTCTGACAATGCATAGCCAGATATTATGTTTAATGTTTTTAGTTATAGGTGAGAGAGAAAGAATTGCAAGAGCAGACACGGTACAGGATAATGGCATGTAGACTAAATGAACCTTCAGCTAATAGACTCATGCTATTTGCCTACATTGTGCTTAGTTTTGGCTGATATTCTAGGATTTTGGCTCATATTCTGTCTCAGCTACCACTAGGTCACGTCAACGTCACCAGACACCCCTATCATATCCGATGCGCTCGATACAAATTCAATCCGGATCCAATCCACATTAAACATTAAATACCAAACATGACTGTCTCCCACCCTATCAGTCTGAGTTCAGCAATGAGCTACACATTCTTCGATCTATTAAAAAATGGGTACTTTTAAATGGAATTTATTTTATAATGTAACTTTGTGGCGGAATGGGTAGAGTGTCTGACTTTTTCTAGGTCAGACTCCTAATCTGAGGGTCGGCAGTTCGATTCCCCATGCCCCCAGCTCTGCCAATTTGGATTTCCACCGCTGTGTATAACTTAGAGCGTCATCAAAGGCCGGTTACTCTCATACCATGTCTATGTGGTGTGGGAGGTTAAAATCCCTTGGGTCGGTAAAGGTGTAGGCTCGGGCTTTCTATCGACCAGCAGTGCAGTGGGAAAGACCAGTTGTCTGTGACTGGGATTTCCCCTGCTTGGGACAACTAATGTACAAACAAAAAAACAAAAAAAATGAGAGACAAATGAGTGTTCATACTTCCTGTCTACCATTCGCTATATCGCTATATGTGTAACAATATGCATGTAATGGGATACAATCATCACCATAAATGGCTGGTAGAAGAGACTGAGCATTCATGTATTCCTAAATGGATACGTCCAAATTTAGGAATGGCTACCCCCCCCACCCGAGTGTGTGAATGTGAACTCAGTTCTTTCGTAATAAGACATTGGGAGTTTGGTGCAAGAGAACAATTCAACACCAAGGGCGTAATCGATTAACACGACCCGGGCCACTCGGGTCACCCGAGTCGTCAGAATTTCAAATCGAACACTGCGAGTTGAGTCGAGAAATACACGTGCCTTGTGCAACACAATTCGACCCCACTAACCCCACCTCTTGGCTGGGGTTTGCTAGGAGCGATGACGTCACATCTGTGCTGGTACCTGTGGGATAACCGCTACCAGTACAACTCCTGTTGTTTTAATACTTTTTTTTTAATAACCCAGATTTTCAGCTTCTACAATTATAAAAACTGTAAATCCTATTTTGCTGTACTTCTATCGGTTATTGACAAAATATATCAAGTTTCAGATTAAGGCACCATTTTGTCCACCCCAAGCGTATTCGTTTATTCAACCCGAGACTGTAGGATGTGCGCATGCGCCAAAAAGTGGCTCGGGTGACCCGAGTTGATTAATCGATTACGCCCCCAGTGAACCTTTGCTATGTTATTTGGGCCATAAACTGGCAAGGCACAAGGTGATTAATGTTTGTGACTAATGGAGACTACTGCCAGATTAATAATACATCATTGTTTGTTTCGTCGAGTGTGGTATTAATACAAGACGAATGAATAAACAATTCGACTGTGCAAGCCGACAATGTTTTGTTATTACTCGCAATCTCTACCGGGAGCAGCTGACAGAAAATTGCCAAAACTACAATGGCAAATGCAGAAGTTATTAATCAGTATTTATCAGCAGATAAATTGCGAAATTGTATTGCCAACTGGATTTGAAATACCCAATTAATCGGTATTGCTTTCTTGCAGCAACATTTCCTCCTCTTAAAACTGTACCACAATAAATGATTGATTTGAATTGTCCATTCCTAAGGACAGTTGGTGGAGGTTTTGTGATTTAGAAAGAATAGTAGTTACAGAACTGGGTCACTCTCCTGAAAACTGGTCAGCATGAGATGGGATTTTAAAACATCAATACAAACCTTCCTACTTATTTTTCTCCTTATACTTTTCATATTCATATTCAGATTTGATGAAAGAAATAAGGGAAATAAAATAAAACTGTGTGCAACTTTGGTCTTTTTAGTTATGAACTGTTTTTGTACCAAAAAAACCCATTTTACAGTCAGCCATTTGTAACATGACATATGGCACGTGGTTGATTCCTTATTAACATCTTGTTTTGCATTGATATATCAAACAAAACAGTTCCCAAATCAAAGAGGAAGTATTTATTAACACGTGTGCATGCTTAAATTTTAAACAAATAAAATTTAATGTCTTCAGAAATAACATAACAAATTTCCGTCACACATGTAACCGTGGTGTCTGGATCCCACACAAATATTGTACACTAATTATTCAGTGAATCAAGCATGGCTGGGAATTACTTTTTGTTATCAATATAAGCACTAGATATTTCTGTATATTATGCCATGATTAATATGCTTCTAAGTATGATATTATTTAATTCTGATTAGATATTTATTAAGCAGACTGTGTGGTGTCCTAAGCATGTGTTGCATGTGTAACACACATGTTATACTGCCATAAGAGATATCTTATTCATGGACTACACCTTTATTTTTTATCTCATCAATTTATATTTTACATAGATGTAAAGGGGAGATGTCCAGCTTTCATGTGCAACCAAAAAATGTAAAAAATTCAAGTATTAAATTTTAACTCTCCATGTGACACTTCTGGCCAGTTTTCAGGAGAGTGACCCATCTACACTAACGACCTAAACAGTTGCATCCTGGTCACTGGTCTAGGAGGATAGTGTTCTGTGGTGTAAGTGTGAGGGGATTTCTCTTAATCGATATTTCCTCCTGAAAACTGCAAGCAAAGATGACAAATTTGTAAGCCATAGCAGTTATAAGAGACCAGAAAAAGGGAAGCAGAGGATTTAACACGTTAAGAGGAACATCAGATTAATATATATATATATATATAAATATATATATATATATAAATATATATATATATATAAATATATATATATATATATATATATTTGAGGAGTTCAGGCGCAAAACTCTGTTAACACCAATGTAAAAATGTAGTTAAAGTAACAGATCTTTACCTGATAATTATGTTAATTCTCACTAATTCCACTTTTCTTGTGATGACATGATTATGGAAGAATGGAAACAAAATAGAAATTTAAAAAATAATATTGTTGATGGTTTGATTCCAATGTTTATCCTCGTTCTTGGATTGGCGTGTATGGGGTTTTGCGCATGAACTCTTCATATATATATGTAGATACAACGCAGCAATATAGATTTATCAGGATACTACAAAAAAAGTATTCTTTAATAGCCACTGCATATCACCCGTCATATATATCTTATTGTACACTGGATATGACATAGCAAATTAATCAGTACAATTCTTAACTCAACAAGTCTGATGTCCAGCTTTTGATTGGCTGATTGATTAGCGATATGTTTTATGCCATGTCAGCAGGAAATATCATATTAATAGAACGAGGCAAAGCGACAGTCTTCACGCCTGTCGTGGAGGGCATCAGTTGAGCGGTTGGTGAAATTGAAGCACGATAGAAACTCAAAACCATAGCCATGCAGCATGACGATCGAGATTCGAGTGAAGGAAGTGTAATATATGCATAAAAGACATCCAGGCATGTGTGGAGAACAAAGGATATGTAAATGAGATGACATCATAGACAAAGGGTGCCGGCGGTTCAGGACCCTGGATGGTGAATAAAGCGTTCAGTATCCAGAAGTCAAAGTGTTTAGACGTTGTACTTTCACAGAAAGCATAGGATTGGTTGGTTGTTGTTGTTTTACGTCCTAGCAAAATGTACGTTCATATCAGGATGGGTACCGACTTGTGACAGTGTGCACTCATTGCAAATTTATAGTGCTGCCCCACTGGGAAATCAGGCCACCGGCACCATGACATAATATCCCACTCAGTCACATTACCCTGACACTGAGCTAACCGATCCTTGCCCTATCCTAATAAATGCCGATCGCCTGGCTAGGAAGCGACAAGTATCAATTTTTAAATCATTGGTTTGACTCGACCGGGAACCGAACTCACGACCTTCTGAACGCGAGGCCCGCGCTCTACCGATTAGACCACCGCACCCGGTAGGAAGCACAGGAACAGCTTGAGTCAGAAGAGCAGTTGACCAAGCTGAAAGAGCAGAGGTAGTGTATGTGGAAGCGCTTGCCTGACCGCCAGGGTTAAGCGGGCGTAGGCGGGCGTAGGCTTGTTCAGTATTATTGGCGGTGTGATGGTGGGCGTCTGCAATGGTCAAATTATCGGACGCGAATGACAAGACTCATTCTGGCACTATGTTGAGTACCTATGCTGTACGTTATACAGCATAGGCTGCTCTCCCACTTTTAATTTCCAGAATGGGGTGTGCTGCACACAATGCAGCACATTCCACTTCCCCGTGACCCTGTACAAACCTAAGGTGATCACTTCAATGGCTGGAAGACCAGTGCCTTGGTACTGATAAAATGTGTTCAGATGAATAAAATATTCACCAACAAAAATGTGCGCGCCCACAGTTATGGTTTGGGCCGGTTGTGGCACTTCGGGTTCCAGGATGGAAGGAACAGAGCAAATACATTGCGAATAGTAATCGGTAATAAATGGATCATAAATGGATAATAATGGATAATAATAATAAATTCCATGCTGGGCCTTTATACTCGTATACTCCTTATACATTACATATAAATCTATGCATGTTTAACCGTTCTGCACCCATTTGCGTGCCTATATATTGTTTCCATAATAAATTCCGTGTGAATTTCCTGGCAGAATGGTTAAACCTGCATATATATATATATATATATATATATATATATATATCTAAGAGGCATAATTATATATGCATACACACAGCCATCATGAAGATGGATTTGATTTAAGCCGTCGATTTAGCTAATACTTTGCTTAGTACGCACACATCATGCATTATGCTATACATTCTGACGCATAGCTCAAGTTGAACATATATATACTCTCCAGGCCCACCAGACACAAACACTACCACACCACTCTGTGCTCAGCCTGTGGACAGTTCCCGGAGAGCGGCCTAGCACACACCTGTCTGGCACCAGCTCCTTCACTAGATTCCTCTGTCTGCTGGGCATGCTCTGGCCATGTCAATGCTGTTTGTGTGGAGTTTGCGCATATTCAGTCTGTATTTGCCATAAGGCTTGACTGATTGTTTTGGTTAATTTTGGATACTTTCTAATTGGGATAGCATTCAACCAGAACCATTCCTGTCTTGATATGACCATAACTGTTGCCATGCCAACTAACTAACCAGAGCCAGAACCCGATATCCCATTCAGTGACACTATCCTGATACTGAGCCAACCAGTTTGTGTCCTAACTTGGTAGCGCTGAGTTACATGTACAGGTCAGGTAGCAAGAAGTGTCAACTTTGTATGTAATGCCTGTCACACACTTCCCGTTTCCGATTCACGCACTAAAACTGACTGCGCATCACAACCCCGACTCGTCCCATTTCGCAACTATAACTGCCCGATTCGTTTTTCGAATCCCTTGCGATTTCAGTTTTAACCCCTAAAACTGAGTTTTAAGTCGCGAATCGCAAGGCTCTGGTGTGCTAGGGGCTCGCACACCTAACGACTAAAACTCAAACGTATGCGCGAAACGGGCAGTTTTAGATCGTTTACGGGAGGTGTGTACCATGCATGAGTCTTTCTTTGGACTCAGTGAGGGATTGATCTTTCAAGGTTGGCTTTACACAAACATTTGGTTATCACAATCCGACCAGCTGCGGTGGTCAAATCAGCAAAAGGTTTGGAGTGTCAATTCTAGCCGAGTCAAACCAACGACTTACAAAATTGACATGACTAATTGTGTCACTAGCTAGCCTCGCACTCAGCATTACTAGGATAGGGCAGGGAATGGTTAGCTAAGTATGCGAATTATGTGACTGAGTGGACTATTGGGGCATGGTGCGCGTGACCTGGCCTTCCATTGCAGCAGCACTATGAAGTTTCAATGGATGCGTGCTGTCACAAGGCGGTGTCCATCCTGATATGACCTTAGATCTAAAACCCCAAGCAAAGAAATGGGCAACTACCAAAACGCGCTTGCAATAGACAATCCCTCATCCACTTTGCTTCAGACAAATATCGTGAAATAAACGATTCAGTAAATGTTTGAATATTTAACATGCTTATTTTAAGGAAGTGTATTCTTTTTCAGCCATCAACCTACTAGTAATTATTCATCAGGCGCAGTGGCCTAATCGGTAGATCGGGGGCCTCGCATGCTGAAGGTCGGGAGTTCAGTTCCCGATCGAGTCAAACCAATGACATTAAAATGAATTCTTGTCATTTCCTATCCTGGCGCTCAGCATTAATATGATAGGGCAAGGACTGGTTAGCTCAGTGTCAGGATAATGTGACTGAATTGGATATCAGGTCATGGTGCCCATGGCCTGATTTCCCAGTGGGGAACCACTATAAAGTCACCATGAATGCACACTGTCACAAGTTGGTACCTGTCATGATATCACCTTAGATGTTGCCAGGACGGACAATTCCAGCAACCAACCAAGCATTAAATATTCTCACGATTAACCGGTTTGATGAAAGAACGACAAGAAGGCAGTCATGCAGTTACAGCAAAATATGTCTCTCCCCCCACCCCCACCCCAGAGAACGCAGGACAGAGTTAAAACGAGCGACCACAAGTCGCAAAGAAACATAAAAGTAAGGCGTAGCTGAGTTGATGGGTGGTAAGTTTGCTTAGGTCACAAGCTCACTGGGAAGTGACGCAGTGTCCACTTGGGGTGGGGGAGGTTCCCGTAGACAGAACAGCCACAAACACAGCAGCCAATCAGAAGGCGTGGGCTAGGGGACCTGGGTGGAGAGTAGAAGGTGGATAGTGGAAGGTGGAGAGTGGAAGGTCGGCTCCTTTGCCGAATCCCAAACAATTCGTTAAATTGTGACCAATCCCAAGAAGTAACATTCATTCGGATTATCTAGAACATGTAACCATGGTTACTGATTGTGGTTTCCGAGAGTATTTTTCTCTATTGATATTTAATGATGAGTGAGCAGAGACTCCCAATTATGGGATATTATCGACACTGCAAGTAACTTTGGCAACCACAACCAGTAACCATGGCTATATATACGAGCTCGGGCGTCACGTGCGGGAGGTCGGTAGTTCGGTTCCCGGTCGCGTCAAAACAATGACTTATTACAATTACACTTGTCACTTCATAGCCTGGCACTCGGCATTTTGTTGTTGTTGGTATATTAGTTGTTTAAGCAGGGGAAATTTCAGTCGCAGATGACTGTTCTTCATCAGTCCACTGCTCCTTGCCCTATCCTAGTATTGCCAAGCATCTGGCTAGAAAGCAACAAGTATACTTTGTTAAGTCATTGGTTTGACTCGACCAGGATTCGAACCCACGATCGACCAACACAGGAGACGGCTGCTCCAACACATTCGGCCATCCCATCTGGATATAATAATTATCTGGGCAATCCAATGGAACTGGGTCGCAGAATCATATCACAAAGTGAATTTCATTTTCTAATTTCAGACTCTCTATATAGCGATATCTAGCGAATGGTAGACAGGAAGTGTGAACACTTATGTGTCTCTCTTTTTTTTTTGTACATTAGTTGTCCCAAGCAGGGTCTTCCCCACTCAACTGCTGGTCGATAGAAAACCCGAGCCTACACTTTAACCGACCCAAGGGATTTTTAACCTCCCACACCACATAGACATGGTATGAGAGCAACCGGCCTTTGATGATGCTGTAAGTTATACACAGCAGTGGAAATCCAAATTGGCAGAGCTGGGGGCACGGGGAATCGAACCGCCAACCCTCAGATTAGGAGTCTGACCCAGAAAAAAGTCAGACACTCTAACCACTCTGCCACAGAGAACGCCACAGTTCTGGTTTAGTTCTGGTTTAACAACAACTAATAACAGTAATAGAGGTATGTGCCCTATAATCTATTATGTGCTCTGTAATGTATTATAGGAATATAAACAAGGACACTACCACATATCAGTTCCCTTCTATATATTAGTTATTACTTATTACACCACTGTCATAGGAGTTAGTTCCTGCTTCTGCCACTATGGCGTCACCTGTGAGTGGCTCCTGGCCACCCTGTCACCAACTGTGTCTGGGCACTGCTGCCTCCAGACCTGCTCTGAATGAAGTACACCCAAATACAAAAATACCTTCCGCATGGGAAGCCTGCGCTCTATCGATTTAGCCACAGCGTCCGGTTATAAGGGGGTTACTCCAGTATATGATAAGTAATTGCATTTGGCTTATTACACTTTGCAGAAAGTAAAAGCTTGTTTTATTTAATGACGTCGCTAGAGCACATTAATTTTTGTATCACCAGCTATTAGACATCAAGAATATCGTCATTCTGGCATATTTCTTTGGAGGAAAACACGCTGTTGCCACATAGGCTCCTCTTTCTGATAATCACCAAGGGGTCTTTTATGTGCCCCACTTTCCGGAGAGCACATACCACAGCCTTTGAGGAACCAGTTGTGGACCACTGGTTGGAACGGAAAATAGCCCAAACTGCGAATGGGTCCACTGAGCAGGATCGGTAGGATGACCGACACCTTCACAGCTGCTAGGTCGTCTGATGTACTGTCTGTACTCACAACCGTCATTCAAGACCTAACTTATAACAATTCTGTAAATGACGTCATACATCGACCTCACAAAGTCACAGTATAAACTGAGTATCCCTACTAACACTAGCGCAGGGGATAGCTGGCACCCCCCCCCCCCCACCCCACACACACACACAAAATAAAAATCCAAAAACTAACATAACTACTAACAGCTAAGATGAAAAGAGTACCAAATTGAGACTATTGCTGTTCAGCAATGAAAACAAGCCACAATGCGGCTTACTCGTTATGAACAGAGTAAATAAACCATCAAAATAAAACCAAAAAAAAACCAGGTGGACACGCTACCGCCACAGCTACGTCCCGCACCCTGTGCAGATAGACCATCACTCATACCATTGTGACCTGTCTACGCATGTCCTGTTGTCGCTTCCCAATGTAGTTACTCCCCTGGGGGCCATATGTATTTGTTGTTGTTGAAGATTTATACTGCCTATCATGGATAAGCCTGAATAGGCTTGTTTTCACCATTAGACAGTTTGTCGATAGAAAGCCCAAGCCTACACTTTTACCGACCCAAGGGATTTTTAACCTCCCACACCACATAGACATGGTATGAGAGCAACTGGCCTTTTATGTCGCTGTAAGTTATACACAGCGGTGGAAATCCAAATTGGCAGAGATGGGGGCATGGGGAATCGAACCACCAACCTTCAGGTTAGGAGTCCGACCTAGAAAAAAGTCAGACACTCTAGGAATATTTTACAAGTTATTTGAATCGACCGATTTGCGAACTCTCAAGCAGGAATCCTGCGCTCTATCAATCCGACCAAGGCATGCGGTCATTCATTCATGTAGTTGACGCATACAAAGCATTCACATTGCTTATTATTCAGCCACTACAGTTTCGACACACCGGACGCAGTGGTTTAATCGGTAGAGTGCAGGCTTCCCGTGCGGAAGGTCCGGAGTTCGAATCCCAGCCGAGTCAAACCAATGATTTATAAAATTGCTACTTGTTGCTACCTCTCCAGGCAGGACGTGCACCGAGGTCCCCGCCAGATGTCTCGCGCGTGGCGGAAGCCGAAGCCAGATATGTCACCACCGGCTGCCTCGACCCAGGAGTGCGCGCCGGAGAGGACATTCCTAATCGAGGCGGGGCCCGGCATAGAGGGAGGCAGTGTAGGCGGCGACGTCGAAGTCCGAGGGCGCGAAGAGGTCAAGGTCGTGGGCCGAGGCAAACTTGACGTAGGCCTCCGAGGGGTGTAGGCCATAAAAAGAAGGGAGGAGAGCGCTACTGGAGGTGGCTGGGGGAGGAGTGGCTGGAGGCAGCTGCAGGCCCATCTTATAAGGGCGTGAGCATGGGGGTAGGCGTGATGTAAGTGCCAACGGTTAATGGTCGCGGGAGGAAGGAGGAGGAGGGGGGGGGGGTACTCCTCCTCCGCCACAAATCAAATGCAATGCAAGCATTACGACCAAGAGTTCAGTCAATTTGTGGGTAAACATCACACTAATTCCAACAGAATTTTGTTCACCATGCATTTCAGTTTGATCCCCTTTGAAAGATATCAAAATCCAGGGCGTGAAAAACACCCATTAGCAGATGCCATCATGAAAAATCAGTTTTCCCGCAATAACTCAGCAATGGAACATCCAATTAGCACAACAAAAGGTGTCCATACCTATGTTTCCATGGGAAAGGAAGACAAGAAACACATTCATGAACAATTCTGATCCATAATTTGTGGAATAGACATTGACACAGCCTCTCCCACACTCCCTCCTATGTATCAATACAGGGTAACGTACTTTTCATTAATCAGATGTGGGACAATTTAGGCGGGCATGCTTGGGGAAAGGTAGAGGCGCCTGCTCAAATAACGGGAACTCAGAAAGTCGCCCAGGTTATCACATGCTATGGGGCACCAAATGTAATTACGTCTTAATTATACTTGTAAGGGCGTCAACGTTCAGCTTTCCCGGGCGCCAGCAACCGTAGGATCGACACTGCTTTCGGGAATTATGACTTGGGGCGGGTCAGGTTAATTTTTCCCAGCATTCGTTCTGAATCCTGAATGGGTGAAATCGAATTGTGAATTCAATATGACCATGACTTTCGCAATGGTTCGGCACTCAAGTTAATGAGGTGTTTTTTGGGGGGTTTTCTTTGGTAAATATGTTTATTCTGCTGAATAAGTCTTTTGTCAGTGCCGAAGCACTGGTCTTCCAGCCATTTTTCAATTCAGTGTTATTTACACAAAAGTATATAGAATAAGGTGTACAATACCTGTTGAATAGACAATTGTCAGTTGCTGTAGCTTTACGTCCTGGCAACATATATGGTCATATCAAGACTGGTACCAACTTGTGACAGTACACACTTATGGTGACTTCATAGTGCTGCTCCAATGGGAGACCAGGCCCACTTAGTTACATTATCCTTTCCCCATCCTAATAATGGTGAACACCTCGCCAGGAGACAACAAGTATCCATTTTTAAGTCATTGACTTTTAAGTCATTGACTCGACCAGGGTTCGAACCCATGGGTTCGAATCCCACGATCTGCCAAAAGGGAGACGGACGTTCGACTCATAAGTGCATGAGGGTATAATTCAAATAAACATCTATGAATGACACGATTAACAAAAATTCTGTGTTTCTTTTCATCCCATACAATAACAAATTAATTTGGAGGGTTCTAACTGTGAAAGCTTGCTCGAGGTAAAGACCCTTTAGGCCCGGTCACATGCACATTAGTGGACGTAGTTGAACTTAGTGGAGGCTAACGTAGTTGAACGTAGTTGAACGTAGTTGAACATAGTTGAACGTAGTTGAAAGTAGTTGAACGTAGTTGACCGTACCAGCATCCATACTTCTCCTTGGCAATAATGTGGGTGGGCCATAAGTTCCGATTTAATCTTTGGACATGTTCAAAAGAGTGCTACGTTTGGGGCTGAATTTGCATCTGTGATGCTAACATACTCTAGTGGTGTTCTCTATGGCAGAGTGGTTATAGTGTCTGACTTTTTTCTAGGTTGGACTCGTAATCTGAAGGTTGGTGGTTTGATTCCCCATGCCCCCCCCCACCTCTGCCAATTTGGATTTCCACCGCTGTGTATACCTTACAGCGACATCAAAGGTCAGTTGGTCTCATACCAAGTCTATGTGGTGTGGGAGGTTAAAAATCCCTTTGGTCGGTAAAAGTGTAGGCTCGGGCTTTCTTTTGACAAACTGTCTAATGGTGAAAACAAGTCTAGTCAGACTTATCCATAATAGGCAGTATGAATCTTTAAGGAAAAAAAGGAAAACAAACTCTAGCATATTCTAGCATACTCTAGTGTACTCCAGTGTGCTCCAGTGTACTCTAGCAGACTTGGACGAAGCCCTGGTCACATAAATGTTAGTGGACGTAGGTGAACGTGGTGGAGGCTAACGTAGTTGAACATAGTGGAACGTAGTTGAGCAAACTGGCAACCGCACCATAACGTATGTATCCATACCCTAACATATTTATCGGTACTGTAATGTATTTATCCATACCAAAACCTGCCGTACATTAACGTATTTCCTTAACGTAGTTACACCACGCTTGACCCACATTGGCCTCCACTACGTTCACCTACGTTAAATTATGTTCATCAATGTGTATGTGACCAGGGCATTTGACACAGTGTATCTGTTAGATCTTGCGGCTAGGGTCACATCTCTCTATACCAGTTAATTCAGACGGGAACATCTCATTTGGTAGGTCTGGCTTCCAGGCATGGTGTCAACTAAATGACCCCCCAATCAACAGAGACAATAAACGCACTGACGAGCTGGTTTTAGAGACAGGTGCTTGGGCTCTGGGTAATCGCTTGGCTCACAGCTCGGCCCTAATGATGCTCCTTAAGTAGGACTTTCACTGAACAGCTCCAGGGCAGCCACCTCTGTATGTTAGGGTGGTTGGTTGTTGGAGTTTTACGTCCTGGCAACATCTAAGGTCATATCAGGACCGGCACCAACTTGTAACAGTGCACAATCATGGTGACTTTATAGTGCTGCCCCACTGTGAAATAATTCCACCAGCACCATGATCCAATATCCCACTCAGTCATAGTATCCTTATGCTGAGCTAACCAGTCCTTGCTCTATCCTATTAATGGCAAGTGCCAGGCTAGGTAGCGACAAGTATCAATTATATAAGTCATCGGTTTGACTCGACCGGGAACTGAACTCCCGATCTCCCACACATGAGGGCTATTCTCTATCGATTCGGCCACCGTGCTCAGTTGTATGCTTTAAGCCTCAGTCAGACCTCACCGGATTGAGGAACCGTACAGAAACCGGACACCATCCGGTGAAGTACAGTTTATATACGGTATCCATCCGGCGTGTCCATTCTATCTCCGGTGGTGTCCGGCGGTGTCCGGTACAAGTTTTGAACATGTTCAAAACTTGTACCGGACACCACTGGACTGATGTGTACAGTTGGTGTCTGTTTTATGTCCGTTTTGGCCGTTTTGGCCGGATCATGTCCGTTACGGTTCATGTCCGTTACCCATCCGCTACGTCTCCGGTTTGCTTCCTGCCAAGTCCGTTGATGGTGCTTTTTTTCGTTGTTGTTTTTTGTTGTTTTTTTATTGCAGGAATTCAGTCAGTATATGTTTTCAGCGCGTCCGTGAATATATCCGGTACGTCCGTTTGACAATCGGTTTTCGCCCGTCGGTTGACCATTGCTTGTCCGTTGTTATCCGGTGTCGTCAGTTTATCATCCGTTTATCGTCCGTTTATCATCCGTTTATCGTCCGGATAAGCGCAACATTTTGACACATTTTGACACCGGACACCAACGGCCTAGACAATTCTTTGTCCGGTGGTGTCTGGTACTCAGTCCGGTAAGGTCTGACTAGGCATTAAGGTTAAGTCGCGTCCAATTGCTCATAGGTGCTCGACTAGGTACTCATTTGCAGGTGTGTGTCAGGACTGCTAAACTACCTTACAGGAAAAGTGTCGGGAAGCTGGGTTATGGACATAAACACCTGAATTTGAAATCTGATATGCTAAATACATTGCTCAAATTCAAATATATCAACCGCATCGTAGCCTGCTACTTTTGGAGTGAAGAATTGATGAAATCATGAAGATCAATACAAGTAGGCCTATAATCGAGCACTTAAGTGGCTGCCATCTTGTTTTTCTTGCAGTCACTACCATTTCATGAATGCTACTTCAAACACTGGCTGCTAGAACCAGCTGTTCCACCTCTTATTTACTGTTGATTCATAAAAAAGCAGTTTTTTGTTTGATTTAGTCATACTGATGCACTTATTGAGTACTTTCTGGCGCATAGAAGACACTAGTAAGACAATTTAATAGAACCTGTTACTGCTGATACCTACGCTTTCAGAAATTTGATGCACATGCCATCAATAATTATACATCAAATTGCTCCAATTCATAATACATTATTATCCATAATGAAAGGTACTTCAACCGAAAGTAAGATCCTATATAATAAACAATATCGTGAAAAGTGAGAGAAACTTAAAAAGATTAAGACAAATTTAACTTGTATGCAGAGAAAACGGCTAATGTTATATATATATATATATATATATATATATATATATATATATAAGTCACTCCGGGAGAAAGGTAGACAAACCAGAGTTGGGCTGAGTTCTATTTACTAGTCCTCTGGCGGGGGTATAATATGCCCACCTACAAAAGAAAAATGTAGCAGTAGTGAAGTTGATTTGGGCACTGTACAGGTGGCGCCCCATTCACGCACCCAGGTTGGTACAGGTGCGCAAATCCTAATACATGTAATACAGTGTAACATCAATAAACCGAATAAAGAACCTTAGTATGATCTACGTTATTGATATTATTATAATTAATTATAATACACATAAGTCACTCCGGGAGAAAGGTAGACAAACCAGAGTTGGGCTGAGTTCTATTTATTAGTCCTCTGGCGGGGCCATAATATTCCAAAGACTCGTCCGAGTCCCCCAACCCAGCTCTTCCCCAAAGCATGAAGAGCTCTTCCCCAAAGCATGAGTTTTGAACTTGGCATTGGCATTGCAAGCTCTTTATTTTATCGGCGCTCATCACATTTTGGAAGAGAGCTGTTCACATGAAATCCACCTTTTGAGAATATCTCATTTCATCCACGTCATCATCATGCTGTTGGTCGCGATGCGACAAAAACTGCTTTCATTACTTGACTGCCGTTCTCCATTTAGCTCTCTGCTGTGAGAGTTGCGGCCATGAGTCGGTCTTAATGTCTCTCAGCTTCAGGTTTCTCTTGATGGTAAACTTGAACTGGAGATGAGGGTGCCCTCTCTTTCTGTAACCAGAAGACAGTTGAGAATAGAGGATCTGCTTTGGTAGCCTGTCTGAAGACATCCTCATGAGGTGTTCAGTCCACCGGAGATTCTTTTTGATCAGAAGATCTACCATAGAGGGCAGCCACCCACATCAATCACCTTTAAAGAAGGTTTCTTTGTCTGATTTACATGCCAAGGTCACATCAGGCCGGGTAGGGACTTGTGACAGTGCACAGTTATTATGACGTTATAGTGCTGCCCCACTAAACAACCAGGATGCCAACACTATGAACCAATTTGGCACTCAGTCACATTATCCTGACACTCAACGACCCATTCCTTTCCCTATCTTAGTAATAATGCTGACCATTAGGCTAGTTGCAATTCCACAAATAAAATGGTGTGATGTTCACCTTTGAAAGTACATATTAATAATAGTGTTTGGATACTCTTGTAATGTTTGAGGACATAGGGTGTGGAGGTAGGCGAGGAGAGGGGTGGGGGTGTTGCACGACTGGTAAAACTTGCCAAAGATGGTTCAGCAATTTTAATAAGTGCAATAATCGTTTGAAAGACAAAACAAACAAACCTATTTTGCACCAATTAAGTGTCTCCATAATTTAAATTGGTGGGATGCAATTATATTAATTTGCCTCGATATCATTTGATTAATTGAGCGGTTATTTGTTGGATTTGTTGAATCTGAATTAGTAAACTGATGTTGTCATTTGCTTGTTTTATCTTTAAAATGTTGATCGTGTATACATACAAATCAAGAAAGAATATGCTCTCATTATCCAGTCCCCTGTAAATCAGGGTTAATTTAATTAATCACCTCAGCTGGTTCCCACAGTGGTTGTCGTTAGGTATTGATCGATGAGGGCTGAACTGAAGCACCTTGTCTGTGGGTTGTGTGCCCCAGAACACATTGTTCTTGCTATAGACATGCCCACAGAGCAAGTAGTGTGCTTCATTGCTGAACCAAACTTCATCCAGAAAGTCAGGATCCTCCGCGATCTTGTTCTAAAACCACCAGTACATCACAACACGTTATGCCATGTCTTGGTATTATAGGGTCTTTGTATAAACATAGACACTAATAAAGTCTGTACTAGACTACTAAATGACTGAAACGTACAATCCTCCAAGCATTGTTTATCCCATCATTACTAACAACCTACTTACTCAAACTACTTCATGTAGTCAAAAAGCACACCTGAGGTATTAACCTTTTAAGCATAACCCTATAAGCTAAACACACTCTATCTAACAGAATAAACAAACCATTCTACTAACACTCACTCCATCTCAAAATGCTAACTCCAACAACATGATAGTTTTGCAATTCACAACATAGTAGGCATACAAACCTATGAAGGGAAACTATGCACCTAACCACTCCGTAATGTAACGGTCTAATCAATACACATGTATGTATCAACTGTGTAGGAATACAACATATAACTGCTATTTTTGTATGTGAATTGTCAAACTATACCATATGTAAGTCTTTGAATGTTTGATATTGTTATTTCAGCTGATTTGGGCTAGCTGCATATATTGTAAATAACTGTATTGTCACATGGCTGGAAGACCAGTGCCATGGCGCTGACAAAAGACTTTATTCAATGAATAAACTATATTTACAACAACAAAAACTGGTGTGAGTTTATGCTTGATCTGGATCCTGGATGGGTACATATGAAGATCCTTAATCAGGATTCATTACACTGTCACATGTGAAAGACCCAGCTCTTGGCTACGTCCTTGGATGGACTTTTTCAGGCTTCTTCCGACAGGAATCTCTCACTGCATTCACATTGTCAGGAGACCTTGCAGTCAGCTTCCTGCCAGAAATCGGTGTTTATCCCATCGTTTTGAGGTTGCTTACTGATCCAATGGCTTGAAATATGTGTGTCCAACGATAAATTATTTTTGGATGGTGATTGTTGTTGAAGTTGAACTTCCTGCGAAAGTTTGCTTGCACTGTTTTGAATGATTTTGTGTCCAAATAAGTGGTGATGCAAAATATTGTTTAGTCCTTTGTCCAAGGGATTTTGATCGATAATTATTACTTCTTAAGGTCTCCTCTCTTCAAATCTGAAAAAAAGAGAGCAAGAACATTAATATTGGCAGAATTATTAGCAGTAACCTGGATTCCGTGTAATTTGAGACACCCTGTAGTTCAGGCTGCTGCATTTAGGTGGGGGCAGTTAAGGCGTCCTTAGTGACGAAATGGCGGTAAGTCCCGCGGATTCAATTAACCGTTTTCATAAAACATGTACAATCCTGTATCCACTGTGTCACGTGATGTGGTAAAGCAGTACTAAAAGTGTGCACATTGCCGGTGTCATATAATATTGCATATTTCATAATAACGCGACTGGGGAGTTAGAATAGTCTAACTGATCAGTCATAATATTATGTAAATGACTTCCCATTCACATTATTATAATAATACTATTTCGGCTCCCTATAAAATAGTTTGACTCTCCTGGATTCATAATATTATGTCCATAATAATTGGTATGATTTTACTCCAAAAGCTCTAATGTCCCTGTCACACTACAGCATATGACGTTAGCCTATGCCGGCATATGCGGTTTTCGTTGCGGGTCATCGTATGGTGACCTTTGCGCACTGCAGTATCTTTTGGAGCATATGCGTAACCTATACGTAACCTATATGTAACCTAGCCCTAGCCTATGGCGGCATATTCAAAGCGTAACCCGACCTATGCGTGGCATACTGTGATGTGGTTTGACGGTTGTGATTGACAAGTTCAACATATGCCTAACCTATGCTGACGTACCCCTAACCTACCCCTAACCTATGCCGGCATATGCATAGCATATGTCTAGCATATGAGCAGCGTATGGGCCATACGCTTCCATGCGCTGCCAATTTTTAGCATGCACACAAATGTTTGGACGGATCGGCGTAAGACGGCGTATGACGGAGTATGACAAGCATATACGGCATATGCCCAACCTATGTCTAGCCTATGTGTAGTGTATGGCAGTGTATGACAGTGTATGGGTCGAAAACCACATACGCCGGCATACACTAACGCCATATGCCTTAGTGTGACAGGGCCATAAGTTGTGCTTTTTTCATGAATTTCTTTTGTGTCATCTTTGCCATTACTTTTTACAAAGTGAACCCACATACACATCTGGCAAAGAATTTGCCTCTATGCAAAATTGATGTTTTCCGTTCCGTTCAAACACCATGAACCCCTGCGTTCTATATGGAGTGTTAATATAAAGACGTGTCATGTTTCTATTGTTGGAGTTTTATGTCCTGGCAACATCGAAGGTAATATCAGGACGGGTACCCACTTGTCAGGAATCGCACTCGCAACCTTTCACATGGGAAGCCAAACAACACTTTAAGTGAATCAGTCACCTTCTGTGATGCCATGTCTATGTTTGCTGTATAAGCAATTATACAAGTATAATTATCCGCAAACTGAATACCCAATAATTGTGTCCTTAGTTGACACCAAATGACACTACACAACTAATGACAGATCCTGTACTCTCAACCAGAAAGAGAGGGTGCACTCATCGCCTGTTCAAGAATACCATAAATAGAAACCTGAAGCTGAGAGACATTAAGACCGACTCATGAACATTACTCTCACAGCAGAGAGCTAAATGGAGAGCGACAGCCAAGTAATGAAAGTAGTCTTTGTAGCATTTCGACCCACAGCATGATGATAATGATGACTCAAGCGACTGGTCAGCCCTTCTGCCTCACCTGGTGCTTCCACCTGACCTATTCTTCCTAGCTTGGCTCTGCATCTGTAATGTCCTCATTAGTATTGCTAACTGTAAACTACTGATTGTAATATTGTTTGTCATTTACTGATCTCACGTATCATTACAAGAGCTCCTATCTGTGTCAGCTATCTGAGAAGAGCACAACCATGGACAATTAAACATCCAACAGCTGAGACAGGAAACAAGTGATGGTTCTTCCTATTCTTTCTTGCACGTTCTCTGTGCCTGACAGCAGTGAGATAATACTTGCAACTACAAGTAAATTACTGCGAAGTCATGCAAGAGTTCAGGAGCAAAACCGTAACTGTGAACGCCAATCCAAAAATTGACATAATAATAATAATAAAACATTTATATAGTGCCCATTCCAGCAAGCCGTTCTCAGGCGCTTTACATAAACAAATATACAGGAAAATAAATTTCACCAAGTTAAAAGCAGATTTAAACAAATGTGTCTTAAGACCTTTTTTAAAAGCACCAACAAATTTACAATCTGTGATATATCCTGGACATAAACATTATAATCAAACCCTCAACAAAATTAATATTTATACATTCCTACTTTGTAAAATTCATTGCTCCATAATCATGTCATCATAAACAAAAATGGTATCAGTGACAAATACAATTATTTTCAGGTAAAAATCTGTTATTTAAACTACATTTGCCGATTAGCGTCTACGGTGATTTGCGCCTGAACTTTGAGTAGTGAGGGTGGGCATACTGTTTACTAATGAAAACTACCAGTTGGAGGCAGACTTCTCATTACTGTGCCAGCGTTCAGAATGTATGCCAGGTTTAAAGGGCATATACAACATATCTACATGTAAGACACATGACTTTACATAACCAAACATTTTCCTGAATATGTGTGCCCAGTGGTTTCTGAAGGGTCGAAGCTGATGGCTATGGCCCGGTTGATATCACCCACCAAACCTATGACGAATATTTGTATGCCGCTAAGTATCTACAACCATATCTGCCCATTAGTTGTACTCTTTTGTTGATTAGTATGATATTACACTTTTTCAGCGTCACATTCTACTGAGAAATTTGGTAGTATAGTATGACACTACAGTTCGACTAGTTTCATATACTATTGAGATATTTCATTATTTACTAAGAGTCTACACTCTACTATAGTTTCATATTGTACTGCGTTTTTGTTGCTTAGTATGGTACTACACTCTACTGTAGTTTCATAATCTACTGCAACATTTTTCTGTTTAGCATGACACTGCACTCTACTAGTTTCATATTCTCCTGAGTTATTTTGTTGAATATGGCACTACACTCCGCTAGGTTAATATTCTACTCAGCTATTTTGTTGTTTAGTATGATCAAAGACCCTATAATACTAAGACGGCTCACTCAGCCTGTACTGTGTAATCAAAATGATCAAACCCACCACTTGGTGCGCTGTCTGTTCACTTGGTTAAACAGGTGCTATATTATATGTATAAATGTATATATGAATGTATATGATGTGGGATGATGCCGATGCTGATGCTGATGCTGATGATGATGGGTATTTGTTCATAGCAATTTCATATTGATGTGTATTCATACTTACCTATCTCATGTATAATATAATTGTATGTGTTTACATGTGAAACACCAACCAGCAGGCGGCTGATCAAACCCACCACAAGGTGGCACTGCGAAATTTACATTACCATTGGAGAGATGGGGAGTGAGCCGTCTTAGTATTATAGGGTCTTTGGTATGGTACTACACTCTACTATAGTTTCATATTCTACTGAACTATTATGTTGTTTAGTATGGTACTACACTCTACTGTAGTTTCACATATATGTATAAAGATGGTATTTGGCATTACTGGGACAGGACAGGGAGTGGTTCGCTCACTTATCAGGTTAGTTTGATAGTTTTGAGGTTCATGGTGCCAGTTGCATGTATTCTAGTTTGGCAGCACTATAAGTCTTCCACGGCAGAAGGCTGTCACGTGTCTGTGCACACCCTGATATGAAATTAATCTAGAACAGTGGGATGCTTGTTTGCTAGGGTTGCGCATCCTAGCAACATATAAAGTCCTATCTGGACAGGTATTGCCTTGTGACAGTAGACATCCATGGTCACTTTATAATTATAGTGCTGCCCGACTGAGATACTATGATCCGATATCCCACTCAGTCACATTATCCTGATACGTAGAAAACCAGTTCTTGCCTTGTTCTAGTAGGCTCGGTAGCAACATGTTTCAAAGTTGTAAATCATTGGTACGACTCGGTTGGGGTCTTAAAACAACCACCTTCAGCAAGGGAAGCCAGTACTCTTAATGATTATCCATTATGCAAACAGTAAAACTGAGTAGTTCCACCATAATTCAACCAACGCAAGACAAGTACAGTATAAGGTGGCATTTATTCTTACTATTCCGTTGTTACATTAAAGTCATGAGATGCTTGATTTATTAAGATTTGAGGATTTCAGGCACGTAGCCCTATAAATGTCAGTTGTGTGGGTGGGACGGCAAATCCAAGGAGAGAAAACGTCCTATCGATAGAGACGGTCTGGTCGAAGTGTCTATAATGAAACTGGGTCGCATCTTGTTATGCAAAATTACAGAAGATGGCGCCACAATCGGAGCATTTATTATTAAGCAAGACGTTATAGATGGCGCCAGTAATCGCCTCCATATTTAGTATGTACTTTTCCTTGCGGGTTAAATTACCGATGTTGAAATCAACATCCCCAATTCAACCAACGCAAGACAAGTACAGTATAAGGTGGCATTTATTCTTACTATTCCGTTGTTACATTAAAGTCATGAGATGTTTGATTTAGTAAGATTTGAGGATTTCAGGCACGTAGCCAAAAAGTATAACTCAAGTGCCTGGAAGCCGAGAGTGGAAGCTGCATGTTGACAACAGCAGAGGTCCTCGTGACCAGTCGTCTTACGTCCCGCCTCGATGTGCCTTGGAGGCAGAAGTATGGAGAGTTGAAGACATGGTGAGTAGCGGTATAGCACCGGGTGCTAAGTGGCCCACCAGGGACAGGGCTAGTCTTATGATTGAAAGCACCGGGTGCCAGGAGGCCCTCCACGAGTAGGGCTAATGTTATGATTGAGATTAATCCACAAACATGTGAGTGGTGCCCACATGAGTGAAGAGGCCATCCGTCGTGCCAATGTGGTGTCCCGGACACGGACTCGCCCCCAGGCAGGTGCTGGTCAGAAGGCGAAGCAGAATCGCTGAGCGCGATGTCTCTGGGAGACGATGAGTTGAATGGTGTCTTGAATGACGACACAAGCATTGATGCCCAGGAGTTAGCCTCAGATCCTCGCATGACTTGAGTGACCATGAAGGCCACCGGATGTCGTGAACAGATTGCTCTGCATTACCTTATTGTCCATGTACAGTCGGGAGGCCGGCCGCTATGGGGTGTCGGAGACACTGGTGTGGTTTTGTGGATAACCTGGGAAGAGAGGCAAAATAATGCAGTCGAATCCCAGGTTATAATATGTGGCTGTGGGTGACGGTGGTTAGTAGTTGGGCACACACACCTTGCAATGTATCGAACCACCCGACCTTCGGCGAGGTCCTCCGATGATGCGATGATGCTTGCGATGATATGCTGGCATGTGCCTTTGTTGTTATATGATCGCCAAGTTGAAGATGGCGGCCTCATGGCCCAGTTCCTAGCTATTTGATGGATGGCCACCATGTGTTGACAAGCACAGTTTTGAGAACAAATTTGTCAAGATGTTAGGAGATGGTAAGGCCAGATATTTAACCTAACTTTTGTCTGGCGAGTAGGAAATCTGGATATGAACATCATCTGTAGATGAATTCCGCTTCCGTGTAGGAGGTTGTTATACTCATGACTCAGTGTGGCTATGTATACTTAAGCCTGTGTCACTTGGTTCTACAAGTACAAACAACAGCGCACGGGACGATTGTTTAGTTGCATCCGCAACAGTCTATATGATTGTAAAGGAGATATGAGCCTATCTGAAGCATCATAACGCACCCCTGGAGGGTGACATTAACTTGGGCTATGGCCACTTGTCATCAGGTGACTAAGTAGGACTAACCCAGGCGCAAGCTCTTGATGTGCGCCTTAATGTGAGTGGAGCTGCGGTTGTTAGAGGAGCGCCATGGTGATAAGGCTTATGGCCTATTAAGTATGTGAACATCGTCCATATGGATGTAATAACGACGTGTCACTTGTTGTGAGAATAGTTGTAATGAGGCTAGGGGATGGCGGGAGACTGCATCTCATATGGCCCGAGCATGGCACCGAGTATTGAGAGTGAATCTATTTGACCAGCAGTAGATATCGTCACCCTGTTCTCAATAATATATATATATATATATATATATTTTTTTTTCTCTAAGGGTGTTCGGTGATGTCACCTTTGCTGAGTTATGAAATCATCCGCATAGGTGTAACAGCGATATGAAATCTGTTGGAGTTATGTAAGGTGCTCACCTAAGTATGGTAGTGTCAATAATGTCGCGTAGAGTGAGAGATGATGGTATGGCAGTTTCAAGATTTAGCATAGTCATGTTTGATCAATCCAAGCATCGATCCGTCATTGATATGTCCATCCATTACTACAAGTAGGCAGGCCACGCTAATCGGAAGTCCGTAGCGTCGAAGTTGAATCCGCTCATTGATCGAGCAGGAGCAGCTGACTGAAGCAACTGAACGACAGCATGTTGATCCAAGAGATCGTCCCGTGGTGAAGCATCGAGCATGCTGTCATGGCCGCCTCCACGTGGCGTGAGGTCAAAAGTCACCGTCCATGTCGTAGTAGAGCGCGAACACGACAGTCAGCGTTTTTGAAACCGGTTGATCCAAGCACCGATCCCGTCACTGACATCGGCCATCCGTTGTGTAAAGTAGCCAGGGCACAGATTAATCGACGTCCGTAGCTCCTTTGATGTGCGGGCCTCGCCCCACCATCTTATTCGTAAGGCAGCGAGCATGCTGTCATGGCCGCCTCCATGTGGCGTGACATCACGAGGCCTTTTCCACGGCGTAGTAGACCCCGCCTTTCGAAGGGATTTTGAATCTGATCGATCCGAGGGTTGAGCAGCAACGGTCATGTCCATCTGTTTCTGTAATTTGGCCAGTCCAGGGTTAATCCAACGTCCGTAGTGGCTTGTCTCGAATCTGTGCGTTAAAGATTGTCGACTCACCGTAGCTTGCGCCGATCCACTGTTTGGCCAACACGAGCGTATTTGTTGTAGATTCATCATATACACCACTGACCTGGTACTACCCTCCATGTTTTGTATCAGGGATTAAGGCTTGTTATCCTGTAGTCTTTTATCTCGATCCTTGAATCGTGTGTGCTTTCCGAACGTCATGTTGTCAATCTTTGCAAATCCAAGGAGAGAACACGTCCTATCGATAGAGACGGTCTGGTCGAAGTGTCTATAATGAAACTGGGTCGCATCTTGTTATGCAAAATTACAGAAGATGGCGCCACAATCGGAGCATTTATTATTGAGCAAGACGTTATAGATGGCGCCAGTAGTCGCCTCCATATTTAGTATGTACTTTTCCTTGCGGGTTAAATTACCGATGTTGAAATCAACATCCCCAATGCATGTCACGCTTGGTGACATTGTCATAGCATTGATATGCAATCCTTTCTTGCAAATTTTGTAATTTTTATAGGAAAATTACGTTTGTTCAACTGAATGACACTAGTACTTTTTCAATTGTTGTTGTTGTGACCTTCGTGTCCATTTCATGTCCGCTTCATGTCCGTTTCATGTCCGTTCGTCCGGCGGCCTTTGACCCGATTTCGCAACATTTTAACACATTTTAATACATGGACATCAATCTGGTGGCATCCGTTCCAAGTCTTGTGCATGTTCAAAACTTGTAACGGATTGGGCTGGATATCAACTGTTATGCAACGGATATGCAATGGACACAAACCAGACTTTGCCGGATATCAACGTACTTTGTTAGGTTTCTTTCTGTTTCCTCAATCCGGTGATGTGTGACAGAGCCTTTAGATTTGGAAGAGTGTCAATATGTATTGCAATATGTATGGGCCTTCCCTTAGACCACATATTCTTATAGATAAAATATTCAGCCCTACCCAGAGTACGGGTTAATGGTTATAAATAGAAGTTGATAAGGTCATTGAATAAAATGTTTGGTTGGCACTATGGTACCGATCATCACGCCATGTGTCGATACAGTTATCTGCACTGCAGTATAGGCCTACGTATGTGATATTGCCACCAGGAGCTCATACAAGGAAGCTGAAATGACATTATCAATTTCAAGACATACATCACATGTTTAAACAAAATATTTTGTTATTGAGGCTGTGTTTATACTGTCCATAGTGTATAAGCTTGAGTACTCGGGCTTGTTTTCAATGCTGGCCAGCTGTAGTGGTGGAGTTATCTTATCACACACTAGTAGCTGATAAGGTGTTTGATTGCCTGTATTACAGTAGCAGGTAAGTGGTTGCTTAGTATGGTTAGTAGACTATGTTAGTATTATTGGATTTTCATGGTATATATATTTTATTTGATCTACTCTTATTACTAGACTATCCTACTCATATTTACATATAATAGGCTTGCACATGGTTTTTAGGTGCATTATCTGGTTAATTTTGGCATGGTTACCTTCCATTGGCCGTCCCGCTGGTGGGCCGTGACATATCACATGCCTCCTTCCAGCACGGCTTAGTGGGGGTTTCCTAGCCTTATTTTTCACAGATATTTGTTGTATCTTTTTAGGTCAGGAATTTGTCGTTCCTTTACCGAGTTTGAAAACATACATGTATTTGAGATAGTAATGATATATGTTGTAGTAGGTTTTATCATTAAAGTTTCATAGTCGATGGTTTAGAAGTTCTGTAATTTTCTGAAATAAATACATTAGATTGATCATTATAATCTACTTTACTGTAGGTTGAAATAAGTCTTAGTTTAAAGTTGCATAGTCCGATGAAGTATCACATTTTCAAAATCAAAACAATTATCTAGATTTGATTCTACATATCTAAATTAGATACTGATGCACTTATTAAGTATTTGTTGCCACATAGAAGGGAACACTGAGTCGATTTAATAGAACATGTTACTGCAGAAACCTATGGTATCAGAGTTTTGGCGTGCTTAGCAAAATCAGTTTCACATGTTTGAATTTCAAATATCTGAAAAGGTAGCCATTTCAATTAAAAGTTACTTCAAGCTAAATAAAGTAAGGTAGATTATAATGATCAATTTAATATATTTATCTCTGAAAAATGTCAGAAACTCAAAACCATCGGACTATGCAACTTTAAATAGCTACCTTTGGAGATATTTGAAGTGACAACATGGTAAGGTAATTTTGGAAAGCATGCCACAACTGTGACATATGATTATTCAATAACAGGTTCTGTTAAATTGACTCAGTATGCCCTCCTATGTGGCAATAAATGCTTAATAAGTGCACCTGTACCTATGTTAGATACGTAGAATCAAATCTTGGTGAGTGACTTGAATTAGGACATTTTAGGATCTATCGGACTATGCAGCTTTTAAGTTGAAGTTGAGACTAGATGTGGTGTGCATATGTAATGAATATGTGTCCAGGAGTAGTGTGAGGTTACATATGCTAGATTGGATGGCTGGTCGTGAGATGAGTGGGTGAAAATCAATGCGCAAGCATTGTGATTTGATTATTCAGTTACCGTGTGGTTGGGTGTGTGGTTTCGCATCCACGATTTGCAAAACTGGTATGCTTAGATGTCATGTTGTTTTATTTTGCTCCTTGTAAATATCTTTCTTCTGCTGAATAAGTATTTTGTCAGTGCTGAATCACTGGTCTTCCAGCCATTTCCCAATTCAGGGTTATTGATACCAAAGGTATATAGAGTAAGGTATGCACTAACTGCTGAACACACAATTTGCGGCATGTAACACAATGAAATTATGTAACCCAAAAGTTCCATAGCAATATTTGAACAGTAGTTTCATATAACTAGATCATTATTAGTCAGATCAATGTGAGTATTCATATGGTATTTAGAATGTAAGCCAACGTTATCTTCTTCTGTATTCATTTTCTAAAGTTGGAGAAAGTTATAATGTAGGGTATTTTCAGTTGGAGTTAGGCAAGCGGGATATAAATATTAGTTTGGTGGAACTATTTGCGTGTTACTCGAGTGTGGTTAGTCATCTGAGTTTATGAATTATGCTGTTGGGGTGGGGTTGTTAATAATATGCTGGACCAGCTGTGGACAGTGAACCAGTGGGCCTAATCCCAGTGGATTTTGGTCTTAAATGTTATGTTTGTATTTGAACTGTCTCTGTCATTGTATATGGTGCCGAAGGATGCTGATGGGATTTGGTAGAAGATGAAACCAGTAGAGTCTCTGACTAACCAATGAAATAACTCACTACAATATGAAACTATATGTATATATAAATGTATATATATGTCTATATACACACGGGTAATCCAATCTGATATTCGCTAAAATATTACTGTCGATGAGTCTTCTACTGGGCAGGTAGACATTGCATGTTGGCAAAGTGGTACTCAGGTGATGTTCGGCTTCCTCGTATGATGCTGACTCTAATGTGATTCGTGTGTCGTGATTAGATGCATCCATGTCTCAGCCGTTGCCCGCCACCGTCCCAGCCCCAGTGCACCACTTCATTCTGGATAAGGCCAACTCAAAAATAGAAATTGGTGTTCGTCCCCGACCGCACTTGACAAATTACCCGCCTCTGATTCTTTCTATATTTTGTTAATGTTATCTTAAAAACTGTTAAAAATGCGTCGGGCTAGCAGGAATTAAACTTTCAATTTCGAAATGAGAATACAGTGTTGGTTGTTTGACTGAAAACAAATTAAACAAACAAAAGAAATGCTGAACAAAAGATAAAAAATAAATAAAAGCCTCAGCATGACTGTGATTTGTGTTATCAAAAGGGCAATCACCCATTTCTTTTGGTTATTTGGCCTAAGGGACACATCCATAAATGTCAGATCCTTTTCACAATACTATTAATGTCAGGATTAGGTTTGAGCTCCTATCTTTCCACACTTATTTACTCCTAACATTCGAACATTGATAAGCTGTGACCGATGTCAAATAATTGGAAAATGGCTTTTGGTTGTTGTTTGACCTCCCCTCACTGTTCTTCTGACCGTGAGTTAAGTGCCTGTCACACTATGCCGGATTGAGCAATGGACAGAATTCTCTAGTCCGCTGGTGTTTGGGCGTGATAAGTATCAAAATGTATTAAAATGTGTTAAAATGTTGCGATATCGGGTCAAAGGCCACTGGACGAACGGACATGAAACTGACATGAAACGGACCTGAAACGGACATGAAATGGACATGAACTGTATATGAACAGATAGCCAATGGAGGAAACAAACTCAAACCAGACGAGAACCATAGATGTCAATCCGGTGGCATCCGTTCCAGGTTTTGTGCATGTTCAAAACTTGTAACAGATCAGGCCGGATATCAACGGATATGCAACGGATATGCAATGGAAACAAACCAGACTTTGCCAGTTATCAACGGACATTGTTAGGTTTCTTTCCATTTCCCCAATCCGGTTTTGTGTGATAGAGCCTTTAGATTATGTATCGCAATATGTATGGGCCTCCCCTTAGACCACATATTCTTAGAGATAAAATATTCAGTCCTACCCAGAGTATGGGTTAATGGTTATAAATAGAAGTTCATAAGGCCATAATTAGAAGTAGATTCATGGTTACATGTTTAGGCTACAGTATAAACCACAGCGAGTTATTGCAGTCAGAATGTGTTTAGTGCAACACTCACCTGTGACCGGCTGATACAATGGATAAACTAAGTTAACTGATTGTCTATTTATACACAGACTATTATGGGATTGTAATGGGCGAGACTTGTAACAGATCAGGCCGGATATCAACGGATATGCAACGGATATGCAATGGAAATAAACCAGACTTTGCCAGTTATCAACGGACATTGTTAGGTTTCTTTCCATTTCCCCAATCCGGTGATGTGTGATAGAGCCTTTAGATTTGGAAGAGCGTCAATATGTATCACAATATGTATGGGCCTCCCCTTAGACCACATATTCTTAGAGATAAAATATTCAGTCCTACCCAGAGTATGGGTTAATGGTTATAAATAGAAGTTCATAAGGCCATAATTAGAAGTAGATTCATGGTTACATGTTTAGGCTACAGTATAAACCACAGCGAGTTATTGCAGTCAGAATGTGTTTAGTGCAACACTCACCTGTGACCGGCTGATACAATGGATAAACTAAGTTAACTGATTGTCTATTTATACACAGACTATTTTGGGATTGTAATGGGCGAGATCCTGAAACACTAAAAACAGCTAACCTATCATATGAACACATAGAACTACTATGGAGCCTAATAAAAAATGAAAAACAAGCAAATATAGCCATAGCAAGCCTCTACAGACCTCCATCAGGGGAAATTGAACTTTTCATTGGAGCCCTAGAGCCATACAAACCATACAAAAGCTAAGAAACTACTTGACACAAGAAATGTCAATAACAATTTTCAAAGGCATCGTGGTCCCCCATTTTGACTATGGAGATGTAAACTACATGGGTGCGAAAAAAGAACTTCTAAAAAAACTGCAAATAGAGCCCTAAAAATATACCTAAGAGTAGCCAGGTTGCACCCCACCTACGACATGAACCAAAGTAAAATTATTAGAAAATAGGAGAATAATTCATTTGAAAACATTAGCATATAGCTATAGTCAAAGTAATAAACTCCTAACAAAACCACAAAGGACTACCAGAGCAAATCAGAAGATCATCGGCGAGCCGGGGGCCGGGGTGTGTGGGGGGGGAGGGGGAAGTGGCTGGCCTACACTGAGTGCAGTGTGGCTGGCTCCCTATACCAGGTCTCTGCTACCAATATGAATGGTCAGACCTCAGAGTTCACAGTTTACGATACATGTGCTCGGGGCACCTGTGGCTGCCATCACCGTATAGGTGAGGCAGTAGCCCAGCTCCTCCCCTGCCGCTTCTTCATGGAAGCCTTCCTCTAGGGGGGGACAATGATCCTGATCAGGAATACATAATGAGGGGGCTGATATTTGACTTGCACGTGATTAACGACGGCTGCGACACCGCTTACAGCAGGCACAACTATGGGTTGAGCACTGGTGAGTTCACCCACGCCGTCATGTCCGCAAAATTGCAGCGCGAAATCGATACCGATATATTAACATCAGAAGCAAGCCTGAGATATGCACCCACCCGATCGGCACAGTCCCAAAATTAGACGCAATCGGTTTCAGAACTATAATCGATTGCAGTGCTCCAAGTGACACACGTGTTAATTTGTTTATGGACCAATGCACAACAAAATTCGCTTACAAAAGCATAGATGATGTCACAGATGACATGCTACCTGACGATTTCATGTCGGTAGTAGATATCTCAGATGCATATAAGGTGGTCAGCAACCACCCGTCGAGCGTATGCTGCCAGCGGCTCTCCTGGCAATTCACCAAAGGGATAATAGACTCTGCATGGGTCTCAGCTCCAGCCCCTTTGTTTCCTAAAAAATATCAGACTTTATTGTGCGTTGTATGGTGCGTAGGGGCCATGATAGGGTTACCAACTACCTGGATGATTTGTGCATCCTCACCAACACTTTTATTGAAAGGACCATGGCGCAGGCAGATCTCATGGGGGTTCTGCGTTTCTTAGTTTTTTTCTCAACTTCAAAAAGCTTGCCTCTCCCAGACAAATTTGTAGCTTCTTGGGCATAATGATTAATTTGGAGAAAATGAACCTAAGTCTCCCAGACGAGAAATTGGTGAAATTACTGGCATGTATACACAACCTTTACACCAGAAAGGGCTTCACCCGCATCAAGATTGAATGCTTAGTGGGATTAGTGTCACACTGCACCAAATAAGAAGAGCCGGCTGCACTTTCGTGCGGTGCATCTATGACATGTTGGGCTCGGTTAAGCACTCCTACCACAAGATCCGCCTGAACCAAGAGTTCAAGGTGGACCTGCACTGGTGGCTGGAGTTTGCTTCCACCTTCAATGGCTCTGCCAATCTGCCCCCACCACTCCCAAGCCCTCTCCACCTACAGTGATGCCAGTTGCATCAGCTTTGTAGCCTTCCATGTGGGTGACTGGCTCATGGGAGATTGGGGGCAGACGCATCCCCAGGGTGCGGGTGCCAACCAGTTGGCCCACCAAAGGGACCACCCCTTTGAAGAATGTCGGAACAGTACTGGGGAGCTCGCACACATTGTGCGTAATGCTTTGGCATTGCGGTTAATCAGGATCGCGAATACAGTCCAAGGCGTGCCAGTACTAAGGACGTATATTGTGTCCCCGACTAGCGGAATTCTTAGCGCATCTTTTCTTAACCTGGTCGCCGATCGGGTAAACAGGACTTGATGACGTATTACGCAGTACACTCGTACTGCCGATGCGCCCCTTTTCGGGTAGATTTTTGCTATATAAGGCGGCGCAGAGACGGGGTTTGGTCATTGCGACGGGAGGAGCCAGGAGACAATAACCAGCCTTAAATTGGGATTCACTGCAGCCGGCCTGACCGGAGGAGCCAGGAGACGTTAAGTATGGGAATCAGTGTAGTAGCCCGCCGGGACAACACTAAATTCTCCGGTGATCGACGCAGCAGGGAGCCGGCAACACACGCGCCGGTTCGTCGGCACGACGTTAAATTTCTCCGACGATCGACGGAGCAAGGAGCCGGTGACAGGCGGGCCAGCCCGCCGGGACAATACTAAATTTAAGTTAAGCATGGGAATCAGTGTAGTAGCCCGCCGGGACAACACTAAATTCTCCGGCGATAGATGTAGCAGGGAGCCGGCAACACACACGCCGGTTCGCCGGCACGCCGTTAAATTTCTCCGGCGTTCGACGAAGCAAGGAGCCGGCGATACGCGTGCCAGCCCACCGGGGCAACATTAAATTCTCCGGCGATCGACGTAGCAGGGAGCCGGCAACACATGGGCCGGTTCGCCGGTACGACGTTAAAATTCTCCGGCGATCGACGGAACAAGGAGCCGTCAACACTTAAATTGGGATTCACTGCAGCCGGCCCGACCGGAGGGGCCAGGAGACGTTAGGCATGGGAATCAGTGTAGCAGATGCCGTCGACCAAGGAAACACTAATTTCTCCGGCGATTGACAAGCTGGGAGCTGGCAACACTCTCGCCGGCACGACGTTAAATTTCTACGGCGATCGATGAAGCAAGGAACCGGCGATACGCCAGCCCACGGGACAATACTAATTTCTCCAGTGATTGACAAGACGGGAGCCAGCAACACGCTCGCCGGCACGACGTTAAAATTCTCCAGCAACCGACGAAGCAAGGAGCCGGCTATACGCTCGCCAGGAGACGTTATCAAGCCTTAAGTATGGGAATCACTCTAGCAGATGCCGTCGACCAAGGACAATTTCTCCGGCGATCGATGAAGCAAGGAGACGGCGACACGCACCCCAGGAGACGTTCTCAAGCCTAAGTATGGGAATCACTGTAGCAGATGCCGTCGACCAAGGAAACACTAATTTCTCCGACGATTGACAAGCCGTGGCCGGCAATACGCTCGCCGGCATGACGTTAATTTCTACGGCCATTGATGAAGCAAGGAGCCGGCAATACGCGCGCAAGCCCGCCGGGACAATACTAAATTCTCCGGCGATTGATGTTGCAGGGAGCCGGCAACACACGCGCCGGTTCGCCGGCACGACGTTAAATTTCTCCGACGATCGACGAAGCAAGGAGCCGGCGATATGCGCGCCGACAACACTAAATTCTCCGGCGATCGACGTAGCAGGGAGGCGGCAACATACGCGCCGGTTCGCCGGCACGACGTTAAAATTCTCCGGCGATCGACAAAGCAAGGAGCCGGCGACACATGCGCCAGGAGACATTATCAAACCTTACGCATGGGAATCACTGTACCACGAGCAGGGAGCTGATAACACGGGAGCCAGGTCGCCGGTGTAATATTAAATTCTCCGGCGATGGACAAAGCAAGGAGCCGCAACACACGCGCCGGTTCGCCGGCACAACGTTAGATTCTCGGACGATTGACGAAAGCAAGGACCCGCAACACGTGCACCGGTTCGCTGGCACGACGGTAGATTCTCTGACTATTCCCGCCCGGTGATATGCGCACCAGCCCGCCAGGACAACACTAAATTCTCTGGCGATCGACGTAGCAGGGAGCCTCCAACACATGCGCCGGTTCACTGGCACAACGTTACAATTCTCCGGCGTTCGAGGAAGCAAGGAGCCGGCGACACACGCGCCAGGAGACGTCATCAAGCCTTAAGCGGTCGACGAAGCAAAGAGCCGGCAACACGCGCGCAGGTTCGCCAGCACGACGTTGGATTCTCCGACGATTCATGAAGCAAGGAGCAGACGTTATGCGCGCCAGTCTGCAGGGACAACACTTAATTCTCCGACGATTGACAAAGCAAGGAGCTGGCGACACGCGCGCTAGTCCACCGGGACAACACTACATTCTCCGGCGATCGACGAAGCAACGAGCCGGCAACACGCGCACCGGTTCGCTGGCACAACGTTAAACACCCAGCATATGTCAGCCATGACGACCCTATCTCATCATGCATATAATCTGTGGCAAAAATGAATACTTGCCTTCTTTGCCACAGGTTACACCAAAAGACATCATCGTAGCCTAATCAAATTTGTCAAAAGGACTGACCTGGAATACATCGGCATTCATGTCCCTGCCATACCTGATTCAAGGTACTGTCCCATGCAAGCCTGGAGCAACTACCGCAACATCGCAACACCGCACCCAGAAGGCCCTGTCTTTCTGGATGCCCATGGGACGCCCATCACACCAAGGAGGGCTACCAAGGTTCTACATATGCTCTCTCTGCCCTGGGCCATGGAGTGCCTGGAGCGATGACAACCTACAGCCTTCGCAGAGGCGGTGCACAGGCCTGAGCTCACCTTGGAGCATCCCTCCAGGAGATCAGAGACCTCGGACATTGGGAGTCATACGTGCTGCACGCCTGTGTTCCCTGCAAACCTACGGTCTCGGCTCCGAGATGCTATTAATATATTTTTGGCCATAGCATCTCTAGCCTCGTTTCTTAAGCATTTGTGAGCTGACATTTGTATAACCTGACGTTTAACTTTCCTTAATTAAAAATGCCATAACTATATTTGCTGTGTTCGCGCTTTTCCTGATTGTGCGTAATGCTTTGGCATTGCGGTTAATCAGGATCGCGAATACAGTCCAAGGCGTGCCAGTACTAAGGACGTCTATTGTGTCGCCGACTAGCGGAATTCTTAGCGCATCTTTTCTTAACCTGGTCGCCGATCGGGTAAACAGGACTTGACTACGTATTACGCAGTACACTCGTACTGCCGATGCGCCCCTTTTCGGGTAGATTTTTGCTATATAAGGCGGCGCAGCGACGGGGTTTGGTCATTACGACGGGAGGAGCCAGGAGACAATAACCAGCCTTAAATTGGCCTCCCACCCACCCTACATGTGAAAGTGGAAAGTAGGGCCATAGCATCTCTAGCCTCGTTTCTTAAGCATTTGTGAGCTGACATTTGTATAACCTGACGTTTAACTTTCCTTAATTAAAAATGCCATAACTATATTTGCTGTGTTCGCGCTTTTCCTGATTACCACACTCGAGTTCTGGCCCATATTATGTGCTGTAAAATGCTGGGCTCATGGGTGGGCGGATCGTAATATTGTTATGGTTACAGACAATGGTAATGCACTTGCTAAACTCCTGCAGATCTAACAACAGGCAAATTATGCAGTGGCTCTATGATATGTTTTGGCTGGCAGTCAAGTTTAACTTTGACATCTCGTCAGTATACATTAAGAGCAGTCATAACACCATCTGTAACAGCCTTTCCAGCTTAAATGAAAGTGATGTGATGGCGCACCTGGTGGAAGTGATAGGCAGCCATATATTTCAATGAAAACGTCTCCTTCCAGATACCCGGGCCCTCAAGGAAGACTGCAACACCCTGATGAGCAAACACCTGGCACCCTCCACGAGACTATGTGCAAATTCTAGGCTCCACAAATATCTCACGTTTTGCGAATTTTATGGCCGCCAGCCTGCCCAGTGTGACTCATGACATGGCTAGTTAAATCAATGTGCTACGCCTCTCTTCATTCATACCTAAGCTTGTTCAATTTACATCTTAAAGCATCAAGTAGTCCAGGATTAGATTACGACAATTTTAATATACATCATTGCTTAGCAGGGGTGCATTGCTCGCTGGGGGACTCACCATGCCAGGCGGCTCCCTTGCTACCCACACAGCTCTCAGCGATGCTATCACTCCTCTCAGATGCTCCAGGGCACATATCTTTCAAAGCAGCGATCTTAACTTCATTTAGGGGTCTGCTCAGAAAAGCACACATTACACGCTCAGATGCGTCCTTGCTTCGGGAAGACTTCAGCTTCCACCCATGGGGGATGTCCATAAGGGTTATGAAATCAAAAACGATCCATTTCGCAGAAAGGTCACTAGACATCCCGATAGCCAGGGTCTCTCACCCGCTTCTGTGCACGGTCGGGGTGGTGGAGCTCCACTTCTCCCAGCTCCCGGCCGGGCCGCAAGACCAGGCCTTCCGCAGGCCCAACTCATCAGGCTCTATGCCTATGGAATACTCAAACTACTCAGCGGTGCTCAAACACCTGTGCCACTGCTATGGTCTCAATCCTGACATATTGTCAAGCCACTCACTTAGGTGGAGGGTAGAGGGGGGCATCTACCTCCTCATGGCAGATAGCTCAATCCAGGAAATCAAGACCTTGGGCTTTTACTTGTATCTACGTCTTCCCCTGCAGGAATGTATCGCTGATGACCTAAGGGTTGCCAACCTTCTAGCATGGGTGGGCTCATCTTCCTAGCCCTCCCCTCGCCCGGCTGGTCCGGGCCACCCATCCTCGCCTTTCATTCTAGCCTGTTACTCTTGAGTTGGGTTCTCTTTGGGACTTTTACTGCCAACTCATATCGCACTACTTGTCTTTTCTGTTCTACCATACTTGTCTTCTATATCACAGGTAGAACATAAGAATCATTGGATAGTGATAAGCCCCTTATGACCTGTAATAAGCTCTGTAGTGCCTCTCTTATCCCTCCGGCATGCACCACTCCAACTCCTGCGTGGGGCCTGACACTCCACTCACTCGGAAGTAGTTTTTTTAAATAAAGGTGTTGGGGTCTTTTACTGCCAACTCATATGGCACTACTTGTCATCTCTGTTATACCATAACTTGTTTGCTATGTCATAGGTAGAACGTAAGAATTAGTATATGTATACATATATATGTAATTCAGATGTACGCCATGTAGTGAGTGACCTGAACTGGTTATAAGAAAATTACCATATTATATATGGATATATACATTTTTTATTATATTCACATACTCATAATCAGTGTGCAGGCATAACTGCATCTCTTTTGGGCAGCACTATAAAGGCACCATGTGGGTAAGTTATCAGAAGTCAATCGGCTTCCCGTTCGGTATTTGATCTCAGCTGTTGCTAGGACCTGAAACGCTGGTCTCTCACAGGGCCTGTGGGGATTTATTGTGAGTACAACACTTTGGGTATAATGGCGTATGGTTTGCTGTTAGTGTCGGCGCCTGCCGCAGGAGGCGCTGTTTCCGACGGGGGTTATGGGCACAACGTGACTGGGGGATCCAGGCAGCTTTGGGGGCCGACCACTTTGCATGCTTGGTCACGGTATACTTCTCCCGGACCTACCCACTTAAACTGAGCGGGGCAGTGTCCGCCTACAGCTAAGATGTGTGGGGGGGGGGGAGGGAAAGATGGGGAAAATGGGGAAGGACGGGGGGCTGAGGGGGAGGGGGGAGAAAGGGATGGGTGATAAGAGGGCGAGGGGGATGAGTGGCAGGATGAGGATTGGAGGTGTGGGGAGGAGGGGGAGGAGTCGGAAGAGCAGAAGAGAAGGAGTGGTGGGGGAAGAGGGCGAGCGGAAGGGGGGATAGGGAGAAGGGGCAGGAGGGGAGGAGCAGGGGAGAGAGGGAGGAAGGGGAGGAAGCAGAGGAGGCGGAGAAGGAGGAGTGGAAGGAAGGGGAGGGGGAGGAAGAAGGGCGGGTGAGGGAGGTGGGATAAAGGGGATGGGTCGAGGGGAAGAAGCAGTGGGAGGAGGAGAGGGCGGATAGGAGAAGGCAGGAGGGGAGCAGGAGGTGGAGGAGCAGGAGGAGAGGAGGAGGGGCACGAGCGGGAGAAGGCGGGGAGAAAGGGAGGAAGAGGAAGAGGGGGACGAGAAGGGAGGGAGGAGGGACAAGGGAAGGACGCGGAGCTGGAGGAGTAGGGGGATGAGAGGGAGAAGGGAGAGGGTGGAGGAAAGTTTGTTTGTTTGTTGTTGTTTTACGTCCTAGCAACATATCAGGACGGGGTGGAGGAAAAGGCGGATGGGGAAAACAATTGAACTAAGTCTTCCTCTTCCTTTCGCTCCTCCCCTTTTTCCCCATCCGGTGGAGGAAAGGGTGGATGGGGAAAAAGGGGAGGAGCGAAAGGAAGAGGAAGAGGGGGCCGAGAAGGGGAGGGAAGGAGGATCGAGGGGGAGGAGGAGTAGGGGATTAGGGCGCGGAAGGGGGAGGGAGGAAGAAGGGAGAAAGGCAAGGAGGGGTCGAGGGGCCGGATGTCGAGCATTGGGAATGGGGTGTGGTTGGCTGAAGTGGAGGAGAGAGGCAGAGGATTACGTGCGGAAGGTAGACGGGAGAGATGGAGATATAGCTGGTCTGAGAGGAAGGCACGCGAGAGGGGCGTTGGTGAGGATAGAGGGGGGGGGGGGGTTCAGTGCCGGTGTAAAGATTTCAAATTCCCCCCATATTCAAGTTCCCCCTGGGAACTTGAAAACGTTTTCAAGTTCCTCCCAGGGGAATTTGAAAACGTTTTCAAATTCCCTCCTTCGTTTTAACTTTCCCTCCCCCCCCATTTTGGGGGGGGGGATTTTCTTTATTTTTGTTATTTTTTGTTATTTTTCATGACAAATATTATAATATACATAGAATAGCATCATGGAAATTATTACTAGTACAATAAAACATATTTAACCTCAAATGACACAAAAAGTCTACAAGATGGTTAAGAACAAAATATTATAGGTCTGAAATTTAAAACGTATTTTAAAGTTTTTTAAACAATTTTAAATTCCCGGAGGGGGGAATTTGAAAATAGGGGAAGTTAAAAACGTTTTCAGATTCCCGGGGGGGAACTTGGGAAGGGGGGAAGTTGAAATTGTTACACCGGGAGAATTGGGTTTGGAGGAGGATGGGGGGACAGGGTGGAGAGGAGAGGCAGATATGCAGAGGATGGGGGGGGGGGGGGGGTTAGGGGGGCGTGTCGCGGAGGATGGATGTCTAGGTGAAGGGTTAGGTGGGTGGGGGCGGGATTGGGATCTCATTCCCACAATGCAGCATGCGTATGCGCATCTAACTGAAGGCCCTGTCAGCTACGGCTCAGGATGTCACCTCATTCCGGTCATTCCCAACAGGGGATGTTTCCATGGAAACCTATCAGCGCATTCCGGGAATCGAATTATGTATGCACATCTATGTATGACATGACATCCCATGCTGATGGCAGGGGGATTGGTGTGAGGGTTTCTAGCGCGAAAAAAAGGCGGACAAAGGAAGAGGTGATACGTCAACATCAGCAAATCGACATGCCTGGAGATCAGCAAGTCCCAGAGGGCAGTGGAGAACAGGGTAAACTGGAGGAAACTGGTTGCAAGGTCATCTGTGCTACCCAAACATCTGTCTTGGTTAATGGATTGATGATGATGATGATGATGAACATTAGGGCAATGATTTATTGATTAAAATATCATCTTAGCGCTTTCAAATACTAACTCTTTTGAAGTTAAATCACTCAGAAGTAACCGATATAGTGAAAGTGGTATCACATGGGTGGATTATATGTAAATTGTATCAAAATGGCCAGGCCACTGGGGAGTGTTATGTATGTCGTAGAAAACATTTCACCTAAATTAGGATAAAAGCCCACACTTCTTGCCATTCCATGGCTAGCACCCTAACCATTAGACTATCTAGACACCCTGATGCAATCACCCTACCCATGTCTCCCTGGGTATGCCGTGTCTTGCCTGAATGTTCTGTGCAGACTACTATCATGTTATCAACAGACATGTAATAATATCAACATCTATTTGATAAAGATATCATTTTTTTTATTTATTTGATATTTAGCTGGGGAAATTTCAACCGCAAATGCGCAATTAGGGTCATCAAATCACCATCATCATGCTGTCGGTGGCGATGCGACAAAGACTGCTTTCATTACTTGAATGTCATTCTCCATTTAGCTCTCTGCTGTGAGAGTGATGTTCTCAAATTGAACGTCATTTAACATGGCTGAGGCTATACATTGGGCTATTACCCTGATTGATTACTGACGCCACTGACAGTCAGACACTGCCGCTGTGACTGATCAATTGTTAATGGCCCCCCTGAAGGCCCTGGCTCTGCTGGCATAACAGTGGATTTGTGTTGCAATTATGTGTCAGATTGATTTATTTTCAAATCGGTTTGCCATTTACATAATTCACGTATCTACCGCATTGGCGCTGCACTCTCGGCCCCCAGGCTGCTGCTGGCTGCAACAACTGTGGGCTGGGAAGGCCCGGAAGGCCCGCTTGAGGCGAATAAAGGACTAGTGTTTGTCCGCTGTTTCAGACCTTTGTTATCCCGCTTTCACGCCTACTGTCGACAGTGGTGAATGTGGTTCTGCTGACAGTTACCAGTCACGCCCCACCCATCTCACCATACTCAGGCAGGCGTAGGCAGGTTGAGTGCATCTGGGATTCCTACATGGGCTCATGGTTAAGAACCTCGAAGAGTGCAGCATTCAGGTATGAACATACATGCGAATGTGCAGGAGGCAGTTGTAGAGACAAACACACATGTGCCAGTTAATTACCTTCTTTGTTTCATATATCAGATAGCATTGGGAGAATATCAGTCAGATTGCAGTTTTCAGATGTGAAAATACAGGTGCATGTGCAGGCAGTTGTGTAGACCCACATATATATACAAATCTCAGTAGATTACCTTCTTTGGTTCAAATGTGTAGGCACATGCACATATACGAGTACTTACCATATTTGATTCAAAAGTCAGATTGCATTGGGAGAATATCGGTAAAGGCCCGGTCACATACACATTAGTGGACGTAGTTGAACATGGTGGAGGCTAATGTAGTTGAACGTAGCTGAATGTAGTTGAACATAGTTGAACGTAGTTGAACATAGTTGAATGTAGTTGAACGTAGTTGAATGTAGTTGAACATAGTTGAATGTAGTTGAACATAGTTGACCATAGTTGACCGTAGTTGAACGTAGTTGAACATAGTTGAATGTAGTTGAATGTACCGGCATCCATTCTTCTCCTTGGTAATAAGGTGGGTTGGCTGTGAGTTCCAATTTAATCTTTGGACATGTTCAAAAGAGTGCTACAAGGGGCTGAATTTGCATCCGTGATGTTAACATACTCTAGCATACCTTAGCATACTCTAGCATACTCTAGCATGCTCTAGCGTGCGCTAGCCTACGCTACTGTACTTGGATCAAGCCCTTGTCACATATCCATTAGTGGACGTAGGTGAACATAGTGGAGTTGAACGTAGTTGAACATAGTTGAACATAGTTAAACCTAGTTGAACATAGTTGAACGTAGTTGAATGTAGTTGAACGTAGTTGAACGTAGTTGAACGTAGTTGAACGTAGTTGAACGTAGTTGAACGTAGTTGAACGTAGTTGAACGTAGTTGAACGTAGATTGAACGTAGTTGAACGTAGTTGAACGTAGTTGAACGTAGTTGAACATAGCTGAACATAGTTGAACGTAGTTGAACGTAGTTGAACGTAGTTGAACGTAGTGGCTTCCATACCATAACATATTCATCTACCGTAACTTATTTATCCCTGCCGTAACATATTTATCTGCACCATAACAGATTTATCCCTAGCAAAACCTGCCATACCTTAATGTATTTCAACATAGTTTAACAGACTTACACCACGTTTGAACCACATTAGCCTCCACTACCTTCACCTAGATTCATGAATGTGTATGTGAGCGGGACATTAGAGTGCAGTTTTCATGTGTGAAAATAGATGTGCATGAAGAGCTTGTTTGCTTGTTTGTTGTTGTTTTACATCCTAGCAACATCTAAGGTCATATCAGGACGGGGCATGAAGAGCCAGTTGTAGATACACACATATCTTGCTGTCCGGACCGCATTTCGTCCACACCTCTTCTATCTCCTCTCTGCTGACCCTGCTCCTCCTTGATAATGTCTGAAAAGAGTTCCAGAAGGGGGAGCCGGCGAACATTTCACTTTCTACCTCTTACTCCGGCCATGTCTCCGGCTTGCTGACTGGTCACTGTAGGGCAAGGAGGCATGGCCCCTTTGACTCAACTCTCCTCATTTCTCTTTGCTCTATACTACCCTTTTCATTTTTTTCTACCGGGCTTACTTCTCCTGATGATCAAGGGCAGTGTTTGCTTGGGTGGGTCCCTGTTCCTTTTTCACTGACTGTACTTTGTTCTTGCCTGTAGATCCAACCTTTTCCTGTCCCTTCCTCCTGAACCACCTGCTACTGGATGCGAGTGCAGAACTACAATCAGATCGGTGATCCGGTACTGCTCCAACAACTAATCATTATTGGTGTAAAGCCCCACCTGATGTTAAATCTTCATTCCGAAGAACGGCCCGGTTTATCGGTGCCGTTCTATATTACTGCAGAGCTGCAGCCTGTAACCGTCAAAGTTATGAACCACCCAAGAGTCAGACATATACAGATATAACGTTATATTATCATCTTTGTTTCAAATATCAGATTTCAAGCGGAGAATAGGCCTATCACTAAGGTATGAAAATACATGTGCATGCGCAGGCAGTTGTAGTAACACCCAGATACACAGATGTTCATATAACAGTACATTATCTTCTGTGCTTCAAATATCAAATTGCATTGTCCATGATGTGCGAAACATGGGTAATTGAGAGTGAGACTGTATATCCGCAGTAGATTTTAAGGTGACTACTGGCGCCATCTATATTGTCCTTTTGAACTAATAAATGCTGCCGATCGATGCGTCACCTACTGTAAACTCCCGGCAACGGCTATGATGCAGTTAGCAAATCTAGACACTTCGACCAGAACTTTCAACCAATCGGACAAGCTTCCTTAGCACAGATTTGCCATCCCACCCACCCAACTAATAACTAGATCGATAGGGTTAAGTGCCTGAAATCCTCAAACTCTAAACAAAATACCATCACAAACCTTACTGTAACAAGCTGAAATAGAAAGAATAAATGCCACTATATATGATTACTTGGGAGAAGATCACTAAGAGGGGCGTGTTCAGGTAGATTCCTCCAGGGTCAGGACTCTGGTCTGAACTGACTATATTGCTACAGTAATACGTGGGATGGTGGAAAGGTGAGGTGGGGGATTAAGGGCGTGTTGGAGGAGGGACTTGGTACAGAGACGATGTAACTTATATATCCATCATCATCATCATGCTGTCAGTCGCGATGTGACAAAGACTGCTTTCATTACTTGACTGCCGCTCTCCATTTAGGCCTCTGCTGTGAGAGTGGTGTCCATGAGTCGGTCGTTTCATGAAGGCTGCCTGCAAAAGTGTTGATGTGCTGCTGGCTTTTGCAAGTTACCAGCGGCACTCTCTCGGGGAGCAAATAGAGGTTTCACACCGGGCGAAACATGTCCAGACAGGCGCAAAGCTATTTGTCCCTGCAGTGGCTGGTCGGGAGATGTTGGGAGTTCCATACATCAACCACACTTGATGCTGCCACAGTGACATGGTTTTCTGTTTGGGGTTTGCTCCCTTAGCCTTCAGTTCTGTCAAGAAACTGTACCACAAGGCAGTGGTTTACAACTCTGCAGGGTAGGGGCATCAAACTCCCTGAGGTATTGCAATACCTGCAATACTTATATATCCAGAAGAGTAGTAATTAGAGAGAAGACAGAGTAATATTCCATACCATCGTTTCCGTTTCTGCAGTAGGCCTACTTCTCTGTTGGAAGGTTAGTGTACATTACTTTCCTACCATACACCTGAACCAGTCTTGCAATTATATTTAACAAGGTCCACTATTCAGGTTGGAGAGCTTACCTCGTTCGGGCTATGGTGGTTAAAGTACCTCATTCGAGTACCGGTTCAATTTCCAAGGTCGAATTTTATATAGGATTAGCTAGCAGGTTCAAAAATATGGTTATAGCACACTGAGTTTTGGGAAGTTTACATATTGGAATACATCACTAGAAAGCCAAAAATTAGATCTAATTTCCTGAATATTGAAAGGACATTTAGTTGGGACCGGATTGAGTAAATTAACAGTGAATATTAGGAAATAATTCAGTAGTTACAACACATGTCTACAGGACAGAACTGCCCATGATAGTACTGTGTTGGTATAACCATTAATCCCAAACAATAGAGGAACCTCCAGTCAATCATGGGGGTATATGCTGGTCTGTGGCACACTCATGTACTTCCACTTGCCACTGGGGGAGGTCCTGTGGGGACTGGTGTACATCATTTAGATATATTTTTTGCATACCAATATATATATATGCATAAGAAATAATTCACTGTGATTATGCATCTGATGCATAATCACCACAAATATGGCTTGTCTTGCTGGTACAACATTAAGAAAAACCTACCTTAAATATTATTGTATTTGATTTATTTTATTGTTGGTTCACTTTTTATTTCTATTCACAGGAGGTCAGTAAGCTATGTTCATAAATAACACTGTAATTATGCATCTGATGCATAATCCCCACAAATATGGCATTTCTTGCTGTTACAGCAACATTAACATTCAACTTACTCTGTATATTATTGCATTTATATTTTATTTAATTTATTGTTGGTTATCACATTTTATTTATATTTATATTATTTGAATTGAGGCCTGGTGCCAGGAGTCTCGGCGCCGGGAGGCCGGGAACCCTGGTGCCGGGAAGCCGGGATTCCTTGCACCGATAGGCTGCCATCTCCTCCCACCCCAAACCCGAACCCTGTATGCCTATTATAAATGCTATACATATACCTATACATACATATATATACACATATTTCATATACAATCATATACATTCATATATATACATACATATACGCATATAAACATACATATTATGTAACTACCATAGTCATGAGTCTGAATTGAATGAATGAATATACATATGCATACATATACATACATACATATACATACATATACATACATATATATACATATGCATACATAATCCCCACGAACATGGCATTTCCTGCTGGTACAGCAACATTAATAAAAACTTACCCTGTATATTATGGCATTCATATTTCATTTATTTTATTGTTGGTTATCACATTTTATTAATATTTATATTATTTGAATTGAGGCCTAGTGTCGGGAGTCTCGGCGCTGGGAGGCTGGGAACCCTGGTGCTGGGAAGCCGGTATTCCCGGCGCCGATAGGCTGCCATCTCCTCTCCCACACCCCCGGAAACCCAAACCCCCTATGCCTATTATAAATGTTATACATATACATACATATACATACATATACATACCTATACATACATATACATATATATTAACATACATATATATATACATATATATACATATACATATATACATATATATACATATATATACATATATATACATATATACATACATACATATACATACATACACATCTATATATACATATGCAGACATATATACATGACTACACATATGCATATACATACATATTGTATTTAGAGATGACTGCATATAGATAAATATCTTAGAGCGGTCCTCCATTTGTCACTGCTAAGTTAATCCATATGTAGTCTGTGTCACTATCAGACTTATTGCAACAATGCAAGGGGCCTAAGCTCTGACACTTTCACACTCAGATTTTAACCAAACACTGCCATTACCCTAAATAACATTCCATTTATATTTAATTTATTTTTGATTATGCATGTACATGTACACATACATTTAAAGCTATATGTATATATGCATATATGCACATAGATCTGTATGTACTATATATAATATATAAATAATATTGCAATTTCAGGTGAAGAATAACTTACCAGTGTTCCTAAATGTAAGGATGACTGTATCAGATCATTCACAATGGTAATCCATTTGCAAGTACCAAGTTGACTGTTGTGTACTGTGTGCCTTCAGAAATATGTGTGTGCAGTGCACTGTGGCAGACACCCTTATAAACCAAATCCAATCCACTCTCACACCTATTCAAAGGGCATAAGCTCTGACACATTCACACTCAGTGAGCTCAGCTGTCAGTGGAGGTGCAGCCCAGAGAACCATTGGCAACCTGAGGTGTGAAAGCTTTCCTTGGCAGTTTTTGGTTAAAATCTGAGTGTTAAAGTGTCAGAGCTTAGGCCCCTTGCAATAAGTCTGAGAGTGAAACAGACTACACATGGGTTAACTTACCAGTGACAAATGGACCACTCTACAATATGTGATGCAGTCATCTCTAAATACAGTATGTATTCACATATATATATATATATATATAATTATGTAGTCACATATATATGTCTCCATATGTATATGTGTATACATATATGTAGATGTGAATGCATGTATATATAGACATATATACACATAGGTGCATATGTAATATGCATATATGTATATACACATAGGTATATGTATATTTATATGTATACACATATGTATGTTTATATCTATATATATATATTATATGTATACATACATGTATATGTAAATCTAAAAATAATGCCAATAATGATTAAAATAATATGGTAATAATAATGACAAGAATAATGATAATAACAATGATAATAATGATAATAACGATGATAATAATAATGATAAAAATGGCAATAATACTTGACGTTACCTGACCTGACTTTACCCGACCTGACTTTACCTGACTCTACTTTACCCGACTCTACTTTACCTGACTCTCCTTTGTCCGACTCTCCTTTGCCCGACCTGACTTTACCGGACATGACTTTACCGGACCCAACTTTACCGGACCCGACTTTACCAGACCCGACTTTACCGGACCCGACTTTACCAGACCCGACTTTACCAGACCCGACTTTAGCCGACCCGACTTTAGCCGACACAACTTTACCCAACCCGACTTTACCCGATCCGGCTTTAGCCCAAAAAAGTTTGGGTTAACTGATCGTTTGGTTCAACCGAGCTTGGTTTAATGGGGTTGTATTGTATCCATATATAAATATATATTTGCTGAGTGGTTGGCATTTTTATTTGATTTATTTTACTTTTGTTTATTACTTTTTACTTCTATTCAAATATGTGGGATGTGGTGTAGGGAGCCTCGGAACTGGGAAGCTGAGAGGCTATACATATCGTTTTAAATCGATAAAGTGCTTAGTAATATATGTATATGTGTGTATATGTATATGTGTATATATGTATATATGCTGTCACAACAATAAAATAAATCAAATACAATAATATTTAAGGTAGGTTTTTCTTAATGTTGTACCAGCATCTTTGTGGTGATTATGCATCAGATGCATAATCACAGTGAATTATTTATTATGCATATATATATTGGTATGCACAAAATATATCTACATGATGCACAACAGTCCCCACAGGACCTCCCCCAGTGGCAAGTGGAAGTATATGAGTGGGCCACAGACCAGCATATACCCCTATTGTTGGCTGGAGGTTCCTCTATTGTTTGGGATTTATGGCTATACCAACACAGTTATAACATGGGCAGTTCTGTCCTGTAGCCATGTGTTGTAACTACTGAATTATTTCCTAATATTCACTGTTAATTTACTCAATCCGGTCCCAACTAAATGTCCTATGAATATCCAGGAAATTAGATATAATTTTTGGCTTTCTAGTGATGTATTCCAATATGTAAACTTCCCAAAACTCAGTGTGCCATAACCATATTTTTGAACCTGCTACCTAATCCTATATAAAATTCGACCTTGGAAATTGAACCGGGGCTCGAATGAAGTATTTAACCACCATAGCCCGATCGAGGTAAGCTCTCCAACCTGCTATTAGGTTTACAAGATAAACCTATTGTGGATTGAGACCAACAATTATATGAGTATATAGTGACTGAGTAGACTGCTCATTTATAAAAGGAGGACATTGCCTGCGTGGTCATCGGCTAATATATTTATATATACCATGCATTTCTAAAACGTCAATACACAATTTTCAAATTTAACCACAAATGGAAACATAAAACAACAAATAGAAACATATCATCACAGTAATTATTTTATTAAATACAAATTCTATTAATTTATTAAATTCCAATTCTACTGTGATACTTTGTCAGCATTACAGTGAGTGAGGATATAGGCTGCTGAGGCATGGGCGAGCAGGTGGCGCCATGTAGGGGGGGGGTCATGAGGTACCAATAGATGACCTAATGTGTAGATGACCAGCCGATGACTTAGTGGCGGGGGAGTAGGGAGTAGATGGATCTTCCAGCTTATTATATCTGTCTAATGGCTTATACACCATATATATATATCCAGCAAAACCATCCCCAAAAAGAGGGAAAAAGTGCGATAGGAGGACACAGCGACGAAAGGAGCAAAAACTGGTGACCACTGGGTCATATTGAGCATACCCTTGCAGGATAAGTTTCCCATTCTTTAAGTCCTGATATTGTGTGATTTAAACAGAAGTTGATGTAGATAAATTAAAAATATACTTCAAGCACTTTAATCTGTGCGAAAGATACATATATATATATGTAACTATGTCTGAACAAGAAACTACTAACAAAATAATGGGATCTTTTCATAATTTGAGCCAATCAGAGCTGTTCTTTTCGATTGCAAATGGCCCGCCCCTTATGGGTGCGGCCATTTGCAATATGTTATATGACCGTTGTTTCGGTGGAATAAAGTAATAATAAAATAATAATATTGCATTTGTGCATGGTGGTTATGCCAAATTGTTCTTTATTTCTTTTAATTTTGAGTAAAAATTCTATGGCAGCAAGCATTTGTTTTGATATATTATTAACCAATCGCCGAATACCTTTGTAGCGGAAACAAGTTCTAACAAGTTCAACCGTGGCTGGTTGGGATGCAGCCGTGGCTGGTTGGGTCGCACCATGGCTGGTTGGGTCGCTCCATATAGCGCTGAATGTGCTTATGGTGGTTTGGCGTGGTTTGGCGTGGTTTGGCATGGTTCGGCGCGGTTCGGCGTGGTTCGGCCCGCACTAACCACACCTTTTTTGTTATAAGGCACTGAGAAGGTAATGGTCCTACACGCTGAGCTAGGTGTATGTCTACAGTGCTTCCGTGTAGAAGCACATCACCAGCTTAGTCCTGTCTGCACTCGTGAGCGCCTAGTGGTGGGATCCCCTCTGGTGCCAGTTACCAGTCCAGTCTCAAATCAATCGGGGCTATTTCCAGAGGCCAACAACCTTGCTGAAATCAGCCATTCCGTTGATACCCTAACATCTCTGGGGACCTCTCTGGATGGCGGGCGGCCATGAGGGGGGTGGGGTGGGGTGGGGGTAGCAGGCTGGGGGTAATTCAATTTGGACAACTATCACTTGAAATCAAGGAGCCGATCATTTTTGTTGGGGGGAAGGGAAAGCAGTTTTTCAGAATAATACATTTGTATGCAGGGAATCATTTGGTTACTTCTGCAGCCCTGAGAGAGGTGCTAAACAAAGTGTTGGGAAAGTAGATTAAATGGACATAAGAACATGAATTTGTAATCTAGTACGGTAAATAACTTATCTAGTTTAGCCCACTATATTTCTGGATGAATAATTGATAACAAAATCATGTGGATTAATAAACCTTAAAAGTCAAATCGAGACAATTGCCGCCATCTTTTGTTTGCATTCTCTGAAATTTCATTAACTCCTCTTCAAAGTAGATAAACAATGGATGCTGGAACCAGGAGCTCCATCTCTTATTTACAGTTGTTTCTTAGAAAAACAGCCTTTCAAAGGATTTATACACGTTCATCAATTTAACTACAGACCACTCGTCTTCCCACCACATATCCTATTATGTATTTACACAAATCATGTAATGGTGAATAAACTAAGGGATCCTACTGTGATGAGTTATGAAATAAAATGTACGCTGCTATATTATTAGGATGGTGCCGCGGGATATCAGCTGCACAATGATTTCCTGAGAGGATACATTTTGATTGTTTCTTTCATTGGTTGGATTCCGATCTTCGATAGAAGGCATATCGATGCAGTTCAAACTGACTACTATACATTGTAATCCCTCGTCCGATGACTAGCTTGCTGCTTCTAATTGCTGCGACTACACCAGGTGGTCAGTCAATGACTATTCCCACAGTCCACCACCTGCCCAAATGGCCCACTAAGTTCCTAACAACAAATTAAATAAGGTTATTCAATCGCTCCATTATGTGTACATACATATTTAGCAAGCTGACCTTAGAAACAATTACATTCAAATATGGTTTATGAAACAAAATGAAACATTAGAAGCCTTCAACTCCATTTTCCCAACACAATATTAGTGCACCAACTGCCTCCCGCTCGGTACACGTTGCATCTTATTTAAAGTTGCATAGTCCGATGGTTTTGAATTTCTGTATTTTTTTTTAGATAAATATATTAGATCGATCAGTAGTATCTACTTTACATTAGTTCAAAATTACTTTTACTTTAAATTGTAAGCTTTTGAGATATTTTGAGTGCAAACATGGAAAAATAGTTTTGGCAAGAATGCCAAAACTCTGACACCATAGACTTCTGCAGTAACAGGTTATGTTAAATTATCTCAGTATTGCCTTCTACGCAGAAACAAAGTGCTTAATAAGTGCATCAGTATCTAAGTTAGATATGTAAAATCAAATCTAGATAATTGGTTTGGTTTTGAAAATTTGATATTTTGTCGGACTATGCAGCTTTAAGCACTGCATTACGTTTATTTACATATTTAGCAAGCTGTTATCCAATTCGATTATGTTAAAATATTCAGATATATGGAACAAGTGTGGAAGCGGGCATGTAAGTTGGATACTTGGATAGTGTGCCGCCGTCAGTGGGCATTGGGCACACTTGGGGGGGCAGGAGAAGGAGCGAGAGAGTCTGAATGTTGATGCAGTTAGTGGAGAGTGGTGAGAGGGGGGTGAGGTGGGGATGTCACTAGGTGCAAATCAGAGGGTAGACTTTCAGAACAAGGGTGTTTTAAGGTCATTTCGTGTAGAATCATAATTTGTAAAGTCAACTACAAAGCATCACTATGTCTAAAGACCCTATAATACTAAGACGGCTCACTCCCTATGTCTCCAATAGTAATGTAAATTTTGCAGTGCCACCTTGTGGTGGATTTGATCAGCCGGCTGCTGGTTGGTGTTTCACATGTATACACATACAATTATATTATACATGAGATAGGTAAGTATGAATACACATCAATATGACATTGCTATGAACAAATACCCGTCATCAGCATCATCATCAGCATCGCCATCATCACACATCTTTCACATTCATATATACATTTATACATATAATATAGCACCCTGTTAACCAAGAGAACAGCCAGCGCACCAAGTGGTGGGTTTGATCATTTTGATTACACAGTACAGGGTGAGTGAGCTGTCTTAGTATTATAGGGTCTTTGACTATGTCTAAAGATGCTTCCACAAGCAAGATGAACGCCCTTTCACTAGTTGTTCTCGATGATGGAGCGTCGATGATTTTTGTACTTCACACCCTGTATTTCTGGAACTATAGATCATACATCAAATGCGTATTCATAGCTGTGTAGGGTGTTTTGTGAATCTGGAGATCAAAATCACATTTCTTTTATTAACGCAGCGTTTGCCACTCGGATTGAAGTGGGCCATTTCTTTTCAGCTTGGCGTTTTAAGTTAATTAGGCATGGACAAGTTGCTTCTGTATATCTAACACATGTGAATCCAAGCATCTAGACAATTTCAGATCTGTTCTATTTATGACGGGGTCTTTGTGAAACTAAAGAGGGATATCTCTTTCCAACGTATAAAATAGATACTTGTCACATCCAAGACTGGCACTCGACATTAATAGGATAGGGCAATGACTGGTTAGCTCAATGTCAGGATAATTTGACTGAGTGGGATATGGGGTTATGGTGCTGGCAGCCTGCTTTCCCAGTGAAGGCAGTACTATAATATGACCATGAGTGTGCACTGTTACAAGTCGGTACCCATCCTTATATAACCTTAGATGTTGCCAGGACATACAACTCCAACAACCCCCCAACCAACTATCAGGCCTCAAGAGATTTGCTGGTTTGCGACGGAGACAATGCACACATACCAAAAGCTTAAGGAACCTGATGATCTGGGAACAGGCGATAGCTACATCATACTGTCTAGGCAGCTCTGGACACTTCCGGTTCAAGTTGTCTAGCACCTTTAGCCAAATCTCGCACCTCCACAATCCCGCCTCCACCAGCGCTCCTCCCCGCACACCATTTTCCTCATAGCCTCATACTCCCTGCACCACCTCCCCACTCCCCATTCCAATCGACTTCATCCTTTCCCTCTCTCCACTCTCTCCAAACTTCCTCCCACCTTCCTTTCCCCTCCTCTACCCTCCCCCTCATACCCTCCATTATCACCTCCATCTCCCTTCTCCCTTATAATGTATGTAAAGTACGCACGCATAACTAATACTTATCCCATGGATGCCAGTATGACGTGCGTCCCGATAGGGCCACCAGGCTGATATCGAAACCTAATAAACACTCATTAACAAGACTCCAATCTGTCCACATCATTACATGGTGTCAGATGTCAGCCGCCTCGGGTTATCGGGGCTGAAGCCGGCAGTGCCACTAAACTTGCAGGAGAACATGGCCATGAGCTGGAAAACCTGGCTAAGTGCATATCCAATATGCGCAACATCCGTAGGTGTGATCAACAAAGCTGAGAAGGTACATTGCTCCATATTTCTACACATACCAAACAATGAAAATCCAGGTACCGGAACAGGATAAGATAGCGCCCCTCATAAGGGCATTTGAAACATACTGTGAGGGCAAGACAAACATTACAGTAGTCCGGTGTCAGTTCAATTTGTACAATGTACACATCATTACATCCCTCGTTCCACCTCCTCCTTCTTTCCTTCCTCTCTCCTCCCCTCTCTCGTGCATCCACACACCTCCTCCTTTTCTTGTCCTTCTTCATCTCCCCCTCTCTCCTTTTCCTCTTCCCTTTCCCCATCTGCCCATCTCTCCTTTCCTCTCGATCTTCCTCTCCTTCCTTCCCTAAATCCTTCATCCGTGCATCCGCTCCTCCTCCCGTATTTTCCCCTTTCCCCTTTCCCTTCCCCTTCCATACCCATTCTTCCCCTCTTTCTTTGTCCCCATCCCTTCGGCCTCCCCCTTTCCATTCTCTTTATTCCCCACTCCCTCTCCCAGTTCCCCTCCCATTTCCCCATCCCTTTCTATCGCCTTTCTACCCCTCTTGTCCCCCTCTCTCCTGTCTACTCACTCCACCTGTCCCCTGTCCTCGTCCGTTCTGTACCCACCTGCCCATCTCCTTTCACTCCCCCCCTTCCGCTCCCTGTTCCCCCCTCTCCTCCCATTCCTCCTCTCCCCCCACCTTCCCCATCCCCCTGTCTCCCTCTCTCCTCCCTTTCACCATCGCTACCCCTCCTCCCGTCTTCCTATCCCCAGCTTCCCCTCCTCCCCAGTCTCCCTCCTCCCTTTCCTCCCTCCTCCCCAGTCTCCCTCCCTCCTCCCTTTCATCCCCGTCCTGATATGACCTTAGATGTTGCTAGGACGTAAAACAACAACAAGCAAACAACAAACAACGAACAACCCTTTCATCCTCCTTACCCCTACTCCCGTTCCTCCTCCACCACATTCCCCCTCCTCCCCCCGTCTCCCTCTCTCCTCCCTTTCACCCTCCCTCCCCTCCCCTTCTTCCTACCCCCACCTTCCCCCGCCTCCCCCATCTCCCTCCCTCCTCCCTTTCATCCTCCCTACCTCTCCTCACGTTCCTCCTCCACCACCTTCCACCTCCTCCCCCCGTCTGCCTCTCTTCTCCCTCTCACCCTCCCTACCTCTCCTGCCCATCTTCCTTCCCTCCTCCCCCCATCTCCCTCTCTCCTCCTTTCACCCTCCCTCCCTCTCCCTCCCCTTCTTCCTATCCCCACCATCCTCCTCCCCCATCTCCCTCCCTCCTCCCTTTCACCCTCCCTACCTCTCCTGCCCATCTTCCTTCCCCCTCCTCCCCCCGTCTCCCTCCCTCCTCCCTTTCGTCCTCCCTACCTCTCCTCCAGTTCCTCCTCCACCACCTTCCCCCTCCTCCCCCCGTCTCCCTCTCTCCTCCCTTTCACCCTCCCTACCTCTCCTCCAGTTCCTCCTCCACTGCCTTCCCCCTCCTACCCCGTCTCTCTCCCTCCTCCCTTTCATCCTCCCTCCCTCTCCTCCGTTCCTCCTCCACCACCTTGCTCCTCTTCCCCCCGTCTCCCTCTCTCCTCCCTTTCACCGTCCCTACCTCTCCTCCCCTTCTCCCTACCCCGACCTTTCCCCTCCGCCCCCGTCTCCCTCTCTCCTCCCTTTCACCCTCCCTACCTCTCCTGCCCATCCTCCTACACCCACCTGCCCCCGTCTCCCTCTTTCCTCCCTTTCACGCTCCCTACCTGTCCTCCCCTTCCTCCTCCCTCCACCTTCCCCCCTCTCCCTCTCTCATCCCTTTGACCCTCCCTACCTCTACTTACCTCTTCATCCTTCCTGTCTCCCTCCATCACGGCACAGAAATCCATCCACATCCGGTCCATTGCCAAATGCCTGAGTCTTGATGTATTCATGAAAGGTTTCGAACATTAAACGACATATTGATACCTCAAACGTTCCCAGTATTCTGATCTGTGAATGGGGTAAAGAAGCGGTAAGTGAAAAGCAAGTAGCGGCACTTCAGAAAACGCTCATCTATACATCGATCTTTTAAAGCTTGCATAATCCGATGAAGCATCAAATTTCCAAAAGAAAAGCACTCACCTAAATTTGAGTCTACATCGTTAAATTAGATATTGTGTAGTTAGAAAGCATTTGTCGCCGCCTAGAAGGGCATTCTGAGTAAATTTAATAAAAAATCAATTGTGTCAGAATCTTGGGCGTGCTTTCCAAAATTAACTTGGCACATTGTTACCTCAAATATTAGCCCTTTGAACTAAAAGTTACTTCAACCTGAAATAAAGTAGATTATAACGATCAATCTAATTTATTTATCTAAGAAAATTGCAGAAAATCAAAACCATCAGACTATGCAACTTTAAGAATGCATCTTTTTCTATCACAGATTTTTCCCAAAACACACATTGGTGGATATTGTCTGAACTGCAGACACAAATCAACTGTCGAATCACATTCAATCTGGCTCCAAGTAAACTGTTGTTGTAATTCGCACCGGAAGTTGTCTAGACATCGCTGACATCTGACTTGCAAAGTTAATGCCTGGGTTGTAGTTAGCTGGGGTGGATGGGGGGGGGGGGTGGCGGTCGAGGGTGTGGGTGGGAAGTTATTGATGCATAGTGGCTGTCATGTCGGAATCCTCAGTACTGGTCTGCGCCCTGCATCATAGGCATTTGACCAGTATATGGAGACGCAGTCAATAGCATTAGTGAATGTGAGGACATGTCCGTTATTTAGCATCCCGCGTCAGGGAGATGGCCACAGCCCTGCGGGTAGCCTTACTGTGTTTACCAATCAACAGTGCATCCACCGATGCATTGGCTTTGTCAGACGCTCAGTGTAGGGATGCTTTTAATCCATTACATTCTCATTGTTATGAGGGGAATTCCGAGAAGGGTCCACAATGAGGAAAGGAGGAAAATCAGGTGACCATCGTCCCATATCGAGCATACCCTTGCAGGATGAGTTTCCCATTCTTTAAGTACTGATATTGTGTGATGTATACAGTGGTCGATGTAGATAAATTTCAAATATACTTCAAACACTTAAATCTGTGCAAAAGATATATAAATGTGTGACAATGTCTGAACAAGAAACTACTAAAAAAATAATGGATGTATTAGACTGGGACCTTTCCATAATTTGACCTTTTCAGAGCTGTTCTTTTCTATTGCAAATGGCTGCCCCCCTATGGGGTCCACCATGTGCAATAAAAAAGAACGGCTCTGATTGGCTGACACTGAGCGATGTTCTCAGCCAATCAGAGTTGTTCCTTTTATTGCAAATGGTGGCCACCATAGGGGGCAGCCATTTGCAATCGAAAAGAACAACTCTGATTGGCTGACACTGAGTTCTCACAAACACGAGAAGAGGAAAGTCTATTTGCAGCAAGTTCAAATGGGCTCAGACGAGTTCAAAAGTGGCTGGTTGTCCCGCTCCTTTCTGCGCTGAATATGCTTATGGGAATTCCATATGAGACATTTCCAGGCAACGTTGCCATGCCAACACCAAAACAGGAGATGTGGGTGCGGTCGGGGTGGAGGACTGAGGGTAGGGAGGATGGTCAGACAGAGCCTATCTATGTGAGTAATCATTTTGCTGATGGTACCACCTAGATAAGATATTCACCCCTACCTAGGTAGGGGTGAATATGAAAGTTAGTCTAAAAACAAGCGAAAACTGTTTTTTAGAATGGAACAGGAAGTGGAATTCCTGGTTCCAGCATTCAATGGTTACCTCCATTGGCTCCAAGTTGATGAAATGGGAGTAAATGCAAACATACAAGATGGCGACTATAGGATACTGTCGATTTGACTTTTAAAGTCCATTAAAGTATATGTTTTATTGACCAGACGTGATGGCCGAATGAGTTAGAGCATCCGTCTCCTGTGCTGGTAGATCGTGGGGTCATGAGTTCGAACCCTGGTCGAGTCAAACCAATGACTTAACAATTGATACTTGTCGCTTCCTAGCCAGGTGCTCGGCATTATTAGGACAGGGCAAGGACTGGTGTGCTCGGTGTCAGGATAATGTGACTGAGTGGGACACCAGGTCATGGTGCCGGCGGCCTGGTTTCCCAGTGGGACAGCACTATAAAGTCGCCATGAGTGCGCACTGTTACAAGTCGGTACACGTCCTGATATGACCTTAGATGTTGCTAGGACATAAAACAACAACAAACATATATGTTTTATTATATTTTTCAAATCAGAAAGAGCAGGTAAATATGACCATATATGTGAAGAATAATTTGTGCTAATTAAATTAAAAATCGATATGCATATTTCATTTACCCAGCCTCTTTCCACTTGTTCTACTGGGTTGTTCTTCACCCCTACTGTACAGAACAGTACGGAGTGAATCTTTGATCGATGTAGCTGTGTGTTATATTATAGGAGACATAACCCACTCACATCACACTCGAACACCGGCCCTATGAGATGGACGATACAACAGGAAGTGTAGGGTCAACACGTTACATTCACAACACAGTAGCATTTGGGTCCAGACCGAAGAGTCAACAGTAAAGTATTAGGGTGAGTGGGTGGAAAGTAGGCATGTCCTCAGCTAGCAGGAAAGTGACAGGAGCTTGGTGAGCTGTGGCCGACGCTGGTAAAGATGTGAAAGCCTGAAGGGCAATTGGATTAACGCCGCGATAAACTCGTCCATCGACCTGAATATGAGTTAAAGGCACAGCAGGCGGGTGAGTAAGTTGTTCTGTCGTTAGTGGAAACCAAAGCGAGGCTCTGAAAACCAAAGCCAGACTGTGAAAACCAATGCGAGGCTGTATAAACCAAAGCGAGTCTCTGGAAACCAAAGCGAGGCTGTGGAAACCAAAGCGAGCCTTTCAAAAACAAAACGAGGCTCTGGAAACCAAAGGGAGGCTGTGGAAACCAAAGCGAGACTGTGGAAACCAAAGCGATGCTCTGGAAACCAAAGGGATGTTGAGGAAAACAAAGGGAGGCTGTGAAAACCAAAGCGAGGCAGTTAAAACCAAATCGAGGCTGTGACACCAAAGCAAGGCTGTGGAAACCAAATCGAGGCTGTGGAAATCAAAGAAGGCTGTGGAACCCAAAACGAGCCTGTGGAAACCAAATCGAGGCAGGGACACCAAAGAGAGGCTGTGGAAACCAAATCGAGGCTGTGGAAACCAAATCGAGGCTGTGGAACCCATATGAGGCGGTGGACATCAAAGGGAGGCTGTGGAAACCAAAGCGAGGCTGGCTGCATCTTTGACACTTCACCTTACAGTGCAGACGGCCTTTTAAGTCAGGGCTGGCCTTCATTAAGTCTAAGTAGGCATGAACGTGTCAGGCCTCCTTAAACTTAGCTATCACCCCAGGCAGTGAATCATGAGCAAGATCCAACACGATACAGACTCTTAGCGCTCACTCATTAACCCGTAATTTGGTCAATTGAGCGCTAGGAGAGTTTCTCGGTGCATCTAAACCAGCAAATGGTTCAGTTACTTTGAAGCTGCATAGTTTGATGAAACCATAAAATTGTCAAAACAAAAGCAATTATCTAGATTTGATTCTACAGATCTGACTTAGATACAGGTGCACTTAGGAAACATTTGTCGCAACATATAAGGGAATACTATCTCAATTTGATGAAGATACTTACTGCAGAAGCCAATGGTGTCAGAGTTTTGGCGTGATTTCCGAAATTTATTTTGCATGGTGGCACCTCGGATATCTAACAATCTAACCATTTAAAATAGAGGTTCCTTCAGGCTATAGTAAGATACATTATAAGGATCAACCTAATATATTTATCTAAGAAAATATCAGAAACTCAAAACCATCGGACTATGCAACATTAAAGTGGAATAGTCCAATGAAGGTGCACATGCGATATAGCGATATAGCGAATGGTAGACAGGAAGTGTGAACACTTATTTATCTCTCTTTTATTTTTTTGGTACATTAGTTGTCCCAAGCAGGGGAAATCCAAGTCACAGGCGACTGGTCTTCCCCACTCCACTGCTGGTCGATAGAAAGATTTTTAACCTCCCACACCACATAGACATGGTATGAGAGCAACCGGGCTTTGATGATGCTGTAAGTTATACACAGCGGTGGAAATCCAAATTGGCAGAGCTGGGGGCACGGGGAATCGAACCGCCGACCCTCAGATTAGGAGTCTGACCTAGAAAAAAGTCAGACACTCTAACCTCTCCGCCACAGAGAATGCCACTATTTTATCACATGGTGGCAGTCAGGATTCGAACTATCCTTACCTCTGTTTGTTAAGAAGTAGCAACAGGTGGCAATACAGTAGCAGGAACATTCACTAGGGTGAACCCTTTCACTGATTCCTAGCGGCCACCCCTTAGGGAGGTTGCATGCTACCCGGATGAGCAGTGACAGGTCATTCCTATTCTGACGGTTGTCAAATTTACCATGGAGCGCCCTGGGATTTGACGTTATCTTGGCGTTACTCCTTTATTGATTAAGCAGAGTAGGACATGACCCATCACAAAAGCATCACATGTTCTAAATGAAACTGCTCATCAAGATTTGATCCTAAATATCCAGTGGTAGTACACACGCATGGCAACATCCATCATAGTCCTTCCTCACTGGGATCCTATTCTGCTGGCACCATGGCCCGATATCCGATATCGCACTCAGTCATATTATCCCGAGATTGCGGGTTCGGTTAACTGGTGCTCACGCTACCCGATATCACACTCAGTCACAGTATCCCGAGACTGTGGGTACGGGCAACCATTCCTCGTGCGACGCAATATCACAGTCAGTCACATTATCCCGAGACTGTAGGTATGGGTAAGCGGTCCTCGCGCTACCCAATGTAGCACTCAGTCACATTATCTCAATACGGCGGGTATGGGCACCCAGTCCTGATATTGCACTCAGTCACGTTATCCAGAGACTGCAGGTAGAGGTAACCAGTCCTCGCGCTACCCGATATCACACTTAGTCACATTAGTCTTGTTCTTCTGGTTAACCAGTCATCGCTCTACCCAATATCGCATGCACTCAGTCACATTATCCCGCGACTGCGGGTATGACTAACCAGTCCTTGCATTAACCTTGTGACAGTGTAATGCTGAACACTGGACAGGGTAGCGACATATATCAATTGCATAAGTTAGTTTTTTTTACTCACACGGCTACTGATTCCACCCACACGCCTTCACTATGCATGGGAAGCCCATTACCACCACATTCTGCGCCATCTGCCTATAACTTATTCACCTTCTCCCATCTCAGGAAGCACGATTTCCAAAGTGGACATCCCCCTAAGTGCTAGCAACAAAATGACATCAGATTTCCAATCCACAATAAGTGTGCTCAGACGCATCATTTGCAATTCAGATAACATGCGTCGAGTGGGTGTATTACTGGTTCGAGGGGAGTTGGGAAATTGGGGGTTTACATGTGTGTGGGTGGGTGTGTGGGTGATTGGGGGTGGGTTGAGAGGGCTTAAGAGAGATGTATCATTTCTACTGCGTCACCGGGAGGCTTCTCCCTTGCACACTATCTCTTTCAAATATGCAACCGTCACGTAGTTCTATGAGGTATGGTCCAGCAGGTGGTTCCTAGTTAACAAAAAACGTTGAGGGTGTGGGTGGGAAGTTATTGATGTATAGTGGCTGTCATGTCCGAATCCTCAGTACGTAATTGAATGTTACATTAACGTCATATAAACTTTATTGTGTATGGAGTAAATAACCTTATATAACATTATTTTATAATGTTATAGTGACTTTTTTCAACACAACATCGCTATGACGTTTGCGTTTAAAGTTAGTGCAACATTTTTTAATGTCAATAGGATTTTTTTTTTATAACATTCAAGAAGCCTTTATGACAACATACAAATGTTGTATAAAGATAATAATAAAACTGAACAATACATCAAATGATTCTCTTGAGTTACAATCTTCCTCAAATTTGGCACAGTATTACAATAACCATTCAATGAGACTAATAGATATTATGTATATCAATATTATATAAACAAATATGGAAGATAATGGATTTTATTGAACATATAAAGACAAATTGTCAGAAAACCAAAAATATCAATTTGATCAATCTTTAGATGTTCATGGTAGCTTAACAAATTGTTCTAACTTCCTATTAATTAATAGTGCACATCATCTGGAGGTAATACACATCATACTAACAATAAACCATCACAGTGACGGCATAATAATGTTATGTAATGTCAGAATAAGGTTATTTAAAACCGTTATATAACATTATTTTATAACATTCTAAAGATGTTTTTTAACGGCATTGTGATGTTTTCATATGAGATTGCATGTTAAATGATAATGGAAGATTCATAGCCATGTTGCTAAACAATGTTTTTAATGCCTAATTGCTGTGATCCTTGATGTTGGTTGGCCTGCATTGGCCCTTCCTTATGTGTAAGTTGGCCCACTCACGTTTTTTGAATGTCACTTTAATGCAGGTTAGTTCCCCATTAAATGGTCATAAGATGGTTGGCCGAGATCATCCCGTCCCTGTTGCCAAATTTGTAATGAAGATCGCACCAATATTAACTAGATTAAGTTGGATTAGGTTTGGGTATGCTTTATATCTCACATGTCTTTACAGTCTCTTCCAACATGGCTACCCTCTGTCTCAGTCACAATAGAACCCTAAACATTACAATACATGTTATACCATCAGTATAACCTCACTATGATGTTATACCATGGTATAACATCAGTATAACGTTACTGTGATGTTATAATGTACCATAACCAAATACTAATGTTAGCCTGACATTACTTAACGTTATGCGTTAGCTGGGTTAAATATAATTCTGGAAAGCCTTGTGGGACAGATCAACCATCCATGTAAGCGGCGTAGCGCTCTGAAGTTGGCCTAGCTCTAAGATGTCCTCAGGGCATAAGACCAGTTCCATGAAACTATTTCTTTTTTCCAAATAGGGATAACCTAGATGTTGACGATTATTCTGAGTAGCAAACTTTTAAAAATATTTTAAATTTGTTTTTATTGAGGCGGTATTTATACTGTCCATAGCATATAAGCCTGGGTACCCAGGCTTGTTTTCAATGCTAGCCAGTTGTAGTATTGGTGTTTGTTATCTTACCACACAGTAGCTGCTGATAAGGTATTTGATTGCTTGCATTTCAGTAGCAGATAGATAATTGGTTGGTATGGTTAGTAGCCTATGTTAGTTTTTTTATATTTTCTTGGCATATATGCATTTTATTTTGTTCTACTCTTATTACTAAACTAGCTTACTCCTATTTACTATTAATTAAGAGCGGCTAACAGGTCCAAGGCCTAATATAGCTGTATCCTATTGATTGATTGATTGATTGATTGATTGATTGAATAGGCTTGTACATAGCTGTGTGGTGTGTTATCTGGCTACTTTTGTCATGGTTACCTTCCATTGTCCGTCCCGCTGGTGGGCCATGACATATCACATGCCCCTTTGCAGTGCAGGTTAGTGGGGGTTTCTTAGCCTTATTTTGCACAGATATTTTTTGTAAGTTTCTAGGCCAGGAATTTGTTGTTCCTTTACCATTTGGGCATTCCACACCTTGGCAGCCATTTCCAGCGTGCTTCTCTCAAGAGCTTTTATTTGGCTTCTGGTCTGCTTTAGTAGTGGCACATTATTTGCTCTAGTAGCCCTTTGTGGACTTAATTGAACGCAACACATTTGGGGGGGCGGAGTAAGGATCCAGGAGGCCTGAGACTAATAGATTCAGATGGTCAACCAAACTGGGAATAGACATTGTAAAGTGTCTAAATCTATTGAGCTGTTAGTACCCGATATGAGACTTGAGGTCTGAGAGATTCTGCATGAATATCGACTGAGAGCGATTTGAGGTGAAAAGGCAATAACCTGATCAGTCGCCAAGATGGACTGGCCATATCAGGTTGATACATTATTAATAATTATTTATATTATTTCAACTTTAACACTGTTGCCATTAACACAACATTGTCTTTTAATTGATTATTTTAAATAAACAACATATCAAAAGTTGATTGATATGGCATCATGGCAGTCTGATACCAATTGCATCAGCCTAGGAAAGCTGTCAGGCACTGCAGCATATATAACAATAGCAACACTATTTAATCATCCAATGCACACAATGAAATAAAATGTATAGGCCAGCAATGGTTCTTAACTACTGTTACATTATTATTATACTAGCTGGTTGGTTGGCTGTTGTTGCTTTATGTCCTAGCAACATCTAAGGTCACATCAGGACGGGTACCGACTTGTGACAGTGCACACTCATGGCAACTCTATAGTGCTGCCCCACTGAGAAATTAGACCACCGGCACCATGCCCCGATATCCTACACAGTCTCATTATCCTGAGCTAACGAGTAATTGCCCTATCCTATTAATGCCAAACGCCTGGCTAGGAAATGACAAGTATCAATTTTAAAGTTATTGCTTTGACTCGACCAGAAGAAACGGGTATCAATGTTAAAGTCATTGGTTTGACTCAACCGGGAACCGAACTTCCGACCTTCCGCACACAAGGCCCACACTCTACCGATTAGGCCACCACGCCCGGTAATAATATGATGCAGCATAGTATAGTTCCCCTTATGCCATCTAGAGAAACCAACATTTATATTCAAACTGAGATTGGAGAAGGACTATTGAAACTGAAAATACAGATGAACCTCGATCCAACGGACACCGATGCAACGGATTCCGGATCCAACAGACACAATCCGCTAGAGTGAGCTAGGTTCCCACACATGTGTAATGCATACTCACACATATGCATACTCATTCACACATACAAACATACCGACATACTGCCATGCACACATAGTGCCATGTACAGAGCCATGCAGGTTTGTTTGTTAAAGTTTAACATTCTAGCAACATCTAAGGTCATATACCTATAGATAAAGCAAGTTTGTCGTTGCAATGGACAAATTGCTTTAACGGACAACTGCTCCCCCCTATTAGTCCATTGGATCGAGATTCATCTGTCTATGTGTCACCGGTTTGTATGAAATCACTATGCACCTTAAAGCATCATTTCTGGTCACGTGGCAGTTCTTAAGAATACAACTGTAGGACTCACATAAGCCCTCTTTATGCTTCCTTGATTGATGTCGTTCTCAAAGAGAGGCTACATCATGACAACACTTCCACACTTACAATGGTAGTCTATGAGCAGCTAGCTATACGTTGCCATGGTTCACCTGCACATGGCGGTTTCACCATCTTAATGTGCAACATCTGTGTCCTTTCTCACATAAACATACAGTAAAGGCACAAAGCACTATGAAACAAATGGAGGAGCCTATATTTCGCACACGCGGGTACAAAGCTGCGTACCACCGGAGATTATAAATATTTCTCTTTCAATAAAATATCTGATGCTTTACAGTGTTTTATTTTATTATATGTGTTTTATTGCAATGGCGTTTTATTCCATGGCTGAAGAAAGGTATATATGGGTCATTATCTAAAGCTGGGCACTAAAGTGTGACTTGGAAACCAAAAGTGAAAACCTTCCAAATAATAGCAAACATATTCCAGATAATAGAAGAATCCAGTTTTCTACAAAGGTTGGAATGTTGCGCATATGTCAGATTTGAAAAAAAAAGAAGAAGATTTTACTTCTTGCTTTAGATCTTATTCAACTTGGGCAAAACTTCAATATCAATTATCTAAAATGAAAATCAAAGACACGTCCAGAAAATCATATTAACATAGACAACAAAGTCAAATAAGATTTGATTGATTATAGTTAAGAATTCAATTTTATGTCTTACAAGAAAAACGTTGAAAAAAAGTTGAAAAAAGGGTTTGCTAAATGCGTGGTATCACTATATACATTTTAAAATTTTCATTATCTAGCAAAAAATCATACAAGTATAATTTGTATCTCCTTTGTGGAAAAGATTCAATATATGTTGAACTGCTAATATACATAATAGACAGAGGCTAGAATAATTATTTAACTTGCTATCAATAAAAGAAATAATTAATTATCAGGATAGTAACGTGGACACCAAATATGTGGTGCGCAGTTTTGGAGAATAACCCTTATATCATCGGGAAATCCCATGTTATGCCGCTGAAATGGATTCATGAACTACCTTAAAGTTGTCTCCTCCAATTTCTTTTTCAAATTGTTCTTATTTGTTGTTATTGATGGTTTATTTATCCTACCCATAACATATCAATTCATGATCGAACAGATTAGTCATTAGTTTGTGGTTTATTGTCTTGAATGAGTTTTTAGTAATATTTCCAAGTGGTTAGCAACAAGTTATTCTAATTCTACACTCAGCTGATATGAAATAGCTTAGTGTTGTAGCTGGGGTTTTCTTTTCTTTTCTTGTTCTTGTTCTTTAGATTAGAGTGTTTGAGCTTTAAGCTCAGGCCAAGTCGGAGACTCCACCATCAGGGCCCACATCATGTGGTGAGGATGTTCTGTTCAGTTTTGTCATGTGCAGTAATGAGTTTGAATCTGATGGCGTTAACTGGGTCTATCCTGGAATCTGTGGTTCATCTGGTATTGTTGTTAACACCATATCAAACTGCCTTTTGAATGATTGTACACTGTAGTTTCATTGATTTCTAATGTAAGCTGGCATTGTATTGAAGAGCTGGACTCCTCAGACAGAAATACTTCCTTCCCGCAGGGTTCTTGTTGACTGTGAGGCTTTTGTATTTATTGCTGGTACCTTGTTTTGATTTGAGATTCTGCCATACTTTGAGATAAGTGTATTAGTTTGATAGTTATGATCTACCTGACAATCGGTAAGAGCAGACCGTTCTCATGCAGAAGGTCAATAATTAAAATCAGGGCCGAGTCAGCTGTTTGACTTTCAAAATTGTTACTTGTCGCTACCTAACCTGGCGCTCAGCAATACAAGGACGGGATAAGAACTGGTTACCTCAGTGTGGGGAAGCACTATAAAATCGTCATAATTGCGCGCTGTCACAAATCGGTACCTGTCCTGATATGACCTTGGCTGTTGCCAGGACATAATGCCCCAAACAAGCAAACATGATTTATATTCACATACTGAATTATATGGCACATAGCTAAGTTTGTCAGTCATATCAGGCAAATGTTTAGAGTAGTGTTCATAATGTTGGCATTGCTGTTGTTTTTGGGAAGTTTTCAGTCGCGTTGGCACACTGAAGGCTGCAAATCTGCAGCACTGTACGAGCACCGCCAAAGGTGGTCCCATGCGGCCAGCAGTTGGCTTCTGGTGGGTAGTGCTCAGAGGAATAAGGGGGTGGGCGGTGGGGTGGCGGTGCGGTGGGAGAAGCAGGCCGGCAGTTGGGGAAGTGCAGGGGAGGCAGGTGGAGAGAAAAAGGTAATCTAGGAGCCCAACCACAATCCTCTACGACGGCCACGAGAGGGAGGTTGGTCGGTGTAGTAGCATTATGTTTGATTCTAACTAATGACTCACTCTCCCTGGTGTGTTGGAGTTGCTCTCCTATGAACATCTGTCTTCATCAAGCCACTCGATGGCGGACTTTGCCACCTTCTTGTTTTCCTAGAAACCAGCCATAGTCACTTACTCATTAGAATGCTTCCGTCTTATCGACTTTCCATGTTCTCAGATAAGAGGGTCTGGGGAATCTACAGCGGACCACCAGGCTCAGATCTGGGTGAGCTCAGATCAAACACAAAATAGTCTAGCCACGGGGCCTACCCACAGAACAAGCAAGATGTGCAATGAGATCACTCCCCCCTAAAATTAGAGGAACCGGGACTTGCCTGGGTTTCAAGTCATCGTTTATTATTATATATTTATATAATACCTTGCTATATATCACTATGTAAGTATTATATATAAAACATATATCGTGATGTATGTATATAAATATAACACAAGTTAGGTGTTATGTATAATACATAGCTCATGTTATCTATATTATATATAATACCATCTAGGCATTATATATAAGACCTAGCTCGTGCTATACATCTCTATATATCACAATTTCGATGTTATATATATGTGATGTATAAGCATTCTGCGAGTATAAAGCCGCTTAAGGGAATTTCTATGTTTTATTATATTATATTATATTATTCCGATACTATATTATTGGCCAATGGGCTCTCTGCATGTGCTTGCCTCCTACTCATACGGGCACCGGTGGCTCCACCGACGCCCAACCATACTTCCGCCGCTACCGCTGCCACTTGTGACCGGAACTTGTACTGTAGCTTGTATTTATATATATATATATATATATATATATATATATATATATATATATAACAGCTAGGCCGTACTATTTATATGTACAATAAAACCTCTCTAACCGACCACCTCCACAGATCGAGAAACTCCCCTATATCGATCGCTTTATTTGGGTTATTACAGTACCATTGTAACCACATTCTAACTCCCTAAACTGACCACCTCCCTAAATGGACCACTTAATATCGCTCGCAAGGTAGATCGGTTTGGAGAGGTTTTACTGAATCAAATATTTACCAGCCGCCCCCACAAATATGCCCAGTTAACGAGGCGTTAAAATGATGAACATCACCATTGGGAAGACTGCGACACCAACGACCATCAAGGGAACTAAAGGAGCGGAAATAGATGCTTATAACGCCACCTAACGGGCTTGCTACCCACTATGACAGTAATTGATGATATTGTCTAGGCATATGTGAGACACTCGAACAACATTATTCTGTACAGAAACAGACACACATACAATCTCAATGTAAAGTCGCCGGCTGGTGGTGTGGCTGGTGTGGACAAGCCAAAGGAAAGCAATACAGGTAATGAAGGAAAATAGGTGAAGAGTGAAAGTAGGAGAGTGAGACTCCTTCATTTATTACTATATATAGGTTTTCTAGAATCCAAGATGGCAGTGGTCACATGGTTCAATCCACCAATCAGAGTACAATATGCTGTATCCAAGGCCTTGTTATGCTGGCTAGAGTGCCTTGTGGTGGCCAATGATCCATAAATAACAAGTGGTGGGACAAGTGAATTAAATTGGGTCAAAGGCATAGGGTGATTCTTATTAATTAATCACCATCATCATCATCATAACCATCATCATCAATCCCTTATATTTGCATAGTCCAATGGCTTGGAGTTTCTGCCATTTTTCTTAGATACTTAAATTAAATTAATTGTTATCATCTACCTCACTTTAGCTTGAAGTGACTTTTATTTGAAATGGGTAAAAGTTTTGAGATATTTGAAGTGCAAACATGTTAAATTCATTTTGGCAAGCATGCCAAAACTCTGACATCATAGGTATTTGCAGTAACACGTTCTATTAAATTAACTAAGTGTTCCCTTCCATGTGGCAACAAAGGCTTAATAAGTGCACCAGCATCTAAGTTAGAAATATAAAATCAAATCTGAAAATGTGATGCTTCATCGGCATATGCATCTTTAACCAGGAAGGTTAGTGAGGCACGATAGATGTTTTTGCAACCAGTTTACTACATTTTCCATGTTCCCCGCAGGCTTCTTATCTGGGAATTGTTCCTGATGGTTCGCCAACATGGATAATTTGAGCGTGAACAGGGAGCCCTACCATGGCGCCCCTGGAGTGCTCCCCCTGCATTTCCCCTGCCGGCTTCACTCAGAATCAAGCCCGCGAGACAATGACATCACGATCTCGCATACCCGAGAGTATGACGTCACAGGTCTTATATAAGAGCAGTTCACAACCACCTTCACTCACTTCCAACCTGGCAGTCAGACGAGCAGCTCAACCGACCACTCCACTCAGCCGCCCACCCAACCCTACAAACGAACAATCATACGCACAGGGTTGAGGGCCTAAGTCAAACATTCAATCTGTCCTACTACACCTTCCTACTGTACCTGCTTATGCATTGCTTGTTGTCATTAAAAATCCATAACATGGGCTCCTTGTTCGCGTGGTTAATTGCCAAACTCCGGGTCTGTTCATTCTTTAAGTTGTTTTCCCACCTCTTCCTTGGTCCAGCATGTCGACCAACATCTATTCTCATATCAGGACGAGCATCACTTTGTGACAGTGCACACTCGTGTCAACTTGATTGGTGCATGGGACAATGACAGCCCTCCCACCAATTCCCATAGGCGCATCCGTCACCCTACAATGGAGCCAGACAGGTGGGAGAAGTACGTGGGTTGACGGCTCACTGAACGGACCTCGCAGTGGAACTGTGCTTATCAATCCTGCTCCCACATCTGGGCTGGTGTAACACAATGTTGCGCAAATATTACATGACATTGCTCGAGGAACAATTTAATGGCGTCCATCGACAAAACAACAACATTCATTTCGAAGATGAAAAAAATAGGTTCTTTCAGTTTCACCCCCAGTATACAGTATGCACCAACCCGTCATCCGATAGCCTATAGTAGGTCTGCAAGATGAACAACCTCTAGTGATAGAAGAATGTGGTACTTCCGGTTCCGTCGGTAGTCTCACTCACTTTTGAGACGTCAGGGAGATTGGCTTATGTTCCAGTCCACAGAGTGTATTCTGGTTAGCTGATGACCAAGCGTAGAGAGGTAATGCTTGGAGCACTGCTTACAATAGGAACCGGTGGGAAGGGGTATCTTAACTCGACAGGCGTGTTGATATAGTACCGCTTAGAGAACGCCAACGACGGGGATACTTGTCGGTGTGGCTCTCGTCCTAGGCTAGTGGATTGGCATCTGTAGGAAGCCGGCGGGGGCGGTGTGGGTAGGGAGGGGGAGCGGTTGTTGTCGTCGTGTTGGTATGTTTTGTGTGTGTTTTTTTTGGTACATTAGTTGTCTAAGCAGTGGAAATTCCAGTCGCATACGACTGGTCTTTCTCATTCCACTGATCCTTGCCCTATCCTAGTAATGCCGAGCATCTGGCTAGGAGGTGACAAGTATCAATTTTTAAGTCATTGGTTTGACTCGACCAGGATTTGAAGCCATGAACCCCAGAGACGGACGCGCTAACTCATTCGGCCATCCAGTCTGGTTAATTGATTAAAGTTGCATAGTGTGGTGTTTTGCGGTTTCTGCCATTTTGTGAGATAAAATATTTTACGTTGATCATAATCGATAAGTGACCTTATGGCCCTGTCACATTACGGCGTATGTAGCCAGCACCGCCAATGCGGAAAATCACTTTTTTACATCGAGATGCATCAAACTTGTTGACGTCAGCGCAACGTAGTGGCTGTAAGCTTAGCGTGCGCCCAACGTTGTGGTAACGTATGTCGACGTGTGAGAAAAAAAACCCAAAAAGGTTGGGCACAATGTGTGGCTAAGGAGCTTCTTGTGTGTGCAGCGTGTACCTAGCGTTGGCATAACATGCTCCCAACGTACCGCTAGTGACTGTCCGACGTGTTGCACAATGTATGAGAGCGTAGTGCCAGCGTGTAAGCGATGCATGTCCAAAGACACTCCAGCATGTTTCGGCATCGCGCCAGAATGCCCCCAGCACGCCAATGTTAAGTGAGCGCCAGATGTGCGCCCTATACATCAAAAACGTTGAGACACGGTGGAGAAATGCGAACCACATGTCTGCCATACGTTATGCATATGTTAGAACAACATCATCATACGTTTGTGTTACATTGCCAAAGCACTGACCGAAGTCAACATAGGACACCGTAACAACAACATTCCTCCAAAGTATGTCTAATGTACATCGACATACGTCTAGCGCATACATAATGTATGGCAGACAGAAAATTCATACATTGTTAAACGTTGTCATGCGTCGAAAGTTTTGTGTATGCGCAAAACTTTGCCGACCCCCTGATGTGCGACGCTGTATCTCGACGAATGTCAATGGACATTGACGTATACCAATGCCTGCCTGACGCACGCATTATGCATACTGACGTATCCCAATGTAGCCGCAAAAGATCACATACGTTGACATACGTTGGTGCAAAGCGTCATAATGTAACAGCACCATTACGCTAGTTTGAAGTAACTTTTTTATTTGACATGGCTAACTTTTGAGATATTTGAAGTGCAACCATGCACAAGTAATTTTGCACCATAGGCTTCTATAGTAACAACTTCTAGTAAACTGCTTCAGTATTCCCTTCTATCTGGTGACAAATGTTTAACAAGTGCCCCAGTATCTAAGTTAGATATATAGAACCAAACCAAGATAATTGCTTTGGTTTTGAAATGGTATTCTTTCATCGGACTATGCAGCTTTAAGCAGAGGACCAATTTCAATCACGGACATTTGGTCTTCCTCATTCCAATGATGATTGCGCTATCCTATTTAGTAAAACTTCTTAAAACGGCATAGTCCGATGAAAAAGCGTTCAAAATGAAAATAATTAGCTAGATTTGATTGTACATATCTAACTTAGTTACTGATGAACTTATTCTATAGTTGGTGCTGTATACAAGGGGACACTGAGTTAATTTAATAGACTATTTGACTGCAGAAGTCTATGGTGTCAAAACTTTGGCATGCTAGCAAAATTAATTGTCTATGTTTACACTTCCAATATCTCGAAGGGTAGCCATTTAATTTAAAAGTTACCTTGTGGCGGCCTAGGTAGGGCCCAGTATTGAATCAGGCTGGGGCAGGGGTTCACCCAGGTACTCTTATAGGCACGAGCCTGCCGTGCCTACAAGACTCTTAGGTGCACGAGTGCCCCATGTGATAAAGACCAGTTAGCCCAGGACCCCTGGGTAGACCTGGGGAAGTGGCTAGGGCGCTGGACTTCTAGAGAATGGACAACATGTCCAGACAACCTATAAACTAGGAATTAGACTTGTCCTTCCCAGCCCTGGAGCGAACTACACCAGGACTACAGATGAGACGCAACAACCTCAAACTATTACAAGTAAGGTAGATTATACGTATCAACAAATATATTTATCTAAGATGACAGAAACTTAAAACCATTGGACCATGTAACTTTAAGGCATTGGTTTGACTCGGCTAATCGGCAGGCGGACACTCAACTCATTCGGCCACCCCACTTAGTTGATTGGCGTAAGAATCACTATTCTATTACTGAATGGGATATTGCATCCTGGTGCCGACAGTATGGTCATTGATTGCCTTATAAATCTTGCTATGACTAAGCATTTTCACAAGTCAGGTTGGACATGTCCTGGAAAGTCATCAACGTTCCCTGGGAAGTACCCCCCAAGCCCTCCCCAAAATACAATCAAGTTTGCAAGTATACTTGCAGTGTAGCGTACTTATAAGTGAACGTAGGCAGCACTATTCAGCTGATCTGATGAGTGTGGAATCTTAACAAGTTGGTTTGAACCTGTTGTGATGTCCCATAGCAAATTATCCCTCCCACCTCTCTATCGCAGAGGAATAAAAGTAAAGAACAAAAAGTAATTCCCCCTCCACGCACCCCCCCCCTCATTACACATTCTGTAATATCTGCAGTAGAGAGTGTTTCTTTATTCATTAGTGATGTGATGGGAATCAGTAGACTTCAAAGAAGACTGTTGTGCATTGCGACACCTTGTTAAGCTTCCACTAACGTCATGTCCTCAGACCGCCCCCTTTTATGTCCGGAAACTAAGGCGTTCTACGTCAATACCCACTAATTTGGAGTATGCGCATTGGAAGGCTCCCTCACGTCTAGTCAGGGAAGGTAGCGAACATGTTCAAGATAACACCACCTCCACTTTTGTTTGACTGAAATAATAAGTCGGTTGGTTGGTTGTTGAAGCTTTACGTTCTAGCAATATCTAAGGTCGTATCAGGAGGGGTACCGACTTGTGACAGTGCGCACTCATGGCAGTGTTATAGTGCTGCCCCACTGGCAGACCAGCCCACCAGCACCATGACATGATATCACACTCAGCCACATTATCCTGACACTGAGCTAACCAGTCCTTGTCCTATTCTATTAATGCCAAGCACCTGGCTAGGAAGAGATAAGTATACATTTTTAAGTGATTGGTTTGACTCGACCAGGGTTCGAACCCCGTCCGTTCGAATCCCACGATCTACGAAAACGGGAAACGGACGCTCAACTCATTAGGCCATCCCATCAGGTTATATAGTACTTGGCCATATGCATTGGTAGGTTTCTATTTCTCCTACAGGTGGAACTTGACCAGGGGAATGACATGGAGTGCTATGGTATTTTTTTTATTTTTTTGGTAAATGATAATTATATTCAGCGAACAAAGGTATCTTTTCAGCACCGAGGCACTGGTTTTTCAGGCATGTTATGGTACATTCATTCACATTCATAATAGTCTAAAATCAACAAAGTCTACAAATACAAAAAGAAGAAAAATGAAGAATAGCGCTGTTATGCAACAGCATTGAGAGATAACAGGGCATACATTATATATTGTCAGTGTCATGGTTAGGGTAACCCCACCCCCTACTAATATACATGGTGAATATGAAGCTATTCTGTTAGTAGATCTGATGCAGTTAACTCCTTGACTGTTCCTTATTCGGCATGAGAGGATTAAGCAGTTCATTACGGCTTTGAAAAGAATAACACGTATATTTAATACAGAATATATGATTTTTTTAAAGTAAAACACAACAAAAAAGAACTTTCAAAAGACATAACAGGGCATGTTTTTGGAAAAGAGAAACTGATGACAAACACTCCCCTGGGAAATAGCAAATACAGAACACAACCGTAGCAGCACAATGTTCTTGCACTGCTGCACTTTCTTCTTGACTGAAACCCATCTTTCACTTCCCTCCTCTACACTTATGTGGTGCATCGACTGACGTCCCCACCATTACACCTCCATGAAAGGTCAGTCTTTCGTAGCCTTCGGATCGATTCATCAGTGCCGGAACCTAATGGTGCAACATTTGCAGCCAGTAACCGTCAAGTTTACAAATTAACCATTCATGCACAATGTTCTGTAGGACTCTGCATGCACAGTGGATTGGTGGACTGCGGATTGGTAGATTGGATTGGTAGGACTGCACAAGCGCACCAGCCTGCGTGGGGCTGGAGGTGGACAGGGTGGGGGCGCTGGGGAGGTAGCTGATAAATCTGCGTTGTAGGCGATCATGCAATGCATTATTAATAGCACTCGGCATAGACCATCTAGTGTTCACCACAGAACACTCACTAATGGTAACCTTGGCCATCGGTGAATGATTAATGTATATGACCTTGAATGGTATTATCGACTATTGTTATGACCATGGCGGTTCTTTTAATGTACATGTAAAACTCTGAATGCATCTATTTTCCTGGTGAGAACATGGGTGTGCTTATTATGCCCATCGCTGTCCTGTCCTAATATGCAGGTATTGCAGGTATTGCAATACCTCAGGGAGTTTGACGCCCCTGCCCTGCAGAGTTGTAAACCACTGCCTTGTGGCACAGGTTCTTGGGGTTTGCTAAGGGAGCAAACTCCAAACAGAAAAACATGTCACTGTGGCAGCATTAAGGCCGACCAGCCACTGCAGGGACAAATACTTTTGCACCTGTCTTGACATGTTCTTAGTGGTGTGAAACCTCTATTTGCTCCCCGAGAGAGTGCCTCTGGTAACTTGCAAAAGCCAGCACACTTCAATACTTTTGCCGGCAGCTTTCATGAAATGTACAACCGCACGATAACAAGGAGGCCTTCTACAACCAGCTGGCAAGTACGCTCAGTGACATCCCTCGCACTGATAAGCTACTGCTGATAAGAGACTTCAATGCAAGGATAGGAAGCGACAATGAAAAGTGGCCCTTGGTCATGGGCAAACATGGAATCGGGAAATGCAACCCCAATGGCAAGCTCCTACTGGCTTTGTGCTCTGAGTTTGAACTGATAGTGACAAACACCATGTTCAAGCAGAAGGATGAACTCAAGACCACTTGGATGCATCCTCGTTCCAGACACTGGCATATGATCGACTTCATCATCACAAGGTGTGGGGCTAAGATGGACATCCACATTACTCAAGCCATGCATGGAGCTAACTGCTGGAGCAATCAGCAGATGCTGAGGTCAAAAGTGGCATTCAGAATATGACAAAAGCACAACAGGCAAGGGACAAATAAACCGACCAAGCTCAACACAGCAACACTAAGTACCATCAGTCACAGGGAGAGCTTCGAGCGGAAGATGGACAGCGCTCTCACACAATGGGAGGAGAAGGAAATCCCAAAACCAGACGAGGAATAGGCAGCTTTGCAGCAGGTCGTATACAACACAGCTAAAACATATCTTGGCAAGCCAGACAGAAAACACCAGGACTGGTTTGACCCCCAAAAATCAGGAGCTACAGAATCTTATGAGCAGAAGAGACCAAGCCCACCAGAGATTGTTGCGCAGACCAAGAACACTAAATCCGCCACTGCAGCATACAAAGATGCCTGCAGATTGCTACAAAAATGCACCCATGTATTTAAGTCAGACTGGTGGGAAATGAAGGCAGAGGAGCTGCAGAGAGCTGCAGACAGAAACAACATGAAGGGCTTCTACAGTGGACTGAAGGAAGTGTGGGGACCCGTGAAGAAGGGACCTGTTCACCTGAAATCAAGAGATGGAATGGAGACCTTTTCTGACAGCAAGAGAGTTGTGGCAAGATGGAGTGAACACTTCCAGAACTTACTCAGCATCTCTGTTGACATAGATCACAAAGCTCTGGACAGCACCTGGGGGTGATGGAATTCCTGCTGAAGTATGGAAGCACGGAGGAGACAATCTGTTCAACAGACTGCACCAACTAATCACCAATGCCTCGGAGGAGGGTTCTATACTCCAAGCATGGAAGGATGCCAGCATTTTAACCATCTACAAGAAAGGTGATCGAACAGACTGTGGGAACTATAGAGGAATCTCTCTTCTTTCCATAGCAGGCAAGATCTTCGCCAGGATCCTCGTCAACAGACTATCTATTCACATAACGCCTAATGTAGTTCCAGAGTCACAGTGTGGCTTCGGACATAACCGGAGCTCCGTGGATATGATATTTTGTCTCCAAGAGCTACAAGAAAAGTCCAAGAGCTACAAGAAAAGTGCATTGAGCAGGACCGACCACTGTACATAGTATTTGTCGATGTCACTAAGGCGGTTGGTACAGTCGGGATGACCGGGCTATGGCAGCTACTGAGGAAGTATGGATGCCCAGAGAAGTTCACAACTATGATCGAGGCTCTAGATACAGGAATGATGGCGAACATTAGTGTTGGAGGGGAAGTCTCGGAATTGTTAGGGGTTACCAATGGGGTCAAGCAAGGTTGTTTACTGGCCCCCACGCTCTTCTCCATCTTCCTATCAGCAATGCTCGACAAGGCTTTCTGAGACATGGGGGATGGCATCTATATACAGTCCAGACAGAGCGCTGACCCATTCAATGTTGCATACTTCAAAGCGAAGACCAAGACTACTCGGATACTGGTGAGACGGCTGCTATTCGCAGATGACAGTGCACTGGTTGCCCACTCTGCTGAAGAGATCCAGAAAATAGTAGATGCATCAAAGAAGTTTGGCCTGAAGATTAACATCAAGAAGACGGAGGTGCTGTATCAACCCAAATCTACAAGAACCCGAGAGGAGGATATCATGGTTGACGGAAACAAGCTGACCTCTGTTCCGGAATTCACCTACCTTGGAAGCACTATATCAAGTGATGGACGCATTGATGCTGAAATACAGAGGAGGATGGCCAAGGCTAGCGCATCTTTCGGCCAACTATGCCAGAGACTCTGGAACAATCCCCATGTGTCCATGCGGGTCAAAGGCAAGATCTACCATGCAATTGTGCTATCCACCCTATTATACGGAGCCGAGGCCTGGACAGTGTACAGACGACAGGTGAAAAAGCTGCATGCCTTCATGATGCGACATCTGCATTCAATCATGAGGCTAACCTGGAAGGACAAAGTGACAAATAAGGAAATACTCAAACGGACGGGGCTGCCCTCTATGGAAGATCTTCTGATAAAAAAAGAATCTCCGGTGGACTGGACACCTCATGAGGATGTCATCAGACAGGCTACCAAAGCAATCCTCTATTCTCAACTGTCTTCTGGTTACAGAAAGAGAGGGTTCCCTCGTCTCCGGTTCAAGGAGACCATCAAGAGAAACCTGAAGCTGAGAGACATTAAGACCGACTCATGGACATCACTCTCACAGCAGAGAGCTAAATGGAGAGCGGCAGTCAAGTAATGAAAGCAGTCTTTGTCACATCACGACCGACAGCATGATGATGATGATGATGATGTCCTGATATGAGATTATATGTTGTCAGGACGTAAACCTCCAACTACCAACATAAATATTATCCCCATTAACACCACTTGGGTTACAATAAAATCTAGGATTGTATGTTGGTTTTGAAAAATGTGATGCTTTTGAAGTGGGCGAGACTACTCGACCGATTATTTGCGGGCTCACATTTCGCGTGGGCACGCATTTTGCTCTTATTTGCATGGGCTCGCAACTGCCACATTTTCGAGGCCGGATTCCCTGCTGTAAAGCGTTGCTTGGATAAGTCGATTGTGACTATCCTAGCAACGATAGAAGGTCGGGCGTTCGGACCCAGACCCATCGGACATGTTTTTGCACGCTCCGATGTTTCAGCCGATATTTAGGCTTTTATTGTGGAAATTCCAAACTTATTTAACTTAATTATATGGGAGGGGATTTGGCTTATAACATACGTTCCACTGTTGAACTATATTTAACTAAGAACATAGGTTTTATTGATCAATTCATTCTGTTAGTAAGAGGTAAGAATAAAATGGTGAGCTCCTAAGAAGTGACATGAACGTTCCTTGCATTCTTTACTGTCCTCCAGACTTATATTATTAACCGCTATGGTCAACTTCAGATTGCTATTTGGATTTCTCTATAATCTTATTTAATTAAGGGCCTTCTGCCCATGGTCTGTCAGGAGTCTAACTCTCCACCTCGGGCAATGCTAGTCAAGGGTCAGGTTGGCAGGATGACAGACAACCGGCGGCAGGAGGCACAAGTCATTCACATGGAAACAATTATTTATATTAACACGTAGGGTCGCCTTAAGCGGGGGTGGAATAGCCCGACGGTTAAACTTTCATCAAACTATACAGTTTTAAGCAATTTGGTTGCAATGGATTGCACACATGAGTGCCTTCCACTCAGTTTATTGTTACTAGTACACTATTATTATGTCACTAGAATATAGTTCCATAGTAAATAGCAACTAATGAATTCAACAAGTTACACTAGAAAAACATTTCTTTTTAAAATTATAGTTACATGGACTAAGACAAAGAATGGTAAAATCTTGATTGCAATCTACGAACAGTAACAACCCATAAACAAGAACTCTTAAATTATTACTAAGATGAAGTTCAACAGATTTGATTTAAATTGGATTAGTGGTGCCCAGCGGTGAAAACAAGACTAGTGCTGGCACACTTATCTATTATTGCTAGGATCGAGAATTTCATCACAAATTAATTTGTTAAAATAGCAAACTACGTAACTTGTTGCCCCCGCAACATGCGTTAAAAGAAAAAAAACCAGATCTCAGCAAAAGAGAGCAATTTTGGTGAAGGCCTTGTCACACTACGACGTACGGCGCGGGTGCGGGCGTGTGTGTAACGTGTTGAAATAAATTCCAAATCAAAATAGGTCGGCAAACCTCACACTTTTTGCACTGCGAGGGATAAAAATGGGCATACACACAACATACACACAACATACACACAACATACACACAACATACGTAATATATGCAGAATGTTTCTCTGACCTATTTACAGCATTCATGTGCCTCAGAAAATGTTCATAAAAAGCGTTTGCATAGGCTGATGGTACGCTGACCAATGTTGCGTACATTACTCCATCGCTAGAAGTATGGCGCTGGAGATATAGCAGTCATACATTCGAAGTACGTTTGGAGTACGTTATGCATCCCTTGGCTGTGCGCGGACTGCACATTCCCAACAGGCTGAATGTATGGCTAACGGGTTCCAACCTATCCCAACCTACCCCTAGCATGTGCATAAGGTACGCCGACATATGCCGAGCATACACCAAGCGTATGAGAAACATATGAGCCATACGGCGACATACGTTGACAATTTTGAACATGTACACAATTTTGTTAGCGGCTCCTACGCCGATCTATGATGACCTATGATGCCATATCCGAAGCATATTCGACGTATCCCCAACATATACGTCATTCAAAACCAGACACAGATATTTACTTTTTGGGCTAATAAATTTATTAATCAGGCTTAATAAATTTTCACACAGCCTTATATTTCTATCACTATAGAACATAAGTCATTGAAGCTCCTCTCAATAGTACAATTGAGACTATTAGCTTTTAACTACTCTAACTTCGCAGGTGGTACAACCTGGTAAGACAATATGATTACTGTTAATCATTACTTATGTGCAAGTCAATAATTAAATGTTATATCATAATATTCATATGATAGTTATTCTTGAATGCAGGATTCTTTGAAGATACTTGAAAATGAAGACATGAGGCAGGAGCTAAGGGTGGATCACGGTCACGCAGTCAACTCCCATCCGGCACACACACACATTTGCACTTGCAGTACACACATCATCATTCAACATAGGGAAATAAAAGGGACCATTAGATCTCAGCCCTATCATAGTTAAGGATGTAAAATGGGTGGGTGGGATGGTCAAATTTACGTATTGAATGCCAACGATCCGTCATCGTCGATGGCCAGGTAGGGAATGGATTAGCCTTTGAATCTACTACCGGAAGTCAACTTCGATCGTAGCGACACATGCTATGACGGTATCTATGGTATTCATAATATCAAGCCCGTAGTCAGGGTTTTGAATTACGCATGTTACCAGCAACATGTACAATTCAAAACCAGACACAGATAATTACTTTTTTGGGCTAATAAATTTATTAATCAGGCTTAATAAATTTTCACACAGCCTTATATTTCTATCACTATAGAACATAAGTCATTGAAGCTCCTCTCAATAGTACAATTGAGACTATTAGCTTTTAACTACTCTAACTTCGCAGGTGGTACAACCTGGTAAGACAATATGATTACTGTTAATCATTACTTATGTGCAAGTCAATAATTAAATGTTATATCATAATATTCATATGATAGTTATTCTTGAATGCAGGATTCTTTGAAGATACTTGAAAATGAAGACATGAGGCAGGAGCTAAGGGTGGATCACGGTCACGCAGTCAACTCCCATCCGGCACACACACACATTTGCACCTGCAGTACACACATCATCATTCAACATAGGGAAATAAAAGGGACCATTAGATCTCAGCCAAATTGGAACACGAGAGCTGATGGTCCCTGCCTAAATAGGTTTTTTAATTTACATAATTAACAACACTGCTTGATATCGATCTTCCCAGTGTTCTTAGGCAGTCTAATGATGTCCCACACTCTCGCATATTCTTGAGCTTCCCCTCGGTGTAGGCTATGGCATGTGACCAACAGCCACCAGGGTAGTCCAGCATATTGCAATGCCATTCGCAAGCATTTGGTGAATAGACGACGACCAGTCAGAGGTGCCCCGTTCGACATCGCGAATGCTGGGGCGCCCTCATGCACCGGAAACTGGTGACTGAACTTAGTCCATGCATTCAGACGACAGAGTTGAGAACTGGGTACCCAGGGTAGTTCAATTTTGTAGACCTCCTCAGGCCTGCAAGTGGTTTTAGTGCTCCTGACTGTTATCGTCAGGTGTGTTTTTGTGTGCCTTGATGTCACCTCCGATCAGCATATGACCGTCATCCCCCAATACCTCGGAATAAAACAAATTTGACTGTCTTAATAAACATAGGAAACCTATTAATAAAGCAGCAATCAACATCAACCCATCATCACCAATTCCTCTGAATTTTAAAATCATTGTTTTACTATGCTCAGTCTTCAAAGGGAATGCCCTATTGTACCCTCTTATTATGCCATGTTCCCTCTGATAGTCCTGCTGTAAAATACACGCTAGGCCTGTTCACTACTGCGCGATTATTTTCTGCAAGTTGATAAAGCCAAAAAACAATATTATCAACGAGCAGCAATGAAAAAGTAAATCAAGGACATCACCAGTATGAGAAACATGCATTTCTGTTAACAGTTTTCTACAACATAATCCATGAGCGATCAAGTCAAATTTATTATCAAAGTACAACATACTGAGGGCAACTGCCAGGATAAGGGCCCCCCCATGCGGCATGTGGTATCACCTGCACCTCACAATCATTCAATGTAGCAACATGCCAAAGTGAGGAGATAACGAGTTCAACGCTAATACTAAATTTATCACTTCCAATTGAGCTATGTGAAAATTATTGCTTAGGAAAGCATGAGATCATAACCTGGAGAAAATTGAATATTACGAACGCCCCTAAGTTCAAACTGAGTAATCCAAAACAAATCTTCCTTATGACATGTACGGAGACAGCCAGAAGCAGCCATAATGCAAGCACCAGTGAAATTTTGAAGGCCATCCAAATTTCAAATAATGTGCTATCTCTTCTATAATTTATTAAACGTTCTGTCCATCTATCCATAAGCACGGGACCTCAGCTGCCAAGTAGTTTGGGATGCCAGTAGCCCTTCCTTCAGCACATATCTCCTGATAAGTTAAGAAGTAACTACAGTCAGATGTTAAATTTGGCCAAGATTTAAGTATATAGCATTGACCTGCCATTGGCATTTTCTCACAAAACAGCATTTCAGTCAATGGTCCACCATCTGACACGCAACCTGAAAGTCAACAATCCATTTTCACGCTCATCTAGAATGATAATAATGAATTTCTTGTAACTGTGGTGAATGGTGTAACATGTAACCCAACTCCATCTGAACAATTACATCTATTGTTAAATCCATAACGGGCACGATTATACCTTCCGATCCACCCGTGCTAAAAACTAAACAGTTTTTTGGAGCCAGCGGGGGCTCCCAGGCAGTGGAACTACAGCCAGAGCCGGTGTTCTTGTCAACACAATGAGGACTCTATTAAAGTCAGAAGGGATACTAATAGTGATAGGGTTCATATCATGCAACGCAACAACACTTAAGTAATCTAGCCTGTCGATAGGAACAACATGACTGGGTAACACAGGCAAGAAGCATGCAAATGAACTAAGAGGGAAAGTATTAATGAACTAGTACCAGGACTAGATTTTAGCTGAGTAAGGAGGCACAGGGCCAACCAGGTTGGGAAAACCACAGTTCCCACCGGAGATAGTGTAACCACAATGCTGACAAGCATTATGATGCAGTATGTGATGTGCAGCCATAGCCATGGAGGGCCAACCAGAGCGGGAAAACAACAGTTCCCACCGGTGACAGTGCCACCACAATGCCGACAAGCATTAATGATGGAGTCCCTGATGAGCAGCCCTAGCCATGGAGGGCGAAATGTTGTATCGCCCCCAGGCAGTGGAACGACAGCCAGAGCCGGCGGTCTCGACAACAGAATGAGGACTAGTAAAGTCCGAAGGAATACTAATAGCGGCAGGGTCCATATCATGCAACACAGCAACACTTAAATTATTTAGACAGTCTATAAGAACAACTTGACGAGGAACACAGGTAATAAGCATGGATATGAACCAAGAGGGAAAGTATTAAATAAACTAGTAGCATGACCAGTTAGGACTTTCTGGAGGCACAGGGGCCAACCAGGGTGGGAAAACAACAGCTCCCACCGGTGGTAGTGTAACCACGATGCTGACAAGCATTAATGACGGAGTGTGTGATGTGAAGCCCTAGCCGTGGAGGGCGAACCAGCGTGGGAAAACAACAGCTCCCACCGGTTGATGCGTAATTACAATGCTGACAAGCATGAATGACGGAGTGTGTGATGTGCAGCCGTAGCCGTGGAGGGCGAACCAGGGGTGGGAAAACAACAGTTCCCACCGGTTGATGCGTAACCACAATGCTGACAAGCATGAATGATGGCGTGTGTGATGTGAAGCCCTAGCCGTGGAGGACGAACCAGGGGCGGGAAAACAACAGTTCCCACCGGTTGATGCGTAACCACAATGCTGACAAGCATGAATGACGGAGTGTGTGATGTGCAGCCCTAGCCATGGAGGGCCAACCAGGGTGGGAAAACAACAGTCCCCACCGGTGGCAGCACCACCACAATGCAGACGAGCATTACTGACCAACACCATCTGAAATATATAGCAATCAATCAACACAAAATAACCATAACGACAAATTAAAAATAAGCAGTTGTAAGATAAACTGACGAAACGGTCGATAGAAATCAATCGCATGGTCACATTACATCACATTAATGTAAAACCATCCGACATCTACAAATAGAACTAATCACACACAGTTAACTTCAATTTTGGAATATAAAGTAACATCAACAGCAAAGTACAAAGTTTTCAAAGAACACACAACGAAAAACAACCGAGATAGAACGATCCCTTGGCCCCCATTCGGTCTAGCTACTTGAGCCCCCATTCGTAGCTACTTGAGCCATAATTGAAAACGCTTAAGACCGACAGACTTTAATATTGGGATTTATTATTGTCATGTTTTTATCGTCACAATCAACGTTCAATGTCATGGTTTCAAGGCTCACAGAAATTGACCCCACAAACATAACAGTATGGGTGGGTGGGATGGCTCAAAACCCAAGGCTTAGTAGTATATGTTGATCGAGCCGCAGCTAAGAGGAAAGTGAATCAAAACGGTTAGTTCGTTAACGTCAAATTCTTACGCCAGGTGGCGAGCCCCGGCGGCGGGGTTAATCTATAAATAGAATAGAGATGCTTTGTATCCATTCGGTGAGACGTCGGTCATACGCATTCAATTACCCATGTTTTCGCAACATGTACAATTGAAAACGCTTAAGACCGACAGACTTTAATATTGGGATTTATTATTGTCATGTTTTTATCGTCACAATCAACGTTCAATGTCATGGTTTCAAGGCTCACAGAAATTGACCAAAGTTTGTAGCTAAAGTTCTGGGTGCCGAAGAAATCGAGCATCTTGGTACATAAGAGTGTACCGCGTCTGAGGTCCAATGACCTAGTTCTTTAATGTCCTGGATTGAAGATCCTAGCGAGGCACAAGCTTGTGCCCCCCCTCGACGGAGACTGTGCAGCGTCACAGCACCTGGTGCCGGGTGGCCCTGGGTGGCCAGAGCAAGCCTAAGGGTGTCCAGTAGTGCACGTGGACGTAGTGGAAGAGCGTCGGTGGTGATGAAAGCCGGCCCCTCAAGGTCGGGCTGTGTCCTTGACACATAATTGGTCCAGGCGCGGACCGGGCAGTAGATGGAGCCTGTTATCGCCGGAACTGCGATGTTTCGTGGTGGATCAGTCCTTAGGAGAGTCTTTGAGGACCTGACATGCACGTTGAGGCCAAACCGTGTTAGCGTTACGTCGCGGGCACGCAACGCGTGACCTGAGTCCACAGTTGATGATGAGAGGAAAAGGTTGCTCTGCCGTAACAACGTAAAGTAGGCTATTAAGAGAGAAGCCGCCAGGACTGGTCCATTGTCTCCAGCAGCGCTGAAGAACCTGACGGCTTTCCTTATGTCAGATGGGGTCAGAGGCGGCGCCTGTGCCGGGACATGAGTAGATTGACGCTGGATCCCTCGTTTGACTAGACCCACCAGGTAGGTGTCAAAACTTTGAGTTGGGGCGCCCGCCGCTTGTACCCACGTCCGCGCGCCGCTGATGTAATTCATCACAGTGCCAGGCGTCCTTGTGTCAGACAGGTGTAGCAAGTAAGACATGACCTCATACTGAGTCGGCCTCAAAGGATCCCCTCCTCCCTTGTTGAAGAAGTGCAAGTACTCGTTGACCTGTACCGATTTGTTCTTCCAGGTTCCCGGTGCCAATCCCGCCGCTATGATGTTGATGATCCGGTAGTGGTGGTGATGGGAGTAACCTATGAAGAGAGGCAAAATATTAGTGGCGATTCATGGGTTACTTAGAGGATCGGAGTGAGGGCATCATCATGGCTGACGGCTATGGTCGTTAGTTTGAGATCAGTCGTCATTTTCCTTGCGACTTCCTCAGCCGCCGGGTCGAAGCTCATGCGGCTGAGAGCGTCCGCGAGCACGAGGTCCTTGCCCGGTTTGTGTAGTATTACTACATTGGTGCTGAATTTTGCCGCGAAGAGCCAGATCTGTCGTGCGCATGCGCAGATTATGGGGTCTCGACCAGATCCTGTGCTAAGGACTTGTTGTGATGTAGCATTGTCTGTGTTCACGATTATGGTGAACATGTGGGGTTCTGGCGGGGCCAGGTTTTTGAGGGCTACGACCAGGTTTATGGCTTCCAACCTGGCAATGCAATGGTGGGCGGCGATCATTGTTCTAGAATATCTTGCTGCAAAGCAGTGGGTTGGCGAGTGTGCTCCCCCAGCTTTGAGTGATGAATCACACTCGATGATCCATTTGGTGCGCTCCGCGGTGGGTAGTAGTACTATCCCATTGGATTGTGCCGCATAGTCCGTGAACCAAGACACATCTAGTGCCAAGTCCTCCGGTATTGCGTGTTTTCCCCTGTATGGTGCTGCCCTGAGCGCTGCAAGTATCCGTGACATGAACCTTTTTGCAGGCCTGATGCACTTTGCAATGTGCTGGAGCTTTCCCACCAAGCGCTGAAGTTCCCGGCGGGAGGCGAGTTTCTTGCTCTTCCATGCATGGCACTCGTCAATGACTTGTCGGAGTTTTTCATCTGGTATTTTCACAGTCATGTCTCTCGTTGAGATGGTGAAACCTAGCCAGTCTACCTCGTTGGATGGTGGGCTGCATTTGTTGAGAGCCAGGTCCAAGCCCAAGTATTTTGCCAAGCGCAGTAGATCCGAGTATGCCTCGTTAGCCTTCCCTTTCGTTGCAGCCGCGCCAACGAAATCATCTAAATAGCATAACGCATGGTGCCCCCGTTTTCTCATCATGTAAACGACCGCATTGGTCGTACGCGCACATGCGATGGAAGACGTGCGGCAGCCAAATGGAGGAGCGATGTCTATGTAGATTTGGTCATCTAATGTTATGCCGAGCAATGGAGTAGATAGTGGGCAGGCCCGTAGCTGCCTGTAAGCTCTGGCAAGGTCCGCACACCAGATGAAGGCGCCTTGACCCAAGCGGGTCACCTCATCTGCCAGGTCCAAAATGCCGGGAAGGGTGTAAGTGGCAGGCTGTCCCTGATATTGTGCCTTCCTGATGCCTGCATTTACGCTTGTTCCACCGGGGTAGCTTAAGTCGACTATGATTCTCTTTTTGTCAGAATTTTGTTTGTCACGAGTCATCATAGGACTGACTTGCGTCCATGGTGTGAAAGGTGCCTCCTTGAAAGGTCCAAGCATGGCGCCATGTCCAAGTTCGGTGTTTATGTAGTTGCGCATATGCATGACATTTACAGGGTCTGTGTGGTGGTTTGCCTTAGATGAAATGGGAGGCTTATCGGCGGTGTAGTCCGCAGGCCAACCAAATTCCAAGAAATCCGGTAGCTGTTTGTCATGGTAGTCGACGAGTAAAGCCCTCCAGGCTTTTATTTTTAGTCCGGATGGTATTGAGAGGCGTTGCCCGATGTAATTTGGGATAGCGGAAAGCCTAACTTGAGTGTAAATTTTCATGTACCCACGGTGATTGGTCCAGAGTGTCTCGTTAACAAATGGCCAAATGTTGTTAAGGTTGTGCCTGTATGTGGCAGGCGTATGAGGTGGGTCGTAGTGTATACTCTGATCAATCGAGACCATGTCGAGTACCTGGTCGATCCCATCAGTGTCGACATGGTCTTCGATCAGGAGTCTGTCGGGTGGCCTATCATCATAGCGTGGTGGGCTCCCGTGAAATAATCGTTTCACTTTGTCGTAAGCATCGTGCTTGTAATTGCTGTTATCCTCAGCTATTTTCTTTGCGTCTCTATGGATTTTAATTGGTTGTCTGCTTCCCATGTGAGTATCCGCAGTGCGCGGCGATGTAGGTGCAGACAGTGCGTGACCCCTGCCCCCGCTCAGCCAGTTGTCTGGGCGGCGGCCGTCAGCGTCGGCGATGCCGTTATGGTTGGAATTGATACAATGACTCAGTGCTTCGTTATCTGGGTCACTTGCCGCGGCCACATCAGTTTTTACGTCGCCTCTGCCATCCTGGAGTGCACGTGCGACGACGTCTTCAATATTTTCAACTGTGGTTTCTGTCTCGTTCCCGGCTGCCTGGCAGCAGTTAAGCGTGATTGATGGGCTGTCTGCGCTCCGACCCTCGTCTGTTGGTGCAAGTGCATGTCGTTTCCTTGTTCGTGAGAAATCAGCGTCACGTTTACGCTTCCTTACTTGGCGTGTGATTGTTTCGTCATTAGGCTCAATGTTCTCACGCTTTTGATGTGTGGAGTGACGAACGGTTCTCCCCCCACCAGTTGAATCAGAGCCATTTCGTAAATTATTGACTGGTTCTGCTATCCCACTGTCCGCGGTGCTATCCGATATTTTTAAGTTGAACTGTGCGGAATCAGTCCAACTGGCGTCTAAAAATCCTTTTTGTCTTTTGCTGGGCCTGCTGGGCCATTTACTTTATCGAAAAATCTTTTCTTGTTGAAACATACCTTCTCCTGGTGGGCGTTGGCACGCTTATATTTATTTGCACACCAGGCGCACAAATGAGCTTTCCTGTCTGGCTGCAGGCCGTGCGACGTTGAGAAACCACAATCCTCGCCCCAGTTCCACTGGCTACAAGGTTTCCCGTCCATGTCTTTGTCATATGTCGGGCGTGTGTGGTCCGTGCTAGGTTTCCCGTCTGAGCCCACGGCCGCTGCCGTCGGCGCCCCGTCATTGCGTCTGTTGGTACGGTATCCTTGCTTTTGCTTCTCGGTCCTGGTGCCAATCGCACAAATATCGCGCTGCACATCCTTGATGGCGTATGCGTCTTTCCAACCTCTGGGTAGGCGGCCGTCTGCGATCATCGTGAATACGGTCTCCGACCATTGGCGACATGTATGCCAGTCCCAGTTAGCGGCCATCACAGAGAGCTGATACATGTGTTCGCTAACGTGTTCCGCCCATCCGAGTGGAAGCTTCTTGTCCTTAGCCATACGGTACATGGCCGCGAAATATTCGTGCCATGATGCCTCCTCCAATCCGATCCTCTCGTTCCGATTTCCGCGTATGACATACTTGTGAGGTGCTAATATATTCGTACCTTTGCGTTTTCCCAACGCTGAACCGGCGGCGACGAGGAGCTCATTGACAGCTTCGTTGCGGGCGTCATCAGAGCCGTCCATGGTAAATGATGGGCCTGGGTTAAGCTGATAGCGCCTGTCATTGTGTTCGTAGTCATGATGGCGATCGGGTCTGCGGTATGATGCCTCACTACCCGATCTCCTGCGTTTATCATCATAGTCCTGATCGTCATGATGTCTCCTCGTCTGCCGCGGAGATGTTGAGCCCGTACGTGTATATTCCCTTGGTCGGTGACTGCCTGCACCGTCCGGGGTGCCTTGAGTTGATATGGCTTCACGTGGCGCGACGTGTCTGTGGCTGCGTGTCAGGCTGGGAGATCTGGATCTCTGGCGCCTGTCAACCCTTTTTGTTATTTCATTGATTCGTGCTTCGAATCCCTCGGACAAGTCAGATATTTGTTTTTGAATCCCTGCGAGTGCAATTGCCAGCGATGCCTGTGTGTCCTCCTTCGTTTTCTGTGCTGGTGTCCCTGGGACAGACTCCGTGCTGTCATCCCTTGCCTCGCGCCGATCCACAGTGCGGCTTGAACGAGATACGACGGGAGCACTGGTAGAATTATCAGCAACCAACCTGGATCTTCCTCGACCTTTCTTTTTCTGTTTCTTCGGTGAAGTAGACTGAGGAGTTGTAGAGACCTTGTCCCGTTTGTAGTGCGTTGATTTTGTTGGAGGCATTTTAACGCTGTCTTCCAGTCAAAACCCAAGGCTTAGTAGTATATGTTGATCGAGCCGCAGCTAAGAGGAAAGTGAATCAAAACGGTTAGTTCGTTAACGTCAAATTCTTACGCCAGGTGGCGAGCCCCGGCGGCGGGGTTAATCTATAAATAGAATAGAGATGCTTTGTATCCATTCGGTGAGACGTCGGTCATACGCATTCAATTACCCATGTTTTCGCAACATGTACCATTATAAACACATTTTTATGTCAATGGAACATATATCAAAGGAAAGAACGTGAAGAGACCATAAACCTGGCAGTCATAAAATTGATCTAATGTAAATATCAATAAAGTGACATCACTGTTAACGTGAAAATATGCCTAATTATGTGCCTATTGCTCTATAATAAACCAGCCAAAATGTGTGACCCATATTACTAGTTTTATGAGCAAGGCTGAGGCATGAATGGCAACTGCAATTTGAGTGAGACAGAGGGGACATTGTGAGCAAGTGCTGCGGATTAAATAACTCTCTGGGCCATCTATCAAACATCCTTAAAACATCACAACATGTACAGAACTAATAAAGGAACATTATGTGCACAGCTTAATAGGACATTTTAATCACCATTGAGTGATTTGAAGAAGATTATGTGGAGAAAAGCAAAACTTGAAAATCAACCACCAACCTTCATCACTAATACTGGTCCAACTGAAACAATGAAATGAAGATGGAGACAAATATGTGCTCTATATCATGAAACCACTAGTTAAATTGTATCTAGAAAACCCTCTGTATGGCGATCTGAAAGATACCACCTACTGCAAAGCAGCTCCGCGCAGCGAAATGGAGCTAGTGTTATCGTCGTCGCCGATAATGCATTGGAACACATATAGAAACATGTTCACCATAAAGACCAAATAACTAGTAGCATGAACTATGGAGACATTTGTTGGGTGACCTAAAAGTTATACAGGTGATGCGGATTCCGATGGACACAAGTCTGCCAAGGACACTTCCATTCAAATGCATTGTCAACGGCCGTGAGCAAATCTTCATACAGAAGAAGTCAAATATCTCCCAAATTACACCATCCAGAAACAAATCGCTTGGTACACATATAGAAAACAACTTTACCATGAAGAATATATTAAATTTATAAGGTTAGGGTTCTTGAATTCTATTAATTTTGAATAAAACTTACGTTTTGCACTGCGCGTACCGTCAAACTCAAGGCATTGTCAATGGTCGAGAGCAATCTTCATACAGAAAATGTCAAATATCTCTCAACTTACACCATCTAGAAACAAATCGTTTGCTATACATGTAGAAAACATCTTTACCAAAATATTATATTAAATTTATAAGGTTAGTGACGATGCTGTTTGATTTTGACGCATGCGCAGAAGCGGTGTGTCCCTCGCACCAGCAGCACACCGTCGTGCGCCCTGCAGCACTGTCAGCGTGGCCAGACAGCTGCACCACGCAGCACCGTCAGCGCAGTTAGCGCTGGCTGCACCACGCAGCACCGTCAGCGTACGGTGTTGTCTCGTGATGCATTGCCAACATAACACGGCGAAAAACATAACACGGCGAAAAAACGGCCGAATAACCCCGATCTCGTCGTCATATAACTGTAGTATTAAACTAAAACAATTCGAAATACATGACTATGAATGAATATAAAACAAATAACTGGTAATTTTGGATTAAAAGTAACCTTAATGGCAAAATAAAGCGAATAAAGCCTGGTACCCTGAATGCCAGGGTACCAGGCTAGAACTCCACAGAGCTAGCAGTGTAGTCAAGTATTATTTGACTAGTGTATTCTTTAGACATTATCACATATTATCATTGGCACAGATTAAAATGTTTGAAGTACAATTGAAATTTATCTACATTGATTTCTGTTTAAATCACACAATATCACTACTTACAGAACGGGAAACTCATCCTGCAAGGGTACGCACAATATTACCCACCTCATCGCTGTGGACCCTTCTCGATTAATACAAACCAAAAACGATTCGGAATGCATAAACATGAATGAATATAACACAAATGAATCAAACGTTGGTTAAAAGTAATGAGCCATAAAAGATACCCGCTGCCAGACACCCTGCCATTCGTCAAATTTACGTATTGAATGCCAACGATCCGTCATCGTCGATGGCCAGGTAAGGAATGGATTAGCCTTTGAATCTACTACCGGAAGTCAACTTCGATCGTAGCGACACATGCTATGACGGTATCTATGGTATTCATAATATCAAGCCCGTAGTCAGGGTTTTGAATTACGCATGTTACCAGCAACATGTACAATGTATGACGCCGTATGACAAAGTGTTGGTCAAAAATTGCATACGTTGGCATATGCTAAGGCCATATGTCATAGTGTGAGAGCCCCTTAAATCTGTGAGGAGAGGTGGGGGGTGTAGTGGGGTGGGGCTGAAGGCCTGTCACTTGAGTGTGCCGTGGTGCATGGATGTGATGAGTGTTGACTCTTAGCAAGTTGGTTTCAACCTGTCGTGACATGGCATAACAAATAATCCCTCACACCTCTCTTTCCTACAGGAATAAAAGTAAAGAACAAAAAGTGATTCCCCCTCCACCCTCCGTCCCCGTTACACCATTCTGCAATATCTGCGGTAGCGAGTGCCCATTTATTCATTACTGATGTGACGGCATCACTATACTTCTGAAAAGACTGTCATGCATTGCAACACCTTGTTAAGCATCCACTCACATCTGCGCAGACTGCCTCATTTTATGTATGGAAACTAATACCCCTGTCACATTACAACGTTTCTGCCGGCGTGCCGGCAATGCACAAAATATTTGCAACCCGTCAAGAGACGTCCAACTTTTCGGCGTTTTGGGAGAAAACTGGACGGGTTAGTAGCATGGTATTAGCGCACAGCCAACAAGGTTCGACGCGCGGCGGACGAAAGCGTCAACGTCCCGCCAGCGGGTTCCCAGCGTGTTGTTAGCGTGTTGTCGGCGCGCTGTCGGCGCATTGACGGCGTGGAGGCAGGGAGTTGGTATTGTGTTAGTATTGTGTGGACCCGTACACACCCGCCCCCCAACACGTCAGGACGCGCCGGCAGCGCATCCAGACCTGCCGTCAACGTGTCCAGGCACGCCGGCAACACATCCAACGCGCTGAAAAACGCTGGCGGAGTGCCGACAACACGCCGATAACACGCTGATGGCACGCTGGGAACCCGCTGGCGGGACTTTGCAGACGCGCTGACGGAACGGTCGCAGTTTGGGGGAAAAAAAGCCAACGTTAACCGACATTGATCAACGGTCTGCCAGCGTTCACCCGGCGCGCCGTCAACAGGTATCGACGTCTTGGTAACGCGTCCGTAACGCCCCCTCCAACCCGTCGGCGCGCGTCGGTCCGTGCCGAAAGTTTTGCACAAGCACAAAACTTTCGCGGCGGAGTGACGCGCCCCGACGGCCGCCGACGTCTGCATTCACACGTTGCTATCTACCGACGCGCCGGAAACGCCCCGGTAACGTACCGGTAACGTACCGGAGATGTACCGACGTTTCGCCCAAAATTGCAACACGTCAGCACGCGTCGACCCTCATTGGGCTGAAACGTTGTAATGTGACAGGGCCATAAGGCAGGGAAGTGAGGGTAATTGCCGCACAACAGGTGCCTACGGAGGAAGAGCTGTGGATAGAAATTTAGACATTTTATACAGTCTTTTATTCACAATTTCCCTACATTATTCTACAAACATCTACATCAATAATAAGAGTAGTGCATGCCGTATCCTTGAATCTGATTTAGAATGATGCCAGATGCAGAAATGTGATTTGTCAGATAAAGCAGCCTCATTGTTAAAGCTGCATCGTCCGATGAAATATCAAATTTTCAAAACAAAACCAATTATCTAGATTTGATTTGACATATCTAACTTAGATACTGATGCACTTATTAAGCATTTGTTTCTGCGTAGAAGGCAATACTGAGTCAATTTAACAGAACCTTTTACTGCAGAAGTCTATGGTGGCAGAGTTTTAGCAAGTTTGCCTAAACTAATTTTCCATGTTTCCACTCAAAATATCTAAAAAGTTTACCATTTAAAATAAAAGTAACTTCGAACTAATGTAAAGTAGATACTATATAGTGATCAATCTAATATATTTATCTCAGAAAAAATACAGAAATTCAAAACCATCAGACTATGCAACTTCAAGCAATTGTGTAGTTAATAATATATATTTTCAAGACGTTATGCAAATTTTCTCTTGCCTGTAATTAGCTATATCCTCAGTCTATTTCCAACAGTTGGCTGTTTTTTGCTGATCTCGTCACACAGACGGAGTGATGGACCTATCCTGATGTGCGAACAGGAAGAAGGCAAGGCGGGGGTGGAAAAAAGAGGCGTTTATTGAGGCGCCTCTGGCAACAGAGGGGGTAAACATGGCAACAGTGAAAAAGCTCAGGAGGAGCAGGTACATGGTACAGGGAAGGTAAGGCTCATGAGGAGCAGAGAACAGAACAAGAGAGTCTATAACAGGGCTCATACGGAGCAGAGGTAAAAGTTCATGTGAGGGGAGGGGGCGCCGAGGAGCCCTCCACCAGCTGAAAGAGAAGAGAAAAGAGGAGGAGAAAGTTGGGTCGGTGGGTGGAGGAAAAAGGGCAGAGTGTGGAGGAGGGTGGGAAGGCGAATGACTGAGAGAGGCCGGCGGGCGGCCTTATAAGGGAGGGCAGGAGGGCGGTGACAGGTGAGGTGCGAAAGCAGACCGGGGGGAGGTGGAGGAGGAAAGCTGAGAGGCGGGCGTCGCGCGAGGTGAGAATGCTGCGCGACGCCGGGGAGGCGGGCGGAGGGTCTCTTCCTCTCCACACATCAAGCGCAATGCTTCGCATTACGACCGATGTGCGAACAGGAAGAAGGCAAGGCGGGGGTGGAAAAAAGAGGCGTTTATTGAGGCGCCTCTGGCAACAGAGGGGGTAAACATGGCAACAGTGAAAAAGCTCAGGAGGAGCAGGTACATGGTACAGGGAAGGTAAGGCTCATGAGGAGCAGAGAACAGAACAAGAGAGTCTATAACAGGGCTCATACGGAGCAGAGGTAAAAGTTCATGTGAGGGGAGGGGGTGCCGAGGAGCCCTCCACCCAAAAGGAGGAGAGGGCTCGAGGCGCGCCCGATGGGGGGGGCGAGGCGGGGCAGATGTGCGCGCGCCGCCTCAGAGGTCAGGTTCCCTGTGGGGGCGGCGAGTGTCCGGGGCCTACGTCGACAGGGAGCGGGCGGCCAAAGATAGAGGAGGCCCGCTCCTTGGAGAGATCCGGTGAGGAGGTCCGGCGAGGGTCGAGCAGGGGGGCAGCGAAGTCCTCCGGGCTTGGTGGGGTGGGTGTCGGGGTAGGGTCGGGCGGGTTGACGAAGGCGGTGTCGTGAAGGTCGGCGGCTGTGCTATCTGGGGAGGGTTCCTGGTGAGGCTGGGCTCTGTCTGAGGCGTGAGGTGCGAGGTGATGATCCCCGGCTCTATCTGGGCGGCGTTTCGATCGATGGTCGCTGAGGGGTTGTCGGTGGAGGTCACGGGGCTGTCGGCAGTGGTGTGGGTGAGGCGCCGGGGAGGGTCCCCCAGGCCGGCTGGGGGGGGGCCGGCGGATCAAAAATCCGCCGAGGCGGCCTGGGTCTGGCGCTCACGGGCTTGCTTGGTGAGGCATCCGGCCTCGCTATGCATGGTTAGTATGCGCCGCACGTTGGCGCAATAGGCGCACACATGCCGGTACCTCTCTCCCACCTCGCCATGGGCCTCCCCGACGGGGGCCCGATCGCACGAGGCGGGCTCGCGGTTCCAGGCGGGGCAGGGGGCCCCGTGAGTGTGCCTATCGTAGGCGATGCGGGTGTCGGCTTGGGGCCGGGGCAGGTGTGCGCCTCGGGCCCAATCCTCGCCTCGGGGAGCTGGTGTTGCCGGGGCAGCTTGGGTGAGGGCGGCGGGCGTGGTGAGGGAGTCCATCCTCAGCATGTTGAGGGCAACTGGATCGTGCCATCCGTGGGGGAGCCTCCCGTCCGCTATCCAGGTGAATATGGCCTCGGAATAACGGCGGACGGTGGGCCACGGATGCACCAGGATGTCCCTCATCACGGTGAGGTGGTGGTGGTGTAGGCCCTGGATGGAGTGCGCGGGGAAGGCTGGATGGCTGGCGAGGGTGAGGAGGGCGAGGTTGTATTCGTCCCTGGTCGCCTCGCCCCTCCTCACCGGCTTCCGCTCAGGGCCCCTCTCCACGAGGTCCGAGGGGAAGATGTAGTCCGAGGGAATGCCTTGGCGCCTGATGGTGCGGTGCGCCTCGGCGGAAGCGAGGATGTCGCGGACGGTGTCGGCCGCGGATGCTGGGGTGTGCTCCTCGGCGACGTCCTGGAGGTAGGCCGGGGGCGGGGCGGGCCCGCCTCGGGCGGCGAGACAGTCGTACCGTTGGTAGTGGGGGTGGGTTGCCCCGGGCAGAGTCGCTTGAGGTGGAGGCGGGGGCCGGGCCCCGGCGGGGGCCCGGGCCCGAGCAGCTGGGGCGGGCGGCGTGGTGTAGGCGGCCTGCAGTTGCTCCGGTGCTCCTCGGGCTCCCCCCGACTCGAGGGCGTCCATGCGCGTAGTCAGGTGCTGCAGGGCCTCGAGTATCAGGGCTGTCTCGGCGCCCGAGGGGAGGCCCGAGGTCGCCGAGGGGAAGGCCGGGGCCGGAGGTGTTGAGCTGCCTCCGGGCGAGCCCGAGGAGGGTCCCGGCGTGGCCAGGGCGGTCGCCCGGGAGCTCTTGCGGCCCCTGCCCGTGTCCGGGCATGGTGGAGGAGCCTGAGGCGGGGCAGCGGTCCGAGGTGAAGCAGCGGTGGTGGAGAGCCAGACAGGAAAAAGGGCAGAGCGTGGAGGAGGGCTGGAAGGCGAATGACTGAGAGAGGCCGGCGGGCGGCCTTATAAGGGAGGGCAGGAGGGCGGTGACAGGTGAGGTGCGAAAGCAGGCCGGGGGGAGGGGGAGGAGGAAAGCTGAGAGGCGGGCGTCGCGCGAGGTGAGAATGCTGCGCGAGGCCGGGGAGGCGGGGGGAGGGTCTCTTCCTCTCCACACATCAAGCGCAATGCTTCGCATTACGACCAATGACCACATTTGGGACACTGATTGTCAAAGGTGCTCGCCACTGAGGTATTAATTACCAGAGGCTGCAGTTCTGGGTTCAGGTCATGAACGAAATCAAGAACTACTCCAATGAAAGAACAAAAATGAACTGGCCAAAAATCACAGACAATTCTCCTGATTGTGCTGCATGCAACATGAAGGTGATCAATATATTCACTTACAACCATGAACGCTCGACCTGGATGATATCTAGCTAGCACTCCAAGCAAGAAGCACTTTAGCGCCACTGAGTGGCAGCACCATCACCCACTATGCGATCTAGTTGATTTTGTCAAACCGACTCATGATGGTTTAGAGCGGCCCATCAAGCTCAATTCACCCCGAGCACCCGAAGCTGCAAGGGGCGTAGCTAAGCATACGCGCATACACCAAAACGTCCACATTGTTTTGTCAACAAAAAATGTAATAACAAAATAATAAAGAGAGAGAGAGAGGAGGCATGTAGGAGTCCGGAGTGTCGAAAACTCAAGTCTAAAATGTGTAAAATCTGCCACGCTTAAGCTTAAGCGGCCCCCTAAACCCCATGCCGAAATTAGGAGTACACATCGTTAGAGGTCTAGCTACGCCCCTGGCTGCCACCTTGTGTAAGGACCTGTTAGCTCATCTCAGCCACCCAACGCACCCCACTGAAACAGGAAGATTGCGCATGTTATTTGCAACATGGCCAATTCACGCAGGAGACATGCCGATCAAAAACCAACACGATATACTATGGCGCCCACCTACAACAAGACCCTAACGTTAAGCGATGTTGACGCTCCGGTGCCGCCACCTAGCAGATTCATAAAGAAACACAATGCACATTAAAAATACATACATGTGGCGACACTCTCCCCCATCCCAGCGCGCCCACGTCACCAGCCCGCGATAATTCGAATTGGCAACAACCGTTCCTGCCGCCATCTTCGAAGCACCTACACCTTTCTTCACCCACCCACCCACACCTATAAACAAAGAAACACTCAATAGGATGAAGGTCTGTGGTTCGATTCCCCGTCCCCCTCCCCCACCTCTGCCAACTTGGATTTCCACCGCTGTGTATAACTTACAGCCTCATCAAAGGCCAGTCGCTCTCATACCACATCTGTATGCTGTGAGAGGCTAAAAATCCCTTGGGTCGGTAAAAGTGTAGGCCCGGGCTTTCTATCGACAAACTGTCTAATGGTGAAAACATGTATTCAGACTTATCCATGATCGGCAGCATAAATCTTCGAGAAAAATAGGGTTCGAGTCCAGCCTTACCATCTAAGCCGGAAGCTGAAAAGAGGGGAAGATTTAACCTGTACATTGATGATAATTTGATGATATTTGACCTGCCCATTGATGATAACATGATGATAATTGACCTGAACATTGATGATAATGTGATGATAATTGACCCGAACGTTGATGATAACATGATGAAATTGACCTGAATATTTATCATACCATGTACATGGCAGCGTCTTTCTGACCTTAATTAAACCAGTATAGACCTACAGCGGTCCCCGTGTCATCAAAGGGTAAATAAAGTACCAGGAAACCTCACTGAACTTCCTATAATTGATACCTTACCGATTAATAACTGTCAGGTAAAGACTCCTGAGTGCGGGACCAGACCAATCCAGTATCACAGCTGTCCAGCATTGAAAACAAGCACCCTCACGGGAGCTTATACGTTATGGGCAAAATATAAAACTTGTCACAAAAAAAAAAAGAAGCCTATTAAATGATAGTGTTACACCTCTATCGGTCCAGTGTCCTAAATTATTCTTCAAACACTTGGAAATGAAATGATGAGGCAGCTAGGAAGAGTGGATTTGGGAAAAGGTACCTCCATTGTGTCATTTTAATTGTTGGGTTGCCCAGTGCCGATTCTCACAGCCTCTGTGTAGTATGTGAAGCAGCGCCATGCCTGCTTAAATCAGCTCAGCTGAGGCTAAGATGTCATATACATGGTATGCGCTATGCAGTATGCGGCATTCCATACATGGTATGCAGCATGTGGCATGCGGTATGCAAATGCAAAGGCAAATGCAACAAAAAATCGAAAAGCATTTAAATGCACAGTGGTGATTCCATATGTCCAGATGTGAATGTGAATGTAAATGTGAATGTTTAATGTGAATGCGAATGCGAATGCGAATGCGAATGCGAATGTGAAGGCAAATGCAAATGCAAATCCGAATGCGGCAAAGTGGATCACTCAATGGACCGATCAGTGCGAATGAGAATGAGAATGCAAATGCCAATGACATGCTGCATACCATGTACATGGAATCTTAGCTTTACTGCGGCCAGGCACGGTGTGGGTCCATTTACTTCCAGCAGTGTTGCGGTTCCCATAATGGACTCTAAAACTGTTGATGTGTTGGTTGGTTGTCTGCTCAGCTGCCTTCATAAGAGACTCACTGGGGACATGCCCAGTATTGCCTCGATCCCCTCCACACACACGCACACACTGTACACCCACTCAGGTAGGAGTTAACGGCTCCAGTATATTGTGAGCGCACTGCTCAATGGTGGGACCGGAGGTGGTGGAGAATCAGTGAGAGCGCAGGTTTCTTGTGTGGTAGGTGGAGAGTTTGAAAGTCCGGCTGAGTCAAGCCGATGACTTACAAAATTTATACTTGTTGCTACCTGGACTGACGCTCAGCATTACTAGGATAGAGGAAGACTGGTCTGCTCAATATCATGACAGTAGATGCATGACTCCGAACAAGTTACTATTTGGTGAAGAACTCCGTTTAGATGCTGATCTGCAATTCGGGGTAGTGAGTTGTCAAGTAGGATGGCCTTGTGAGATCGTGTTTGTAAGATGGCTGGAGCATTGCTTTCACCACACGTATGGTGTCATACATGGCTTTAGGCCGAGCAGCGACTCATAAAAAATCTGACTACGGGCCAGCTGCGTGGCATCAGTTTAAGGTGGGAGATCGAGTAGTGCGGTGTCATGCACAGCTTACTAGGGTCAAACTCCCGAAGAACTGGGATGGTCCCTTTACTATAACAGAAATTGTCTCTGGCACAATGGTTATTATGAAGGGTAAGGATGGAAAATACTGTAAATCTAATGTTAGGCGTCTTACGCTTTACACCGAGCAGATGTCTAAAAATGCTGCGTAACTGGTTGTGTAACAGGGATCGGAGTAACTTATGTATGCCAAACCCATGGAGACCGTACAACCTTCTCATCCCACATATTGGACCTCATGTCCAACGTAAAGTCCAGCCACCAGATATTCCAATCCTGCTTAATACCTGTATATGGCTTCGGACGTATCGTCGGAACATGCGCAGAACCAACCATAGGGTAGCTCAAAACATTCTTATCAAGTTCCGAACCACCCTAGTTACAAGACTCCCAGTCTGACCCACCCCCAATAGAAGCAGGCTCCCGGATCACAACCACTATTGCTGGATACTCCCCAAATGGCCTCATTTCCTCTATTGAGTATTGATGGCCTGCCGGCAGCTCAGGCAGTGGCATAATGGGGAGCTTTCAGTTTGCATAACTCTCTCGTCAGATGGCGCACCATGCTGGTCTCTAATGCTTTGGTTGGACAGAAGCAGTTCCTTCTACTATCAAGTGTGTGTAAATAAGAAGGGGTTGAGTGGGTGTAGTGGGGGTTGAGTGGGTGTAGTTGGGTTTAGGGGTGATGGTGTGTATGGTGGGGGTGTATGTTTGTGTGGTGGCGGTGTAGGGGTGTGGTGAGGATGTTGGTGTGTGGTGGGGGCTGGGGGGATTTAGGGGTGTGTGGTGGGGGTGTGTGGTTGGGTGTAGATTTGTGTGGTGGGGGCATATGTTTGTGTGGTCGAGGTGTAGGGGTGTGGTGAGGATGTTGATGTGTGTGGTGAGTGGGTATGGTGGGTGTGTGGTGGGGGCGTATGTTTGTGTGGTGGGTGTGTGGTGGAGGTGTAGGGGGTGTGGTGAGGATTTAGGGTTGTGTCATGAGTTGGTATGGTGGGGTGGGTGTGGTGGGGAGTATGGGTGTGGTGGGGTGTATGGGTGTGGTGGGGGCTTAGGGATGTGGTGGTGGTATAGGTGTGTGTGGTGGGGGTTGCTGGTGTGTGTGGTGGGGGTGTAGATGGTTTGGTGGAGGTGTAGGGGTGTCTTGCAGAGTGGCACCTTACAATCTTTAGCATCCCTAAACCCCCACCACACACCTACACCCTCACGACCACGGTAAACCCACACCACACACCCCACCAAACACATGTATACACCCTACACCCCGCGACAAACATCTATGCCCCCAGTACCCCTTACACCCCCACCACACACCTAAACCCCCACCCCACACTTACACCCCCACCACACACTTAGACCCCCAGCACACCTACACCACGCACACACCTACGCCCTCATCACAGACACCTACATCCCCACCACACACCTACACCCCCACCACACACCTACACCCCCACCACACACCTACACCCCCACCACACACCTACAACCCCACCACACACCTAAACCCCCACCACACAACACCACCCCCTCACCACACACATACATCACCAACACACACCTACACCCTTCTATCCAACCATGATGGCCGACTTGGACTGGTAACGGGTGCTGCTACCAAGTGTATAGCGAGAGAAATGGTTCATGAAAGGTCACCATTGGTAATGCATCCCCATCTGAATGTGTCAGGTAAGGAATGTCACGTATATTTACAATAGGTTTCCCCACATATATGGAATCCTGAACAACCCCACGCTGAAGCCGAACAGGAGCCACCCCACAAGAATTATATTCATGATAGGGAGAGGCCACTGGCTCCCTCAGATGCTTGGATCTAACACCACCCTCCCGCTGGGAGGTCCACTGCAGATTCGGTAATCCATCCGAAGAAGCGGAGTATGCACCATGCGCTGGATACTGCGATTTCAGGTTCTTCAACCACGTCGCTTCATTGTCCCTATCACAGTCCTCACCAAGACCCAAACTACGTCTAAACGCTGCATTCTCGCCTGAAAGGTTCATCAGTAAGAGCGCCTAAAGCAGAATCTATGCTACACATTTTGGCAGCCAGCAACCGTTCACATCTAAGGTTCTCTTCTTACTTCTGAATACTCAGCACATCCCCCATGGAAATTTCCTCAGACTGGCCTAAGCAGTTTGCTGCTCTTTGATCAACTGACGGTCTGATTTAACTTCCTCAGCCAAAATGTGCCATACCGCGTTCAGATCTTCTAAATCACATGAAAACCGGGCTGCATTGGAGACTCTTAAGTCATCCAACCCCCTTCATTCCCACGTCATCCGGTCCAATTGGATCCGCTTCCAGGTTTGTAGGTGGCAGATGCGCATCGCTTCATGAAGCTCCACCTTTGACTGTGCCCCTGAAAACATATGACCCATAGCCAAGTCATCCCCTAACGCTGATGTTAATGAGTCATCGGCCATGGGCCCTGTCTCCAAAGCTGTGGCTGAAACAGGATTATACTGTCCGAACCCCGTCCCACCAGAACTGAATGCCAAACTCCCTCATGGCAAATACTCTAGCGGCGCTTCCAGCACAGAACTACTGCGTATGCCCAGACCGAGATCATCGCGACACACAGTAGTATTGCTACCCTTGAGTACACCCACCCGCGAACCATTGCTGATCGACAGAGAACATATATCATCAAGAGTGAAGCCCACCTTCACTGTACTCTCTGGTTCAGCCTGCCGAGTGTTCATATCACCCGAGAGAACATTACGCGCCCCTTCCTTTTACTGCGGTAATGCTGTTGACTATTGAATGAGCACCCAACTGGGAGCTAAGTGCGCCATCCAGAGTCGCCCTCGGTGTAATCACAGAGGCGAAACTTGGCGGAGGACTGCTACTCAGTTGTGCTAACTGCATCCAATAGTTGTCAGACTTGTCGATGCCTACAGCGCCCCCGGTTGTAACCAGAGGTGCCGGCACATGGGTAGTCATGCCCCCCCCCCCGACCAATTAACACCTCCCAGCCCTCCGCGATGATGCCGTTACCTGCACTTTGAATAGAAGTGTCACCTTCATTCACCACAACAGGCTTGGGAAGAGTGCAATGCAGCGAAAGCACCAAAGAAGCATTTACACTCACTGATGGCCCTCCTGTGATGGGACGCCAACCAGCATCAATTTGGTATGGGCGCCCACTATGCAGATGGGTGTCGACATCCCCTCCATACTAATCTATGAAGAGAACAGAGCTACAAAGACCTAGAACAGGTCCATCACTCCTGAATCACATCACCATATATAGCACTATATATAAGCATTATAAGCATATCAAATATATAAGCATTATAGTGTAACAAGCAGTATGATCAGGAAGACCAACTGTCTGCAAGTGAAATTTCTACCACTTAATCAACTAATGTGCGAGCAAATTCTAAAATTAAATACAAACATGTTCTGTCAATATAAATGTGTTCGAGTGATGCATGGATTGATGACCATACCTACCCAAAATCCTTATTTCAGGTTTCGCAAATACATACTCATATTAACTCGTCGTGGTGACCTTATAGGTGATACAGAGTAACTTTGATATATATTTATCCTCCGTCTCATTAGAGTGACAAGGTCAGCGTTTCTTAGAACGTAGCTGGCAGAAGTCCAGTTGTACACTTTGTAGCAATAGGAGCCGTCATATCAGCGATCCAAGAACCCCGAGGATACTTCATTAAATAGCCATCTGACCTCAGCTAAATTCACAAGCCACTCATCACTCACGCTCTTTGATGTATGTACAGTGAAACCTCGTTTTGTGGACATAATTTATTTCTAAATATTGTCCGTGAACCAAAACCAATTTCTACATGAGAAACAATGGAAAATGAGTTAATCCGTTCCTGACTCCCAAATGAAAGATTTGTGTAACCTTTTATGTGCTTCAAATCTTGCATGAAATAAATCAACAATAATTATAAATGAAATAGAGCTTAAGCTGCTATATGTCTGGATTAATCGGATCTCTTTTTTATTTGATGAAATTGTCTTCTTTATTTGATGAGAAAAATGCCTCCAAATGTTGACACAATTTCCAGAAAAGTGACTACACAACCCTGAATATATATCTGAATACATGTATATATGAATATATATATATCATCTTCTAAATCAGATCTTCTAAATCGGGCAGTATAAGTATATATATATGCTCGTAAACTGAGAATGTGTTCAGAAATCGATGCACTTTTTATTAGAAAAATATGTTTGTGAACCGATTGGTTCACAAAGCGAGCTGTTCGAAAAATGAGGGTTCACTGAAATGGATTTGAACCTGCACACAGATAAGCTATGTATATGTTTAGCATGTTGGAGTTATTTAAAGTTGCATACTCCGATGGTTTTGAATTTCTGTATTTTTTCTGAGATAAATATATTAGATCGATCACTAGTATCTACTTGACATTAGTTCAAAAATTACTTTTATTTTAAATGGTAAACTTTTTTGAGATATTTTGAGTGCACACATGGAAAATTAGTTTTGGCAACCTTGCCAAAAACCAGAGACTTCTGCAGTAACAGGTTCTGTTAAATTGACTCAGTATTGCCTTCTACGCAGAAACACATGCTTAATAAGTGCATTAGTATCTAAATTAGATATGTAAAATCAAATGTAGATAATTGGTTTGGTTTTGAAAATGTTATATTTCATCGGACTATGCAGCTTTAACGCGGCGTTCTCTGTGGCAGAGTGGTTAGAGTGTCTGACTTTTTTCTAGGTCAGGCTCCTAATCTGAGGGTCGGCGGTTCGATTCCCCATGTCCCCAGCTCTGCCAATTTGGATTTCCACCGCTGTGTATAACTTACAGCGTCATCAAAGGTCAGTTGCTCTCATACCATGTCTATGTGGTGTGGGAGGTTAAAAATCACTTGGGTCGGTAAAAGTATAGGTTCGGGCTTTCTAACGACCAGCAGTGGAATGAGGAAGACCAGTCATCTATAGCCGTGTTCACACGGGGAATGTAAATCGATTCGTAGAAATCGACTTGCCTAGTTCGACGCACATTTCCTGTGTGAACAGGCGGCTGAGTCGGATTATGCCTGATTACGCCTGATTATGCCTGAATCGATTTGTGTGATGCGGATACTGTAAACCACCTGTGGAGGTCGATTACGTGAAGCGATTTCTGTGAGGCAATTTATTTGGTCCGTGTGAACGCACTGAGGCGGATTAAGCACCTCACACGCATGCGCAGTCGACACCTTAGTTTGTTGACTTTCCGGTCGATCAAAAGCGCATATTATATAATTTAATTAACAAAACAGCTATCTATACACAGATATTTTTGTCATCATTTATTTTTAGGGTTTCACTGCCCAGCAGAAGTTTTGACCGTTCCAAACCAATACGATTCATTAAATACATATCTAGGTCGAACCCACACTCTCTCGGCTGACGTCGGCGAACCCAAACTGGCGCTGGTCATACTGGACTTGCTCATGCGCAGATATCGATTTCTGGCCCAACTACTGCCCGTGTGAACGGTCCGCTAATTCGCCTCACCTGATTCGATTTGTCTGATTCGCCTCACATTTTGCCCGTGTGAACACGACTTAAGACTGAAATTTCCCCTGCTTAAACAACTAATGGACCAACAACAAAAAAACAACAAAAAATGCCAGCGACATAATTGGCACTGGCACTATGAACGATTGTATTTAGTGTGATTATGCAATGCCAAGATAGATCCGGTTTACATTTATCTCTCAATCGAATAAGACAGGGATCCCTTCAGGGATAGTTGCAGGGTTCCCATTTCCACACACACCCTCTGCAATCCTCTGTGCTTTACGGGCATTGACATCAACAAGTGTTGTCAGTCAATAACAAGAAAACAATCTAAAGAATAGACTTACAAGCACAATATATATTTATGTCAATCTGTAATCTGGTGCGTCAAGAAGAGAGAGTGAGAGCGCATGGACAACCACAAATTAAAGTTACATAATCTGATGGCTTAGAGTTTCTGGCATTCTTTTTTCTCTTGAAATGAATATATTAAGGTGATTGTTATAATCTACCTTACTTTAGTTTTTCAAGCACTTTTTATTTATTTTCAATTATCAGTTATGCCCCACCCCTACTAACGCTTACCATACTAGTCTAACATAGTTACCTCCCCCTGTATGTTTCTTTTTTCTCTTTTCTTGTTCCTTCATGTACCGATGTTTTGCTTATTTCCCTGTAATTGTCTATCTATATATTGGTTTAGATCTGTTTACTGTGTAGAGGCAATTGTCATTTGGCCTGGAAAACCAGTGCATTGGCACTGACCACATGTTATTCAGAGGAATAAAAACACTTGAACGAAAAGAATGTGTTAAATTTGGGCATATTACATGCGTAAAGAGGTAAGATTAATATTTGCCTGCACCTACAATTTCTGACAGCATAGGCTTCAGCAGTAACAGTTTATATTACATTGACTTAATATTCACTTCTGTCCAGCAATAAATGCTTAATAAGTGCAGCGACATCTAATTTAGATGTGAAGAATAAAATCTAGATAAGTGTATAAGTGCCTTAATTTAGAAAAGTTGATGTTTACATCGGACTATGCAGCTTTCCGAAAACTGTTAGATTAGATCCGCATGTCCAACTTCAATAAACAATTCTGAAGACTACTTGTTGTTGATTGAATTCCCCTCTGCTTAATCAGTGAAGAATATGAAGAAACAAATAAAATAATGCAGCCAAATCAATGTTGTCCTGACATATCAGCTGTCCTGTCATTGGAGGGGAGATCACAATTAAACAATGAGCTTGTATATTGAAAAATGTGAGCAGATGACAAAGGTAGATCAATAAAACTAGCTATATGTCATTGTCGATGTCGGGTTTGTCAAAGACAATTTTTTTTTTTTTTTTTGGTCAATTAGTTGTTTAAGCAGGGGAAATTGCAGTCATAGATGACTGGTCTTCCTCATTCCACTGCTGGTTGAGCCTACACTTTTACCGACCCAAGGGATTTTTAACCTCCCACACCACATAGACATGGTATGAGAGCAACCGGCCTTTGATGACGCTGTAAGTTATACACAGCAGTGGAAATCCAAATTGGCAGAGCTGGGGGCATGGGGAATCGAACCGCCGACCCTCAGATTAGGAGTCTGTCCTAGAAAAAAGTCAGACACTCTAACCACTCCGCCACAGAGAACGCCATGCCAATAGATGGCTGAGTTTGTATGGTGGCCCATAAGCATAGCATATATCATGACAGTATACACCAATATAAAAAGGGAGGTTGAACTGCAAAATAATGCACTAAGCATCCCAATATAATTAGCCCACCCACAATTCAATACTGATTATCATGATTGATCGGCTTGAACTGTAAAAGCAATTGCAGCAACAACTACCCTACTATTAAATGATTGATTGTTGTTTGTTAGCTTAGCGACCCAATAATAAACAAAGTAAACATCGGCTATTGCTGGGGGGGGGGGGCATGCAGTGATTACATATAAAAAGGTTTGTTTTTTATTAAGTACATGCAATTGTACATATAAATGCATGGGAAACCAAATATTAATAGTACTAGGTTGACCATATAAAACAAACTATATGATAAGTAAAACAAAACAAAAGACGATAACAATAAACTCAGCAAATTGAATATGGAAACTAAATCTTCGATAAAAATATAATTCTTTACAAATGATTCCATTACACCCCCATTACCAAACAGAGAATCTTTAACTGGCTGTAGGTGAGGACATCTCACCAAAATATGATACAATATAAATCTACCCTGACAGTGCTCACCCTAAGGTAATTGGTTGGTTGATTGTTGGAGTTTTACGTCTTGGCAACATATAAGGTCATATCAGGAAGGCCCCCAAAGGTGAACGATTACCATTGAATAAATGGGGTGCCAAGAAGGAATGGCGGAGATTATTCTGTCAATAGGCATTAGAAGCTAAGTCTAACAATGACAAAGTATGATTTCAAAGCAGCCACCTCATTTGACAAGGGTTGACCAGACGGGGTGTTCGAATGAGTTGAGCGTCCGTCTCCTGTTTTGGGAGATCGAGGGACCCAAACCCATGGGTTTGTGGGTTCGAACCCTGGTCGAGTCAAACCAATGACTTTCAAATGCATACTTGTCTCTTCCTAGCCTGGCACTCAGCATTATTAGGAAAGGGCAAGGACTGGTTGGCTCAGTGTCAGGATAATATGACTGAGTGGGACATCAGCTCATGGTGCTTGCAGCCTGGTCTCTCCATGGGGTAACACTATAACGCTGCCCTGAGTGTACACTGTCATAAGTCGGTACCCGTCCTGATATGACCTTAGAAGTTGCTAGGATGTAAAACAACAAACAAACGACAAGGGTTGCATGGCGTTGCTGATATGTGCTTATGGGTGAAGCAATTTGCTAGCCTTGTTAATTTTCAGTTGAAAACGTGTTATCAGCGAAACTCATGTTGGAAAATGTTAATGTAATACTTGTGGTAATACTTTGACACCATAAAGAAGTTTACAGAAATGACAGATTAAAGAAATTGATCCATGTGGATTATGAAAACTACTGCACAGCGGCGAAAACAAGTGCATGCACTTAACCGTTATGAGCAGAATAAACAAACAATCACAAACAAACAAAAACACACGCAAGATGTAAGATGACAAGGTCAAGTGAGGTTACGTAAAATACAAAATATTAATGTTGCCAAGACACTGATACCGGAAGCAGCGAAGATACTGTTATTGTAGTGAACATTCATCATGCACGTACCACGCGCCCATGGGGGAGGTTGGGAGTTTGATTCCTAGTCAAGTCAAAACAATGACTTACAAAATTGATTATTGACGCTTCCCAGCTTGGCACTCGGCATTAATAGGATAGGGTAAGGACTAGTTAGTGGGTGTGCCAATAAGCAGGGCTTCCCTGCTTTGTGCAGTGTTGCCATAATACCAATTCCTGTACTAGATCAAAGACCCTATAATACTAAGATGGCTCACTCAGCCTGTACTGTGTAATCAAAATGATCAAACCCACCACTTGGTACGCTGGCTGTTCTCTTGGTTAAACAGTTGCTATATTATATGTATAAATGTATAAATAAGCAAACAGGGAATGAGAGAAAAAGGCTGGGCTTGGTTTGGGTTGAGTTTATTTTCTCTGGTAGGAAATATATGCCCTACCGGAAGTAAAAGGACAATTTTGAAGTGAGGCAAGAGGCAGACGGTGCGGAGAGAGTGCCCAGACCAGGGTTCTGCTCAGAGTCATGGTGGTGGATAGATGGGGGGAGGGGCCCAGAAGGGGCCCCCGGAAACATTATGGTCTATTCTTTATTTATATTCACATAATCACTTATATAGCACATAAATAAGCGAACAGGGAATGAGAGAAAAAGGCTAGGCTTGGTTTGGGTTGAGTCTATTTTCTCTGGTAGGAAATATATGCCAAACATCCCAAGGATGCCGCCAAGCCAACCAAACCTAGAGTTCAGGAGGGGGGGCCGAGGCCGAAACGGTGGCCAAGGCGGATGCCACCCTCATATCGTTCATGATGCGGACACTCAGGGGGGACTTTAGGTAGAGGAAAACTGTGTCGCTCGACCAGTCACCCCGAGTCCTTAGTTCCTCAATTGTAGCTCCGCAGAGCAACAGGTACGTGCACCCACCCCGGCGGAGCGAGTGTGACGAGATAGTGAGTGGGTTGAGCCCGACCTCTGCTGAGAAATGTTTGAGTGTCGCCTGGTAGATGGTGTACAACATCGGGAAGGAAGGGCCGTCGGCCGAAGGGAGGCGGAAGGCCATGGCCTCCGGTGCTGCTGGAATCTGTCGGAAGTGCTTCTCCGTCCAGAAGACAGCGCAGAGTGCAGGATCCGGGCACCTCATGACCGGGATCTCTAGGATCCGCTCCCGGAACTGGATGGTTTTGGACCGCCGGACGCTGATGACCATGCCCCAATCCAGGAAACGGAAATCCCGCCGCCTGAGCGCGGATTCGGATGATGTTATCTGGCACTTCCGGAGCAGCCCACGGAAGCTGCAAAGGACGGCGGCCCGCCAGGCCGTATGCCCCAATGTGGCAGAGAGTCGTTCGAAGATCTGCAACAGCATCCCCGGCAGGCGGGGGGAGGCCTGGAGGGGGGGGGCACCCCTCTCTCGCTTGATCCCCTTTAGAGTGGTGGTGAGATCAAAGTGTGTATAGTCTATAGTCGGGGCGCCCTCCTGTTTGAGGAAGTAGTTGAGGCCACTGAGGTAGTGCGTGACCTATGAGAACTTCATGGATCTGGCGAGCCAGACCGCATAGAGGCCCACCTGTGCCGTGGGGCAGGGGGTGGGGGCGAATTCGCCGTCGAACTCCTCGATGAATTCGAGGTACCTGCGGATCTGCATTGATCTAGTCGTCACAGAGTTTGGCGCGTAGAACTTCTTCTGGAATGCCTGCTTCTCCCTCTGCAGCCTCTGGACATCTGCAAGTAGAGCGGAAACAGTCAGGGGTGTGGTTGAAGACCTCCCTGCAGCACATCCTCCCAGCGGGGTCGGCTGCTCTCAGGCACTCGAGGCCCCCCGGCTGGGGGAGTCTACTGAGGGCGTCGCATACAGTGTTCATTTCGCTCTTGATATAGACGGAGGCGAGGTCGAAGTTGTGCTCGACCGCCAGCCAGAAGAGTTGGCGGAGGAGGCCCATTATAGGGGGGGCTCTTAGACCTGCCGCTGTTGACAGCCGAGAGGACAGTCGTGTTGTCCGTGACCATGACCACCGTTGTGTCCCTCCAGAGGTGGCCCCAGGTCTTGGCAGCGCGGAAGGCCGCCCACATTTCCTTGTAGTTGATATGGCCATCCCTATCAGGTGGTGGAGGGCAGTGGTGGTGGCCCAGGATATCGGCCACGGCGGGCGTCATCCTGGTCCCTGAAGGCGCCAGCGACCCAGTCGTCCCCGAAGCCCCAGTCGGAGGCGTCACTGTATGTGGATAGGTGAGGGGAGAAGCGGCCAAGAATCCTGGCCTTCCCGTTGAACCTGCTCGCAAAGTGGAACCACCAGTCGACGTCGTCCCTGAAGCCCTTGGAAAGGCGGATGCGGTGGTATGGCTGATGGACGCTGTTTATACTGTCGTACAGTCTACGGCAGAAGGTCCTTCCGCCCCTGACCACCTTGCTGCAGTGGGCTAGGAGTCCCCCGAGCCGCTCGAGGTCCCGTTTGGTGACCTTGCGGTGGCCCCTGGTTTCATCCAGGACAGTGATGAGGCGGTCGAGCTTGTCCCGGGGGAGGCTCATCTCAAGCGTCACCGTATTGATGTCAATGCCCAGGAAGCGAGCCGTAGTGCAGGGAGAGATGACCTTCCCGTAGCTGACGAAGAAGCCAAGCCGTCTTATGATGGGAAGCAGGGTGCGTTGGTGTGCACATCCGTCCTCGTATGTGGGGGAGATGAGGCAGAAGTCGTTGAGGTAGTTCACGACTCGGGTCACGCCCTCCCGTGTAGCACAGCGGACTATGAGGTCGGATATCTTACTGAAAACATAGGGGCTCGAGGACAGGCCCATGCAAAGCCTGTTGTCCTCGAGGTAGGTGCAGGGGGGGCCCCCCTGGTGGTCGAATTCCCAGTGAAGACCTTGGCGGTCGCGGTCGGTGGGGTGGATCCAGACTGCCCTGTAAGCATCCTTGATGTCCACTGTCGAGAGGTAGTCCCCCCTCTCCATGCGGTCCGCAACGTCGTCCACACTGTTGTAAGAGAATTTCACTGCCACCTCCCCCGTACAGTTGTTGACGGAGGCACCCTTAGGCTGGCTGCAGTCTACTATGCTGCGAATCCCGCCCCCATCCTTTGGGACGCAGAATATATCATGAACGCAGCTGGGTCGGTCCTCCACTACGGTAATGCAGCCTTGGGCGATCTCGCCTCGGAGCCTGTCGCTGATGGTGGCATGGCTCGCCGGGTCCCGGACCTTATGGTGCCGGGAGTCATATCGTAGGTTGCATGAGGGGTTGATGACCTGGAAGCCGAAGGCAGCTCCCCTGAGGAGGTACTCCCAGTCAGGGTCGGTATCACCCCTGAGGAATAGTTCACAGAACATCCGGCAGGGGAGGAGTTGGGCGGGGCTGCCATCAATCACATGGGCACAGTGACAGGCCCCCCCCCACACAGCTGTCGTATACTCGGACCACAACACCGGGTCCCCCCGGAGGCTCGATCATGGTGAGGTTGAAGACATGGCGGTCCCCCGCAGGTGCAGGTTCTCCAACAAAGGCCACATGCAGCCAATCGGAGTCGCTCGCCTGGCCGCTGCCGACCCAACCCCGGACAGTGGGGGCGGGGCAGTCGTCGGGGCTGCGCCATCACTCCCACCGACATCAGGAGCAACAATAACAATGTCGCGTGTGGCGCTAACGCTGCCACGGGCGGTGGCACTAACATACCCATCACGAGCGGCGGTACTAACATACCCACGGCTGTCATCAGAGGCAGCGGCATCGTGCCCAGGGCCGTCAAGTGGGGTGGGCGTGGCCCCACGCCCCACCACGCCAGCATCACAACAAACCGTGTGGCCGGCGCCGGGGTCAAGGTCGGCCGTAGGGGTTCGGCCAATCAGGACCGGTCATTCCCGGGGGAGTGCCCCCCGCCCCCCCCAACGCCCCGCCCACAGGTCAGAGCAGCATCACAGTAGGCCGTGCGACCCCCCCGGGGTCAAGGTCGGTCGGGCGGCGGCCCAGCCAATCAGGGCCATCCGTGGAGAGGGGCGCGTCCCCCGCAAGGACACAGGTCAGAGCTTCATCACAGTAGGCCGTGCAACCCCGCCTGGGGTCAAGGTCGGTCGGGCGGCGGCCCAGCCAACCAGGGCCGTCTGGGGCAGGGGGTGTCCCCAGCAGCGGGTTCGGGAACGGGGTCAAGGACGGTGGAGGCAGCACAGGGGTAAACAGGGGCAGAGATTTGGGTCAACTCACTGGCTGCGGCACGGGTCTGGGGAGGTCCGGTGTCGTGTAGGCAGGCCACGGGGCGGGCTCGGTGTCAGTCTTTGTGGCACTTCATCCGTCGGTGTGATTTTGCCCCGCACTTACTGCACCAGTGTCCGTAGCCGCACTCCTCCTCTGTCCGGCCGCATCCCGAGTCCTTATCCCATTGGAAACAAGCCCTCTTGCCATCCTTCTCTAGGCGCCGCGTCGAGTTGAAACGGGAGGATCCCGCTCCAGTTTTGCCCGTCCCACCCCGTCTCATGCTCTCGTGGCCATAGAACATGGTGCTCATGGCATTGTACGCTTTCCCGAACGCGGCAAAGCCCAGGGTCTCGGCAAGTCTCCTGATCTCACAGTCGTAATCAACATGGACAGAGTCTTTGAACATGTCCGATTTTGCTTTTAGTGATATCAAGTGTAAGTGCTCCATGAAAACCGTGCTATCTTTTTTCGTGGTTCCTTCTATGTCGAGGAACCACATGAGCGAGGCGCCATAGAGCTCATGAGCGTTGAGTTTACGGAGGTCTTTTTTCCCAGCAATGAAACGTTTAATCAACCACTTACTTCCCCGCCTCCTTGAACTGCTCCTTGATCGGCCCCTGGTCCTCGCACGGGAATGGAGCTCCCCGTAAGAGGAGTGTCCATCCGCCTGGCCGGCCGTTGGCTTTGGCGGGAGCGTGGGTCCGCCATCTTGGATTTGAGCGTCACTCTGGCCCGCCTTGGCAGTAATCCTAGCCGCCCGTCTCCTTTTTTTTTTTGTATTGAGGCTGTATTTATTCTGTCCATAGCATGTAAGCCTGGGTACCCAGGCTTGTTTTCAATGCTGGCCAGCTGTAGTGTTGGTGTTGTCTTACCAAACAGTAGCTGCTGATAAGTTTTTTGATTGTCTGCATTTCAGTAGCAGATAGATAGTCTGTTGGTACGTTTAGTAGTCTATGTTAGTTTTTTGGCATTGTATTTTTGTTCTATTCTTATTACTATGTTAGTTGTTTTCTTAAGGTTCTATGTTAGTGTTTTGGGGTTTTCTTGGGAAGAGTTTTCCGCTTTTTTCTACTTAATTCTATACTAGCCTATTTTATTTACATGTCCATAGGCTTGTACGTAATAGATGGTTGAGTTATGTTTGTTTGAAATTGATTTGATTTATATTGTTGTTGGATATGTTATCTGGCTTTTATATTTACGGTTATCCCACCCTGGGCTGTCCAGTTGGTGGGCCGTGACATATCACCTGCCCCCTTGTGGTGCAGTTAAGTTGGGGTTCCCAGTTTTTATTTTGCACAGATATTTTTTGTACGTTTTTAGGTCAGGGATTTGTCTTTCTTTCACCATTTGCGCATTCCATGCCTTGGCGGCCATTTCCAGTGTGCTCCTTTCATGGGCTTTGATCTGGCTTCTGGTCTGTCTTAGTAGTGGTGCCTTGCTGGCTCTGGTGTCCCTTAGTGGTTGGGTTAGACGCTTAATGTCTTGGCTATATCCATATGCTAATGTTTTTAGGTGGATTATCCTTCTGTTTTCTAGTAGCTTTACTTTAGTTCTTTTGTGTAGGTCATAAGTGGGGTGTAGTTTGTCTACTTTCAGGCATATTTTCAAGGCCCTATTTTGTAGTATCTGCAATTTTTTTAGTAGCTCTTTTTTAGCACCCATGTAGATTACATCCCCATAGTCAAAGTAGGGGAGTACCATTCCTTTGAAGATTTTAATTGACAAATCTTGTGTTATATAGTTTCTTAGTTTAGCAAATAGCCATAGTTTGTGATTTACTTTTTGTAGGATTTTTGTTAAACACAGATTGTAGTTTAGCTGGCTATCCAGTTCTAGGCCTAGGTATTTGTAGTGATTTACACTTTCCAGTGTTTGGTTTCCTAGTGTGCATTGTAGGTTTATTCCTGTGATTGCTGTATGTGAGAAGAGTAGTGTTTTAGATTTATTTGCATTGATGGTTATTTTATTGGATTCACACCACCTGTCCAGTTTTAGCAGGAGGTTGTTCAGTTTGGTAGCTACCTCCTCTACTGTGCTTCCTTCTGCATATATGACAGTGTCATCCGCATATAGCTGGAGACATTCTGTCTCCAGCCATTTTTCTAGGTCATTTATGTATAGTATAAATAGCAGTGGTCCCAGGACTGATCCTTGGGGTACACCACAGGTGATAGTTTGTTGGTCTGAGAGTGTACCATTTACTTTAGTTTTTTGCTGCCTGTTGTTTAGGTAGCATTTTATCCAGTTTATTGATTTGGATTTAATGCCCATGTTGTTTAATTTTCTTATTAATATGCTGTGGTCTACAGTGTCAAAGGCTTTGCTGAAGTCGATGAACGCTGCTCCAACTAATTTCTTTTGGTTCAATGATGCCAGCACATCACTTGTTAGGTTTGCTATTGTTTTTGATGTGGAGTGGAGTTTTCTGAAACCTCCTTGCCTCTTGTTTAGTATATTGTTTTTTTCCAGGTGCGCATTTATGTGCCTGTGGAATATTTTTTCAATTAGCTTGCCTGGTGTTTGCAAGATTGATATTGGTCTGTAGTTCCCCATGTTTTGTTTGTCACCACTTTTGTATATGGGGGTGATGGTTGCCATCTTCCATGCTGTGATGAAGTGTCCTTGCTCAAATGATATGTTGAACAGGTCGACCATGGTATCTGGGATGGCTTGGAGTGCCTCTTTTAGTATTTTTGTGGGGATTCCATCTATTCCACTTGGTTTGTTTTCATCTATGTCATTTATTAGCTGTGTTAGTTCTTTTAGGTCAGTTTTGCAGGTGGGGATTTCATCCTGGATATTTTCTGACTTGTTTTCCCAGATTCTTGTGAATTTCTTTGATAACCTTTGTCCTAACGTGGCAAAGTGTGTACTTAGTTTGTTTGCTGCATCACTATCTGTGTGTGTATTACCATCCTTATCCTGGAAGCTTATCCGTTCTTCTATCTTATTTTTGGGGAATAGTAAGCTTACATTTTTCCAGAACTTATTTGCATTGCTTCCCCAGTCCTTGTCTTGTTTTATTATATATTTCTTTTGTGCTGCCCTTACTGCTTTGAGGGAGTTGTTTCTGGCAGTCTCCTCTCCAACATCTCACACCTATCCGTCAGAATCTGATGGCGTTCCTCCCTTTCCAACATGTCGATCCGCTCCTGTAGCTTGCGCTCCCCCTCCGACACATCCAAGTCCGCCAGGGTCTGGCTCAGTTCATCCTGCAAGTCCTTACTCGGCGAGGATTTTGCCATCTCTCCCGTGTAACGTCTGGTAATCCTGACTAAATTTCCCTCCGAGTCCTCCCATGTGAGCTTGTTGCGTTGGCACGAAACTTTGTCGGCTTGTTTATGCTTACCTCCGCAGACTGAACAGTAGTCCACAGGCATAACCCGCGGCCAGGTTCGGAGGGAAGGAGGACAAAAGCACGGGAGATGGAGCGCGGAGGGGAGCACGTCCGAGCATATCCAAGGAAAATTTGTACCTCGACCTCGCCTCCGTGTATATCGAGAGCGAAATGAACACTGTATGCAACGCCCTCAGTAGACTCCCCCAGCCGGGGGGCCTCGAGCGCCTGAGAGCAGCCGACCCTGCTGGGAGGATGTGCTGCAGGGAGGTCTTCAACCACACCCCTGACTGTTTCCGCTCTACTTGCAGATGTCCAGAGGCTGCAGAGGGAGAAGCAGGCATTCCAGAAGAAGTTCTACGTGCCAAACTCCGTGATGACTAGAAGTGAGGCAAGAGGCAGACGGTGCCCGGTGCCGAGGTCGGGAGCGGAGAGAGTGCCCAGACCAGGGTTCTGCTCAGAGTCATGGTGGTGGATAGATGGGGGGAGGGGCCCAGAAGGGGGCCCCCGGAAACATTATGGTCTATTCTTTATTTATATTCACATAATCACTTATATAGCACATATATGAATGTGAAAGATGTGTGATGATGGTGATGATGATGATGATGATGCTGATGATGATGTGTATTTGTTCATAGCAATTTCATATTGATGTGTATTCATACTTACCTATCTCATGTATAATATACTTGTATGTGTTTACATGTGAAACACCAACCAGCAGCCGGGCTGATCAAACCCACCACAAGGTGGCACTGTGAAAATGACAGTACCATCGGAGAGATAGGGAGTGAGCTGTCTTAGTATTATAGGGTCTTTGACCAGATGCAGGGCTTACCTGGTATCAGCGTGCTGGTCCCTTTACCTATCTAGATAAGTACATTAGTATCTAGATAAGCTGTCATTAGTGTTGTTTTACCTGAGCCAGGGCTTACCAGTTAGTTTAATGCGTTTTCTGAGTTGCTTTTTTTTGTAGGGAGGATACATAATTTTATTAAGCAGGGAAAATGTCAATTGCAGACACTTCGGTCTTCCTCGTGGATCAAGCAGCGGAGCCCTGCTTATTGGCACACCCACTAGGCACGTCGTCCATGGAGATACATATCCAATTAGGGACGTGAGCTGTAGATCAGCTGTCCAGTTCATGCTTAGATCATCATCTACAGAGCATGCTGCATGTCGATCCGTTCTGAGCTATACTAAAACCTCTTTAAATAGCCTGACCATGGGACCGACTTTAAATGGATCATTTTACGGAGGTGGTTGGCTTACGGAGTTTATTTAATCGTTACAATCGTATTGTTTAGGTGATCGTTTGGGACCCAAATAAAGCGATCGATACAGGGGAGAGGTCGATCTGTGGAGGTGGTCGGTTAGAGAGGCACTACTGTATATCACACAGCCTCTTTGCATTCAGTAGACGAAGATAAAGGAGAATCCTTAAGATGGCTGGAAACTGACACATTATCTCATTAGGCTGGGAGATTGGACAGGGATGGGATGGGGTTCAGTGCATGCTTCCTACGCATTTAGCCTTCTACCCTGGAGGTTGACCGCCATTGGCAGTTGTGCTTGGCATTGCTAGAATGGAGTACCTGACTGGTTTGCCCAGTGCTAGGATAATGTGACTGCCGAGGATTCTACGCCAGGACACTCTGACTCAGTGGAGCAACACAAGTGAAGTCACTGTGAGTGTGCTCTGTCACAACGCGGTACCCGTGGTGATATGACCTTAGCTGCTGCTATGAGGTAAAACCCCAACAAACAAACCACAATGACAGTGTCGTCTCTTCTGCGTTTTCACAGAGATGTATTATGCGTATCCAATATACCTCTTTTGAGTCCCGACATTCAAGAAGGCGATCAAACTGATCTAGCTAAGGAGTGTTGCTACGCTTGGCAGATCCTCGTTCTGATCCTAGGCGACTTATTCTCAAGTAGGGCGGTTTGCCACCGTCGGGCCACCATCGGGCCACCGTCGGGCCACCGTCGGTACAGAGCCTCTCCCATCCATCAAGTGGTAAAAGGATATGGTTGAGAAGGATGTTAAAATGTGCCTAACTAACAACCACAGGTGAGGAGTAATACGGTTGCTTTCGGAATGGGGCAGTAGAGAGTTTGAAGATACAAATGCCTGCCAGTGCTCATGAAACACCATTTTCATTGCAAAAGTGTTTTAGTGAGGAGTGCTGGTTTTTGTTTAACAGTCATCAGTTCTTAGCTTAGCTTTTTAGCCAAGATTAGTTTTGTTTGTTGTTGTTTTACGTCCTAGCAACATCTAAGGTCATATCAGGACGGGTACCGACTTGTGACAGTGCGCACTCATGGTGACTTTATAGTGCTGTCCCACTGGGAAACCAGGCCGCCGGCACCATGACCTGGTATCCCACTCAGTCACATTATCCTGACACTGAGCACACCAGTCCTTGCCCTATCCTAATAGTGTCTTATCGTCTTAATATCTAATATGAGGTGTGTGCACCTCTATCATATTAAACTGATTTTTTAAAATTGGGGTTTACTCCTCCAGTGCCATCTGTGGTAACTGCTTTGTGACACAGGAGACATATATCTTCTCCATGTGGTATCCAGAGATTCCTGTTTGGGGCCCACACAAACCCATATGGACCCAGTATGGGCTCTGTGTTATCTGACAATGGGCCGTTGGGCCACCTTTGGGCCAACGGTGGCATATGCTGATATGGGTGGCTTGCCACCATTGGCCCGATGGCGGGTCAGTGGACAAAACAACGTCGGCCCGACGGCGGCTTGCCACAGTTGGCCTGACGGAGGCTTACCACCATTGGCCCGATGGCAGCTTGCCACTGTTGACCCGACGGCGGCTTGCCACCGTTGGCCCGACGGCGCGGCCACCGTCGGGCCAACGTCGGCCCGATGGCTCTGCGCTTTCTGGGAACCTGTGTTGTGACCTGCTGTGCCGTAGCTTTCATTTTCTTAGAAGTCACATAGTGACAGACCTTTGTTTTCTTCTCCGGCACCGCAATCTGAGTCACTCCCCTAAAAATGGTCATTAACCAGAAGAGTCTCAAGTCTTTTGCAGAAAGTGTTATGTTCTAATCGAAATAATATCCTTGGTGATATTTGTTCTTTACTAGATGGGAAGGGCACAGTAGAGATATAAATTGGTCTTCTGTTACTTTACCAAATGCAGATGGATGGACGCCACAGTGCTCCCTACTGACGCCACATTTGAGGGTGAGAAGTAGCTCTACACATCTTGCACGTGTGGGGTGGGGTGGGGGGGGGGGGTTACTTGCTACTACCTTTCATTGGCTATGTCGGGGGATGAGATAAATCCCTGTTAATTACAGAATCGCAGGTCTACAACTTCACATGAATATATATATATATATATATAGATATATATAGATATATATATATAAATATTATTATATGTGATGCATAACATATTATGCGAGTATAAAGATACATAAGGGAATATTACTTATTATAATTTATCCTCCATAAGATGCAGCACTTTAGCGGTGGCGGCATCTCGACCACCTCACCTCCCCCGGATGTTGACCAGTTGTAAAATATTCCGATATGCAGCATAGGGGGGAATGCAAATGTTCTATTAGTAACCGGTGTACGTAACCAGGCGAATGTATGCATATATATATATATATATATATGTATGGGTTGGTGGTGCCTGAGTGGGATGTAAATAGACCTAGTGGTGCTGGCAGGTCTGGGTGTGAGTGCACTCAGGGCCTACCCCCTCTGCTGGATTAGGGATCACCACACATACAGGTCAAGGTTGGTGGTGGCCTTGGGGCCATACAGCTTGGTGGTGGTGGGCAGACTACTGGTATCCATGGGGGCCAGGAATGCTCGATACCTATTGGTAGGGCCAAGAATGCTTGTTTCCCATTGGGGGAAAGGGGTTGGGGTGATACTCTATAATGAACCAATGTAACCATATAAATAATAAACCATAGGGCTTGACTCTCTCTTCTTCTTTACACTTTATACTCTTTCTTTCTCTTTGTCTGTATTAGTTTCAGGATAGCCCGCCTACACAGCCACATATTCGAGCCTTAGCTTATACACAATGTCAGTCGCACCGGGAGATTAAAAAAAATCGATTTATCACTGAAGTTTGAGTCTACAAAGAGCAGCAAATTAAATTTAACCAACGGCCTAACAATTGTAATGTATCAACATAACAAACCGTAAGCTACTAAAAAAAAGTGCATAGTTTGATGACAACATCAAATTGACTAAAGCGAAGCATTTAACTAGAATCGATCCTACATATATGCGACTTAGATACTTAGATACTTTATGAAGCATGTGATGCTACCTAGAAGGGACTACTAAGGCCATGTAATATAAGTTTTTGTCACTGAAGCCTAAGGTGTCAGAATTTGAACATCCATGCTAACAATATACTTGCGTGTTTTGATTTCAAATGTCTCAACAATTATTCGGTTGTAGAAAACCTTACTGCAAACTAAGCTAATGTAAAATAATCCTTAGCTCAAGCCTCATATTATAGCAGACATTCAACACGATCGGACTATTCAACTTGAAAAACTATTGATGTAAAAGATGATCGAAATTTGCTATGATATGATATGCAGATGAATAAAGACAAATCGTATCCGGTTCAAGGATACCATCAAGAGAAACCTGAAGCTGAGAGACATTAAGACCGACTCATGGACATCACTCTCACAGCAGAGAGCTAAATGAAGAGCAGCAGTCAAGTAATGAAAGCAGTCTTTGTCGCATCGCAACCGACAGCATGATGATAATTCATTGCCAAGGCACAGGTGTTGAGGCAAGATAATTATACTTACATATACTATTATAGATAATGCAGATAGTTTAGCTAACATGATATATAATAATAGTTTATTGTATCGATAATAACAATACAAGTTGCTACTTGAGACAGCAAGGATTCATCTATGGCAGAGGGGCTGTTAGAGTACAATCATATATAATCAATGGTTTAATCACTGTCTATTGATTACAAGCAATACCTTGTTCATGTTAGTACTAGGATGGGTAATTCGTGGTGGGGCGGGAAGTGGTATGGTGATCTCGCTTTTGTTTGGTTGGAGACTGCCCTGCCACCTGCCAGCCTTCGAGTAAACTAAAATTAAGTACCACAGCTGTCATCTAGTATTCTCTGGGACTTTCTTTAGGGCTGTAGGCTCACACACTTGGGACCATCTATTATCTCTTGCTTGTTCCTGGTTTTTCTCACTGTCTGCTAGTATTACACTGTCATCGGCATATCTAAGATTGTTGATGTTCATGCCACCTATTGTCACTCCCTTGCAATCTTCAATGTGTCTGAAAATCATCTCTGTGTACAGGTTAAATAGACATGGTGACAATACACACCCCTGTCGAACTCCTCGTTTAATCATAACTTCATCCGATAGGCCCTGCTCCATTTTTATAAATGCACGTTGTGTCCAGTATAAGTTCACAATTAGTTTAATGTCTTTGCCATTGACACCAATATCTTGTAAACATTTGATTAACAGTTCATGATTGACTCGGTCGAAGGCCTTCTCATAGTCAATAAAGCAGGCATAAACATCCTGGTTCACTTCACAATAACGTTCACAAATCATTCTCATATTGAAAATCCCTTCACGTGTACCTCTTCCAGATATAAACCCACTTTGTACGTTACTGATTTGTTCTTCAATTTTCTGTCTGTTTCTCAGTAAAATTATTTTCAGGATCATCTTCAACATATGACTCATCAGGCTTAATGTTCTGTACTCAGTACACAATGTTGGTTTTAGCTTCTTTGGGAGTCGTACAAATATGGATTCATTCATATTCAATGGTATAAATCCAGTCTCATAGATGTCAGTTACTAGCTTATGAATGATTTGAATCCCCACTTCATCTAGTCCTTTTATCATTTCTGATGTTATCTGGTCACTTCCAGGAGCCTTACCTGCCTTTAGATCATTCATAGCCTTCTCAACCTCTGATACTAATATAATATTCCCATCTTCTTTCTCGATTGTGGGTGGGTTCCCTCTGTCATCATTGTATAGTTCGTTTACATATTCTTCCCATCTGGACTTTATTTCATCTTCTTCAAAGAGCATTTTGCCGTCTTTGTTCTTGATACATTTACTGCTTCTCTGTCTGTATCCTTGACCTGTTATCTCTTTCACTTTCTTGTGCATCTCTCTTGAACGATGTTGAGACTCAAGTTGTTCCACTACTTCACACTTCTTATTCCACCATTCATCTTTAGCTTTTTTGCATTCATCTTCTATTTCATTCTTCAGGTGTTTGTATTTAGGTGGATCAGTGGTTTTCACTTTCTTCCTTTCTGCCATCTTTTCTAGTATGGTTTGCGTCATCCATGATTGCTTTGTCTCTCGTTTTTTATTTGGTAACACCTCCTCTGCTGACTTGACCATGCTTTCTCTGAGAGCTTCCCATTCCATTTCAATGTTGTTATACTCTCTCTGAGGAGTTTCTTCATTCATCAGTACACTGAATTTGTTATGAACAGAGACATTATACTTAGTTCTGTATTTTGCATCTTTTAACATGTTCATATCCATTTGAATGTTGTTTTTAATTTTGTTCTGCTGTTTCAATTTCACTACCATACTGATTACTACTGGATTATGATCCGAACATATGTCAGCACCTGGATATGTCCTTGCCTGTTTGATACAATTTCGATATCGTTGGTTGACAAGAATGTAATCGATCTGGTTCCGACATACATCACCGGGGCTCTTCCATGTATATAGTCTTCTCTTTGGATGTTCAAATAAGGTGTTAGCAATTACTAGTTTTGATGTCAAACAGAAATTTATCAAGTATTCACCACGATCATTTCTCTCACCTAAGCCAAATCTTCCTGTTACTGGATATTCATGTTGTTCTCCAACTTTCGCATTCCAATCGCCCATAACAATTGTTATTTCTCCAGACTTGGTGTATTCCATTACCTTTTTGATGCTGTCATAGAACTCGTTGACTTCTTCATCATCGTGATCTGAGGTTGGTGCATAAACTTGCAGAATGTTTATATTGAACGGAATAGAATCAATAAAGCTGGAATACTATTCAACATGAAGATGAATGCCAGGAAGACCAAAACAATGGTTATAAGTAAAAAGACAGATAAACCAAATGTCAATATAACCATAGATGGCACAAACATAGAACAAGTATCCGAATTCATATATCTCGGACAAAAGATTACAAATGTTGGGAGATGTGAGGAAGAAATTAAAAGAAGGATAACAATAGCCCGAACAACATTCTCCAAAATGAATAGAGTGTTAACATCAAGTAAGATATTAATACAAACAAGGAAGCGTATTCTTCAGTGTTATGTGTGGTCTACTCTAATGTATGGGGCAGAGACATGGACAATCTCTAAGAAAATGTACAAACGTTTAGCAGCATTTGAGATGTGGACTTATCGAAGGATGATGAAAATATCATGGACAAAGAAGATCACCAACAAAGAAGTTCTCAGAAAAATTAAAAATAAGAAAAGCTTGTTTGCCACTATACAGACAAAGAAACTGATTTATTTTGGCCACATCATTCGTCAGAGTTCAATATACCGTACATTGTTGGAAGGGAAGGTGAATGGCAGCAGAGGGAGAGGGAGACCAAGAACATCATGGCTTACAAATATTTCACAGTGGACAGGCTTGAATTATTCACAGTCTATCAGAACAGCACAACATCGGGACAAGTGGAGAACCATTGCATCCAACCCTCGACTAGAGGATGGAACTATTGATTGATTGATTGATTGTTCCTGGTTCCATTCTGTTCTTCCTATCTTGTCGTACTCATGGCAACTTAATAGTGCTGCCCCACTGGGGGACCAGGTCACCAGCACTATGACCTGATATCCCGCTCAGTCACATTATCCTGACACTGTGCCAAACAGTCCTTGCCCATTCTAATAATGCTGAACACTAGGCTATGAAGCGACAAGTATCAATTTTTATGTGATTGGTTTGACTCGATCAGGGTTCAAACTCACGAACCCATGAGTTCGGACACCCCGATCTCCCGAAACAGGAGACGGACGCTCAACTCATTCGGCCATCCCATGTGATGGATATTGGACTGCGCAAATTAAAATATCATTGCAGCTATAACACTTTTTGATGGTTCCTAAAAATTGTAAACAGTATTTGAATGCATCTGTCTGAAAATAAAACCGGATATTCATCCCCATTTGATACACGAAAATAAGAAAAAAACTTCCATTTGGAATACAAACATAAAGAGAAATTGTCAGGAAACAAAATATGTCAAATTTGATGAACCTTTGGATGCTTGACATATGACCGACGTTTGACCGATAGCGTAGAATATATCCACTTTCTTATGAGTAATACAAAAAAGTGGGGAAACTACACGCCTGCTCCTAATTATAAGCAAATGCTTCTTGCAGGGAGCTTCAATAAGTAAAATGAGAGTGTCCGGTAAAAGCACTAGGGTCTACATTAACAGCACATCATCTTTCAGATAGGATCATTGCACGATTTCAGTCACAGCGGATGGAATTAGATTCAGGCTCAGATGGTGTTCCATTTAGTGTCAGTTGCACTCCGCGCTAATTGTTTGACTGATTGACACCTGAAGCGATTGATGTAGAAAACATGGAGTCACATTACGAAGCATCACGCAAACGTACGGCGACGTAGGTGATTTTTTGCTGCTACGTCGGGATACTTTGTTATGCATTACGTGTGTGTTAGGCTTGTTGGTATACGTCAATGTACATTGACATTCGTTGACATACGGCGGCACGCATCATGGGGTCGGCAAAGTTTTGTGCATCCACAAAACTTTTGACATATGACAATGCATGGGTGCTTATATTACGCCTACGTTAGGCATACATCAAGATCCATTAGATGCGCATTGGCGGAACATTGTTCTTACATTGTCCTATGTTGACTTTCATTCCTCTGATGGAGAGTGTTCAGTCCACATTTTGGCAATGTAATGCCCCTGTCACACTACGACGCTTCTCTCGGCGACCCGTCAGCGTTGAAAGTACTATCTTGCGCGTCGAGAAACGTTAAAGATTTAGGGGAAATATGGGCAAATTGGACGTTGGCGCAGCGTTTCAGTAGCGTGTTGGTAGCGCGCCGCCAACGGTTGTTGACGCGTGCGAAAAACCAAAACAAATGCGATCTGTGGTTTTGCGGGCGCGACTGGATGGCGCGCGCGGCGCGTCGTCAACGTTACGACAGCGTTCGGTCAGCGGTCTGTCAGCGACACGGGCACGTGTTGGCCAACGACCGGACCGTTTGAATTGTTTTTGTGGACGATTAATTGATGTTCCGATAGCGTGTCGCCAGCGCTCTGTCAGCGTTCTAGTAACGTGCCCATGACGCGCTCAACGCGTCGACAACGCTCTGGGAACGCGTAAGCACACCCGTGCGGTTGATATAAATACTGGTAGCATTGGGCAGACCGTCATAACTCCACAGGCCACCACCAACTCGACATCGACAAATGCCAGCAGTAACTCGAAATCAGGACACCCGAGCAGTCACTCCACATCAACAACCATTCACCATGACAGGCAAAAGACACTCAGGAAGAACAAGCATGGTTGGACTGGGACGCCCACATGGTCGAGGTAAGGGTAAGGGGAGCAAGAAAGTTATGGTGGAGAGATCTCCATCTCCACCTGCACCTCCATCTGCATCTGCACTGTCTCCCGGCTCACCCTCAACTGATATTGTGCCATCCACCCTCTCCAGTCAACCACCAGTCACAAATGAGGGAGAGTGCATCCCAACGTCGCCCACAAGGTCCGAACACTCACCGCTACCATCAACAGCCACACAGCGGGGGCGACGCACTAGTAAAATCAGGAAGTGTGAGTGGACGCTGACCGAACACGAGGAGGATGTCATGCTCGAGTTTCTCGAAGACAACCCCATTGTGTGGAACGTGCGTTTGACCGGATACAGGCGCACAGACAAAAAGAACAAGTTATGGGAGGACCAGGCCACAATCATGGGCAAGACAGTATCCCATCTGCAGGGGCGGTTTAAGTCGCTGCGTGACTGTAACACCCGCCTGCACAAATGTAAAAGCGGTGACGGGGCACCATCGCGGACTGAGAGGGAAGACTGGGTGCTGGAGAAGTTTAACTTCCTCACATCAGTTGTGCGTCACCGACGTGAGCCGTGCAAAACTGTAAGTGGCATCTATTATATTTTTTACTCTACTTCTCAACCCTCTCGTTTTGGCGCATTACACACCTAGTTCGAATTGTTGAAACCCACCACTGTGGACATTATGGGTATATTGAACACATTAACCAATCTGCTATTACCCGCGTGTCACTCAACCCATATCAAGGTGGTGCACTATATACATATGGACATTCGGCCGGTGGGTCGTTGCAGTCGCTAAGGGTGCACAGCATGTTGTACAAAAATACCGATATATAGATACACGATATCCATCTTAACCCAAACAAAAACATTTCTTACAAGGTGACTGTGTTGTACAGTATAGTGTTTGTTGGGATATAAAATTGCTCCTAATACATAGGTTTCCTGTTAGTGAAATTGGTATGTTTTTTCTTCTAGGTGTTAGGCACCATCCGCGCAGCGCATGGTGATCTTGGCGCAGCTGAAGCCGCCTGCGCCGACCTTTTGATCCCCAGCGATGACGACACAGAGACACGGCCCACACCACCAGCCAGAAAAAGATCCCAGCAGGAGAGCAGGATACTGGCCACTCTTGAGGAGCGGGTGGCCAGATCGGGGGAGCTGCTGCAGACACTACAACCATCATCTGCACAGCCTATGACTATGGCGGCAGCTGTTGGGAATTTTGTTCGGGACAGTATACTAACGATGAACAAAAAACAAGCAAGGAAGGCTCGCTTAGGGATATGGAGGGTGATTACTGAGGTGTTGGATGAAGACCTGGACACCGAAGTCCCTTCCACATCTGTCGCCCCTACCACCTCCAATCCCAGCATATCGTGTCCTGTCCGCCCACCTACACCAAGTTCCTGGCACACCGGCTCTTCTGACACATCAACATTCACATCATCGCCTGATATGTACCAGCCGCTGCCCCATCAATGGAGACACCAACCACCACCAGGATCACCATGGACGTCTCAATCACAACAGTACATGACCCAGTTCATGGCGCAGCCTTTGCTCCATCCGCCCCCTCTCATCCACCAACAGCCGGAGACAACGCAGCATCCACACCAGGCGGCCCAGTTCACCGCACATCCAGTGCAATCACACCCATCCTTGGGCCAGCAGCCGATGGGTCCCCCTCCACCTGTCCCACCACATTGCACAGCTAACCGTTCAAGATATATCCGACCAATCGAATCAAGAACATGTACAGCACCTACCACCAAACCGGCCGTAACCGTAAGCACCACTCCAGTGGCGACGTGGTTGATGCCCAACCCGGGAGAACGGACACCACCAGTCCAAGTGCTGCCAATTTGCTGGATTTGTCTGGCATGTCGGGTCTCTCCACCGGATCAACTTTGAACATTGATGGTCATGAGATATTTTGCTCCGCTAGTGTGTCGCCACTGCAAACCCCACCTCCAACAGACACTATTGAATGAACGTTGTTGACAAGATATTGAATATCTTTAGTTGTGGTACTGGAGGAATACTGTACATATGATTAGTTTTGGTAAAATGGGAAGCAAATCGGTGTTATGTTGTGTTGATAGTTTCGTAATTAAAAGTTGTGTTATGTTACTCCTGTCATTAAAAGTGTCATTTATTTTCATCTCACATATATCTCGTTTAATATACATGTCATTGTGTCCCATTTACCAACAAAGCCCCACCTCCACAATAAAAATAACTATGGGGAGGGAAATGTAAGATTATCCAATCCGTCGAATCTATAAATTCCATGCTATATAGCTTTACTATAAAACCTTCAATGCACAAACAGCTACCTTCAAAATGGTATTCGTATGATGAAAATAATTCTGTACCATTCAACATATTAAATATATTTTGTAGGAATGGAAAATGACAGTTGGACAATAATTCATACAAAGGGCAATGATGTGACGGTAGTTGTGGTTAGCAATTTACATTCCAGATATGTCAAGTAACTTATTTGTTAAATGAATCAATGATTTAGTGAACCACATTTGTGATAAGGCCATGTCACAAAGTGAAAATAACAACAACAAAACCATTATGATTTTATCAAACACACAAAACGGAACGCATAATTTAAATGTTTAAATGTCGTTTAGTAACACCTTCAGTAACTGATACATGTTATTTCCACATCTTATCAATATTCACACATAGAGGTTGGAGTTGAACCTGATCAAACAACACTTATAACAACACAATATCACTATATCATGTTTTCCTGCCATGCGACGGAACCAACTGGGGAGTTAGTCCAGTCCTTGAGTCGGTTCCGCTGCTCTTTTACTGCTCGCGATCCAATATTCCCACCCAATACAGGATCTTCTAGTTCTGGGAGGGTAATGTCATCTCTCCACGCTCCCCGAACAACGTTGTGGTCTCCACCTTCTTCGCGGTCTAGCTGATTATTCTGTAGTAATGGATACCGCATCCGCATCATGTTATGTAGCACGAGGCAGGCTTTCACGATCAGTTTCACTGTCGAGGGGTGATGCTGCATGGTGGAAAGAAGCACGCGGAACCTGTTGGCCAAGATCCCAAACGCATTTTCCACTACTCTTCTCGCGCGAGATATGCGGTAGTTGTAAATCCTCTCTTCATGGGTGAGACCCCTTCGACTATAAGGTTTCATCAGCGTGCGCCGCAGGGCGAACGCATCGTCTGCGATGATGAAGTATGGAACATCTTCTTGCCCTTCCACTATAGGTTCGCTCGCAGGGAGACCAATAGAACCATCTTCAAGGCCAGCTTTCAGTTCCGAGTCATTGTACACTTGCGCATCGGATGCGGACCCCAATCCCCCCACATCGGCCCATAGGAATTTATAGTCAGCATCAACCAAAGCGAGTAGCACTATTGAGTAGAACCCCTTATAGTTATGATAGAGTGAACCTGATTTGGGGGGACATCGGCAGGCTACGTGTTTCCCATCTAGCGCCCCGCATGTATGGGGAAAGTTCCACCTAGACAGGAAGAGGTCGGAGATGGCACTCCATGCAAGTGGAGTGGTGGGGCAGGTCATAGTCTCGTCTAAGTATTCATCAATAATGGCTTGACACACCTCTCGAACAATGAGTGATTGGGTGTTGTGGGGAACCCTCCACCCAAACTTCATAGACGAATAAGTGTTTCCCGAGGCTAGGTGACGCAGTGTCAATGCTAACTTCAGTCCAGGTTCCAGAGGTTGTCGGTACGTCGTGTCTTTTTTCGTGATGCGTGGTCAGACTCTCACCAGCATCTCATCGAACATTTGTGGCGGCATCCTCATGAAATTTATGAACGCAGCTGTGTCTTCATTGCGTAGTTCCACGAGAAGCTGGTCGTAGATTCCAAACTCTTGCCGCCTCCTGATCCACCCTCGCATCCACTTGCGCGTCTTTCTACCCACAGTCCTTCTTCTCAGTTCATATAGTAGTAAGGCGTTAACGTCATGATGATGTTGCAAAATCGCTATTTGGTACTCATCTAGGGGGTTGGGAGGCACTTCCATCACGTCCAAATACCAGAGGTGGTGTCCTTTCTCCTGTAAATGTGTACCCTTATATACTCAGGCTGTCTGACGTGAGCACCCATCAGGTACGCGTCCGCAACACGGTGACAACACGTTACCAACACGCTGAAAAACGCCAGCAACACACTATAAGAACGCCAGCAACACGCTGGGGAACGTTATGGGCGCGCCGTACACGTCTGGCCAACGTCCAAAGTATCAACAAACGCTACTCCAACGCCCACAGCCCGCCCGCTAGCCGTTACGCACACGTCCACCCAACGCTATGGGCGCGTTGAGCAAATGAAACCAACCGTGGCAAACAATATCAACACAATATGGACGCGCACCAACGTCCTGCCAGCGTTCTTGTAACGTGTCGTCGGCGCCTTTTGACGCGCCACTAACGTCCTGCTAGCGTTCTTACCCATTTCGTCCCGCGCGTTGCCGGTCGCTGGAAGTTTTGGACATGTTCAAAACGCTCAGCGACCAATAACGCGTGCCGACGTTGTCCGACGACCATGAACGTCAAAGATAATGTACCGACGCGTACCGACGCGCGCATAACGCGCCACCAGCTCGTCTCCATATTTCACCCATTATCGCCCAAAAACACCACACGTTGACGGGTCGCCGGCGAGAAGCGTCATAGTGTGACAAGGGCATAACACCAACGTATGCTGACATTGTTCTAACATATGCATAGCATATGGCCGACGCACGGTTGGTGTTTCTCCACCGTATCTCGATGTATTTGATGTATAGGTCGTGCATCTGGCACTGGCTTAATGCATATAACATTCAGCCATGTTCTGTGAACGTGCCATGAGCACATTGGCATGCGTTACTCACGCGTTACGCCAAAGTCGTGCTAGCTGGGTGAATGCTGGCACAACGCCGAAATGCACTGGACTGTCGTTGGACATGTGTCACTCATGCGCTGCTACTACACTCTCATACATTGTGCAACACATTTAACGGTCGCTAGTGGAACATTGGGAGTACATTATGCCAACGCTAGGTAAACACCGCACATGCGAGAGGCACCTTAGCCATAAGTTGTGCCAATCTTTTTTTTCCCCCTCATGCGTTGACATATGTTACCACTACATTGGACCGATGCTATGCTTACATCCACTACGTTGCACTGACGTCTACCTTTTTCCCCAGTGCCGTAAAGTTTGATGCATCTCGACATAAAAAGGTGATTTTACATGTTGGCGGCGTGCTTGCAAGACACGTCATAATGTGATGGGGCCTTTAGTTGCTGATATCGCTTTAGAAGTAAATTAGGCGTGATGGGCAGCAATAGGTGGATGAGGATTGCTTAGGGGAACATGCAATGTTAACTTGTAAACAGATATACATATATGTATATATATATCTACATATATTTATGCGGATATATACATATATATATATATGTAGATGCATATATCTACATGTAAATATGTGTCGATATATGTATCTACTTATTATGTAGATATATATATCTTCATATAAATATGTGTGTATATATCTGCATATAAAGACGTGTAGAATTATAGATCTACATATAAATATATGGGGATATACGTGGAATACCAGAATAATGTGACTGAATGGGATATCGGTGTCTTATTAGTGCAGCACTAAAAATTAAGTCTTTTGTCACAATGTAATACTCGACGTTATAATTTATATAGTTAAATATATTCCTAGGACATAAAACCCCAACACTCAAACTAACGCTTTAATCTGATGCTGGTGGAATGTCTGAGGCAATTGTCTATGGATGGTTGTTGGTTGTTGCATTTTTACATCCTGACATCTAAGGTCATATCAGAACAGGTACCGACTTGTGACAGTGTACAGTAATAGCATTTATTGTGCTTCCCCACTGGGAACTCTGGCTGACAGCACCATGAGCTGATATTCCACTCAGTCACATTATCCTGATGCTGAGCTAACCAGTCCTTGGCCTATTCTATTAATAGCAAGCACCAGGCTAGGAAGCGACAAGTATAAATTGTGTAAGTCATTGGTTTGACTCGACCTGGAACCTAACTCCCGATATCACGCATGTGAGGTCTGTGCGCTACCGAGTAGGCCACCGCGCCAGGTAAACATGGAACAGAGACATGAATATGTGCGAGCCAAATTAAGGAGGCAAGTGCATACAAGTACTTAGGAACAGTGATTGATTCTACCTTAAATGGGAATCAACAGCTGGCGAGACTAACTCAATCATTGGCACTAAAAATGACTACAATCAGGAAGATGCGCAGCTTCATAAGCGAAAACACTGCCCTACTGCTATATAAATCAACAGTTCTACCAATAATAGACTATAATGATATAATTTATGGATTGCTCACAAAGCAGCAACTGACTAAGCTACAAAGGATCCAAAACCGGGCGTTAAGAACAATTTATTGGGGCAAAACACTAAGTGTACAGGAAATGCATGACAAAGCAAACCTAGATTACCTAATGGTTAGAAGAGATTCACATCTCCTATCACTTATGTACAGAAGAGCCAGAGATACCCAATATATAGAAAACACAAAAAGGAATACTAGACGGGCTGATTCCACTCTACTCAAAGTCCTCAAGCCTTCCACAAACAAACTAATTAAAGCACCAATTTACTGAATACAGAAGATAACTTCTGCTTACATTCTAAATACTATGTAAATACTCACATTTATCTGACTAATATTGATCTGGTTATATGACATTACTGTACCAACGCCGAAAAGTTTGACGTTTCTCGACGCATTGATAATATTTTGCGCATTGGCGGCATGCCGCACCAAACGTCATAGTGTGACAGGGCCTTAAATATCCCATTAGAAAAAGTGTTGGAAGGCTGTGTTATAGGAATAACAATACCATTAAACAATTGAACATGCTGAATATATTCTTAAAATACTAGGTAATCAGAGCCTATAATCGTCGGGGTGAATAAATGATGAAATTATGTTTGAGTAAAATGTTTAAAAGTAGCATTAAAGGAAGAGTGCAGGCGCAAAACCATGCACATGCCAATCCAAAAATGCAGTTTATATAAAAGATTCTTACCTGAAAATAATATTAATTCTCACAAACGCCACTTTTGATATGATCATATGGTTATGGAGCGATGAACAAAAAAAGTATGAATATAAAACAATGTTTTACTTTTTGAAGGTTTTATTCCGATGTTTATCTCCCTTTTTGGATAGGTATTTACATGGTTTTGCGCCTGAACTCTTCAATTTTGAAGTTTCCTATGGCCACCATTTATTTGTCATCCTCTACGAATTTCGAAACTCTACGTTAATATAAATAAACACTGGATGCTGGAATTATTATCTCCACAACTTGTTCATAGTTTATTCCTACTGAATCAGTGTTTGCTTGCCATTCACCCCTACCCTGGATGTGTGTCTCCTGGGTCCTCTCCCCACAGGTTCGAACCTTGGTCGAGTCAAACCAATGAATTTAAAATTGATACGTGTGGCTTCCTAGCCAGACGCTCAGCATTATTAGAATTGGACAAGGACTGGTTGGCTCAGTGTCATGATAATATGAATGAGTGGGATATCAGGTCATGATTCTGGTGACCTGATCTCCCAGTGGGGCAGCACTATAAAGTTGCCATGAGTGCATTCTGCTACAAGACGGTACCTGTAGTGACATGAACCTAGACTTTCCCGGGACATACAACTTCTACAACCAGCCCATCATATATAATATATATGGATATATATATATATGCCGATATATAACGATATTTACTTATGGCCCTGTCACACTACAACATAAGGTGCCAGCATAGAGACAACATGAAAATAAATTCTACATGTCAAACTTCTCGGCATAATATGCAAATTCGGGACGTCAATGCCACATAGTTGACATGAGCGTAACGTCAGTAAAGCTTAGTGATGACGTGGTTCAACGAGAGAGGACAACGTAATTACGCTCACAGCACGTTATATACGTTATTCGATCACCAGAACTACGAGCCTACATGTTAGATACGTCATGACACGGTGGCAACATGCTAAACGTACGTTAGACTTTCATTAGGCACACATTATCCATACGCCGTCACTACACGGACTGTCCGTTCCCACTGCCTTTGAAGTAGTTAAATGTAATGCAACATAGTGAGCAGCGGTTGACTAACGCACGTCTAACGTACATCGACATTTGCCTAATGTGTACATAATGTATGTCAAACGTAAAATCCTTACGTTGTCCAACTTTGGCATACTTTGACAGTTTTGAACATGTCCAAAACGTTGACGCACGCTGACGTAACTGGACGTATCTCGACATAACTCGACGTCTGCCTAACGTAACCATGACATAACCCGCCGTACCTCAATGTAATGACGAAACGTCACCTATGTTGGCTTACGTTGGCTCATTACATCATAGTGTGACAGGGGTATTAGTTAATTATTTGACTGATTTGGTCATTACTCAGAGAATGCGCGATGCTGTTGTTGAAATATGTTGTTATATCTATCTCTCACTGGCTGTAAAATAAAATGATGTTATGCCATATTTATAACTTTGCTAAAAAAAATGTTTAACCATAAAAAATAATTGCATTTACAACAACAACAAAACTTAACCAGGTGAGTCACTTGGGATAGATTAAAGCTTGTCGAGGGATGGTGCATTTGTGTTCATGTTCCTCAAAAGGCACTGTTTAAATATCACGCATATTGGTAATATTACTAGCAACTTATTTGTAAATAGTGACGCCGAATGGCATCGAATGTGAGCTGAGCTTCTGTCGAATATTTAGTAAATGTGGGTGTTTGTTTTTGTCGTGTGGATGGCTTTATCAGGTACAATATGGTAGGGCAATGAGCTTAGATGGTCAGACATGGGACCAGACCTGCTTGCTTCCAGAACATAATGATAGGTTTCCAGGAAGTACATGTTCTAGAGGCTGGGTAATTTGCCAGCTTTGTGATGCTCGGCTACCATAAACCCTCTGATACCAGGACAATAATTAGTAGCGAGTTACTAAAGCTACATAGTCCGATGAAAACATCAAATTTTCAAAACCAAAACAATTATCTAGATTTGATTCTACATATGTAACTTAGATACTGCTGCACTTATTAATCATTTGTCATCACACCGAAGGGAATACTGAGTAAATTTAATAGAATCTGTTACTGCAGAAGCCTATGGTGTTACAGTTTTGGCAAGCATGCCAAAATTAATTTTGCACGTTTGCACTTCAAATATCTCAAAAGTTAACCATTTAAAGTCAAAGTTATTTCAAACTAAAGTAAGGTAGATTGGTCGTAATGCTTGCATTGCATTTGATCTCCTTCCTCCTGCGACCGTTGACCGTGGGTTAGGTAATACCCCCCCCCACCCCCACCCACCCACCCCCCACCCCCCGCCCCCCGGGTCCCGGCCTTATAACCGGGGCCCACAGCTGCCTCCAGCCGCCTCCAGCCGCCTCCAGTAGCGCTCCCCTACCGTTGCGTATCAGCCGTAACGCTTGCATTGCGTTTGATTTGCAGCGGAGGAGAAGTATCCCCCCTTTTCTCCTCCTTCCTTCCGACCGTTGACCATTGGTTACGTAATACCCCCTCCCCCTGGCTCCCGGCCTTATAACCCGGGCCCACAGCTGCCTCCAGCCACTCCGCCTCCAGCCGCCTCCAGTAGTGCTCCCCTGCCATTTTCTTCCACCCACCCACTCATACTTACTTTCTCTTCCCTTCCTAGGGTGGAGGGCTCTTCAGGGCCCTTTCTTCCCCCTTGACTTTCTTTGATCTGACATTTACATTGCCCTTTGTATTCATTATTGTTCTTGCTTATCTTCTTGTCCTTATTATTGTACTTTATTCATATGCACTGCCTGTATTATTGCTTATCTTCTCGCACTCTGAATAAAGTGCTCTTATTTCCACACCCGCCTCCTCTTCCTCCTTTGCTGCGTACCATAACCATGTTATGTGTGGTCTACTCTAATGTATGGGGCTGAGACATGGACAATCTCTAAGAAAATGTACAAACGTTTAGCAGCATTTGAGATGTGGACTTATCGAAGGATGATGAAAATATCATGGACAAAGAAGATCACCAACAAAGAAGTTCTCAGAAAAATTAAAAATATGAAAAGCTTGTTTGCCACTATACAGACAAAGAAACTTATTTATTTTGGCCACATCGTTCGTCAGAGTTCAATATACCGTACATTGTTGGAAGGGAAGGGGAATGGCAGCAGAGGGAGAGGGAGAGCAAGAACATCATGGTTTACAAATATTTCACAGTGGACAGGCTTGAATTATTCACAGTCTATCAGAACAGCACACCATCGGGACAAGTGGAGAACCATTGCATCCAACCCTCGACTAGAGGACGGAACTAATTATTGATTGATAACCATCAACCTAATATATTTATCTCAGAAAATGACAGAAACTCAAAGCCATCGGACTATTCCAGTTTAATCTGATATGAATGTTTTAATCAAGGACAACCTACTGAAGATGTTGTTTGTTGTTTGTTTGTTGTTGTTTTACGTCCTAGCAACATCTAAGGTCATATCAGGACGGGGCTACTGAAGAAGAGCTCCAAGTCCAGAAGTTTCCTCGAATTCGAAATCCTAATAAAAACTCAACATCCACTGTTCTGGTCTACTTACTTCTCCTCTGTGCCCCATTATAGGGTCTATATAATACCCCTGTCACACTACGACGTAACGAGCCAACGTGAGCCTAACGTGGTCATTTTTCGTCATTACGTTCGGTTATGTCATGATGACGTCAGAATGATGTTAGAATGACGTTGAGCTACGTCACAATATGTTGTATTACGTTGAGTTATGTCAAGGTTTTGGACATGTTCAAAACTTTTGACGTAGCTCGAACGTAAGGGTTTACGTTCGCCGTACGTTCTGTTCACGTTCAGTTAACGTCAATGACGTTAAACAGATGTTATTCCAATGCTGCTCACTACGTTCAACTACGTTCCACTACGTTGACCCACATTAAACCGAGTGCAAATGGCCACGTGGCGTAATGGGAACGTCAGGAGAACATCAGGAGAACGTCAGGAGAATGTCAGGAGAACGTCAGGAGAACGTCAGGAGAACGTCAGGAGAACGTCAGGAGAATGTGCACTCAACATACGTTCAACGTCTCATGACATATCTAATGTCACGTAACGTTCTTCTGGCAATGGAATAACGTTCATAACCTTCCGTGAGCATAGTGACGTTGTCCTCTCTCATTGAATGACGGTATCACTACGCTTTACCGACGTTACGCTCTCGTCCACTATGCTGCATCCACATTCAACTTGTGCCCAAATTTGCATACTACGCTGAGAAGTTCAACGTTCTTCACATTCTCCCTACACTGACGTCATTATGTCGTAGTGTGACAGGGCCATTACATAGGCTACTAACCATACCAACCAATTATCTATCCGCTACTGAAATGCAGGCAATCAAATACCTTATCAGCAGCTACTGTGTGGTAAGATAACACCAACACTACAATTGGCCAGCATTGAAGACAAGCCTGGGTACCCGGGCTTATATGCTATGGACAGTATAAATACAGCCTCAATAAAAAAGAAGAAAAAAAGAAATTCTGTTTACAATAACTTACTTTCACGTGAAAATCAGCGCACCTACTTACTAGATACCAGAATATCTCTTTTGATTATATCCACTGATTTGTATGATCACTCTATCTGCATATATCTTTATAAATAATCTAAATATATATTTTAAAGTATATATATATATTTTAATATATATATATATATGTAATAACAAACTAACATTTAAAACACTCAAAGAAATGATGGTAAGACGAGGAGAAGGACATGAAAGGGGGACCAAAAAGAAAAAAACATTCAAAAGAAAATTCTAGAACTATACAATGCCATGTAAATGCATATTCAACATTTCTACAATACTTGTATTATCGAATTAGAATTGGACACAGTTTACTATCACAAACGATAATCTTCATCTATGTTTTAAAGCAATTTTACTGAACGGCTGGAAACCAGTGCTCTTGCCCTGACAAAAGGCATTATCCGGTAAATAGACTACTTTTCTTTAAACAAAAATTAAAGTGCAGCTTTGTTTTCTAGAATCTGCAGCGCCTGAGGTAGTGGTTTCTAGAAGGAGACGGTTGCTATGATCTTACTTTTTAGTTCAAAAGAGCTAATTATGGTAGCCTAATTGTGGGGTAAAGCGATATTAGGGCGATGAGGGTGCGGGGTGGGAATGTGGGAGGGGCTGCCAACCAGAAAGTATAAGCAAAAATACCTCATCTTACATATGCAAATGTTCCAAAATCCAATGGAAAATGTACAAATATATCAAGTCCAGCACACAGAGGTTATATCCAATGGAAAATGTACAAATATATCAATTCCAGCACACAGAGGTTATATCCAATGGAAAATGCACAAATTTATAAATTCCAGCACACAGAGGTTATATCCAATGGAAAATGCATAAATATATAAATTGCAGTACACAGAGGTTATATCCAATGGAAAATGCATGAATATATAAATTGCAGTACACAGAGGTTATATCCAATGGAAAATGTACAAATATTTAAATGCCAGCACACAGAGGTTATATCCAATGGAAAATGTACAAATATATAAATTCCAGCACACAGAGGTTATATACAATGGAACATGTACAACTATATAAATGCCAGCACACAGAGGTTATATCCAATGGAAAATGTACAAATATATCAAGTCCAGCACACAGAGGTTAAATCCAATGGAAAATGAACAAATATATAAATGCCAGCACACAGAGGTTATATCCAATTGAAAATGTACACATATATAAATTCCAGCACACAGAGGTTATATCCAATGGAAAATCTACAAATATATATATTCCATCAGACAGAGGTTATATAGTTATTAAGTTCCCAGTTCTGATTATTTGGGACAGTTAGGAAAGCCCTAATAGATACGTGAACCTAATTCGGTAGAAGAATGATATTGAGAAGTACTGCAGGTAGCAATAGTTTATTTAGCAGAGACAGAAATCCGTGCGCCCAGCCCTGTATGGAAAATAACAAAATACAATAGTAGGGTATAGGGCGGAAAAAGTGTGTGCATCGCCAACTCGCCTAGAAGTGAAGACAGAAAGGCGAGCTATGGTCGACCGCTGAAAAAGTGTGAAATCACACTGGCCAATCGGGTGGATGGAAGATGAACTCTTCCGTCCACCCGAAGAAGAGTCTCAGGCATATCGGGGCTGGGCAGGAAACATGTAATTCCCTCCAAATCAAACACACTGCAATCATTGCGACCATTGTGCATATTACTGCGGTAATATGGGTAATTCGAGACCGAGTCGGAGCTGCCCCTCCCCCCACGCCCCTTCCCCACCCCACTCCTTCTCCCCTTCCCCTCTCACTCAACCCCCCTCTCTACAGGCGGCGACACCATCACCCTGCCTCCCTACTCCCCCACCCCCACCCACTGCCCTCCAGATGGCGCCACCACCCCACACCCGGAACCAGCGCTCTGACGTCACCCTCCCCTCCCCCTACACTCCCCTCCGCCTCCCCTCAGCCCACTTCTCACCAGCCAGCGCACCGACAAGACCCACCTAAATTCGACCACCCACCCACCCAACATCGACAGATGGAAGGTTGAGGCCCGGATCCCGCCCGACACACAACACCTCACCCCCTCCGCCCACAATCCAACATACACAACACCTGTCCGCATACATGATGCACTTACCTATTACCTTGCTGATCATCAACTGTACTGATACATTCACTATGTACCGATGAACCATTGACCCTATTGGTGACCTACACCCGATATTAACTACTCAACTTACTTATTACATCACCTACTCGCATTCACTAAGCTATCATAAACCACTGACTCTTTGATGATCTACATGATCCACCTAACTACTGATCATACCACTCCTTTTATCACTGCATGACCATATTGACTACCGATGTTCACAATGTTCACAATTGCCTATGATGGCCTGATGATTACTTGTTGATACTGTTCATTCACGCCACTTGATACCTTGTTCACTGTTGTAATCAGATACTTATTGCTTCTATGCTTGACCTTCCTCGAACTCCAATAAAGTTCCATAATATAGCTCCGTCTCGTGTCGTGAATTATGCCCCAGTGGGTCCCAATGATCCACACCCTAAAATAGGTGATAATTTTCTCCCCCTTAGTTTATTCAGTTGTTGACAGTTGCATAGTCCAATGATTTTGTGAGATAAATATATTTCGTTAATCGTTATAATCTGCCTTCCTCTAGTTTGAAGCACCTTTCTTTTAAATGGCTACCTTTGGAGATAGTTGAAGTGCAAACATGTCAAATTAATTTCAACAAGCATACCAAAATTGTGACACAATAGGCATCACCAGTAACATATTCTATTTACATTGACTCAGTATTGCCTTCTATGTGGCAAAAAGTGTTTAATAAGTGCATAAGTATCTAAGTTAGATATGTAGTGTCAAATCTAGAATTGTTTTGGTTTAGAAAGTTTGATACTTTTATCGGACTATGCAGCTTTTAAGAACTAGAAACTGGATGTTGTGATGTTTGATAATGCTTGCTGCTCTCAGAGTAACGCTAACACATCAATAATCTACTAAACAATGACAGACTGGAGATACTAGTGTCCGCATTAACCCACTACGCTGTGAATTAAGAGCAGCCCACTTTCTCCCTGATTTACCGCATGCGCATAGGAAGTGGAAGAGGAAGCAGAATCGAACCCCTTTAGTATACAGCGGTACATTCGCTGAGGCCTGGGCCGCGTTCACGGTCCGTCTCGGAGGCGCTTCGGAGGCGCCCGTGACGTCATGCTAGTCTGAACGGGAAAGGCCGTTTCTTGTCTCGAAAATCGCCGCCCCCATAGGCGGCGGCCATTTGCAATCGAAATGCTGCGCTCTGATTGGATGAAAATCACTGCATGCGGTGGCCATTTTCAAGGCGCTTTTTGTCTCCTGCCTGAAAAGGGAGGCGTAACCGAGACGGACCCTGAACGCAAATAGAGCAAAAAGCATCGCCGAGACGTCACCGAGGCGCCTCCGAGACGGACCCTGAACGCGGCCCTGCCCACGTGACCTCCGGGTTCTGGTCTCAATGTGTCAATTGTGTTATATCCAGCGCGCCGACCTGTCATTCACAGTGAGAGGGCTTAATAAGACACACAGCCCAGTGGTCCGTTTATTATTCACACACTCAGGCTAGTCCCACAAAGACACATCCTCCCCGGACGGAATGAGGAATTCAGGTTAATAAATCATAAGCCCTGTTCACACGGGGCAGTTAATTCGAATCATATAAATTGACTTGCCTAGTTCGCTTCACATTCACCGTGTGGACACTATGCTGAAGCGCTTTAGGGCTGAATCGATTCAATTAGATCGGTTCATCTATACCACCTCTGTAGGTGGTTTATATGAATCGATTTGGCTTGAGCGCGTCACGCACAAGCGCAGTCGAGACCTTAGTTTGTTGACTTTCCGGTCGATCAAAAGTGCATATTATATAATTTGGTCTATGAACCGGATAGAGGTGCACATATGTTTTTTTCATGATTTATTTTAAGGTTTTCACTGCCCAGCAGAAGTTTTTTGGGTTCCAAAACAATATGATTCAGTCCATACATATCTATTTCGAACCCACACTCTCTCGTGCCAACGTCGACTAAGCGAAACTGGCGCTGGTTAGTCTGGACTTGCTCATGTGCAGATATCGATTTCTGCCTTAAACCGCTCCATGTGTGGACACGACACTAAATCGATTCATATAAATTGACTTGTCTAAGTCGACATAAACTTTGCCGGTGTGAACAGGGCTATACACTGCATTACAACACACACACACTGATATATACACACGCGTATAACTATGATATACTGGTAGGGAGGGCGCAGATCTCCCCTGTCGCAGGTTGGCATGTACTATCGATCGTTGGGTTCGAATCCATCAGGTGGCGCCACTACTCCACCTTTCCTCGCTCCCCTCGTTGAAGGACTCGGCCCATTCCTCGATTGCCTGCACCAGGCAACACACGCTCCTATCCTGTCACGCTCCTGTCCTGTTCCCAAATAAAACTAACCATATACGCCTATTAGCTTCTGTGTTGGTCTGCCCCTCCTACATATATATATATATATACAGATGAACCTCGATCCAACAGACTAATAGGGGGGAGCAGTTGTCTGTTAAAGCCGTTTGTCCGTTGCAGCGACGAAATTGCTTTATCTATAGGTGCCATAGTGATAATGTGGAAAACAGGGGACCAAACATGTAAACAACACGTCACAAGTCGGTACCCATCCTAATATGACCTTAGATGTTGATAGGATGTTTAATTGTAACAAACAAACCTGCACGGCTCTGGGCATGGCACTATGTGTGCATGGCACTATGTGTGCATGGCACTACATGGGTATGTTTGTATGTGTGAATGAGTATGCATATGTGTGAGTATTCATTGTCCATGATGTTCGCAACATGGGTAATTGAATGAACAAGACTGTGAATCTCAGTAGATTAGGCACTGTGGCGCCGACTATATTCTATTCTTCGAACTAATAACTTTGGCCGCTGATCGACGCGCCATCTACATGATACTTCTTGAACTCCTTATTGCGCAGTTAACTTAATTACGCAGTTAGTTTTAATATCAGACTGTGGCGACACCTATATTCGAGTTTAGAACTAGAAATGGTCGCCGATTGACCCACCACCTGTAGGGATTTCCAGTCAAAGTCGATGACGTGGCACTGGATATCTTCACTTCGACCAGACTTTTCAAACCGAGAGGACGTACTTCTTCCGACAAGATTTGCCTCCCACCCACCCAACTAGTATGATGTACCGATAGGGTTAAGTGCCTGTAATCCTTGAAATATCTAAGGTCATTGTCATCATCAAGAGTAATGTAACAAGCTAATTAGAAAGAATTAAATTGCCACTTTATACTCCTGTCTCGTTCTGTTTTCAATTACACATGTGTGGGAGCCTAGCTCACTCTAGCGGGTTGTGTCCGTTGGATCCGGAATCCGTTGCATCGGTGTCCGTTGGATCGAGGTGCATCTGTATATCTATATATATTTGTGCATATATGATGTAGTCCGCATTTTGCAAGCATAAAGCTTTGGAAGGCAAATGCTTGTTAGTGCATAGCAACATATATATGCCCCCCAATAGCCGATTTCTACTTTTTGTGCTGGGGGGTCGTTAAACAAAGAAAAGGCAACATATATAAGCTCTGTAGTGCCTGACGCTCTCCCCCCCCCCTCTCTGTGCGGGGCTTGACACTCCACTCACTTGGAACTTATATAATGTGATGCACAGTGTATTATGGGAGTATAAAGGCACATAGGGGAATTGTATATTATTATGATACCGTTTATTATATGTACTGCTCCTAACAACACACACACATATATATATATATATATATATATATATATATATATATATACTATATTACGTGATGTATAACGTATTATGTGAGTATACAGACATAGAAGGCAATTGCTTGTTATTATGATAGCGATTATTCTAGGTACTGTTCCTTACAGCATATATATATATAATGTAATGCATAGCGTATAGACAAGATCACCGTTCCGACTGCGCATGCCCTGAAAATGGCGTTGGGAGCAAAGCCAATGCGTACTGCCATTGAGTGTGCCGATACGTGTAGGGCAAATGCACATGGCATAAGATGTGCTGATTATATTGATCTAAATGCAATGCTGGATAAAAGATTAATATCTTACTGTATTATATATATTTTTTAGTTGGTATTCTATGTTTCAAACAAGAGCTGAGATGAGCTGAAACTAGCACATTTCATAGCTGCACCCAGTGTACTAGCATGTGCCATGTGCTTCTAAAGGGTTTGTTTTTCTTCGAAGCATCCCACAATGCACCACGCTGCTGGAATGGTGATGTAGTCTATTATGTGAGTGTAGTGGTCTGCACTGACCTCTCAGGCAAGTAACCACATAGACAGGTAGGCGTGGGGAGTGTGTTGATATCAGGGAGCCTAGGTGGTGTAATGGTTAGCACACTGGCCTGGAATGCAAAGAGATGTGGGTTCGAGTCCCGCTCTAGGCACAATATTTCCCATTTTCATCACCCCCACGACATGAGTATAAAGGTGTAAAAGGGAATTGCTTGTTATTATAATACTGATTATTCTATGCACTGCTCTTTGCCACACATGTATGTTATGTGGTATATGTGATGAGTAGTGTCTTATGTGAGTATAAATGCACAGAAGGGAATTCCTTCTGGCCGCATTAAAGATTTTAATGTCAGGGCTTCCTTGCCGTAAAATAAACCTCTTCAATCAGACAATGTACCCTTTTCTTTGTATATCTTTTAACCTTGTGGGTGCCACTATTTATGATAGATATATATGTGATATATAATGTATCATATGAATATAAATTGTGAGTGTAGGCAATGGTAATGTGCGGGCATATATATCAAGCCAGCTTGAGCTATGCTATTTCGGCCCGTCAGAAGATTCCGTTAAGGAACCTTGGCCCACATTCCGGACAGCTCCGCTCCAAGCTGGGCGTTTCCGGCCGTTTCGAATGCGTCGATCCAGGCATTCATTGGTAAAATTCAGACTTATTATGTAATGGCAGGGCATTTATAATCCAGCCAAGGCCCAAAATAAACATTGGTTCCCACCCACACCTCCATTATGTTCTCTTTCTCCTATCTCCCTAAATGAGGAATATACTTATATAAATAGACAGTATATACTTGTATATGTGGGTGTAGGCGCCCACAAGCACCTCACCCCTCTTGGGTTAACTAAATTGGCCATGTGTCTGCGAACGCACTTTCGGTTCATCTGATGGTTTCATTGTAGGTGTGCTAGTCGGCGCCAGCGTTGCATGGCCCGACCCGATTCACAGTTAGTGCGCCAGCTGCCCACCAGCCCGCGCCAGTGTCGGTCGGCTATATAAGGCATGGCGCTCGCCTGGCCAGACCCTCTCCTGATACGCCTGCCGGCCTCCGCGCCAATTTTGTCCTGTATCTCCCACAGCTATTCGTCTTCGTCTACTTAGCGGGGTCTACATATAATATATATATATATGTGTGTGTTACCATGCCCTGGTAGAATTAGCCATTCCTATAGGCTGATCATTTGTTTATTTGTTTATGTCTGACGTCAGCACCAGGAGGACCAAACCTGCTAAGTGGTACCAATATAGCATAAGTATGGACTTGAGCCTAATACTCCGGAGGGACGTAGCTGCTAGGTGGCAGCTGTAGTGCTTAAGGCTTCGTAAAGTCACTGATAGGTCGGCATAGGTCGAGCCGCTGAAAAATGTTTGTGCATGTTCAAAATGTTCAACGTATGTCGCCATATGGCTCATACGTATCTCATATGCTTGGTGTACACTAGGTGTATGTTGTTGTGCATTATGCACCCCTCAGGGGTAGGTTGGGATAGGTTGGAACACGTAGGCCGTACGTTTAGGCTGTTGGGAATGTGCAGTCCTCGTACAGCCAACGGATGCATAGCGTACTCCAAACATACTTCGAATATATGCCTGCTGTATCTCCAGCATACTTAATGTATGCGCCATACTTCTAGCAATGGAGTAACGTGTGTAATGTTGGTCAGCATACCATCAGCGTATGCAAACGTTTTGCAAACGTTTTGTGAGGCACATGAACACTCTGAATAGGTCAGATACCTTCTGCATACCATACGTATGTTGTGTGTATGTTGTGTGTATGTTGTGTGTATGCCCATTTTTAACCCTCGCAGCAGGAAAAGTTTGACGTATGCCAACACATCGTAGTGTGACAGGCCCTTTACCGGTGGAGCGGGGTATCATTGGGTGGGTTACTACAAGTTGGTTGGACAGGGGAGGGAGAATTGTTTGTTTGTTGTTATTTTATGACCTAGCAACATCTAAGGTCATATCATGACGGGTACCGACTTGTGACTGTACAGGCTCATGGCGATTTTATAGTGCTGCCCCACTGGGGAATCAGGCCGCTGGCACCATGACCCGATATCCCAATCAGTCACATTATCCTGACAATGAGCTAACCAGTCCTTGCCCTATCCTAATAATGCCGAGCAACAGGCTAGGAAGCGACAAGTATCAACTTTTAAGTCATTGGTTCGAGTGGACCGGGAACCAAACTCGCAAACTCGCGATCTTCCGCATGCGAGGCCTGTGCTCTGCAGATTCGGCCACCGCGCTCGGTCGGGGGGAGGGAGAAAGAACCATACAAAGAAGCCCTTATCCACTATGTGGAGCAATTCGACTTGTCACTGTGCAAAATCTGCGGATTATTTAGCGGTCATTATTAATGCACAGGTATCTGATCAATCAGACAAATGCCAGCAATAAGCAGTATCTCAGCAAAGTCAAACCAGTGACTTATAAAATTGATACTTGTTGCTACCTAGCATGGCACTCGGAATTACAAGGATAAGATAAGGACTGGTTAGCTATGTATCAGGATAATGTGAATGAGTGGGATATCCGGTCATGATGCCAGTGGCTTGGTCTCCGAGTGGGGCAGCAATATAAAGTATCCATGAGTGCACAGTGTCACAAGTCAGTCCCTGTCCTGATATGACGTTCGATGTTGTTATGACTTGAAACAACAACAAAGAAAACAAAACGATAAGCAGTTGTTGCCGAATATTGGATGTTTCTTTCGCAAACGCTGTTTTCAATGAACATCAACTAGAGTACTTCGACTGAAGTGAAGGCGAAGACAAAGACGAAATGAAGGCGAAGGTGAAAATGATGACGGTGAAGACAACAAAAGCGAAGCTGAAGGCAACAGTGAAAGTGAATACAGAGGTGGAGGCAGAGGAAAAGGTGGAGGTGGAGGTGGATGAGGAGGCAGAGGCAAAGGCAGAGGCGGCGGTGTAGGTAGAGGTGGAAGAAGAGGCGATGTGAGGCCAGGGGCAAAAGTGGAGGCGGTGGTGGAGCTGAGCCAAAAGTGAGGTAAAGATGGAGATGCAGGTGCAGATGAAGCAAAGATGAAGGTGGTGCAGATTCTAGAGGACAGAATCACTTGAAAGCACCCACCACCTATATTAAATTGATATAGCATTCATTGATCAGCACTTGTTGAAAATATCAATTCAGTTAAAATTTCAAATAGTCAAAGCTAAATTAGGAACACAAATGAAGGCTTTTATATTTGTTGCTGTTCCTCCATTATTTCCAGTCAACCATATACAATGACAGACACAGTCCACTTATAAATGTAAAATGTAAGACCTAAATGCACTGAGATTGGCCCCACTGTTTCACTGGTAACAGCTGGTCCAGTGTATTATTAAGAACCCCACCCAACTACATAATTCATAAACTCACATAGCTAAGTACAGTAGAGTAATACTAGAATATTTCTAACAAACTGACATTTATATTGCCTAACTGCAACTGAACATTAAAACTTACTACAACTTTACCAACTGAATACAGAAGATAAATTCTGCTTACAATCTAAATAATATGTAAATACTCACACTGATCTGACTAATATTGATATAGTTATATGACACTGTTACCATATTGCCATGAATCTTTTGGGTTACAGAATTTCATTGTGTTACATGCTGCAAATTGTGTATTCAACAGTTATTGTGTACCTTATTCTATATACCTTTTCTGTAAATAACCCTGAATTGAAAAATGGCTGGAAGACCAGTGCTTTTGCACTGACAAAAGACCTATTTAGCAGAATAAACATATTTACCACAAAAAAAGGCTTATGTAGTGGGAATGTAACTTGCCAGAGCTACATTTAAAAAAACCTAAATAAAAACAACAAAAAAGATAAAATAATACCTAAAAAATCGTCCTCAAATTACACTTCCATCGTCAACACAATAATATTTCGGTGAAATTATTTACATTGGAGGAACAGACCGGCCCTCAGTAACACATGATATCGAAGTGTAAAAATAAAATGTGCGCACAATTCGCATTTAAATAACTGACAGTTGCTTGGCATGTATTGCCTATGTTCAGCCACCCCACATAACCCCATCCAACGACCACCACCAACAGCGGGACCCTCCCTCCTCCTTCCCACTAGGCGCGTCCAAACTGTCCGCTGCTGCCTAACCAATGTTTCGGACAGAGGAAGCCAGACGCGATATTGGTTTCGGGAAGGTGATTTTTTTGTATTATCTAATTTATTTGAACATATATGAGATTCCGTCAGTCTATTTAATCTAAGTCCAGGGAAGCTGACTCTCCAGGGACCAAGGAGTGGACTGAAGAGGACCCACGAGCCGAGCCAGGTAGTCTTTAAGAGGGTGGGTGGGCGTCGTAACTGTTGCTGATATTTGTCTTGAGTTGCTCCGCTGAGTGACTGTCTATGTGCTTGCTATGGGCAGCATTACGTGAGCAGTTCTGGATGCCTCCACCAGGGCGGCACACCAACTGCCCCCACCGAATCAACCACAATTTGAAATGATGTGCCAATCCACAGCAAATGTATCCCCAACAGCTACTCAACGAGGTGTCCGAATCGGGAAGAGCAAACTTCCCATTCCGAAGGTAAGGGGTCTTCCTTAATTTTGTTGTCTTGAATATTTATTTACTGCTTATTGTGGATAAGTCTGAATAGACTTGTTTTCACCTTTAGACAGTTGGTCGATAGAAGGCCTGAGCCTACACTTTTACCAACCCAAGGAATTTTTAACTTCCCACACCACATGGACATGGTAGAGCAACTGGTCTTTCATGATGCTCTAAATTATACACAGCGGTGGAAATCCAAATGGCAGAGGTGATGGCACATGAAATCAAATCACCAATCTTCAGATTAAGAGTCCGACCTGGAAAAAAGTCAGACACTCTAACCACTCCACCACAGAGAACACCACAAATGGACCGACATTTCAAAATAATTACTTTTAAAAACCATATTGTGGTTCTTAACCCTCTCCCCGCATCCGTTTGGGATGGATGCGTGTGAAAATATTTATAATCGTGAAGGATCCCTAAGTAGATCATCATGTGTTTGGGTGGATACACAATTGGTATTCTCTGGGCTACAATCAGCACCATCCATCCTCCTGATACAGCTTCTTATACAGGCAAACCTGTGTATTGCGGTCAATTAACTTCATGAAACCCCTACATGGGGAACAAAACACCCTCACAGTGTGGTGTCAGGTGGCAGGTTAGGCCACATGCTGGCCTAAGTACCCCAAGTGACATACTTTCTTTCTCTTCTAATAGCCATTCGGGTGTCATTGCGTAGTGGCGAGATAGGAACGACAGAGAGGAGCGGGATGTAGCTCAGGCAGTAGCGTGTCCAGCTGTGTAGGTGTCGGTCATCCGATCGATCCTGCTCAGTGGACACATTTGCAGTTTGGGTTATTTTCTGTTCCAACCGGTGGTCCACAACTGGTTCATCAAAGGCGGTGGTATGTGATGTCCTGTCTGTGGGAAAGTGCATATAAAAGACCCCTTACCGGAAAGAGAAGCCTACATGGCGGCATCAGGTTTCCTCTAAAGAAATGTGTTAGAATGACCAAATATTTTACGTCCAATAGCCAATGATGAAAATCCATGTGCTCTAGAGGCGTCATTAAATAAAACAAACTTTCCTTTTTGAACGAGAGAGCGGCATTTGCAATGACATAGCTTTATTTCCAACTGAAATGGTTCCACATGCATTTTTGGTCAGTGACGGTCGCATGTTACAAGATATGGTGCACAGGAGCATATGCAGCGAATTACTTGACTAATGGACATACCATTAATAAGTATAGTAAATGATGAAGCAATATAACTAAAACGATGACAAATAATCAATCACAACAGTTAAATAGTTAATTCCACTGGGACTGGTGACTACATTGTCAGGCGAGTCTGGTGGCTTGACAAGCCTGGAGGAGTTGGTTCAAATGATGTTGTTTTTGTGTGTCAGCAATGGTTGTTTATTGGTGTTGTTAGTTCGTTTTAACGATCAGTGGGGTGAATGAGTGGAAGATGCTCATTAGCTCTCATTGCGGGACAGGGGGGGAGGGCAGTAGAGCACTCCTACACCACCACCCTACCTGCATGGATGGTGGAGGTGGGGGGGGGGAGGGTAGTAGAGCACTCCTACACCACCACCCTACCTCCATGGATGGGGGAGGTGGGGGGGAGGGCAGTAGAGCAGTCCCACACCACCACCCTACCTGCATGGATGGGGGAGGTGGGGGTGGGGGGGCAGTAGAGCACTCCTACACCACCCACTACCTGCATGGATCGGGGAGGTGGGGGGGAGGGAAGTACAGCAGTCCCACACCACCCCCCTACCTGCATGGTTGGGGGAGGTGGGGGGGGGGGCAGTAGAGCACTCCCAAAACACCCCCTACCTGCATGGATGGGGGTGGGGGTGTGGGGGGGGCAGAACAACGCTCACGCAACACAAAGAGGTCGCACCCCAGCTCGAGCCAATCAACACACAGCGTCTCGTGATTGACTGACACCTGAGCTGATTGACTGAGAGCTGAGCTGATTGACTGACACCTGAGCTGATTGACTCACACATGAGCTCTGCCTACCTGGCCAATCACAGCGCACCTGAATGCGCACCTGTCCTTTATAGGGCCATAACACAGTTTATTGATTGGCCACTGAACTCTACACACCGGCTACTTCAACGGTGGTGAGTAATGTCCAAATGTGCAATGAGTGCCGAGAGAACAAATCCATAATGAAAATGGGAAATATTTCGCTTACAGCATGATTGGAACCCACACCTCTTGTGGTGTTCTCTGTGGTGTTCTCTGTGGCGGAGTGGTTAGAGTGTCTGACTTTTTTCTAGATCAGACTCCTAATCTGAAGGTTGGTGGTTCCATTCCCTGTGCCCCCCACCTTACAGCATCCTCAAATGCCAGTTGCACTCATACCATGTCTATGTGGTGTGGGAGGTTAACAAATCCCTTGGGTCGGTAAAAGTGTATGCTCTGGCTTTCTATTGACAAACTGTATAATGGTGAAAACAAGTCTATGCATAAAAGACATCCTGGCACGTGTGGAGAACAAAGGATATGTAAATGAGATGATGTCATAGACAAAGGGTGCCAGCAGTTCAGGAATAAAGCATTCAGTATCCAGAAGCCAAAGTATTCAGACATCGTACTTTAACAATAGGCAGCATAAATCTTTAAGAAGAAAAACAAACAAAAAAACGTCTTGCATTCTGGGTTAATTACACTACCTAGGCTTACAAATGTCATCACCCTATCCATGTCTATGTGGTTCTTTGCCTGAGAATCCAGTGCATGATGCTATTACACCTGTCCCCTTGGAATTGTAAGTCTTTTCCTGAATTGTAGGGATCGGATTCAAGTTGCATGTTCAAAGGCGTAAATGGTGACAATTGTGGATGGTCCCTTATATAGACTGAACAAAGGTGTTGGTATAGTCATTGGTTTGACTCGAACGGGAATCGAACTCCCGATCTCCCGCACATGTAGCCTGTGCTCTACCGATTCGACCACCGCGTTCGATCCGGGATGTTCATGTGGTGCGAAGATAGAATAAGACGCAATTGGAATAATGCATGTTGGAACAAAATGCTATAAGACCTCATATATATATGTTTGTCTTTGGTTAGAATATGTGTAATCTCAAACGGTACTCAGCTACGTCCTTGCGTACATGGAATATACACCCTTGCTGTGTGTGATGACAAACGGTGACGTTATCTAACAGGGCTGGCGAATACAGTAAAACCTCTCTAAATCGACCGACCATGGGACCGACATTAAATGGTCTATTTAGGGAGGTGGTCAGTTTACATATATTTTGTTATCGATACAATGGTATTTTATGAGCGGTCGTTTGGGACCCAAATAAAGATATCAATATAAGGGTCTGGTAGTATACCACATCATAATCATTGTGGATGTAATACCCCTGTCACACTATGACATAACGAGCCAACGTAAGTCTGATGTGCTCACGTTTCATCATTAGGTTAACGTACGTTGGGTTACGTTATGATGACGTCAGAATGACGTTAGACTGATGTCGAGCTACGTCACATTATGTTGTGGTACGTCAGCGCGTGTCAAGGTTTTGAACCTGTTCAAAACTTTCGACGTAAATCAAACGTAAGGGTTTACCATTGCCGTATATTCTGTACATCAATGACGTTAGACGGACGTTAGTCAAATGCTGCTCACTATGTTCCACTACGTTCCACTACGTTCCACTACATTCCACTACGTTCTACTACGTTCCACTAAGTTCTACTACGTTGACCCACATTAAAGCCGGTGGAAACATCCACGTTCAACTTGTGCCCAAATTTGCATACTAAGCCAAGAAGTTTGATGTTTTTCAGGTTCTCCCTACGCTGACGTCATTACGTCATAGTGTGACAGGGCCTTTACTCTAAGATCGGTAATTTATGGCGGAGACAGGACATTCTGAACTCACTGATACCTTGAACTCGCACGAGACACGGGTTCGAATCCGCCTGCGATTCAGCCTGCTATGGTCGCGCCCCATGTAGAAAGATGATCAAACTACAAGCCTGCATACAGTATGCTCCGCTAAAAACCAGGGGCGCCACCGGTCCGCCACCACCAACCACCACCACAAGATTCACGCTTCGAAAACCTGACCATAACTCCAAGCATGTCTTCACCCACCCACCCACAACTATAACTAAAACACTCATCGCAAGGGTTGAGGGTTCGAGTCCAGCCCATTTAACCATTGAGCTGATTGTCCAGGGAGGGCGATTTGCTGGTTTCTGATTGATGGTTATTTATACTGTATATATTTATGAGTTTGACGCCCCTGCCCTGCAGAGTTGTAAACCACTGCCTTGTGGTACAGGTTCTTGACAGAACCAAAGGCTAAGGGAGCAAACCCTAAACAGAAAACCATGTCACTGTGGCAGCATTAAGGGCAGTTGATGTATGGAACTCCCAACATCTCCCGACCAGCCACTGAAGTGACAAATAGTTTTGCGCCTGTCTTGACATGTTCTTGCTGGTGTGTAACCTCTATTTGCTCCCCGACAGAGTGCCGCTGGTAACTTGCAAAAGCCAGCAGCACTTCAACACTTTTCAGGCAGCTTTCATGAAATGTACAACCGCAGAAAACACCATACCGGCTCTGTCATTGCCCGGGTTACCAAGGACCGCGCTGCTCGAACTCATCTTCCGTCGACAGCGGAAACTCAGCTAGGAGGAACACAACGCAACACAACACAACTACTGACAAAGAGTAAGACCGACTCATCAGCTCATGGACGCAACTCTCACAGCAGAGAGCTAAATGGAGAGTGGCAGTCAAGTAATGAAAGCAGTCTTTGTCGCATCGCGACCGACAGCATGATGATGATGATGTCCTTCTGAAAAATAAACAACCCATTACATACTTCTCGGTCTCCGCTTTCGTAAATTAGGGGGGAAAAGGCCTATGTGTAACGTTTCATAGTGGACAGATAAAAAATGTCATATTAACAGAACAAATACATCATTTATATAAATTTATGTAATTTCAAGTAATTATTTTATTGACAAAGCTATTTGAACATAATTTGGAATGGTGAATAAGTGTACATGATAAAATGGCATCATTTGGACCATTACTCCTGTTCTGCTGTTGTTACTCACATTACGAAGTTCCACACTTGTACAAATGTGAGGCATTTCATGTTCACCACCTAGTAGACTTTACAATTCACATTTAATTAACTTGTGCATTAGTTTTTCTCAAACGTAACATTCATAATGTAGCGTATTTGTGTATTAATGTTCCATGGAGGATTTCGTTGTAAGTAGTACAACAAATCCTATGCAGCTCTGCAAATAATAATCATTCTTCCACTAATTCGCAGATCAAAGCAGCTCTGCGAATAGCCTCGTCTATAGGGATAAACCCATCAGGTATTTATTTATCCGGCCAAGCTTAGTAGATACAAAGGACACCCCTATCCGACTAGTGCCACCTACTTAGTTAAAATCTGCGCCCGTCAGGAAGCAATGGTGAACACATACAGGTGGCGCCAATGCGGGCAAAGCGGGAACTAAGCCCTGTGCCTGAAGCAGGCAGTGCATAGTACTAGTAGGTAGGTTGCGAGGTGGTTATGTATAGAGAGAAAGAACTGATGGTGATAGTGTCCTTGTTTATATTCCCATAATGGATTAGAATGCACACATACATATGCATATATGCATAATGCATCTACATCCATATATACATATATATGGGGACTAACAACCCCCTAACGACAGTAGAAGGAACTTAATAGTAATAATATAAAAAAAAGATTCAGGAACTCATAAGAGTGTGTGTGTTCTTGTCTGTGTCAGGCCGGCAATGACCGTCTCGACAGGCACGCCCACCTCTCGCCTGGGGCAACAGCACCATCTGGCAAGTCCGGGTGGTAATTCACGAAGGCGGAGGCTTTATTTGTTACTCGATTCACAATGATTAGCTTTTTGGTACAGGTCAGTTTCAGGGGTGTCAGTTCAGATGGTGTGGGTGTTCCCTCGGGATTCTCATCCGTGATGTAGAGTGGGCCGAAGACCGAACCCTCAACCCTTCGCTCTTCCTCATGTGCCTCGAGGTGTGGGTGGGTGAGGGAGGAAAATGGTGGTGGTGTAGTCCGGTTGGTTGCTGGAGGAGTTGTGGCCATGGAGGCGGTTAGGTTCGAATCCGGTCATGTGGTGTTTATGGCAGGAATTTCAATTCGGTTCTCCTGTAACCGGGCAGAGTAGTTCCACCGGTCCTGGTAGGTGGCACCACTGGGGTCAGATTATTTCGTTCGTATTCGATAGGTGGAGTCTGGTCGGGGTGTTCCTGGTGGGGCCCCGCCCCTCCCCTCCCTCCATCTGCGAATTAAACATGTTACGTTAACATGCACAATTAGATCAGTAAATACAGTAGTGACAAATAACACCAGAGGGAGGCTCTGTGCCATCACCAGAATGGTTCCCGCCTGGTGCCCCAAGGCCGTCAATGAACACTAACCGTCATAGATAAGTTATAACCTTCATAACCCAAAGGGGGGAGGAGGGGAGTCTGCGCCGTCCCTACACCAGGATATAAAGATATATCCAAGCTATATATATATGTATATATATATATTTATATGCACAAGCAATAGAACTTCCTTTCAGGAAAAATGGTGTTAAAATTACTTACTATCTCATTTCACTGTTGTTCTAAAGAGACCTGCTATGTCATGAAAATAATCAGGATGGATATAAAGTTCAAATTTAAAGATAGATTTCATTATATATATTTTAATAAGTAAAGTTGTATTTTGAAGACAGAGTTGATTATATATTTGATTATATATATATTTTTATAATTAAACATGAATTTTGAAGACAAAATTGATTATATATATATTTGATTATATGTATACTTGTATGAGTAAATGTGAATTTTGAAGACAAATTTGATTATTTATATTTGATTATATATATACTTGTATCAGTTATTACACCAATATTATTCGATACGAAAAAGCTTCTATTCTAGAGCAAATTGATTTCCATATCGTCAGCTGTTGTACGGCAAACATATGATCATTCTGGCATATTTCTGTGGAGGAAACCCACTGCCTCCACATAGGCTACTCTTTCCGATAAGCAGCAAGGGGTCTTTTATATGCACTTTCCCACAGACAAGACTGCAAGGAGCACATCCTTTGATGAACCAGTTGTGGACCACTGGTTGGAACAGAAAATAACCCAGACTGCAAATGGTTCCACCGACCAGGTTCGATAGGCTGACCAACACCTTCACAGGTGGACACATTAGGGCCTGAGCTATGTCCCGCTCCCAATATGAAATATTGATAGTGCTGTAGGTTTTAGGGAACTATGTATTTGCGTGTCTGTCAGTAACATATGCCCAGTACTACACCAACATAGCTAGTATGGAACAAACAATACAGGAGTTAGCTGGTAACTATATAATACACACACATACAAAATTATATAACTTCTGCATGTTATTCGTAACATGGCTAATATACGGGGCGGAAAGTCGCCCAAACGATATGACACTGGTGGTGTCACATGGCCTTAAAAAACCCCAACTGACCTGGTGGCTGCCACGGGCGCCGTCTGGTGGATTATGCCGGAGTAATTCCACCGGCCGCCTCTATGGCCCACCAACCCGACCAGACTTTGAATTTCGTGCCAAAACGGTCACATGACCAACCGCCTCCAGGTTCAAACCATCACAACCATTCCTGCCGCCATCAACAGAACACCGATCTATCTTCCCCCACCCACACTGCTGATGAAATGGGTAAAAGGTGGGGTTGAGGGTTCGAATCCCACCCACCAATTGACCTGTGAATGAGAGACTGACATTTGACCTGACATAAACATTATAGATTTGAACGTACCGATTGATACTGTCGTGGGGGTGATGAAAATGGGAAATACTGTGCCTAGAGCGGGACTCGAACCCACATCTCTTTGCATTCCGGGCCAGTGTGCTAACCATTACACCACCTAGGCTCCCTGATATCAATACACTCCCCACGCCTACCTGTCTATGTGGTTACTTGCCTGAGAGGTCAGTGCAGACCACTACACTCGTCCCCCTGGAATTGTAAGTCTTGTAATGCTTACAATTACATACATACAGGCAATGCACTAACACATACATACACAGGGTAGGTTCAACAACCATACAGCGCAAAGCTTGTACAGGATCCTGATCACGGCAACCAGTGTCGTGGGGGTGATGAAAATGGGAAATACTGCGCCTAGAGCGGGACTCGAACCCACATCTCTTTGCATTCCGGGCCAGTGTGCTAACCATTACACCACCTAGGCTCCCTGATATCAATACACTCCCCACGCCTACCTGTCTATGTGGTTACTTGCCTGAGAGGTCAGTGCAGACCACTACACTACTTTACCTAAACTAATCAATCAATGTGGATCAATGTGTCAGCAGCTTGGCTTAGTTTTTACCCCTCTCCGGTGGTGCCACTAGGGGAAAATGAGGGGGTATGTGCATATATATACTATGCAATTTATTATGTGGATATAAACAACAGTAGCCCCTTAATATGATATATGCGTAATAGACGTATAGGTGTGTGGCTAATATATGTTAATGAGATGCAGAGTTTGAGACAAAGGAATATGCTAATGAGATGATATCATGGAAAGTTTAGCCGGCGGGTCAAGCGAGCCCTAGGCCGTGAATAAACCATTCAGTATCCAGAAGTGTCAGTATCAGACGTTGTACTTTCACACTTAATGCTTCTCGCCAACTATCTTAACTTCCATGTTATTCACTGCAGAGCGGGCATTCTCTCCTCACCACGTCCTCTACACCTTGAGCCAACTGTCACTCTGCTCACTTTCAAGACTACTGGTATTTCCTTCTCATTCGCGAACAACCTATTTATATATATAAATATATATCATGGGTAGAGTGACTAAGCGTAACTTCCATGTTATTCACTGCGGAGTGGGAATTCTCTCCTCACCGCATCCTCTACACCATGAGCCACCTGTCACTTTGCTCACTTTCAAGGTATTTCTTTCTCATTCGCAAAAAATTATTTATCTGAATAAATATATATATATATACATCTGAGATCGTGTTGCAAAAGAAACACAGGCAAAAATAGTCTGTGAGTCATTTTGCAAGCTGCTGGTACTATGGTAAACCACTGCCTTGTGGTACAGGTTCTTGACAGAACCGAAGGCGAAGGGAGCAAACCCTAAACAGAAAACCATGTCACTGTGGCAGCATCAAGGGCGGTTGATGTATGGAACTCCCAACATCTCCCGACCAGCCACTGCAGGGACAAATAGTTTTGCGCCTGTCTGGACATGTTCTTGCTGGTGTGAAACCTCTATTTGCTCCCCGAGAGAGTGCTGCTGGTAACTTGCAAAAGCCAGCAGCACTTCAACACTTTTGCAGGCAGCTTTCATGAAATGTACAACCGCACAAAAATGGAGAGCGGCAGTCAAGTAATGAAAGCAGTCTTTGTCGCATCGCGACCGACAGCATGATGATGATGATGATGATGATATACATATATATATATATCATGGCTAGAGGGACTATGCGTGGCCATACACAGCGCGCTTGCAAACAGGGTTTACCACAATCATCCCAGTTGGATAATCGATTAACAATTAATAATAAGAGCAGTACAGTGGATTACTTAGGATAATAATAAGGAGTGAAATCCTCCGATTAATTATACTTGTATAATGCTTATACATCACATATACAGTGTGTGTAACGGTTCGCTATCAGTAGATGAAACCCAACGGAGAAGAATGAGTTTTTGTTATATTCCAATAATACCTTGTAGATCACCTATATCTGATGCAGGGCCAGTCATTGGCTGATAAGATAATATTTAATACCTTGCCTGTCAAGCAATGTTAGTCTCCGCGATGCCATCTTCAACCAGGAGTAACCTATCTACACAGCCATCGTCATATATGTAGCTATCTGATATCCTTGATTAACTATGGCGTAATGCCCTTGACTGTATATTTTTACAACTTTGTTCATTATTCGGGAATTGTTGCCATATTATTTCCAATGCAACATCATTGGCGTCTTAATAGGATTACATATTAAACGGTTAAAATAGAGCATATATATTTAATGTAGGCAAAGACCCTATAATACTAAGATGGCTCACTCCCTATCTCTCCCATGGTAAAGTAAATTTCGCAGTGCCACCTTGTGGTGGGCTTGATCAGCCCGGCTGCTGGTTGGTGTTTCACATGTAAACACATACAATTATATTATATATGAGATAGGTAAGTATGAATACACATCAATATGAAATTGTTATGAACAAATACACATCATCATCAGCATCATCATTAGCATTGCCATCATCACACATTTTTCACAGTCATATATACTTTTATACATATAATATAGCACCTGTTTAACCAAGAGAACAGCCAGTGCACCAAGTGGTGGGTTTGATCATTTTGATTACACAATACAGGCTGAGTGAGCCGTCTTAGTATTATAGGGTTTTGATGTAGGTAATGGCATTGAAGCATTAAACTGATATATTAAATACAGCATTGATAACCTCACTTAGTGTGGGCTGACATTTAATGATATACTACTATAATGCTACAATCATAACATGGACAAATAATACAACAACATAACATATAGCTAGACTAAAATATGGACATACTGATATAATGACATATAATTGCATCATTACATCATTGCATCGTTACATCATTGCGTCATTACACCGTAACGCCACTATATCATTATATATTTACATCATTACATTTTACATCATTACATTATCATTTCGATATTTTGGTATATCATATATTATTATGTCATCTTGTCATCTGGTGATCTGATGATTTTGATCTGGTGATCTGGATATCTAGTGATATGGTGGTATGGTGATATGGTGATATGGTGAAGTGATGTAATTGTATGATGATATAATGGTATTGTGCTGTGGTGCTTGGGGGCTATGGAGCAATGGTGAGATGGTGAGATAATGTGATGATGTGATGATGTGATGAAGCAGTGAGGTGGTGATACAATGATGCTGTGATGTAATGATGCCATGTTGCCATGATGTCATGATGTCATGATGTGGTGATGTCATGATGATCTGATGCCATGATGAAGTGATGGGTTGATGTGATGATTCGATGATGCGACGATGCAAGGATACATTGGTGCATTGATGTGATGATGCAATGCTGCAATGATGTGATGATACGATGATGTGATGATGCCATAATGCCATGAAACCATGATGTGATATGATGAAAGGAGATGATGTGATATGATGTGATGATGTGATGATGCGATGATGTGATGATGTGATAATGTGATAATGTGATGATGTGATGAGGTGATGATATGGTGATATGATGATATGGTGAAATTAGATGATGTCACAATATGATAGTGTGATGATGTGATAATGTGATGATCCGATGATGTGATGAATTGACGATGTGATATGATGCACTGAGATGATGTTATGATGTGATGCTGCCATGATGTGAAGATATGATGATATGGTGAAATGAGATGATTTCACAGGATGATAGTGTGATGATGTGATAATGTGATGATGCAATGTTGTGATGAATTGATGATGTGATATGATGAACTGAGATGATGTGATGATGTGATGCTGCCATTATGTGATGATATGATATGACAATATGATGATATGATGATATGATGAATGATGATATTGTGAAAGGAGATGGTGTGACGATGTGATGATGCGATGATGTGATGGTGTGATGATATCATAATGTGATGATGTGATGATGTAATGATGTGATGCTGCGACAATGTATTATGATGCAATGGGATGGTGTGATGATGCCATGATGTGATGATATAGTGAAATGAGCAGATTTAATGATATGATGATGTGATTGCGTGATGATGGAATGATGTAATAATGTGATGGTGTGATGACCTGATTGTGTGATGATGTGGTTGTGTGAAGATGTGATGGTGTAATGATGTGATGATGTGATGATGTGATGGTGTGATGATGCGAAGATGCTATGATGTGATGATGTGATGCAATTAGATGGTGTGATGATGATATGATGTGATGATGTAGTGAAATAAGATGATTTGATGATGTGATGATGTGATGGTGTGAGGATGCTATGATGTGATGGTGTGATGATGTGATGAAATATTGATGTGATGATGTGATGATGTGATGGTGTGATGATGTGATGGTGTGATGATGTAAAGATGTGATGGTGTGATGATATGGTAAAATGTGATTGTGTGATGATGCTATGATGTGATGATATGATGAGGTGATGTGATGAGATGAGATGGTGTGATGATGCCATGATATGATGAGGTGATGATACAGTGAAAGGGGATTGTGTGATGATGCTATGATGTGATGTGATCAAATGAGATGGTGTGATGATGCCATGATGTGATGATGTGATGATGTGATGATGTGATGATGTGATGATGTGATGATTTCAAGGTATAAGGAATATAGGAGATATAAAGGCGGGAGCGGTATCTATCCTGTCAAAGAGCCAATGGACTAGCACATTTAATGGCAAAACGTGTATGAAAATGGGAAATATTGTGCCTCGAGCAGCATTCAAACCCACACCCCTGCCATCTTGGGGTTACTGCGCTAATTACTATTCTACCTAGGCACCCTATCACTACGTGCCAGACTACTGCACTATGCTGATTCATATATAATAGCAGCACTGACTAACTTAGATAAAAGATTCACCCCGTACTGACAGTACAGGGGCAAATGACAATGTAGTGTAAATACGGGCGAAAATAGCTTTAGTATGGAACAGGAAGTAGAATGCCTGCCTCCAGTATCAAATGGATACTTATATCGGCACAGAGTTGGTGAAATGAGAGAGAATGCAAAAAGACAAGATGGCGGCCATAGAACGCAGTCGATTTCACTTTTAAATCTTATTAAACCAGATGTTTTATTATATTGTTCAACTCAAAGGTAGCGGGTAAATATAAAACCCTATATAAAGAATATATTTTGCTTCTTAAATTAAGACATTATTCACTCAATTCATTTTCCCAGCATGTCAAAATTCTTTGCCAGCTTTTCTAATGGGTTGGTTTTCACCCCTGTACAACAGGTACGGGGTGAATCTTTTATCTATGGCTAACTATGATAAGCAACATTGGAATATCAATGAGACCAACAATTCACACATCCCATAATGCTGTATTTTAAAGGGGGAAATAACCATTGCCCTTCGTTATAGTAATAAAAAAACACATTCGACAGAGGTTCATTAAAGTGATGACCTAGATTCAGACAAACATGCTAAGGGGTGTGCTCATTTCAGTGACAGCCAATCAACGCTGTCCAAAATGACGGTAATTACTGGAGCCATTAGGCGGAAGCCGTCTGCTATAACTAGGCTATGCAGGCTGTTGTCTTTTGTTCGCCTGTGGTCTGCATTTCGGCAGATCTGTCGGCTCAGTTTTCAATTCACATAAGTAGTTTTCCAGGGAAAGCATGCGAGGAGTAAACAGTTTCTTGGTAGTAATCAAGTAACAGTTGCAGAAGTCGATGACTTGAATTTCTGCCATTAACAAATAAATATATATAATGCGTAAGTGCGTTATATTGATCGTTATTAGCTAATCTACATGAATTTGGAGTATCATGCACTTTTTTTGTCAAACATTTCATTCCTCATATATTTTAAGTTGTCATTTTTTTGTTTTTGGTACTTTAGTTGATGAAGCAAGGGGAATTTCAATTGTGGACGATTCCACTGCTCCTTGCCCTATGCTAATAATGCCGAGCGCCTGGCTAGGAAGCAACAAGTATCAATTTTTAAGTCATTCGTTTGACTCAACAAGAGTTTGAACCCGTCAGTTGAATCACAAGACCTACCAAAATGGGAGGTGGACACCTAACTCTATTGGCCATCCCGTCTGGTCAAGAGACTAAAAAGTAGAAAGATAATAACATAGATTTGGTGTGCACACCAACTTTCCTGTTAACAGGTTGGAGAGCTTACCTCGATCGGGCTATTGTCGTTAAATACTTCATTCGACCCCCGGTTCAATTTCCAAGGTCGAATTTTATATAGGATTAGTTAGCAAGTTCAAAAATATGGTTATGGCACACTGAGTTTTGGGAAGTTTACATATTGGAATACAGCACTAGAAAGCCAAAAATTATATCTACTTTCCTGGATATTCATAGGACATTTAGTTGGGACCGGATTGAGTAAATTAACAGTGAATATTAGGAAATAATTCAGTAGTTACAACACATCGCTACAGGACAGAACTGCCCATGTTATAACTGTGTTGGTATAGCCATAAATCCCAAACAATAGAGGAACCTCCAGCCAACAATAGGGGTATATGCTGGTCTGTGGCCCACTCATATACTTCCACTTGCCACTGGGGGAGGTCCTGTGGGGACTGTTGTGCATCATGTAGATATATTTTGTGCATACCAATATATATATATGCATAATAAATAATTCACTTGATTATGCATCTGATGCATAATCACCACAAAGATGCTGGTACATAATTAAGAAAAACCTACCTTAAATATTATTGTATTTGATTTATTTTATTGTTGTGACAGGATATATACATATACACACATATACATATACACACATATACATATATTAATAAACACTTCATCGATTTAAAACGATATGTATAGCCTCTCAGCTTCCCAGTTCCGAGCCTCCCTCTACCACATCCCACATATTTGAATAGAAGTAAAAAGTAATAAACAAAAGTAAAATAAATCAAATAAAAATGCCAACCACTCAGCAAATATATGTTTATATATGGATACAATACAGCCCCGGGTCAGGTGAAATCAGGTCGGGTGAAGCCGGGTCGGTTAAAGTCGGGTTGGGTGAAGTCGGGTCGGGTGAACTCGGGTTGTATCAACTTGTGTCAGTTCAAGACGGGTCGGTTCAAGTAGGGTCGGGTCAAGCAACGTCGGGTCAGCTAAAGCCGGATCGGGTAAAGTCGGGTTGGGTAAATTTGGGACGGGTAAAGTTGTGTCAGCTAAAGTCGGGTCGACTAAAGTCGGGTCTGGTAAAGTCGGGTCCGGTAAAGTCGGGTCCGGTAAAGTCGGGTCCGGTAAAGTCGGGCCTGGTAAAGTTGGGTCTGGTAAAGTTGGGTCCAGTAAAGTCATGTCTGGTAAAGTCAGGTCGGGCAAAGGAGTCGGGCAAAGGAGAGTCGGGTAAAGTAGAGTCAGGTAAAGTAGAGTCGGGTAAAGTCAGGTCGGGTAGCGTCAAGTATTATTGCCATTTTTATCATTATATATTTGTTATTATTATCATCATTATTATCATTATTATCATTGTTATTATCATTATTATTGTCATTATTATTACCATTTTATTTTAATCAGTATTGGCATTATTTTTAGATTTACATATACATGTATGTATACATATAATATATATATAAATATAAAGTTAGGCTATGTAATAACGTAGAGAAGGAGACGAGTGTTGGGTCGGACACTTTATTGAGCGTCTAGGACATGCACAATAAAAAGGGCATACCGGTAAAGTTTGAAATCCAAAGGCAGAGTGACTGCCCGGGGCAGATATCGCCCGGTGGTGGCGCTCGGGCCCGGCTAGCAGGGGCAAATCCCGGGCAGGTCAGCGATTGGACAATAATATAAGTAACAAAGTATACGAAATAAATAAATAATAATGAAACTCCGCCTGTTTTATATCTGCATAATTCATTATACATCCTATATAGATATAAATATACATATACACATACATATGTGTATACATATAAATATACATATACCTATGTGTATATACATATATACATATTACATATGCACCTATGTGTATATATGTATATATACACATGCATTCACATCTACATATATGTATACATATATACATATGGAGACCTATATATGTGACTACATAATTATATATATATATATATATATGTGAATACATACTGTATTTAGGGATGACTGCATCACATATTGTAGAGTGGTCCTCCATTTGTCACTGGTAAGTTAACCCATGTGTAGTCTGTTTCACTCTCAGACTTATTGCAAGGGGCCTAACACTCGTATGCCCTTTGAATAGGTGTGAGAGTGGATTGGATTTGGTTTATAAGGGTGTGTGCCACAGTGCACTGCAGACACATATTTCTGAAGGCACACCCTACACAACAGTCAACTTGCTACTTGCAAATGGATTACCATTGTGAAGGATCTGGCACAGTCATCCTTACATTTAGGAACACTGGTAAGTTATTCTTCACCTGATATTGCAATATTATTGATATATTATATGTAATACATACATATTTATGTGCATATATGCATATATACATATAGCTTTAAAAGTATGTGTACATGTACATGCATAATCAAAAATAAATATAAATGGAATGTTATTTAGGGTAATGGCAGTGTTTGGTTAAAACCTGAGTGTGAAAGTGTCAGAGCTTAGGCCCCTTGCATTGTTGCAATACGCAGTGACAAATGGAGGACCACTCTAAGATATGTGATGCAGTCATCTCTAAATACAATATGTATTTATATGCATATGTGTAGAGTCATGTATATATGTCTGCATATGTATATATAGGTGTGCATGTATATGTATGTATATGTGTGTATATATATGTATATGTATATATATGTATATATATGTATATATATGTATGTTAATATATATGTATGTATGTATGTATATGTATGTATGTATATGTATGTATATGTATGTATATGTATGCATATGTATGTATATGTATGTATATGTATGTATATGTATGTATGTATATGTATAACATTTATAATAGGCATAGGGGGTTTGGGTTTCCGGGGATGTGGGAGAGGAGATGGCAGCCTATCGGTGCCGGGAATACCGGCTTCCCGGCACCAGGGTTCCCGGCCTCCCGGCGCCGAGACTCCCGACACTAGGCCTCAATTCAAATAATATAAATATTAATAAAATGTGATAACCAACAATAAAATAAATGAAATATGAATGCAATAATATACACGGTATGTTTTTATTAATGTTGCTGTACCAGCAAGAAATGCCATATTCGTGGGGACTATGCATCAGATAATTGTATGTGTATGTATATATATGTATGTATATGTATGCATATGTATGTATGTGTATGTATATGTATGTAAATGTATGTATATGCATGTATATGTATGTATATGTATGTATATGTATGTATATGTATGTATATGTATGTATATGCATGTATATGTATGTATATGTATGTGTATGTATGTATATGTATGTATGTGTATGTATATGTATGTATATGTATGTATATGTATGTATATGTATGTATATGTATGTATGCATATGTATATTCATTCATTCAATTCAGACTCATGACTATGGTAGTTACATAATTTGGTCCATAGTAGGTAGATATAAAAATTGTTTATGTATGTGTATGTATGTTTATATGAATATATGTATATATATGAATGTATATGAATGTATATGAATGTATATGAATGTATATGAAATATGTGTATATATATGTATGTATAGGTATGTATAGGTATATGTATAGCGTGTATAATAGGCATACTGGGTTCGGGGTGGGAGGAGATGGGAGCCTATCAGCGCAAGGAATCCTGGCTTCCCGGCGCCAGGGTTCCCAGCCTCCCGGCGCCGCGACTCCTGGCACCAGGCCTCAATTCAAATAATATAAATATGAATAAAATGTGATAACCAACAATAAAATAAATAAAATATAAATGCAATAATATACAGGGTAAGTTGAATGTTAATGTTGCTGTAACAGCAAGAAATGCCATATTTGTGGGGATTATGCATCAGATGCATAATTACAGTGTTATTTATGAGCATAGCTTACTGACCTCCTGTGAATAGAAATAAAAAGTGATAACCAACAATAAAATAAATCAAATACAATAATATTTAAGGTAGGTTTTTCTTAATGTTGTACCAGCAAGACAAGCCATATTTGTGGTGATTATGCATCAGATGCATAATCACAGTGAATTATTTCTTATGCATATATATATTGGTATGCAACAAATATATCTAAATGATGTACAACAGTCCCCACAGGACCTCCCCCCAGTGGCAAGTGGAAGTATATGAGTGGGCCACAGACCAGCATATACCCCCATAGTTTGCATATACCCCCTCTATTGTTTGGGATTAATGGCTATACCAACACAGTACTGTCATGGGCAGTTCTGTCCTGTAGACATGTGTTGTAACTACTGAATTATTTCCTAATATTCCCTGTTAATTTACTCAATCCTCTGAATATTCAGGAAATTAGATATAATTTGTCCTTGCTAGTGATGTATTCGAATATGAAAACCTCCTGAAACTCAGTGTTCCACAATGATATTTGTGAACCTGCACCATAATCCTATATAAAATTTGACCTTGGAAATTGAACCAGTACTCGAATGAGGTACTTTAACCACCATAGCCTGAACGAGGTAAGCTCTCCAACCTGGTTAACGCAGAAGCCCCCCTAACTCAGCTACACTGGCACCACTAAGTATGTTATAGATGCATTAACCAAGGCAGAGTAGCACAGGAACACCACTGTCTCAGCGACACTGGCACCAGTAAGAAACTGGATGCTATTCACCCTATTCACGCGCGACCTAATTAGGCATCAGAACGAGGCTGAGTAAGCATCGGTATTGGAAATGACCATAAGACACTACTGTATGCTGATGTGTATGAACTACTACATGAATTACTGGAGTAAAATTTGAAGATATTAACTTTTGAAACTATCATAATAATTTGTGCTATTCAGGAAATTAGATATAATTTTGTCCTTGCTAGTGATGTATTCGAATATGAAAACCTCCTGAAACTCAGTGTTCCACAATGATATTTGTGAACCTGCACCATAATCCTATATAAAATTCGACCTTGGAAATTGAACCGGTACTCGAATGAGGTACTTTAACCACCATAGCCCGAACGAGGTAAGCTCTCCAACCTGGTCATGTCGCCCATGTTTCACAACGCATTAAGCAGTTATTGTTAGATATGGTATTTCGAGACAATGAAGACTTGTGGAATAAACATTGACCAAAACACAGGGTGAAGTCGATACAGGTAGCAGGGCAAGAGATAGGTAAAAGATTCACCCGGTACTTGTAGTACACCGGTGAACGACAACATAGTGTAAATACGGGCGAAAATAGCTTTAGTATGGAACAGGAAGTAGAAACTGTGGTTCCATGATCAAATGACTACATATATTGGCACAGGTTTGGTGAAATAGGAGAGAATGCAAAAAGACAAGATGGCGGCCATAGAACACCATCAATTTCAATTTTAAATCGCATTAAACTACCTATTTCATTATAGTTTTCAACTCAAAGGTAGCGGGTAAATCTTGCTTCTTAGATTGTGAAATTAGGCTCTCATTTCATTAACCCGCTTTTTCGACCGTTTTTATATAGGGTTGGTATTCACCCGTGTACTGCGAGTACCGGGTGAATCCTTTATCTAGGCAAGAGAGGCCTTAGAGATTGATATCCCATGGATTTTCAGATTTCAGAATTTTGGATAAGAGATGGTGAACATGTATGCAATATTACCCATCAAATAAGTTAGTGAGAAGATAAAACAATTAGTTTGGTTGAGCTATCTATGGCTGGACCCTTCTTAAAAGGCCCCTCCACTTTATTAAAGTCAACATTCTGCGTGAGTGAGGCAGATATTGGGGGAGCACCAGCGCACATGACTTCCCCCGAGTCGTTAGTGCCCCGTATTTGGGGCATTGAGCTGGTAGCCAAGGCGCTCCAGCCCAGTGTAGTGAACAAATAACAAAGCACGTTCATGCAAACCTAAGAACTGCTCCTCCTTCAAGCGGGAGCATGTTGGCCTGCCGGCCCGCAACTACAGTTATATAATAATAACACTCTGTCGTATATCGTCATCGAGCAGCGTTTGTATATTAATTAAGCCTGCTGATATACAGTAAGACAAACCTATATATAGTTAATTGCAGACAGGCAATACAGGTGGACTCCATTAAAAATAATATTTGCATAAGAAGTTATGCACAAGCTTAGATGGAGAGAGCGGCAGATTAGACACATTCGGGTAGAAACCGATGGAACCTCTCCATTTGCAGATGGGTGGGGGGAGTTGGGGGCGGGGGTGGTTGGTATATACATACTATCTCATGACACTAAAGGAGTCGACAGCTCGGTTCAGAACATCGGGAACACCATATATTTGATACACATAAACAAAGAGCCGGGTCTCCGAGGTGGATTAGAAAAAAACACACCCTATTTTAAAACCAACTGATTCCTTCTGATGCTATTCATTGTTTTAATTCTCTCCCTAGATACTCACATGAACACGAGTACAGAAATGGTGCTTGAAGAGTTTTTTTTGTGTTTTAAACAAAAATTCTTGACATTGCTCACGGGCACAGAAGACAAGGAGGCTGAGTTGGGAAAACATGGCATTTATTCGGGCGTGTCCCCTCTGCAGCAAGTCATGGTACATGTTATTGTTTAGCAGGGAAGCCGTGGCCGACCTAAGGTCATGTAAGGTGATGACATTGGTTGGGAGGAGTTGAGTGAAGTGTCAGGCTGGCCTGCTGGTGCTCACCTGTTGGTTTTTGATTGGTTGGGAGGAGTTGAGTGAAGTGTCAGTCTGTGAACCTGGCCTTCTGGTGCTCACCCCCCTCCCTGCCCCCCCCCCCCCCCTGGGAGGAGTTGAGTGAAGTGTCAGTCTGAGCCTGGTATCCTGGTGCAGTAGGTCAGGAATTCAAATCCCAGTCAAATCAAATCAATGACTTACATAATTTAAAAGTTGTCGCTACCTAGACTGGCACTCAACACTCATAGGAAACAAAACAAGGACTGGTTAGGGAGCGGGACGTAGCTCAGGGGGTTGAGTGTTCACCTGTGAAAGTTTTGGTCATCCGATCGATCCTGCTCAGTGGACCCATTTTCCATTTGGGTTATTTACCGTTCCAACCAGTGATCCACAATTGGGTTATCAAAGCATGTGGTATGTGTCTGTGGGAAAGTGCATATAAAAGACCCCTGGCTGCTTATCGGAAAGAGTAGCCTATGTGGCAGCAGCAGGCTTCTTCCAAAGAAATATATCAGAATTATTGAAGCCATCCCAAGAAAGAAATTAAAGGTTTACCTATATGATTTCGTGCTAATGTCAAAAAGTGAAAATTTGCACATTTACACTATGCATGTAGTCAAATCTTTTTTCAACTTATATTTCAACTTTTTTCTTGTAAGTCATAACCTTGTCTCCTTAAGAGTAATCAATACAATTTTGTTTTACTATGTTGTATATGTTAAAATGAGGTTCCGGATGTGTCTTTGATTTTCATATTACACAAGTGATATTCATTGATTGCTGAATTTGTATAAGTTCTAATTCAAAAAGTGAAATTAATTTTGTTCAATTCTGACATATGCACAACATGCAAACCTTCATAGGACATTGGACTAGGCTATTATTTGGAAGGTTTTTTGCTATTATTTGGAACGTTTTCACTTTGGTTTCGATGTCACACTTTCATGCCTAGTTTCAAAGAATATATATTCTTCTTTTATTTTGGTGACTTTCCTTTGGAAAATTCACGTTCTTCAAAGAATATTATTGGAGCGGATCCAAAAGGCAGAAGGTAAGGCTTAGATGGACGCATTGTTTAATGCATTGGCCGATGGATTTGCGTTTCTGCCATTATTTGAGATAAATTATATATCATGTTTACTGCTATAGCCTGCCACAGTATTTTCTGCTGAATAAGTCTTTTTGTCAGTGCCGAAGCACTGGTCTTCCAGCCATTTTCAATTCAGGATTTTTTATACAAAAAGGTATATACAGAAAGGTATACACCAACTGTTTAATACACAATTTCCAGCATATAACACAATGCAATTATGTTAGACTCAAGTTCCATAGCAATATGGTAACAGTAGTGTCATATAGCTAGATCAATATTAGTCAGATCAATTTGAGTATTTGAATATCTTGAAATATCTTGAAAAGTAAAAAAGATAGAACCTTTCTGGGTTTTATTTGTGATATTCTGCATTTAATTAGCACTGTGTGATTAACCTTAATTAACTGCCCAGTTTAAACATCTAAAAAAAGGACATGGTATTTAAAATTTGAGCAGAAATGATCTACTGTATTCATTTGATAAACGTGTAGGAAGTTTTAATGTAGGGGTCTAGTCAGTTTTAGAAGCGGTATGTAAAAGCTAGTTTGCTAGAAATATTCTAGGGTAAAGCCCTAGTCACACCTACCCGGATTAGCCCCGGATTTTGAGCCGAATCACCCCCTGACCAATCGCTTGGACTGTCCCGGACCGCCCCGGATAAAAATCACCGTTTTTTGCCTCGACGTCACACCTTCCTGGACGAGCCCCGGACCAGAGGCCGGATCGCCCTGGACCGCCCCGGCCGACCCCCCAAACTCCCCGTTGTAGCCACGGACTAGTCCCGGACGAGCCGGAAGTGATCCGGGAGTGATCCGGGAGTGATCCGGGAGTGATCCGGGCCGATCCGTGGCTGATTCGTGGCTGATCTGGGGTGATCCGGGGTGATCCGGGGTGATCCGCAGCAGAACAGTGTTCCAGATAACCTAGAAAAAAGTGTCCCGCTCCACGATTTTTACGATTTTCAAGCAAAACAACGCGACAGACTCTGTGATTGTCTATTCGTCTGTTTGTGCTTTACGGCTTAGTAACATCTAATGCCAAGGCTACTACCAAATTCAGACTATTGCTGTTCATCGATTAAAACAAGCCGCAATGCGACTTACCCAACCAGTCCTTGCCCTATCCATGAAATTCCATCCGCCAGGCTAGGTAGGTCGTGGCAAACATAAATTGTATACGTCATTGATTTGACTCGATCTGGTTTCGAACCCACGACACAGGAAGCCAGCCAACCAGTGCTCTTATCTAGTCAATTATCTTATGCAGTGCAGCTTGCTCTGTGGAAAAGGTCTTCTAGGGGTCCTACCACTAATGTTGTGCGTAGAAACTCATTGCATTATTTTTCTTCGCTGAGGGTTAATTTGTCCCTCGCCATGTATAAATGAGATTGGAAAGTCCATACCAGACTTCCAGTCAATTGCCTCGTAGTTAATCTAATATATTGATCGCGGATATAATCCGAGTGCAGTCGGGGGGTGGGAGGTGAGGGAGGGGTGGAAGTTCAAATTCAGAGGTTAAAGACACTTTGCCCAAAGGTAATACAACTTACAAGCATGATCATCCTCTGTGTGTATCCAATAAATGTCCCTCAATCCAATAGTTTGTGTTTGTTTATTGTTGTTTTACGTCCTAGCAACATCTAAGTTCATATCAGGATGGGTCCCGACTTGTGACCGCGTGCAGTCATGGTGACTTTATAATGCCGCCGCACTGGGAGACCAGGCCACCGGCACCATGAACCAATATCCCACACAGTCACATTATCCTGATGCTGTGCCAACCAGTCTTTGTCCTATCCTATTAGTGCCGACCACCCGACTAGGTAGCGAGAAGAATCAATTTGATAAGTCATTGGTTTGAGTCGACTGGGATTCAAACTCCCTACCTTCCGCACGGGAAGCCAGCGCTCTACCGATTCGGCCACCGCGTCCGGTCACACCAATAACTCAGTTTTCACAACAAATAATCACGAGCCTGCTAACCTACAACCAACACACTTCCGAACCCCAACATTTGATGTGTCTATGATGAAATATCGCAAAGTGTGAGCCAGCCTTTAAAAAAGGCTATGAACAACTATATACATATATATATATATCTGATGCATAACACATTGTACGAGTATAAATGATAAGGGAATATGTATACTTTGCTACTTCCTCCAGACATTGGAGGAGTGCCCCCCCCCCCCACCCCCCTGCCGCCCAGCTGTCGGGGGGTTGTATACGGGTGCCCGCCCCCTCGCGCCACACACAGGAAGGAATTATATATATATATATATAACAAGCCGCGGATGAGATTTAAGCAAATTCTGTGAACATCCGATGTCGTTAACGCCAAGGTGGTAATGTATTTGGAAGCGCCCACAATGTGGCATTGTGGTGCTTCATTCTGTCAGAGGGAAGTACTGCGGGGCGCATGCGCACATCACTCTCCATGTTTGCGATTCCTAGTGGCACTTTGAGGAACTAACTCACCATGAACTCTGATATACACAAGTAGGAGTGATGAGGATCTGTGTGGGCAGTTGGTGAGGAGTGAGGGTGATAGGTCCCAGTAGGTGAACAGGTGTTGATGCCAATAAAGCACAACCTCTTCACTGTCAATCTTGTGTGACTTGTCTTCCTTTATTCCTTATGAGTTGTTGAGAGTAACAACAGGTAGGAACTGACAGACAGTTGTCAGAATACACCTGTGGAGACTAGTAATGTTTGGGGTTCAGACAACCGAGTCCCAACATATTACAACTAGATGTAAGAAGAGTTTCGATATAAACTCGGCATGCCAGGAACACCTTCTGCTTGGATTGCTCTTTTTAATATTTTAGTTTCTTTTGTGTGGCTTACTTTTCCCTGGATGCCTAGGTAGACTAATGGTTGGCACGTCAGCAATGGAATGGAAAGAATTGTGGGTTCGAATCCTACTCTTGGCACTATATTTCCCATTTTCATCCCCTCACGACATATATATATACATATATGTGATGGATGACGCATTATGCAAGTATAAAAATGTAGAAGGGAATTGTTTCTAATTATTGATATTAATTGATATTACTGATATTATTGTTATTACCAATTGGTGTACTCCATAACACTCTGCACTTGACAAGGTGGCGCCACCTGTGGCACACCTCAGCTCCAACGGGTATCGACAAGTGTCACTCGCACCGGAAGATTTTTCCATCACCCACACGACAACATAAACATAATCTACAACACCCAATACAACACCCAATACAACACCCAATATATGGCGACCCTTACAACAAACAAGGAGACCATTATATTTCAACACAGGGTGATATATATTCACAACGATACAACTCCCTACAGTACAACAAATAACCGTACACCTTCCTGGTCCCCAGCTAATCTTCACGCCTCTCCTCCTGGTCCCCGGCCTCCTATCACATCCTGGTCCCCAGCCCGACCCCTCCTCATGGAAACAAGCTCAGGCCGCGTCTCCTCACTTCTCCTACCAGACGGAGTGGCCAAATGAGTAGAGCATCCGTCCCCTGTTTTGGGAGATCAGGAGATCCGAACCCATGAGTTTGTGGGTTCGAATCCTGGTCGAGTCAAACGAATGACTTAACAATTGATACTTGTCACTTCCTACTATCTTAGCCTGGCGCTCGGCATTATTAGGATAGGGCAAGGACTGGTTGGCTCAGTGTCAGGATAATGTGACTGAGTGGGATATCAGGTCATGGTGCCAATGGCCTGGTTTCCCAGAGGGGCAGCACTATAAACTCGCCATTAGTGCGCACTGTCACAAGTCGGTACCCGTCCTGATATGACCTGATATGTTGCTAGGACGTAAAACAACAACAAACAAACAAAACCTCACTTCTCCCTAGCCTGCCCCCTTGCCCACCTCCCCAGTTTCCAATCCCGTTCTGGTTCTAACACCAACTCATCATCTTCTATTCCGAACGCCGGACCCAGTGGCCGAATCGGTTTGTTTGTTGTTACTTTACATCCTAGCACCATCTAAGGTCATATCAGGACGGGGACGTCAAACCTTGTAAATACACCTCTATCTCTACAACTTAACCAGGGATTGAGCATCGGGATGGTTATCAGATGTGCCTGTACAATTTAAGTCTCACAAAACAAAATATCAACCTTCCATTATTTATATGCGCATAATGGATGATGCGTCATGTAAGGACAACATGTGACATTGTAAACCTCACTCGTTTTCTTGTCCTGATGAACTATTGCAGATGGCAGTTACTATCTGCTTGATAGACTACCAGATGGGATGGCCAAATGAGTTGAGTGTTCGTCTCCTGTTTTGGGAGATTATGGGATCTAAACCCATGGGATCGTGGGTTCGATCCCTGATCGAGTCAAACCAATGACTTAAAAATTGAGACCTGTCGCTTCCTAGACAGGTACTCGGAATTATTAGGACGGGACAATGACTGGTGTGCTCAGTGTCAGGATAATGTGACTGAGTGGGATATCAGGTCATGGTGCTGGTGGCCTGTTCTCCCAGTGGGGCAGCACTATAAAGTTGCCATGAGTGTGCACTGTCACAAGTGACATATTCCTTTAACCAACTTGGGTTACCCGAGTCAATTGTTGGCACATGCGCACACTCTACATCCTCGGGTTGCATAATCGAACACTCTCCAACACAGTCGGGATGGAAAAAATGGTGGCTTAATCCAAAACTCTTTTGTTGTTGTTGAAATAACCGATAGTAATAATCAATGAATGCAAGACAGTAAATATAATTTGGCTCTTGTCTATGGCTGGCATAACTAAGCCCACCAAATTTTATTGATAAAAAATCCCAATAACGTTGACCGGCCCTCAGCTATATTCACCGGTTGCCTGTGGCCCAGGCCCAGTTGACCTCCTCTCAGCTCACACCTGGCGCCCCAGGCTGCTCCCACAACTCTGCAGTACCATAGGCTACATCAAAGTATCTTGTAGAGAACTGCAGACCACCCCAATAACTGTATCATTTACCCCAAACCTACCAACACATGTCTCAATAATGTGTATAACAATATCATTTAGCAGTTAGATACATCTACCCCAATGGAGCTGCACCAACATTTACATAGGAACATAGAACTGTCTGGTATCTGTGTCAGTTACCACTTCAACGGTTACAACCGTCAGCCTCAATAATATTTGCATAAATAGTATTTATACTACACATAACTACAGAAAAATACGATTTCAAGTATTTTATGATTGCATAGTTTAGTTATATTTCCATTTCATTATTACAACAACAAAAAAGCATTTAAAAAACACATAGGACTTGCAGTGGTAGCTGTTATCCTACAGGTACCAGCACACATGTGACGTCATTGCTCCTAAGAACCCCCAGCCAAGACGTGGGTTACTGGGGGCCGGGTCATTTTGCACACGGCACGTGTATTTCTAGACTCCACTCGCCATGTTCGATTTGAAATTCTGACAACTCGGGTGATACGAGTCTCCCGGGTCGTGTTAATCGAATACGGCCCTAAAGACAAGATGGTGCACACATTGAAACATGCATCCCCACTGTGACAGTGGGGATGCGAGTACATCAACAATAGTACTTACTTTCGCAGCCCTGTCTCTGTGACAGGGCTGCTTGCTAACCAACCATATAGAAAAAAGTCTCGGAAGGCTGGGTCGTGGATGAAATTTCAATCTAATATTCAAAGGATTGTCTCCCATAATAGCACGATACTTTTTTCTAGGTCAGACTCTTAATCTGAGGGTTGGCGGTTCGATTCCCCGTGCCCCCAGCTCTGCCAATTTGGATTTCCACCACGGTGTATAACTTGCAGCGTCATAAAAGGCCGGTTGTTCTCATACCATGTCTATGTGGTGTGGGAGGTTAAAAATCCCTTTGGTCGGTAAAAGTGTAGGCTCAGGCTTTCTATCGACCAGCAGTGGAATGAGGAAGACCAGTCGTCTATGACTGAAATTTCCCCTGCTTAAGCAACTACTGGACCAAAAAAAAATAAAAAATGGTGAAATGAGAGCAGCCAATAGTCATCGTGCTGGTTTTTTGTTGTGTTTCTTTTCTATTATGTGAATATTGTATCTGCTACATAAAGCGAACTGGCATAAATCTTGCCAGTGTAAACCTCTCCATAGCAACATAGAGCGACATCTTAGAATGAATATAATAGTGAACTAGTCCACTCCCCGCGCATTTACGTCAATTACAAAATGAACATTCAAAGACCATTTTGTTTTGTTTTGCTGTGGTACTGGTAGTGAGAATGGCCTTTCTGCTTAGCTAGAGGAGTTCCATCTATATATATATACCAAAGGAGCAGGTTACAACAGCAGGGGGCAGGAGAATATGACCTCCCCTCCTCCCCCCCCCCCCACACCCCCCGCCACTCCAGCTAACCCTGCTGGTCACGCCACCGATCACGCCACCCGCGCGATTCAGGGCGGGCTTCACCCCATTGCAAGGGGGGGGGGGGGGGGGGCACCCTCCCAGCTCCCTCGCTCCCTCTGCAAACAAATGTGCGATATATACACGCGTATATCGGTGATATGCCGGTGTAGTGGATAAGCAGTGCCTCCCCCTGTTGTGGTTAAATATCATTGATAGTAGGTTAGTTGGGTTCGAATCCATCAGGTGGCGCTTCGCCGCCTCGTCCCTACCCGCCAGCTTGGCCCAACCCCACTCTTGCTTCGGACGTTGCTCGGCCCACCTGCTTCCTCTGTGTTCTTTTGAAATGTGTGATATCTTTAATTTGTTATTATTATTATTGAAGAAGAAGAAACATTAATGCTGAACTATTATTAACTCGGTAGAGCACTTGCCCAGCCAGATACGGGCGATTCAATTGTATAATAGTTGTGTTGTGAATAAATGCCTGCATCCGCCCTTTGTCGTTTGGTTGCCTGCATTCACTACATAGTATATATACCAACATATTGGCATGCCCACCTGCTATACTAATAATATATAAATATGTGATGCATAACGTATTATACAAGTATAACTGCTTGAGGGGAAATAAATCATATGCCTTACTCCTTCACTGCCGCCTTGGTGGAGTACCCCCAGCCCCGAGCGTTTTGTAACTGAGTGCCTCTCCCCCAATGCCATATTTATGTATATATATACACATTTTCAAGTCCCATGCCCTACTACTATATATATATGTGCTCTATAATCTATTATGGGAATATAAACAAGGACACTATCATCTTCAGTTGTGTATGTATGGTTATTTGCGAACCACATCTATGTATGGATATTCATGTATATTTGGTAATGGCCAGTACACAAATCCCCAGCGTGAGTGAACATGTGTGGTGCACCATTAGGGACGAAGAAGGCCGATGGTGGCACCACCGGCCCCATTTGTGTTGTAGGCAGCAGGTATCAGCAGTCACTATATATAATTCCAAACCCCCCAAGGAGGAGGCTAATGACTAACACGTGTATATACATAAACAATACCCTTAGCCTACTCATAGAGTTGGAAAATTACTTACCAAAATCAAGCAAGCGGTAACGGAAACATACGTATGGGGGCCGCCATTTGTATACTTGTGTTGAATCGCGTAACGACAGCGATTGGTTAATAATATACACGTGCTGATATATAAATAAATACTTTTCTGAGCGTTTAGCAGGGTTCGGTTCTAAGCATTGCTTATTCATATTAATAATAATATAGTAACAGAATTGCCTTTCATGCCTTAATACTCACATAATACGTATACATCACATGTATATCCTCAAGCAATATTTATCACGAATGGCATTAGAATTCATCTGTAGCTAGGCATTCATCAGAGCGGCTATTCTATAAACCAGACCAAAATACAGCGCAGCAGGACCTCACACAATGCAACTGACTCATACGTTATGCACGTTGATCCATATATCCCTCTTCCGTGTCCAGGGACACTTCGTCTGCAAGTCTCATGGATCACATCATAAAGTGTCCACCAGTCGCCTAAGCAACTAAACCACCATACATTTGTGCATAGGGAATATATTATGTGGAAACTGAGTGTAAGTAGACATATGTTAAGTTGTTAATTAATTCCAATCAGTCAATTAGGTATCCAGTATAGGGAATACTGCCACACCATAGACGACCCTTTTATCCTATGTCTAATAGGGATGTGACTATTGTTATTGTAAGTTTGCTTGATGGAAGAATGAGCTGACACACACACATTATATATATATATATATATATATATATATATATATATATTTATAGGCGATAATGACCACACGCATCTGGCATACCGTGCTCAGCGCCCCTCACAGGTGGCGCCAGTGTGGCCAATACTGTACTACAAAGGGCCAGTTAGATAGGATACAGTGAATATACTATAATATTCTGATATAAGGAACTGAAGATAGATAGTGTCCTTGTTTAAAATCCCATAATAGATTATAGGGCACATATATAAATTCTCAGGTGCAAGTGACAGTGTAGTGTGCAGGATAAAAGTGTGCCAGTGGTGGCGCCACCGGTCGCGTTGTTGGAGGGGGGGACCATACATCAAGTAAGCCACCCCATTAATAATAATGTAGGAAATAAACATGTAATACCTTTCGTGCCTTTATACTCGCATAATGCTTATACATCACATATACATGTATATATACATATAAATATATATATATATATATATATATATATATATATATATAACGCATAACAATTTATGCTACTCATGAGGAACGAAAGGGAATTATTTCATTATAAATATTCGATTAGCCATTATTCGATGCATTGCCTCCTGTGCACTCACTTTACCACTGGCGCCACCACCGGCCGTCCCTACATACACACCAACCCTCACTCGCACAGGACTATTTGTTTCTATATAACATATTTATATAACTCATATCTTTCTAACAGTTTGTGTTGGGTCAATTAGCGCTCTTCTTCTGATACTGATAAATCATAATCCGATGAAAAGATCAACTTTTCAAAATCAACTACCTGCATTTGATTGTACATATACAACTCAGATACTGGGCCTTTATTAAGCATTTGTTGCCACGTTGAACTGAACACTGAGGCAATTTAATTGAACATGTTAGTGTGACTGCAGAAACCTATCATGTCAGAGTTTTGGCGTGGTAGGCAAAATTAATTTGTCATGTTTGCACTTAAAATAGCTTAAAAGTTAAAATAAAAGTTTCTTCAACCTAAAGTAAGGTAGATTATAACGATAAACTTTTCTCGAAGGTTTATATCAGAAAATGACAGAAACTTAAAACTATGAGACTAAGCAACTTTAAATACATATTCAACTTATCTATGTATGTTACTATTTTGGTTCTCTCTTCTGGGATCGCACACCAGACGCGATGGCCTATGACATAAGGAGGTAATGTAAGCCGACGTAGGTGAATTTTGGTCATTGCGTTGAGGTACGTCGAGTTACGTCATGCTTACGTCAGGTTACGTCGAGGTATGTCAGCTCGCGTCTAAGTTTTAGACATGTCAAAAACTTTCGACGTAGCTCGAAGTGATGCAGTGATGTCTGGATCACGTCACACTCACGTTATGCCGACGTTAGACATGCAGGAGGGATGCGTCGGCTACGTTAGAACAATGGTGTTATGTCATAGTGACGCATAGGGAGGAGGACTTTGTGGCTCACGCCGGCGACGTTGGACTGCCGCCAGCCTCTCGGTTGGTCGACGTCGACTCACGTCGGGGAAAACAGTTGCGTTGGATGTGACAAAGTTAAGCAACGCTAACCGGCCGCTACTGTCGTGCTAGGCTGACATCGCACGCTGGGGTTTCGCAAGCCTCACGTTTACATAATTAATCATTCCTTTGACCTCTCTCGTTGGCATGATGCTATACCGTCATTACGCTCATGTCCACTACGCGGCATTGACATCCAACTTGGCCACGTATTTGCATATTACGTCGAGATTTTTGATGTGTTAAATTTATTTTCACGTTGTCCCTAAGCTGGCGTGTTACGTCATAGTGTGACAAGGCCATAATACTGAAGGCTTCCCTTGTGGAAAGTCTGCTTTTCGAAATCTGGCCTAGTCAAACCAATGACTAACAACATTGATATATTGTCAGTACCTGTCCTGGCGCTGGGCATTAGTAGGATACGGCAAGGACATGTGGACTTGTTAGCGTGGTATCAGGATAAAGTGACTGAGTGAGATATCAGGTCATGGTGCTGGTGGCCTGGTATCCTAGTGGGGCAGCACTATAACATCGACATTAGTGTGCACGGTCACAAATCGATGCCCGTCCTGATATGTTGCGAGGACGTAAAGCTCCAAGAACCAAACTGACAGTATTTCCCACCGAACTATCGTACAACCAAACCATGCACGCCTGCACGATCTGCTGCGCCGACTGGTGTGCACTCGGCACACTAAACGCACCCTATAACACCTGCAGCGTCTGCCTAGTCGCCATGCCACCTTGCGGTAGTATGGGGAACTAATTAATCGACCATTTCGGTAAAAGAGTAGACAAAAGCCCTGGTCACATAGTCGTTAGTATACATAGGTGAACGTAGTGGAGGCTACAGTAGTTGAGCATAGTTGTATGAGGGAAACATCCTTATTCATTAATTGTAGCCTGCACGTGTTAACGTCATGATGATGCTTTTATTGTTACATCTAGTCATAAATTGGGTGAAAATGGGCTGAAATGAGTGTGTAGTCTAGGCTCATTTGTGGTTATTTGCTGGGACACATTGAACTCTGCAGCCCCGGGTGGAGGTGGAGGGGGAGGGGAGGGGAGGGGGGGGGGGGAAGACCTCAGCACAGCTCTAACTTCCGTCACACCTCGTCCCATTGGCTCATACAGCCTCTGGTTTCATCTTGAGGTTGTTGGGAGTTTTAGGTCCTGGCAACGTCTAAGGTCATATCAGGATGGGTACCGACTTGTGACAGTACACACTCATGGCAGCTTTATAATGCTACCCAACTGGAAAAGCAGGCGACCAGCACCATGATATGGTATCATACTCCGTGGCACTGACACTGAACCAACCAGTCCTTACCCTATCCTAATTATGCCGAGTGGCTGGCTAAGAAGCGAAAAGTGTCAATTTTAAAGTAATTCACTACACGAGACACAACAAGCTTATATGTTTGAAATCAGATTTATTATCTGAATACAATAAAGGCTCAAGGAGCAGCATTCGCGAATTGGCGACAGAGGCCCTCTTTCATGATCAGGATAGCATGCAGCAATGTCTAGAGATAGTTAAATGAGTATTCTTATACGTTGCGAGTCGGCATCAAGGCCTCTTATTCTAGAGAGACACACAGTCTTACAGTAAGTTATAGTCTCTTGAAGAGTCAAATCTGGAATAAAACATAGGATCATAGTCTAGCACACAATAATGAGCAGGTCAGAACACCTTGGCAGCGCTCAACCCCTGCATTAAGGGTGGGTGGGTGGGAAAATCAATACGTCTTACTCTGCTGGCAGCCAGACTAGCAGTGACCGCTTATACACTAGCGACTGATACGCCGCCCTGGAGTCTTGTGAGTGAATTACGAATGTTAGCTAGCCAACATCAACAATTTAAAATCATAAACAAAATAAAACTGGCATCTAACTTAGATATTACTAAAACCTTTCATTCAGGGGGGGCCCCCCTTTCCCCTCCCCATGTTTGGCATTTAGAAAGGTGTGTATCTTTTCACTTATTTGTCTACTGTTTTTCTTTCAAGTGACGATAGTCTACGAACAACTGTCCTTCACAAATAACTTATCATAAAGTTGAAGGTAACATTGAATTTCAATGGAAAATATATATAATTGTATGGCTTTAGAATGTTATTCCTAGATCTATGAGATAAGTTGCACCCTATTTTCTTTCAGTGTAGGAAGGTCTGTGATTATAAGGCGTGGCTTCTAGGTACTATACAGGGTCATTCAGTCGAATTATGCTTTGATTACCTACTTACTTGTAATGACCGATGCAGCGACGAGGATCAAGGTAGGGGTGAGGGGGTACGAGGAGGGGTAAAGGGATCGGGGTAAGGGAGGGGATGGGTAAGGGAAGAGGATGCTCTTAAGAGAAGAGAGGTGAAGGGGTAAGGCGAGGAGGTTAAGTGACGACAGGTGAGAGGGTGAGGAAAAGGGAGGGGGGAAGAGGTTAGGCGAAGACAGGTGAGAGGGTGAGGGAAGGGGAGCGCAAGAGGTTAACCTAAGAAAGTCAAGGGGGTAAGGGAAGGGGAGGCGGAAGAGAGGTGAGAGGGTGAGGGAAGGGGAGGAGAAGAGGTTAAGTGACGAGAGGTGAGAGGGTGAGGGAAGGGGAGGGGGAAGAGGTTAAGTGAAGAGAGGCAATGGGATAAGGGAAGGGGAGGCGGAAGAGGTTAAGTGAAGAGAGGTGAGAGGGTGAGGGAAGGGGAGGGGGAAGAGATTAAGTGACGAGAGGTGAGAGGGTGAGGGAAAGGGAGGGGAAGAGGTTAAGCGACCAAAGATGAGAGGGTGGGGGGAAAGGGAGGGGTAAGAGGTTAAGTGAAGAGAGGTGAGAGGGTGTGGGAAGGGGAGCGGAAGAGGTTAAGCAAAGAGAGGCAAGAAGGCAGAGGAGGCTAAACGGCCGCATGATCATGCATATATTCCAGCAACAAGCTTCAACTTTGTAATTAATTGATTTGACTCGGCCGGGGTTCGAAACCACCGATCTCCCACACAGGAAGCCAGCCAGCCTACTGATTCGGCCATCCCGTCAGCTCAAATATATAATGTGTGCATAATAATATTATTTATACTTTATGGTGCTGTCACATTATGACGTTTCTCGGCAACGCGCGTCGATGTGTGTCACTTTTTGGCAAAATGTTGGGAGACGTCTGGAAGCGTTTCGCGCGTGTTGGTAATCGTTGATGGATGGCGACGGTCGGCGATGCGCATCAGGGTATCGGTGAAGTTTTGTGCTTGCACAAAACTTTCGACGTGTGACAATGCACAACAACGCGCGGGTGCCAATATTATGGCAATGTCAGAAGCGTGTTGACATCGCTGGAATAACGTAATACGAACGCCAAGCACATGTCGCGCGTGCATTAGGGTCACGCCCACACGTTGCGCCAAAATGTTGCTTTGATGATTTACGTCCTAGCTACATCTAAGGTCATATCAGGACGGTGCCCCAAAACTTTTTTTTTTCGCACTCATCGATATATGTTACCACAACATCGGCCGCTCACTACCAATACGTTGCCCTGACACCAAAAAGTTTGACATTTCTCGACGATTAAAAGTGATTTTGTGCGTTGCCGGCACGCCGGCGAGATATGTTGTAGTGTGACAGGGCTATTACACACCAAAAAACACAAGAGTGATTTATATTTTAATATAAGTTTTATTGCCTAATTATTTACAGTAGAATCCTGCAGAGATCACTTAAGCATGCTCGTTGACCACGTGAGTCCCGGGCGTCGATGTTTCACCAATGTTAGGTTTAGGCTGACATGTCATTACAGGCAACACATATTTACAGGCATGGTTAAGTGGTCTCAGGCCGGCAGGGGGTGCCACAATCGAGCCGGTTGCATAGTCGATGAAAAGTTAATAGTACGAGCAGTACAATGGATGAGTAAGTAAGGAGTCAAAAACTTCCGATTAATTATACTTGTATAATGCTTATACATCATATATATATATTTGTTACACTTACTTATGTATAGGGCCTATAGATGAAGAGCTCCTCTCCAAACATGACCCACACACCCGGCCCTGGCATTGCAAACTCTTTTTTTTTTACTGGCGCTTTTCACCTTTTGGAAAAGAGCTGTTCACATACATCCACGTATGCACATAAGCTATACACACACTCACCCACCCACATATATATATATGCGATACGCGCCAATCCAAAAAATGAGTTTGCAATGCCTATGCAAAGTTTCTAGATGGAGTTTTCGAAAAGATCTCTTCAGAAATATAGGCTAAATACAAGAGGAGCGCTTGATATATATATATGAAGAGTTCTTTTCCAAAACACCATCTATGAACTTTGTATTGGCATTGCAAATGCCTTTTCTGGATCGGCGCTTATCGCATTTTAAAAAAGCTCTTCATATATATGGGTCATTCTTTAAAACTGGGCACAACATATTTGGTTTCCACATTACGATGCTGATAATTTCTTTCTTTTATTGATTGCAAGTCAAATAATTATTGTATTCTCTGTGTATTAAGTATGTTAGCAATAGTACATTTATTGAAGCTATCCCAAGAAAGAAATTATAAGTTTACTTATATGATTTTTGTGTTAATGTCGAAAAGTGAAAATTTACACATTCACACTATGTATGTAGCCAAACCTTTGTCAACCTATGTTTCAACTTTTTTCTTGTAAGTCATAACCTTGTCTGCTTAACAGTAATCAATAAAATCTTGTTTGACTATGTTGTATATGTTAAAATGAGGTTCTGGATGTGTCTTTGATTTTCATGTTACACAAGTGATATTAATTTATTGCTCAATTTGTATAAGTTCTAATTCAAAAAGTGAAATTCATTTTCTTCAACTCTGATGTATGCACAACATGCAAACCTTCATAGGAGATTGGATTAGGCTATTATTTGGAAGGTTTGTTGCTATTATTTGGAAAGTTTTCACTTTTGGTTTCCATGTCACACTCTTTGTGCCCAGTTTTAAAGAATGACCCATATACAACAATAGATTGGTGTAGCTTTGCATGGAAAAAGTCAGCATGAATTAAGTGTTATTCCAATAGACTACATCACGGTTCCAGCGGCGCGGTGCATTGTGGGATGCATCAGAGCAACCCCCCCCCCCCCCCAAAAGCACATGGCACATGCTAATACACTCGGTGCAGCTATCAAATGTGTTAGTTTCAGCTCATCTCAGCTCTTGTTTGAAACATAGAATACCAACTAAAAAAATATATATAATAAATTAAGATATTAATCTTTTATCCAGCATTGCATTTACATCAATATAATCAGCACATTTTATGCCATGTGCATTTAGATTTAGAAAGATCTAGGCACTCAGACTAGTGTTAGAGCCATAGCTAGAGTACTCAATGCATTGTCAATGGCAGTGAGCAATCTCCATACATAAAAAGTAAAATATTGATAAAACTACACCACCTAGAGACAAACCGCTTGGAACACATATAGAAAACATGTTTAACAAAAAGATTATATTAAATTGATAAGGTTAGGGTTTTGGATTTCTATTATTTTTTAATAAAACTGACGTTTTTCCCTGCGCGTATAGGCAAACTCAATGGCCGTATGCCTTTCCTTTGCTCCCAACGCCGTTTTCAGCGCATGCGCAGTCGGAACCGTGATGTAGTCTATTCCATTTTACTTCTGATCTAGTCGGACTCGGTGACTGAGATGACCTTCTATCCACTCTCTGACCTCCTCGACCCGATAACCGACAGGACCCCTGGCGCCGATATACTCGACCTTTCCCTGTTCGCCGATCACGACCAGCTTCTCTGGCGCCGCGCTGTACGACGTATCGGCCTGGTTCGACATGCTGTCGACAACCAGCGCGCACGGCAGACTGCTCTCAGCCAGCATTCCAGCCGCCGCGAATCTCTCCTCGATGTCGGCGTGGTTGGCGATCTCGTACGCGTTGCCTTCAAACATCCAGCCGTCTGTCGGATGCGCTTCCTCGATGTAGACGAGCAGAAAGTCCACTTCCCCATCAAAGTCGGCCACCAGCCGTTTGAACTGCGCCAGCTTCGCCATGAACGGCGGTCAGCTGCAGCTTCCGAAGTTTACCACCAGGGGCCGGGTAGTTCGCTTGTAATCCAACAGGTGGCGCCACGAGCGCTCCGGGTAGCTGCCCAGCACGGCGGGGTTCGGGGCCGTTGCTCCGACGACGGCCGTGCTGTAGAGGACGTCTTTTTTCAGTTTTTTGTACATGGCTGAAATGCACTTCCGGTTAGCCATGGTCCACATGTAGTTGTCCTGAGGCATGCCGGTCAGGGCCATGCCGGTTTGCTTGTCGGCGCGCCTGACAAGCACCCTGTAGAGGGGTGGGCAGAGTTGGGTTAGCTTGACCAGCACGATCATACACAAACACCCTATCCCGGCTACAATGCCACGCACCGTACGCATCAGAACACTGGTCATTGTGGTAACCTGGGTCTGAGTCTGGGTCTGCAATAGAAGGCAACGACATATTTTGCTAATTCATAATTGGTGATGTAAAAACTTGGCCCATATAATCAATAATGGTGTTCTCTGTGGCGGAGTGGTTCGAGTGTCTGACTTGTTTCTAGGTCGGAATCCTAATCTGAAGGTCGGTGGTTTGATTCCTTGTGCCCCCACCTCTGCCAATTTGGATTTCCACCGCTGTGTATAACTTACAGCGACAACAAAGGCCAGTTGCTCTCATACCATGTCTATGTGCTGTGGGAGGTTAAAAATCCCATGGGTCGGTGAAGGTGTAGACTCAGGCTTTCTATCGACAAACTGACTAATGCTGAAAACAAGTCCATTCAGACTGATCCATGAGAGGCAGTATAAATCTTCAATAACAAAAAATAATCAATTGGAGATGTAAAGTCCGATGAGCTGCAAAGTCACCTTTCCAAATTCAGAACACTTGCCTAGATTTGATCCTACATATCTAAATTAGGTACTGATGCAATTATTAAGCATTCTGTTACCACGCAGAAGAGAATGCTGAGTCAATTTAATATAATCTGTTACTGCTGGTAAGAGTTTTGGCATGCTTGTCAAAATTAGTTTAGCATAATTATATCTGTGCTTCAAATATCGGCAAAGTTAGCCATTTAAAATGAAAGTTTGTTCAAAGTGAAGCAAGGTAGATAATAACCATCAAGCGAATCGATTTATCTCAGAAAATGACAGAAACTCAAAAACCATCTGACTATGCAACTTTAATATTGCGCATAGCCAAACAAACAAAAATCTGACAAGCAATGAAGGATGATTAGACGTGGAGACACCAGCAGCCGGAGTGTGCTTGTGTGTTTGTTTGTCTTTTTGTGTGTTTGTTTGTGTATGTTAGTTTGTGATTGTGTGTGTGCTTGTGTGTGTGCTAGTTGGTGTGTGGGTGTGTAGTTTGTGTGTGAGTGTGTGTTTGAGTGTTTGTGTGTGTGGTGCGTGTGTTTGTATGTGTACGTAGGTATGTGCGCGTGTGGCGCCATTGGGTTAACTTAAAGCTGCATAGTCCCATGAAAACATCAAATTTCCAAAACAAAAACAATGACCTACATTTAATTCTACAATAGTACATGTCTAAACTAGATACTGGTGCATTTATCGGCACATTGAAGAGAATACTGAGGCAATTTAATAGAACCTGTTACTGCAGAAGCTTATGGGTTCGGAGTTTTGGCAAGCTTGACAGCATTAATTTTGCCTGTTTGCACTTCAAATATCTCAAAAGTTAGCCATTTAAAATCAAAATTACTTCAAACCAAAGTACGGTAGATTATAACGATCAACCTCATATATTTATTTCAGAAAATGACAGAAACTCAAAACCATCGGACTATGCAACTTTAAGGTGGGTGGGAACCCATGACGAGCGCCAGTTCCGGCTAGTGAGTGCTCATGGAACTAACCAGCCAACACCGCTCAGTTGGTAATACTAATAATATCTGCATGCATGTTCAAAACCTATTACTATTAGATAACCCTATCGTTAGAGAAGATGATTGCTCAGATCCTCTCCCAGATAGATATCATTTCGTTGTCCACGGACGTGAAAGCGACTATCAAGGGGGAAACGGGATCCAGTTAAAGTTATTACCCCTGAACTGATTGGAGGATTGAATTAGAACTTTCCAAAAGCTGACTCCTGTTGATGATAAATATGAAAATATAGCAATATCAACTAACTCTGCTTATGCAACATGTTTGTATAAGTATACATATTTATATATAATATATATATATATATAAATATATATAATATATATATATTATATATATATATATATATGTAGTGGTCTGCACTGACCGCTCAGGCAAGGATCCGCATAGACAGGTAGGCGTGGGTGGTGTGTTGATATCAGACAGCCTAGGTGGTGTTATGGTTAGCACACTGGCCCGGAATGCAAAGAGATGTGGGTTCGAGTCCCACTCTAGGCGCAATATTTCCCATTTTCATCACCCCCACGACATATATATATATATATATAGTGGGCAAGCTTAGGCATGTGCAGGCCTAGGATGAGTGACATGCACTTTGTTGCAGGTCACTCATTGGCCCTGCAACTGCCATAGGTGCTGAGAAAGGACTAGTTCTTCCTTCACTCACTAGGTGGTGCCTTCTGGCACGTCTATTGGCTAGCCTGTGATGGAAGGACGTTCGAACACTGCACTTCCGACGTTAAACTATATTTATTTATTTATTTATTGCTTTATTTCTAATTATTCGGTGTTATATTCAATATAACATTATATACAGTTGTTCCTTATTTCTATTCAGTAATAAAATGTCAAATCATCATAATCTACTGGTCACTTGTTTCCTTTTGCCACCAGAACCGTCTACTTTCCAATCAGATCATTATTGCACCGTACGGACGGTTAAATATATATTTAATTTATGTTTATTTATAATACGTATCTCGTGTGATATATTATATATATATATCACACGGGGCATCACTTCCGTGCCCTCTCTCTATGTATATGGTTATATATACATATATATATATATAAATATATATATATATATATATATATATATATATATATATATATATGCTGCTTTCCTAGACTCATTTTTACATGATTGCGTTTCAAATATCTCCAAAATTATCCATTTAAAATAAAAGTAAATTCAAACTGAAGTGAAGTATATAATAATGATCAATATACCATATTTATCTTTAAAAAAAATGGCAGAGCCTAAAAATCGTCAGACTTTAAAATACATCAATTCAAATCCCTTCATGTTTGTATGTTTTCCTGCACTTGGACAATCATTTCCTACTTTGGTATAATTATGTGCTCTAATTTACGATAGTCATGAACTGACATAACATTGCGGACTGACATAACATTGCGCGTGCGTATTGTGGGTGGGAGGGAGGATATTACAGCATGGTCTCTTGTAGATACAAGTTTCACCCGGTACTTCTAGTACACAGGTGAATGTCAACGTAGTCTAAATATGGGCGAAAATAGCATTAGTATGGAACATGACCTAGAAACTGTGGCTCCAGTATCAAATGGCTACCCATATTATGCATATGGGCACAGAGTTGGTGAAATGGGAGAGAATGCAAAAAGACAAGATGGCGGCCGCAGAACGCCGTCGATTTCACTTTTAAATTGCATTAAACTATATGTTTTATTATATTTTTCAACTCAAAGGTAGCGGGCTATCAATAAGACATATGTAAAGAATAATTGTTGCTTCTTACATTGTGAAATTAGGCTCTCATTTCATTGACCCGTTTTTTCGACAGCTTTTACATAGGGTTGGTTTGCACCCCTACTGCAGCAGTATGGGGTGAATCTTGTATCTAGGTCTCTTGGGGAATGGTTTGGAAATAGAATTAGAACTGTTGTGTAAAGTAATTGCGCTTGACTTGCTTATAATTATGTCGATGCGTGGTTTGCTGCGAGGTGTTGATGACTGCTGTCGCGGGCTCTTATAACTGGTATGTAAGTTGCAAATTGTAGGCCCTAGATACAGCTATCAAGGTCAACCCTTTCAGTCTAACATTCCTTCTACGCATCCTGAGTTGAAATCATTCCCCATGTCAACTCCTGTCCTATTCCCACGAACAACTAATTCCATAATTAAAGTTGTATACTCCGATGGTTTTGAGTTTTTGTCATTTTCTGAGATAAATATATTAGGCTGATCATTATAATCTACCCACCTTACTTCAGTTTGAAGTAACATTTGAGATATTTAAAAACATTTTTTTTTTATTGACGAGGTATTTACTCTGCCCATAACGTATAAGCTCCTGTCAGGGTGCTTGTTTTCAACGCTGGACAAATATACTAAATTAATTTTGCCAAGCATGCCAACCTGCCAACGTTCTGGTACAATAGGCTTCTGCAGTAACAGGTTCTATTACATTGGCTCGGTAATCCATTCTATGTGGTGACAAATAGTTGATAAGCACAGCAGTATCTAAGGTAGATATGTAAAATCAAATCTAGATCACCAGTGATCACTGCCTTGGTTTTGAAAATTTGATGTTTTCATCGGACTATGCAGCTTTAAACAAATCCAACAACACATGTATATAACTCCAAGTTCCTTCTCTCATTAACTGAAACAATGCGTAAGTAAGCACGAGTCTATATAAGGTATCGCTTAGGTACAATTATCCAATAAAATATAGGCAAATACAAGAACATTCGATTAATATTAAAGCGTTTGTTTGTTGTTTGACATCCTAGCTATATCTAAGGTCATATCAAGACGGGTACCGACTATAGCGCACACTTATGGTGACTTTATAGTGTTGCCCCACTGGAACACCAGCACCATGACCAGATATACCACGCAGTCACATTATCCTGACACGGTGATATCCTACTAATCCCGAGCGCCCGGCTAGGTAGCAATAAATAACGATTTTCGAAGTCATTGGTTTGACTCGGCTGGGATTCAAACTCCCGACCTTCCGCAAGGGAAGCCTGCGTCCCACCGATTCGGTCACCATGTCCGGTAATATGAAAGCGAGTCCGGTATTTGTTTTTGGAAACATACTTGTGATACCTATAATTGTGACACCTATAATTGTGACACCTATAAGTATAATTGTGAGACCTATAATTGTGACACCTATAATTGTGACACCTATATTTGTGACACCTATGTTAGGGAGCCGCGCACTATAAGTAACACGATAGGAATGGAACTAGTTCTAATGCTTCCCTTGACCATAATCAAATGTGCTGTAACTGCTCGTGTAGGTTCGTGGGTTCGAACCCTGGTCGAGTCAAACAGATGATTTAAAAATTGATATTTGTTGCTTCCTAGCCTGGTGCTCGTCATTATTAGGATAGGACAAGGCCTAATTGGGTCAGTGTCAGGATAAAGTGATTGAGTGGGATATCAGACCGTCATGGTGCTGATGCTCTAGTCTCCCAGTGGGGCATCACTATAAAGTGTGCGCTGTCACAAGTCGGTACCCATCCTGATATGACTTTATATGTTTCTAGGACGTAAACCAACAACAAACAAGCAAACAAATGTTGGTGTCAAGCAACACTTACCATGGGTCGAATTCACGCTGCCCTGACGTCGGGCCCTTTCAGCACCCGAACGTTTATTTCCACAAGTCACAAGTGTAGGCTACCTTTGTAACGGGTGTTCTTCCATCTGTAATCCAAGTAGGCATACCGAGGCAGCGACAACTTCACATTTAACTTTTCAAATCACAGTCCACAAATCAATGGGACTGAGTGTGTTGTGGTGCACTGTGTGGTGTGGCCTTGTGTGCTGTGTGTCTGTGGTGTGGCATGTGTAAAGAATAGCACGTGTCGACACAACGAGTGGAGATTCAAGACTGGTTTATTCTTAGCATCAACTCCCCCACCACACTGGCCCGGCTGTGCACACTGCAATAGCACACCCATATATGCCTGAGCCGCTTCATGTAAAGTACATATATTACATCTCCCTTTTTTTTTTTTTTTTTAGAACAGAACATATTATACAATGTGACAATCATGGTCTTCTTACGTCTAACATCTATATATATATCAATTACATATTTTCTTCTGTTTAACACAAAAATCATACATTGGATTAATGTTCATCTTATTTTACAGGTTTCTTTCAGTATTGTTATATATCCATGCGTCTGAAATATAACTGTTATCAAAGCTTAATACTAACAACTTTTGTCTTGTTTTACATGTTTATAGGTATTCGGGTTACTAAAACTAACTTTTCGTTTGTCTTTCATACGCCTGTGGCTCCGCTTGGCCACTTTGAGTTTGATCTGGCAGGTGTCTAATTGTTGTTGCGGCTGGTCGCCCTGTTTGTGTCTGCACGCCTAATTGCTTCTATTTTGGTGCGTGTCACGGGCTAATATTCTGGCTTGCGAACGACACGACCGAATCGGGTCACGTACTCACTAGCCGGTGGTGCCGCTATCTGTCTTTTTTTTGTTTTGTCTGGAATCCGTGTTCTTTCTTGCTGTGTGGTTTTCTCTGCATTTGGTTTTTTGAATATATGTTTGTGATTTCGCTTGAGTCTGTGTCCTTGCGTGTTAATGATCTCATAATCTCGGGGTCCCGGGTTATTTGCTTTTGCAATTAGTCCGTCTGCCCATTTCCCTTCATATGTTATGTATTTGACTGCATCGTTTACCCGTAATTTTACATGTTCTTTCCCTGCACGCCTGTTGTAGTAGGTCTGTTGTATTTTTTGTATTTTAGCTCTCTGGACTATTTTTGATTTTGGAATGACTGGTCTTAAATGACTTTCTGTGGTGGGTAATTTGGAACGCAGTCTGCGATTCATCAAAAGTTGTGCTGGTGATGCATTTATGATTAACAATGGTGTGTTTCGGTAGTTTAATAATGCCATGTTATAATTTTTATTTGTCATGTGTGCTTTCTTTATTAACCTTTTGACTTTTTGAACGTACCGTTCGACTTGTCCATTACTTTGTGGGTAATGCGGGCTTGATGTCACGTGGCTGAAACCATATACGTTTGCAAACATTGCGAATTCCTGGCTAGCAAATTGTGGTCCGTTATCTGATATGAGTGTCTCTGGCACTCCGTGTACACCGAATATTTCAAGCATTGCATTTATTACATCTCTACTGGTTGTATTTTTCAATTCTCTCACCTCTGGGTATTTTGAGAAATAATCAATGACTATCAAAAATATTTTATTTTCAATTTGGAAAAGGTCAGTTCCTATTTTCCGGAACGGGCCGTTAGGTATTTCATGGGATATTAACGGTTCGTTATGTGGCCGATTCCGATGCTGTTGGCATATTGTGCATCGATTTATCAGGTCTTCTAGTTGTTTACTCATGCCTGGCCAGAAAACATTGTCTCGGGCTAGTTGTTTGCTTTTAATTATTCCCATGTGAGACTCATGTAATAATTTCAATACCTCTCCTTGTAGTTTTATTGGTATGATAATTTGACTTCCCTTAAATAATATATTATCTTCTATCGTTATCTCATCTCTGAATGTAAAGAATGGTTTTACATTAGATGTTAATTTTTTGTTGTTTGTTGGCCACTCAGTTTTGACTAACCATATTAATTGTTTCATCGTGTCGTCTGTCAGCATGTTGTTTTTTACGCGTTGCAGCATGGTCGGTGCCATGTCGATGCTAGCTATGGACAGCTGGTTGTCGAAAAGGTCATTCGGCGTTGTTTTAGTGGAGTGGGCCCTGGAGAGTGCATCTGCAAAATACATGTTACAGCCGTTTATATGTACAACATTTACATTGTACTTTTTTTTGCATCCGCATCCGCATCCTTTGCATACACGCGGACAACATGTACAGTGGTTTTGACATTATATTAACTAACGGTTTGTGATCCGTTTCGATTGTTATTTCTTTGCCGTACACATATTCATGAAACTTGACACAGCCAAAGCATATGGCTAGCAGTTCTTTTTCTATCACTGCGTAGCTCGACTGTACCTCATCTAGAGCTTTAGATGCCATAGCCACAGGTTTATGTTTTTGAAATAGGGTAGCCCCTAACCCTGATTTTGACGCATCTACTTGTATCGTTACTTTTTCATTCACATCATAGTATTGCAATACTGGGGCGGTTATCAATAGGCTCTTTAACAAGTCAAACGCTGTTTGTTGTTCATGTTGCCAGTGCCAGGCTACTTCTTTACTTAATACAGCCCGCAATGGTTTCGTGATTTCCGAAAATCTTGGTATGAATTTACTCACATACCCCACCATTCCCAAAAAACGCTGTATCCCTGCCTTGTCTGTGGGCTCTACCATGTCTGTAATTGCCTGTATTCGGTCTTTGCTGGGTTTGAGTCCCTGTTGTGTTAATACGTGACCTACATATTGTACTTCCGTTTGACAAATTAGAGATTTTTTTAGATTTAATTTTAGACCTGTTTCTTGTGCTCGTTTTAATACTCGTTCTAAGTTACAATTGTGCTCTTGCACTGTAGCTCCGTATACTAGGATATCATCCGTAACTACATTTACCCCTGGCAAATCTTTTAAAATTATATTCATTTCATTAATAAAAATGTCGCCGGCCGTTTTTATCCCAAAGGGGAGGCATGTATAACTGTACCTACCCCACGGGGTATTAAATGTACATAACTGTGAACTTTTTTTATTTAATTTGATTTGCCAGTAGCCACTATTGGCGTCTAGGACTGAGAAATATTTGGCTTTAGCGGTTTTGGCAATTACTTCCTCAATTGTCCGAGTGGGATATGGAGTACGCAAAATAGCACGATTTAACTTTGTCGGGTCGAGACACACCCAAATTTTGTTTGGCTTTTTAACAACCGTTATCGAGCTGACCCAGGGGGTAGGCTTGTCTTGCTTGACAATTACACCTAGTTTAAGCATAGTATCTAATTCATCTTTAACTTTATCTGCAATAGCATGTGGAATGCGACGAGGAGGGTCTATGCATGGTGTTACATTCTCATCCACATATATATTAGCATTAGTTTTGATAGTACCTAGTCCTTTAAATACATCACTATATTTATTTACCAGGTTATTTGCGGCTGTTTGTTCGTCCGCTGGTCTCTCCTGACTGCTGGGCGTGCGCTTGGGTTTCACTCGTTCGAACTTGATCTCGTTGATGCGTTTTATCAACTTCAGGTCCACGCATGGGTCTTTACTCAGGATCGGGCTGCCGGCGGCGGTGACCTGGAAGCATAGCGAACGTCCTCCGACTTCCAGGTGTACTTTTCCTTCCGGCCGAATACGCTCCCCGGAGTAGGTGACCAGGCAGCATGTTGACGGGTGTAGCACAACATTCTGTAGCTTTTCGTATACTTCTTTAGATATGACATTTGCTTGAGCTCCTGAATCCAGTTTGAATTTGATGACTTTGTTTTGTACCTTGAACTTGGCATACCATAGATTGTGCTCCGAATCGTCATTATCAGATAGTTCGCCTATAAAGAGTAAATCGTCACTCTCCATATCTGCTAGCTGTAATTGTTCATTGAGCTTTTCATCTTCTATGTCGAGTTCATCTATATTTGCTGTCGCATTTTTCCGTGCTCTGCAGACTCGTTGGAAGTGTCCAATTTTCTTGCAGAACAAGCAAGGTTTATCTTTAGCAGGACACTGATTTGGGATATGTGTATACCCACACTTTATGCATTGTATGCGTGTTGTGCTTGAGGCTGAGCGGCGTTCCGTCCATGCTCGACCACGTGGTGCTGTCGGTGTGCCTCGGGACCGCCGCTGCGGCTCCGCACTGCGAGCACCGACACTGTCAACACTCTCCTCTGTGCCTCTCTCGTTAGTTAGCTGCGCGTAACAATTCTCACTCATTCGGCAAATGTTCCGACACTGGTCTAGAGTTAAATTTGGAGTCTGTAACAACTTGTCTCTGACCTTGTTGTCTTTGACTCCACAGACCAGCCTGTCACATAGTAATGAGTCTTCTACTTCTCCATAGTCGCATAACCCAATGCGATGCTCCAGTTCGCATATGTATGTGTCGATATTCTCTGATGATTGATTGTACGAGTGAAATCGGTATCGTATGACTGTTATACTTGTTCGTCCGAGACAGTAATTTTCAAAGGCGTCAATTATCGGCTGAAATTGTTCTTCATCAGCGGTTTGAATTTTAAATGTCTGGTGTAGCTTCTGGGCGTGTATGCCCACCACATGTAGAAATATACAGCACTGCACTTTCTCACCTTTGCTGGAAGCCCCTGACGCGGTTGCGTAAATTTGGTACAAATTCAGCCACGACTTCCAGTTTAATGCCAGGTTCCCCTCTAGGGAAAGTGGTCCGGGAGGCTTTAACCATGTCAACGCCATTTGTATGGGTTCTGAACGTCTGACACCATGTAAAGAATAGCACGTGTCGACACAACGAGTGGAGATTCAAGACTGGTTTATTCTTAGCATCAACTCCCCCACCACACTGGCCCGGCTGTGCACACTGCAATAGCACACCCATATATGCACGAGCCGCTTCATGTAAAGTACATATATTACAGCATGTGGTGTGGTGTGTGAGGTGGTGTGGAGTGTGCTGGTGTGGTGTGCGATGTGTAACTGAATACTACCAGTTCCGGTGGGCCGTGCCCTGCACACATGTGTGCTGTGTGTGTGCTGTGGCATGTGGTGTGGTGTGGTGTGGTGTGTGCTGCTGTGGTGTGCGATGTGTAAGTGAATACTGCCAGTTCCGGTGGGCTGTGCCCTGCACACATGTGTGCTCTGTGTGTGGTGTGGCATGTGGTGTGGTCTGTTGCAACCGCCGCCAGATGAAACGGACGCTAAACGGCCATTAACAAATAGTTAAACGGACGTCAAACAGACGTCAAACGGACGGACCGGACACCAAACGGACACAAACCGGACACCTACCGAACACCTACCGGACTGTACATGGATGCGCCCAAAACCGACAGAACGAATTCCCACAGAACCGTCAACGTACTCTTCAGAATAGAAAACGGACACCTAACGGATGAGTAACGGACATGAAATGGACAAAACGGACTAAACGGACGTAAAACGGACACCAACCGTACACTTCAGTCGGTGGTGTCTGGTACAAGTTTTGTGCATGTTCAAAACCGGACAGTGTCCGTTTTCTATCCGGTTCCTCAATCCGGTAAGGTCTGACCGGGCCTTAAGTGAATGCTGACTGTTCTGGTAGGCCGTTCCTTGCACACACGGTTGGTTGTTGGAGTTTTATATCCTGGCAACATCTGAAGTCATATCAGGACGACTGGAGACAGTGCACATTGATGGCAATTTATAGTGCTGCCCCACTGGGAGACCAGGCTGCCAGCACTATGACATGATATCCCACTCAGTCACATTTTCCTGACACTGAGCTAACCAGTCCTTGGCCTATCCTAATAATGTCGAGCCCCTTGCCCTATCCTAATAATGCGAGGCCCTGGCTAGGAAGCAATACATATTATTGAAATGTGGGTTTCAATCCCTTGATCTACCAAAATGGCAGACGGACGCTCAACGCACACATGTGCATGCCCATTGGCGACTTGGACCGGCCTCTGTTGAACTGAATGCATTCATCTAGTTGGCCGCTCCTGCCAAATTCCAATGGGTGCATATATATATACATATATATATATACATATATATATATTTATATATATATAGTTATATTTTACCTTGGTACCAAGCCTCAGGCTACTCGTAGCTGAGGGAGAAGGAAGCACATCCGACCCCAGCAATTAGCATAATCAACTCACAATGGGAGGATGTTCGTTGAGTTGCTCCAGCAGTTTTTGATCTACAACGACATACTAACTGTAAGTATTTATTGGAACCTTTTAGCACCCTTTGACAAAGTTTTTAGAACTTTGAGATGTTATTTGTTACTTTTATGGGTGTTTTACGATTTGTGAAACATCAATAGAACAAAGCGCCATTTTTTCCTTTGTTCTACAAGCCGCCCATTGCCGAACGGAGAGCGATGTCGTTGTAGCCACATCTCATTGGAATTTTATCCTCGGTTTCTTTTATTGATTCTCGTTGGGATTTAAGAAAGACTCGTCATCGGATTCCTTGTTGGACTCGTTGTCCACGGAGTCCAACTCTGACACAGAGCGTACTACACAAAAACCGGAGATAAAGTAAGGAAGAAGTGCGAGGTGGAGAAGGCTAAGAAGGTTCTGACTACCACCATGATGCGGCAAACCATCAAAGGACACTTCAATACCTTTAAGCCTGCAGAGGTAATCACCAAGCTGGGTGTAAAGCTGACCGGAATCAAAGGCATACCGGATTCCGTGGTCAAAGAGATGAACCGGGCTGTTCATCTCAGCGATGAATGTAAGAAGTTTGAAGGAGTACTGCATACCGTTTACAAAGCGGTCTTAGGGGCACTGACTGCAATTACACCAGAGGCCAATGGGATGCAGACCGAAAACAAGTTCTTGTCGTTGCCCAGAACCATGGATAGTAGAATTGCCACGCTCATGGCAGCAAGCAACTTCTTGTCGTACAGCCGCTTTGAAAACATTTGCAAAGCAGTCTGTACCGATGCCAGCAAGGAAGTTGCCAGATCCAAGAAAGTCGTTGATACCGACGGCAAAGAGTACACCTTGTTCCTCCCGCCTAAACCATTGAAGGGGAAACCACTGGACAAAACAAAAATGTTTGGAGGACAGCTACAGTACCTCTTTAAAGAGGTGGAGACAGGCTCCAAGTGTGGGAAGCATATGGATGCTAAAAAGAAGACCACTGATGGGAACACACGTTTCCAGAAAACCCGTATGGATTTTTGAAACCGTTGGACCAGCAGAGGTGGACGGTCTGGCCCGACCTATGGCTTCCAGCCCAGAAGCCGAGGACAGCGGCAGCCTTTCGGCTGGAACGAAGGGAACCGTCCCTTCAAGAGGGAGTACACTGCCAGCAAGCCATTCCCTCGCCCACGGAACAAGTAGAGGTTGCAATGCAAACTCCAATGGCCACGGAAACACCTGTAGGCAATTTTAATGCTGGCAATATTCAAAATTGTTTGGATGAATGGAACTTAATTACTGATAAAATGACAGTTTTAAGTATTGTGGAGGGAATACGTATTCCCTTTACGCAACATCCGGTACGGAAAACAATTCCTTTTCCCTATCGGTTTGATTTAACGAGAGAGAGGCACTAGATAAGCAGGTGTTGGAATTTTGTGAGAAGGGTATAATAGAACCTGTGAACCATGAGAGAGGCAGATTTGTTTCCAACATATTTTCATGGCCTAAACCAAATGGAGATGTCAGAATGATTCTAGATCTAACAAGACTGAACAATTTGGTTGAATATAAACATTTATAAATATTTTCTCTCGAAATAGCAAGATATTTGATAACAAAAGGTTCCTGGCTGAATAGTGTGGATCTTAGAGGTGCCTACTACACGATTCCGATTTATAAACCTGATAGGAAATTTCTCTGGTTTGTTTGGGATGATAAACTTTATGAGTTCACTTGTATGCCGAATGGTTTAGCTTGTGCCCCTCGCTTGTTTACTAAATTGCTCAAACCAATTTTTTCGCTAATGGCAAGAAAAGGACATATTTATGTTCCCATATATTGACGGTTCGTTTATTGTAGCACAATCAAAGTCAGATTGTTAGAAGGCAGTAAATAATCTCTACGCAACATTCACCAAATTAGGATTTTACAAACACAATAAGAAGTCAGTTCGTATAACAACAAGACAGTTAAAATGTTTGGGTTTTCTCTTAAACACAGACGATATGACGGTGTCACTAACAAAGCAGAAAGTAGATACATTTATCGCTACTCCTCACCATTTGTTGGAAATAATTAGCGCAAAGATTAGGCAAGTCACAGAGTTAGTCTGAATTATGATAGCCTATGCCCCAGCTATCCTATACAGGAAAGCTCACATTAAATCGCTAGAGATAGACACAAATTTAGCTTTAGCACGTACAAAAGAAAATTTTGAAAAAAGCCACGACTGCTAGGGATCTCCGTTAAGAGGATCCTGGCACATGCAGGCTGGAAGACAGCTAGATCGTTTGCAAAACATTACAACAAACAACTAGAAAAGTCAATAGCGACATGCTTACTCCCCAATTAACAAGACAGGTGAGAAAGTTACAAGTATAGTTGGTTTTTGATACCAAGGTAAAATAGTATAATTCAAAACCGGACACAGGTAATTCTTTTTGGGCTAATAAATTTATTAATCAGGCTTAATAAATTTTTACAGAAGCCTTTTTTCTACACCTTTGTGAACATCATTATTATAGCTATCCTCAATAGTACAATTGGGGTTATTTAGCTGTTATTACTCTATCTTCATCAGGTAGTACAACCTGTGCCTATCTCATTTTTCTAATGGTCATTACTTATGTGCAGGTCAATATCAGGTATCATTTACTATATATTCATTGCATTACTTATGTGCAGGTCATATCTATGACTGTACTATCATATGATATATACTGATGTAAACTACATTTATGAAGGCAGAGCATATAATACACTTGAGGCAACTCGGACAGAAGACATGAGGCAGCAGCTCGGGCAGATCACGGTCACACGTTCAGCTCACATCTGGCACACTCACACACATTCGCACAATCATTGCAATCAGCACTTTTTTCACTAGGGACATAGGAGCCATAATCTCTCAGCCTACAGTTATATTAAATCGATGGGTGGGTGGGAAGGACAATTTTCTTATTCGCTCAAGTGAACCGTCGACGGCGGCGGCCAGGTAAGGACTGGAAAAGCCTTGAATCTACTACCGGAAGCTAGTTTTGTACATAGCAACGCGCGCTACAAATTGTATCTATGGTGTTACTCATATCAAGCCCGTAGTCAGGGTTTGTGAATTATGCATGTTTCCGGCAACATGGACAATTCAAAACCGGACACAGGTAATTCTTTTTGGGCTAATAAATTTATTAATCAGGCTTAATAAATTTTTACAGAAGCCTTTTTTCTACACCTTTGTGAACATCATTATTATAGCTATCCTCAATAGTACAATTGGGGTTATTTAGCTGTTATTACTCTATATTCATCAGGTAGTACAACCTGTGCCTATCTCATTTTTCTAATGGTCATTACTTATGTGCAGGTCAATATCAGGTATCATTTACTATATATTCATTGCATTACTTATGTGCAGGTCATATCTATGACTGTACTATCATATGATATATACCGACGTAAACTACATTCATGAAGGCAGAGCATATAATACACTCGAGGCAACTCGGACAGAAGACATGAGGCAGCAGCTCAGGCAGATCACGGTCACACGTTCAGCTCACATCTGGCACACTCACACACATTCGCACAATCATTGCAATCAGCACTTTTTTCACTAGGGACATAGGAGCCATTATCTCTCAGCCAAATTTGGAACAAGAGAGATAATGGTTCCTCCCTAAAAAACATTTTTATTAACATAGTTAAAGACACTATTAGATTTCCATCTACCGACTGTTCTTATGGACTCTATTGGCATCCCTACTCTTGTGTATTCTTGGGCTCCCCCGCGCCGTAGGCTATGGCAAGTCACTAACGGCCACCAAGGGAGTCCACAGGCTTTCAAAGCAGTTTGCATGCATTTATTAAACACTGTAGCAGACAGTGGTTGTCCATTATTCAGGATAAACGCTGGGGCGCCCTCATGTGTCAATTTCAGGGCGGTGTACTTGTTCCAAGCGTGCACCGGGCAGAAGGTGTGGTTTGACCATGCCGGCAGTTTGATGCTGTACACGTCCTCAGGCTTGCATGTAGTCTTAGTGCTTCTGACTATGATCGTCAGATGTGAGTCGTGAGCCTTGATGTCTCTCCCGAGCAGCATGTGCCCGTCACCTCCCGTCACCTCGGAATAAAGCAAGTTAGACTGTCTTAGCAAACACAGATACCCTATTAACAACGCACCAATTAACACCAATCCATCATTTCCAATTTTCTTGAATTTCAAAATTATCATTTTAATGTGCTTAGTCTTTAAGGGGTATGCCCTCTTTACAGTATTCGTTTTTAACTTATACATGCCATTTTAAATTATTGATAGTGCATAATCATCAAACGCTACAGTGTTACCATTCAACAGCCTTACCCATGATCTGGCTCCGCTCATGTAATTTTTAATTGGTCCTTCAGTGTTTAATTTATCATTTAAATATAAAGCATATAACATTACCGTCTTCCTTTTGGGGTTTCTTGGGGTGTCTCTGACGCTCTTGCAAAAACTCAGATACTCCCTAAATTGTACCCTTTTATTATGCCAGGTCCCAGCTGATAATCCCGCCGAAAAGTACACACTTAGTTTTTGCACTAATGCGCGCTTATGATCTGCAAGTTGATAAAGGCAAAAAATATACTTATCAACTGGCAGATTTATAAAGATAAATCTAGTACATGACCGTCATGAGAGACATTTATTTTAGTCAATAGTTTTTCATGACACATTTTGTCGGCAACTAGCTGTAATTTGGTATCAAAGAACGACCTACTTAAGGCATCCGCTAGCACCAGATCTTTTCCGGGCTTGTGTAACACCTGTACCGTACAGGTGGATGTGGCGGCGAACCTCCAGATTTCCCGGGCACAGGCGCACAAGACTGGATCTTTTCCGGCAGCAGAAGATAGCACCTGTTGGGAAGCAGTATTATCAGTGTTAACGATAATTTGATATAAGTTAGGTTTAGGGGGTGACAACTTTTTCAAAGCGACTACTAAATTTATTGCTTCTAATTGAGCAATATGGAAATTATTTTCTAGGAATTCAGGGGTATAACAGTTGGAATAATAATGTGTTGGACTGAATGCCCCTCCTCCTTGCAATGAAGAATCACATTCGATTAACCATTTTTTGTCAGGAATATGCTGCAACAAAATTAGCTTATTATGACCTTCTGCAAAACGTAGGAACCAAGATATGTCTCTAATTAAATCTTGGGTAACGCCAATTTTTCCTAAAAAGGGGGTATTTCTAAGAAAGTCTAAAATTCTATTCATAAAAATTCTTGAAGGTGTTACACATTTCGAAATAAATTGAAGGCGTCCCACTAATCTTTGAACATTTTTCCTTGTTACTTTACGACCACATACCCATTTATTGCATTCTAATAAAATATCTAATAGTTTTTCATCAGGAATACGAATACACATGTTTTCCGAATTTATTTCATATCCTAAAATTTTTTTGTGTAGGAGGTATGCATTTTTTAAATGAGAGTTTTAAACCTAATATTTTAGTTAATAGAAGAATGTAATTATATGCTTTCTGTGCCTTTTCTAGTGTATTTTCTACCCCTACAAAATCATCTAAAAAACATACTGTAAAGAAACCCATTTTCGTCATTAGGTGTACCACTGCTGCTGTAGTTCGAGCACAGGCCATACTTGATGTTCTGCAACCAAACGGTGGAGCAATGTCAAAATAATATTTCCCATCAACTTTAATCCCAAACAAAGGCACACTCAAGGGGCAGGTTCTTAATTGCCTGTATGCCCTTGCTAGATCTATTGACCACATATAGCATTCATCACCCAATTTTGTAATCTGCTTAGCTCAGGACATAATTGTTGGCAAATTATATTTGTAAGGTTTACCTTGGTAGAAACCTTTGTTAATACCTGAGTTAACACTACACCCCTTGGGAAAGCTAAGATCGACTATAATTCTACGTTCATCAGTGTTTTTCTTGGGGCGGGTCATAATAGGACTAATTTGTGCCCATGGACAAAAAGGAGGATCATCAAATGGGCCCAATAATGCATTATGAGATAATTCAGTCTGTACATACTTGTTGATCCAAAAAAGGTCTTCCTTAGACCGGGCATGATTAACTTCTGTTGGAGTTGGGACAAATGTTCCAGTAAAATTAGCTGGCCAGCCAAATTCTAAATATGGAATAATATCAATATCACTATATCCAATAAGTATTTTTTTCCAATTATTAATAATCAGTCCAGATGGGACTGGAATTCTAGCATCCAGATAATTGGGTAGACCTGAAGCTCGTACTTTTTTATAAATACTAGCATACTCTATAAATTTATTACAATGCATATTTATATTTGGCCATGACTGTAGCACATGTAATTTATATTTTAGAGGTGATGTGTCACAGAAGACTATAACATCATCATTGTATTCCTCTGTATCATCAAGATTATTAATTATATCAATATCAGACACAGTACAATTTCTATCTTTTTCTCCCAACTTTAACTTCAACGGATATGTAATATTATGTTTAACAGTATAAGGTTCAACATGTTTAACGGACGACATTAACAACTTATTTGAGCAGACTTTACCATGTTGTCTATTCATGTTAGTAACTGCACAGTTTTTAGGACCCATCATGGAATCCAATTTAGATGTTGACATATCAATGTCCATGTTATTTTTATTATAGGTTGGATTGTATGCATCCGAAGTCATTATAGAAGTACTATCCTTATCAGGATCTCCAACAGTAGAACAACGGTTTACAGCTTGAACAGTAACACTAGTAGAAAGCTGTTTAACAGGAGATAACTGAACCGGATTGTAAGAAGAAATATTAATTATATTAGCGGCCGCACTAATATTAGAATGCAGTTTCAACAAGGTCTTTTTGTCAGCTATTTCGTTCTTAGGCAACAGCCTAGCAATCAATGTATCAGACATTGCAGCACAGTCACCCGAGCTGCGGGAAAAGGCGTATGTTGTTTTGATGTCGTCATGGCAACGGCGTAGTTCGAACCCGGTCGGAGGCAAATCCAACACCGGTGGTGTTCGCTGTGTCACCCTACCCAAAGTTACTGTATTACGTGCTCCCTCCGGTTCAATTACATTAAGGCTTTTAATTAATGATCTGTGTTCTCTATTAAACCATTTAAATGCATTAGTTGTTACAGAATTATTATTAATTTGCGAAACTTGAATGTCCTTGTTCCTAAAACAAATATTATTAACTGTAACGTCCCCTTTTGGCATTTTTCTGTACTTGAAGTTATGAGTATTACTGATAGATGGCGTATGACGTCTTTTTTCTAATTTCGGAGAAAATGTACTAGTATTTTTGGCGAGGGGAACAGAAAGGGGCTTCGAAACTTTATCAATTTTTACAGTATTAATGGGAGCATAAATAGTATTACCTATGGCCTGAGACCTAATTTTGGAACATAGGAGGGGAGACGATAACAGTAACTTTGAAGGCCGACATGACACCGACGAAACAACCGCACCGACCTGATTTTTACACTGGCCGACCAGGTTTGGTGAAGGTGACTTTATGGTGGCGCCATCTTTCGATTCGTCCACAAACTTGCCGTTGTCATCCACCTCCATACGCACTTGCTCATTGACTATAGCAGCACCAGGCCCACCGCGAATCAAAAACTTCTTGTACGGTTATTACATTCTTCATTTAATGACTCAGATGAACGTTGTTTTGTACGACAGTCAGTTTCTTTGTGTGCGTGTTTCCTACGTAGTTTGTACGCACAATATGAGCAAATGTGAATAAACCATCCCGTGCCTTCTCCATGATCACCATCGAACCCGCATGTTCCACCTTTATTCCGGATGACGCATGGACGCGCATCAACCCCTTTTTTTAAATCTGCAAATGGTAGTGGTAATGAATTTTGTTTAGGTTGCTGAAGTTCTATACGTTTACCTAAACCACAAATATCTCGTCGTATTTCTATAATTTTACCCTCATCTTCCCAACCATTAGGAAGTCGTTTATCCGCAACCATATTAAATATATTCTCACTGTATGTGAGGCATGTTTTCCATGAATAGTTTTGAGCCATGTCCAAGTTCGATTCAATGTGATTATCAATATGATCAGTCCAATTATCAGGAACATCTCCACGCCTCACCATACGTCTGATTGCAGATAGATATTCAAACCAGGTTGACTCGCCTTGTCCTACTTTCCCCTTTTTCTCTTGTCTAATAACATATTTATGCGGAAGTAATTTTAATTTTTTAGAATGTTTTGCTCGTTTCCTTGTCAACCGGTTCATTTCATTCATCATAGAATCGTCACTTCCATCGTCACTATTATCAAATTGTTCATCATTATTATTACGTTTACGGTTAACATTTTTATCAACATGTACACTACCTTTCGACGTGTGTTGTAGGCTTCTTGAAATGCACGAGCGGGCCGTGCGATCCGGAGATTGTGCTGTTTGTCTGTCGACCGTTACATTTGCATCCTCCGTAATGTCATCACTCTCCACTTCCGGCCCGCTCGGCTGCTGATTTATAAATACTGATCCTCCATTTTGCGCACATTCCAGTGTCTGTAATCGTGCAAGTAATGGCGCTTGCGATGCTGCTAATTTATTATCCAGCAGTTTGGCTATATCCTCCAGTGTCAGACTTTTACTTCTCGACGTGGAAGGTCTTGGTGAATGTCTCTCCAGATCGGCCAATGCCAGTCTTGTTGAAGAAAGTGTACGTCCAATGTTATCGTGATTAATCGTGCAACTTGACTCTCCGGATCGATCCATCGACTCAAGTAACGCCTGTGAATATTTGCCAACCACACTCCGTACTTTACTCTGTTTCGGCATGATTGTCGCTGACAATTTTCTTATTCGCTCAAGTGAACCGTCGACGGCGGCGGCCAGGTAAGGACTGGACAAGCCTTGAATCTACTACCGGAAGTTAGTTTTGTACATAGCAACGTGCGCTACGAATTGTATCTATGGTGTTACTCATATCAAGCCCGTAGTCAGGGTTTGTGAATTATGCATGTTTCCGGCAACATGGACAATTATACAAATCTTACCTGGGTACAGATGATGGATAACTGTTGTTTTCCCGAGGTACAAGCCTCGGATAGTCGTGGGCTAGGGCCCGCCCACCACACCCTGCCACAACTATTACGTTTGCTAGTGCCAAAACATGATAGTATCCATAGAAGTTTATCCATCATCTGTACCCACCTAAGATTTGTATAACTATACTATATATATGTGTGTATATATATATATATATATATATATACACACACATATAATGATATAGCCATGGCAGGAACTAGGGCATATCCCAAACCCAAGGGTACACTCTTGACAAGTTGACAAGGACATGTGATACAGTTGGACCTCTACTCACTGACTGCTGTGATCGGTGAAACCCAGTGAGATACAAACAATTTTGTTCAAGGCACAAACTATATGTGTCTTATTTGACTAATCCATTCTGATGACTGCTTGTCTGCTACTTCAACGTTGACTAACCCAACAGGCTCTAGTTTCTACCATGTTTTGATTTTATTTAGATATATAATGAATTTAGCTTCATTTCAAGCAATTTTTATTGGAGAATTTTCAAGCGAAAACCATGGAACATTAATTGTGTCACGCAAACCCAAATACTGGATATAGTCGGATTTGTTTTGCTATTTCAGGTTGTAGCAGCATAGGACATGGACACCAAACTGCGATACATATAATGGTTTCTAACAGGGCCGTTAGGTAGATGTGCCAAAACAAAAGTGACGCGTATCAATTATATGAGTATAATATTGTGAAAGTCTCAATGTATTGTTGGCACATTAGACAATTAAACTGGGAGTTCTGAGGTTGATCCGTTCTACTTGAGATCCAGTAAAGCAATCCCCGGTCTCGCCCCGCGTTGGGAGATGCCTCCACCGGATTGAGGCGCCACCTGGTGGTTTGGATTGGAACCATCCAAGGAACACTGATCAAGACCACAGGGGTTTTGCTATGGCCGTCTTACACATATTATATATGCTACATATCTGCAGGCCTGTTATAGCGGAATTTCTCTGACACTCCAGATTCTCTGTGGTTTCAGGTAGGGATTAATGAAAGAAAGTTTATTTATTTAATAATGCCTCTATAGCACATCAAATTTTATCATCGGCTATCGGACGTTACTTTGGAGGAAACCTGCTGCTGGCACATAGGCTACTCTTTCCGATAAGCAGCAAGGGGTCTTTTATATGCACTTTCCCACATACAGGACAGCACACACCACAGCCTTTGATGAACCAGTTGTGGACCACTGGTTGGAACGGAAAATAGCCCAAACTGCTACTGGATGCACTGAGCAGGATTCGATCGGATGACCCAAACCTTCACAGTTGGACACTCTACTGCCTGAGCTACGTCCCGCTCCAGGATGCGATTAATGTTACATAATCAAATGGTATCGGGTTTCATTTTGCCTAAATATATTAGGGTGATCATGATCAGCTATTTTATTTAAGTTTTGAGTAACCTTCGTTTGGAATTGTTTGGAGATATTTGAAACGAGAACTTGGCAAATTAATGTGGTGTGCAAAGCAACATTCAGAAACCACAAGTTTGTCAATTAAAAGGTACATCCCGTTTTAAATCCAATTAAGCACTTGTTGTCATTTAGAAGAGAATACTGTGACAATTTAATAGATCCTGTTACCCTGGTTACTACTGAAGCCTCTGGGGTCAGAGTGTTGGCGTGCTTGCCAGAACTAATTTGACATGTTTTTTTGGGGTTTATTTCCTTGAAGATATTTAGACTGCCTATAACGGATAAGTCTGAATAGACCTCTTTTCACCATTAGACAGTTTCTCAATACAAAGCCCGGGCCTACACTTTTACTTACCCAAGGGATTTTTAACCTCTGACACCATATAAACATTGTATGAGAGCAACGAGCCTTTGATGCCGCTGTAAGGTATATACAGCGGTGGAAATCCAAATTGGCAGAGGTGGGGGCTTGGGGAATCGAACCACCAGCCTTCAGATTAGGAGTCCGACCTAGAAAAAGGTCAGACACTCTAACCACTCTGCCACAGAGAAGACAACAAAAGGATTCCACATTGCTAGGTTTGCATTTCAAATATCTCACAGCATAGCCATTTAAAATAAAAGTTACTTCAAACTAAAGTAACATAGGTTATAACAATCGATTTAATATATTTATCTCAGAAAAATGGCTGAAACTCAAAGATGCCGGACGATGCAACTTTAAATTGAGTTAATATTAACTTCATGTAGCAGTACCTATATATTAAGTATCTTAGTTCAAAATGTGGGATAAGTCGCAAAGCTTGATTTTTTCTAAAATTCATTTTTTGTTGGTGGATATTTTTATTCATCTGAATACATATTTTATCAGCTTCGGGGCACTGGTCTTCCAGCCATTGCAGTGATCACATTTGATTTGTACATAGTGGAAGTGGAAGGTGTTGCATTGTGTGCAGCACAACCCATTCTGAACATAAAGAGAAAGTGGGGGAGCAGCCTATGATGTATAGTGTACAGAATAGGTACTCAACATAGTGCAAGGTATATGCATCAAGATAGAGTATGCAGTAATGTACACTAGTGGTTAAATCATATGCTGTGTTTGTATATCAGTTAGATTTGGTTTTAATAACAGTTAGTCTTTTAATAGTACCATGTTGTGCATGCATAGTGGTTTATATTGTGTGCATTGCTGGTTGAAGATGTAATTATTCAGTGGTGGTAGTGGGTCTTGAATGTTATTATGTCATTGAGTTATAATAGTCGTTTGTCAAATGTGTGGGGGGGGGGAGGGGTCTTTGGGCAGGGGGCGGATTGATTCAGTAGGAACAATAGACCCCTTTCAATGTTTGTAAACATCGTGTATGCACACGCATCTTGGCTGCAGAACGAATGCACACTGCCACTGAGTTTGCCAGTACGCGCAGTGCAAAACCTCAGTTTTATTCAAAATTAATAGAAATCCAACCCTAACCGTATCAATTTAATATAATCTTGTTGGTAAACATGTTTTCTATGTGTATTTCAATCAGTATGTTTCTAGGTGGTGTGGTTTTAGAGATATTTCACTTTTTCTGTATGAAGATTGCTCACTGCCATTGACAATGCATTGAATTTGCCGTACACGTAGTGCAAAACGTCAGTTTTATTCAAAATTAATAGAAATCCAGAACCCTAACCGTAGCAATTTAATATAGTATTTTTGGTAAACATGTTTTCTATGTGTATTCCAATCAGTTTGTTTCTAGGTTTTGTGGTTTTAGAGATATTTAACTTTTTCTGTATGAAGATTGCTCACTGCCATTGACAATGCATTGAGTTTGCCGGTACGCGCAGTGCAAAACATCAATTTTATTCAAAATTTATAGAAATCCAGAACCCTAACCATATCAATTTAACATAATCATTTTTGTAAACATGTTTTCTATCTGTATTCCAATCAGTTTTTTTCTAGGTGTTGTGGTTTTAGAGATATCTAACTTTTTCTGTATGAAGATTACTCACTGCCATTGACAATGCATTGTGTTTGCAGTACGCACAGTACAAAACGTCAGTTTTATTCAAAATTAATAGAAATCCAGAACCCTAACCGTATCAATTTAATATAATATTTTTGGTAAACATGTTTTTTATGTGTATTCCAATCAGTTTGTTTCTAGGTGTTGTGGTTTTAGAGATATTTAACTTTTTCTGTATGAAGATTGCTTACTGCCATTGACAATGCATTGAGTTTGCCGGTAAGCTTAAGGTGAAATATCTCTAAAACCACGCGATTTTATTCCAATTTAATAGAAATCCAGAACCCTAACCGTATCAATTTAATATAATCTTTTTGGTAAACATGTTTTCTATGTGTATTCCAATCAGTTTGTTTCTAGATGTTGTGGTTTTAGAGATATTTCACCTTTTTTCTATGAAGATTGCCCATAGCCATTGAGCTTACAGTGTGACCGGATGTTGTCCTGCAGCCAAACAGCGAGCGCACTGACCTAAATACATGCGCTGACGTCATATGAGATTGGTCAATACCCCCACCCCTACCCACTGTGCTGTGGACTCTTCTTCTATGGCGTATTCGAGTAATCAACTCGGGTCACCACTGGTGGGTGTATGAGGTGGGGGCGTAGGGATGCGGTGGGGGTGTAGATGTGTGTGGTGGGGTTTGAGGGTGTGTGTGGTTGGGGTGTAGGGTGTTTGAGGGAACCTAACATAGAATAACATCATTGGCTCCAATGCGTGACCGTGTAAACAGATGTCGTTACTTCACTTCAGTGGCCCAAGTTACGTCGCACTGCCACCTATCGATTACTGTGGATTTGTCTAACCCCATACTGCCCCCTAAAAGTACCGCCCGATCTCAGCAGGTGGCACCACCACCTTGTAGAGTGGGCGTTCGAGTGGCGATGTAGGTAGGCTAAAGTGAACAACAATAGACTACATCACGGTTCCAGCGGCGCCGTGCATTGTGGGATGCATCAGAGCAAAACAACCCCCACCAAAAGCACATGGCACATGCTAATACACTGGGTGCAGCTATGAAATGTGCTAGTTTCAGCTCATCTCAGCTCTTGTTTGAAACATAGAATACTAACTAAAAAAATATATATAATAAATTAAGATATTAATCTTTTATCCATCATTGCATTTACATCAATATAATCAGCACATCTTATGCCATGTGCATTTAGATTTAGAAAGATCTAGGCACTCAGACTAGTGTTAGAGCCATAGCCAGAGTACTCAATGCATTGTCAATGGAAGTGAGCAATCTCCATACAGAAAAAGTAAAATATTGATAAAACCACACCACCTAGAGACAAACCGCTTGGAACACATATAGAAAACATGTTTAACAAAAAGATTATATTAAATTTATAAGGGTAGGGTTTTGGATTTCTATTAATTTTGAATAACTCTGACATTTTTCAATGCGTGTATAGGCAAAGTCAATGGCCGTACGCCTTGGCTTTGCTCCCACGGCCGTTTTCAGCGCATGCGCAGTCGGAACCGTGATGTAGTCTATACAGCCGGAGAGAGAGAGAGAAAGTAAAGCAAATGTAAGAGTGTAAGAGAGAGTCCAAGCCCCTCTGGTTTATTATATATAGTACATGGATTCTTGGAATAGGATCATCTTCAAAGGCCATTCACTCCAACCAATAGGGACGCAGCATTCCCAGTTCCTCCAATAAGGACTAAGCATTTCTGGTTACCATGACCACCAGTGGTTGGCCCACCACCAGACCTGGTTGACCTGTGGCCACCACCAACCTTGACCCCTGTGGCATTGATCCCTACCTCAGCAGAGAGCCAGGCCCTGAGTGCACTCACACCCAGACCTGCCAATCATCCCTATGTCTATAATTACCTGCCCTCAAGCATGGGCCAAGCCATATGTGTACACACCATACATATACACACCCTCTTGGCTGGCCAAACAGAATAATAATAGAGGATTTCCATGTCACCCTTTCTGGTGATAATCGGAATATTTTACAACATACTCCTCCCCTCCACTTCTTACCACCTGCATTTAACGCAGCAAGGAAAGAAGTTACTCATGACCTACGTTGTTACCATATAACCTTAATGAATCCACAAACCAATAATAATAATTACTTAAAGTCTAAATTTTTAATGTATAAGTCCTTCTGACGTTGAATCTTAATAAATAATTATTTTAATTTTATAACCATCTGTTTCTGCCACTCGCGCAGAACATAAACCATTTCTGCCATAGAATATGATGTTAAAAGATATGTGCAAACAATTTGCGACCAAATCCGACCTTTTTCCAACTCTCTGACACTTCAGAGGTCAGTGTTCAGTCCGAGAGCATCAACTTTACATTGGTACAAATCAGCTTTGGCATTACTACCATTTAGTCCCTAATCGCTATGCTTGGGCAACCCATTTTGTGTTTCTGACTGTCAAACTCGGAGAAACCCGACGACCTCAATGGTATACGCATGGTTGTTCGACAGGTCTCCATAGGCATAACATTGCAAATCTCAGCTCTATGGGAAAACAAGGCTTAAGCAGTTTGAATCGATGACCTAGTTTCATAGACTATTTTCTTGTAGAAACCAACCAAATACTCTGATTTCACCAAAAATAAGTTGCTTTGAGTAGAAATAGCTTCAGAATGGAGTTTTGAACATTATGCGCGCATATCTAACATCAAATATCACCTTTAACCAAAATAGCACAAACTTTGAAATTACAATGGCTATGTCCATATTATTAAATAATAACAGATTTCTAGCTTTTAGCTGCAATATTACATGCTGTCGCGGTTTCCATACAATTTCTTCAGCAGTTGCCGCTGTTTCTTCGTGTTAATTGTGTCCTTTGGTGTTATGTCAATTATTTCTTCGATTTAATTATATATGCCAGTATTCTCCAATGAAGTACTGCATTAGCATTGCAATATTGATGGTATCAATGCTTGGTCTTGATAGTTCTGTAGTATATATCTTCTATATAAACAGATAAAGGATTTTCACTTCCTTCGCATTGATCAAACCTTCATCTGAGTTTTATTCAGTAAAGTCTCGTATTTAACAATAATAATAATAATACCTGCACTCTCAAAGTATTCATAGATTAACATCAACAATGTCAATGACAGCATAAAGTTAATAATTATGATCATTAATGACAATATTCAATCACTTTTTATGTCCATGAATTTCCAATGAACTACCAATTCATGGCAATCAAAGGCAATATTTGACAATTTGTATGTCCATGAATTTCAAATGAACCACATTTCATGACAATCAATGACAATATTGTACCAATTTCTTTTAATGTCTATGAATTTCAAATGAACTACCTTTCATAACAATCAAGGACAATATTATTCCAATCTGTATGTCCATGAATTTCAAATGAACTACCATTTCATGACAATCAATGGCAATATTCCACCGATTTCTTTTAATGTCCATGAATTTCAAATGAACTACCTTTTATGACAATCAATGACAATATTCTCCCGATTTCTTTAATTTTAATCGACCAGCATTTTCATGTCAACCAAAGGCAATATTCAACTTTTATATGTCCATGAATTTCAAATGAACTACCTTTCATGACAACCAAAGGCAATATTCAACATTGTTATGTCTATGAATTTCAAATGAACCACATTTCATGACAATCAAATGACAATATTCTACCGATTTCTTTTAATGTCCATGAATTTCAAATGAACTACCTTCCATGAAAATCACTGACAATATTCTACCGATTTCTTTTAATGTCCATGAATTTTGATGAACAAGCATTTTCATGACAACCAAAGGCAATATTCGACTTGTTTATGTCCATGAATTTCAAATGAACTACCTTTCATGACAACCAAAGGCAATATTTGACATATTTATGTCCATGAATTTAAATGAACTACCATTTCATAACAATAAAAATGACAATATTTGACGATTTTATGTCATGGAACATAAACCCACACCATCCTATAATAAACATTTTATAGTTAGTAGCATTTGTATAGTTTTTCTTGGCTTAGTCCCAGCAAACACTTTTTAAGTATATACAAGATCAGTTTTGTAGCTCAAAAAGTTTTGTAGTTATCTAAAAAAAAATAATATCCAGATATATATGTGAGCTTAACTCTTCCCACCTTTGTCTTTGACAAGATGAAGAAATACACCACAATCATTCTTCTTTCATTCATCTCAGTGCTATGAGGAATATGAATAACATACCAGATACATTCATCTCTCATTCATCTTAGTGTTATGAGAATGAAGAAAATAATAATTGAATAATGAAAGAACAATAATCTCTCATCAGTTTTGTAGAAATTCTCTTCCACAAGAAAAGTCATCACTCTTTTAGATGAGCTCTCAAAAGACACTCACCTCCAGAAAAGTGAATTTTCATCAAAGTTCTATCACTCTTTTAGCTAAGATCTCAACAGACACTTGCATTTGGAAAAGTGAAGTTCTATAAAAAAACATATCACTCTTTTAGCTAAGCTCTCAACAGACACTTGCTTTCAGAAAAGTGAATGTTATCAAAAAAATAATATCACTTTTTTAGCTAAGCTCTCAACAGACACTTGCTTTCGGCAAAGTGAATCTCATCAAAAAAAATATATCACTCTTTTAGCTAAGCTCTAAACAGACACTTGCTTTCGGAAAAGTGAATTTTCATATCAAGAAAGATAGGAAAAAGAACCTCATGCATTCAATTGAAGATTAATTCTAAAAATATTATCATTAGTTTTATTTGATTTGATTAAATAAATAGTTTAAAATAATTTATTATGTGTTCATTATGTACTATAAACTATAGTATCAGTATTTATAGAAAAGGAAAGTGATTTAAGAAACCTAAATTAATTATGATTAAATTCTATATTTTTATATTTATTTTTATGTTTTATAATGTATATAGTAATATAGAATAGATTGTTTAGTTATCATAGTTTTTTTATTTCATGTTTCTAAGTGTCATAGGTATTTATCTATGCATTTCTAATAATATAACTGTGTGCATAGAACTCAATCATAGTTTCGACTGATGATGTAATGTACCCGTTGACCTTGTGTCACTCATATTCACTTGTGTGACAATCGCTCATGTACATCATGTTTTGTCTAATTTTGCTTCGCTCGCCACCAAAATAACTGTGTTTATAGCTTCAGTCAAGCCCAATGAAAATGGTGGTTGCTTCGCGTGTGTGGCCGTTGACACCTCAATAAGAATAGGCAATGTGCAGGATAATGGCGACCGTGAGTGTACGTTAATCTTACGTGGACGCTGATTATCGCGAATCCAATATACTAAAGTGTGCATAAAAAACCAAGACTAAGCGGATTTTCCTCATAAACATCCCAGGATACTATACAAACATCCCAGGATACTACAGGATAGACCTGTAAGCAGGAATACACTAAAAACAAAAACAAAACATCCCTATCGACCGTTAGGTACGGCGGGAATCGCCGAAAACGGCAAAAACAAGGCTACGGATTGCCAGGATTTGTATCCCCTGGTACAACGAATGTACCATCACTCACAGCTAAGTACCATGGCATATTATCACCCATATACTTTGCTTTGCTGTTGAGGTGTGTGTGTGTGTGCTTTATAATGTCTAAATGACTCAAAACCACTGTTGAGTTGAGTGAACTGATAGATTCCCCTATTATCACTCACCAGCTGTCACTCACCAGCACACAAATAGTATTTGTATACACTGATTCTATGGCCTGTTCTCTTTTAAACTATGTTTGAGTGAACGCTGTTGCTTGTTGCAGTAAGGTGCAGTACGTCGATTTGTGAAAAACGATTTCAAAATTCAATGTAATACCGCCGATCGACGTTTTTCGACGTTTTTCGACGTTTTATGTCCCTACAAATACTCATAACCAAAAAAAAAAAATTTGTTCACTAGAACACTACGACAGATAACCAGTCGTTAAAAATGGAGGGAAAGGACGACAAACAGGATAACGAAAGGGAAATAACGGAGCACGGAGGTAAGCGTGTGGAAATAACGGAACACGGAGATAAGCATATGGATAAGGATGAGATAGTGAGACTGGTAATCCAAACAGTAAAAGAAGAATTAGCGAAGGGGGGCAAAAACAAAAAGGATATAAAAGTAAATGACGGAAACGGCACAAATGACAATGGAAATGTTGGAAAAAACAAAACAAAACCAAGGGACAACGACAATGACAATGAATATCAAAACCAACTGCAGGCACTACAGGTAGCATACAACACGTTGCAAATAGAATGCACGTGGTACAAATCTGAGTTTGAGAAGCTCAAAGAACAAACGAACATCACAAATGAAAACAAAGGTATAAACAATACCAGGACTGCGCCCACGGACAAAAGGAAGCCACCCACGGATACAGCCCAAACAGAGGCAACAAAAAGTGATGGGAAAAAACTCAGCATCATAATACATGGCATCCCGGAAAAAGAAGACGAAAACATGGAGAAAACTGTCACAAACATGCTAAAAGAAGCAGACTGTGACTTTGGCTGGACGGTAGTGACCAAAGCCTTCCGTCTAGGAAAGAAAATGAAAAAAGAGGCAACACCAAAAAAAACCACAGACAACAACGAGCAGACCTCAGACAAAAATAAAGACAAGGAAACCAAAGATACAGAAACCCAAAACACCGAAAAAATCACAAGCAGACCAAGGAGCACCAAAATCCAGCTGGAAAAGGAGTCACACAAAAAAGAACTCTTCCAGAAAAAAAAAATGCTCCAGTCAAAAGAAAGCTACAGCAAGGTAACAATGAGGCCGGTCAGATCAGAAGCCGAAATGCTAAATGAGAAAAACGGTACAACAAATGTACACACTTGCAATGGAGAACAAAAACGAAAAAATAAAGTCAATCAAAATGAAAGGATGCAATATAGAGGTAAATGGAAAAATCTATAAGCCCAACGAATTTGATAAAATAGAAATAGCAGAAATCACACCTGAGAAGGCAGCAACTAGGGAACACACATGGGGAGTGTCTTTCCAAGGACACAACTCCCCTTTCAGCAATCTCTACAAGTGTGAAATCACTGGAAAGGATGGTAAAAAATATACATCAGCAGAGCAATACTACAGCTCAATAATGGCAAAATACCATGAGAAACACGACATAATGAGAATGATAGACAACACTGAAAATCCATATACCATAAAGGCAATGGCAAAGAAGATATGGAGAACACAGGATTGGTGCAAAACCAATGAAAATGTGCTGGAGGACATCGTCCGCGCAAAATTCACACAAAACGAAAGCCTGAAGGAGAAACTAATAAATGCTCCAGGAAACGCATTCAGGGAATGCACAAAATGCCCATATTGGGGCTCAGGTCGGTACCTGGACAGCGCCAGTGAAGGCGAAACAGTAAAACAAGGATACAAAAATAAAATGGGGAACATCCTCCAAAAAATTAAGGAAAGCCTGTGCAAGGAAGCAAATACTAATAAATAAACAAATAAATTATCGAGCAAAAACAAATATGTCATAAGAAAACAAGAAGTAATTGAAAAATTTCACTAACCAAACCCTAAATCATAAGTATAATCAGGTACAACTAATACACACTTTAATGTTCATGTCTTCCTCTATGCGCACAGGTAAAAGTAATGGAGGTATGCATGACTATCTATCAAAAGGGGCCATGTGTGCTGTATGCACCAGCACATACACCCCGAATCCATCAATCACTAAGCCAAAATAAAATCAAAACAAAATCAAAAACTCGCGAAATCAAGCAACCACTATTCTAAAAATATTATTTAAAGTAAAATAAATATGGTAGAAGAGATTGAATGCAAACTGGGAAGGGGCACACAATTCGCCCACCTAAACTGCCAGAGTGCATCCAATAAAATAGACATAATAAAAATGCATCTAAAAAAAGACAATCTAGATGTACTAACGTTATCAGAGACATGGTTCACTGACAAGCACCAAGACAACACCCTCAATATAGACGGATATATGCTTGTACGTAATGACAGACAGCACATTAATGCAATGAACCAAACAAAGAAAGGTGGAGGGGTTGCTATTTACTGCAAAGCCACCAAAAACCTAGACACTGAAAAGCTAAAACCAACAAATCTCTCAAATGAGCATATAGAGCTACTATGGTGCCTAATAAAAAATGAAAAGCAAGCAAATGTAGCCATAGCGAGCCTCTATAGGCCACCGTCAGGTGAAATTGAAGTATTCCTTGAAGAACTAGAAAAGAGCATAAACACTGTAAAAAAATCAACAAATGCAGAAATCTTTGTGCTAGGGGACTTCAATGTGAATTACAGCAGCAATGACAAAAATAAACTAATGCTGCAAACCACCATCAAGATCTTAGGCCTGCAGCAGCTCATCACTGAAAACACAAGGCTAAGCAACAATAGCTCAACAATAGACCTAATATTAACCAACTCAAACCATGCCACAAAATGGGGCACTAGAAGCTGGGGTATAAGCGACCACGAACTAGTATATGTAACCAGGAAAAAGCTTAAAAGCACAAATCACTATGAATACAAAATGGGCAGGTCCTTAAAAAACTACTCAGAAGATACATTAAAAAATCATCTGCACCAAAACATAAACAACATCACACAAAACAGACCCCCCCCCCCCCCCCCCCCCCCCCCCCCCCCCCCCCCCCCCCCCCCCCCCCCCCCACCCCCCCCCCCACCCCCCCCCCCCCCCCCCCCCCCCCCCCCCCCCCCCCCCCCCCCCCCCCCCCCCCCCCCACCCCCCCCCCCCCCCCCCCCCCCCCCCACCCCCCCCCCCCCCCCCCCCCCCCCCCCCCCCCCCCCCCCACCCCCCCCCCCCCCCCCCCCCCCCCCACCCCCCCCCCCCCCCCCCCCCCCCCCCCCCCCCCCCCCCCCCCCCCCCCCCCCCCCCCCCCCCCCCCCCCCCCCCCCCCCCCCCCCCCCCCCCCCCCCCCCCCCCCCCCCCCCCCCCCCCCCCCCCCCCCCCCACCCCCCCCCCCCCCCCCCCCCCCCCCCCCCCCCCCCCCCACCCCCCCCCCCCCCCCCCCCACCCCCCCCCCCCCCCCCCCCCCCCCCCCCCCCCCCCCCCCCCCCCCCTCCCCCCCCCCCCCCCCCCCCCCCCCCCCCCCCCCCCCCCCCCCCCCCCCCCCCCCCCCCCCCCCCACCCCCCCCCCCCCCCCCCCCCCCCCCCCCCCCCCCCCCCCCCCCCCCCCCCTCCCCCCCCCCCCCCCCCCCCCCCCCCCCCCCCCCCCCACCCCCCCCCCCCCCCCCCCCCGCCCCCCCCCCCCCCCCCCCCCCCCCCCCCCCCCCCCCCCCCCCCCCCCCCCCCCCCCCACCCCCCCCCCCCCCCCCCCCCCCCCCCCCCCCCCCCCCCCCCCCCCCCCCCCCCCCCCCCCCCCCACCCCCCCCCCCCCCCCCCCCCCCCCCCACCCCCCCCCCCCCCCCCCCCCCCCCCCCCCCCCCCCCCCCCCCCCCCCCCCCCCCCCCCCCCCCCCCCCCCCCCCCCCCCCCCCCCCCCCCCCCCCCCCCCCCCCCCCCCCCCCCCACCCCCCCCCCCCCCCCCCCCCCCCCCCCCCCCCCCCCCCCCCCCCCCCCCCCCCCCCCCCCCCCCCACCCCCCCCCCCCCCCCCCCCCCCCCCCCCCCCGCCCCCCCCCCCCCCCCCCCCCCCCCCCCCCCCCCCACCCCCCCCCCCCCCCCCCCCCCCCCCCCCCCCCCCCCCCCCCCCCCCCCCCCCCCCCCCCCCCCCCCCCCCCCCCCCCCCCCCCCCCCCCCCCCCCCCCCCCCCACCCCCCCCCCCCCCCCCCCCCCCCCCCCCCCCCCCCCCCCCCCCCCCCCCCCCCCCCCCCCACCCCCCCCCCCCCCCCCCCCCCCCCCCCCCCCCCCCCCCCCCCCCCCCCCCCCCACCCCCCCCCCCCCCCCCCCCCCCCCCCCCCCCCCCCCCCCCCCCCCCCCCACCCCCCCCCCCCCCCCCCCCCCCCCCCCCCCCCCCCCCCCCCCCCCCCCCCCCCCCCACCCCCCCCCCCCCCCCCCCCCCCCCCCCCCCCCCCCCCCCCCCCCCCCCCCCCCCCCCCCCCCCCCCCCCCCCCCCCCCCCCCCCCCCCCCCCCCCACCCCCCCCCCCCCCCCCCCCCCCCCCCCCCCCCCCCCCCCCCCCCCCCCCCCCCCCCCCCCCCCCACCCCCCCCCCCCCCCCACCCCCCCCCCCCCCCCCCCCCCCCCCCCCCCCCCCCCCCCCCCCCCCCCCCACCCCCCCCCCCCCCCCCCCCCCCCCCCCCCCCCCCCCCCCCACCCCCCCCCCCCCCCCCCCCCCCCCCCCCCCCCCCACCCCCCCCCCCCCCCCCCCCCCCCCCCCCCTCCCCCCCCCCCCCCCACCCCCCCCCCCCCCCCCCCCCCCCCCCCCCCCCCCCCCCCACCCCCCCCCCCCCACCCCCCCCCCCCCCCCCCCCCCCCCCCCCCCCCCCCCCACCCCCCCCCCCCCCCCCCCCCCCCCCCCCCCCCCCCCCCCCCCTCCCCCCCCCCCCCCCCCCCCCCCCCCCCCCCCCCCCCCCCCCCCCCCCCCCACCCCCCCCCCCCCCCCCCCCCCCCCCTCCCCCCCCCCCCCCCCCCCCCCCCCCCCCACCCCCCCCCCCCCCCCCCCCCCCCCCCCCCCCCCCCCCCCCCCCCCCCCCCCCCCCCCCCCCCCCCCCCCCCCCCCCCCCCCCACCCCCCCCCCCCCCCCCCCCCCCCCCCCCCCACCCCCCCCCCCCCCCCCCCCCCCCCCCCCCCCCCCCCCCCCCCCCCCCGCCCCCCCCCCCCCCCCCCCCCCCCCCCCCCCCCCCCCCCCCCCCCCCCCCCACCCCCCCCCCCCCCCACCCCCCCCCCCCCCCCCCCCCCCCCCCCCCCCCCCCCCCCCCCCCCCGCCCCCCCCCCCCCCCCCCCCCCCCCCCCCCCCCCCCCCCCCCACCCCCCCCCCCCCCCCACCCCCCCCCCCCCCCCCCCCCCCCCCCCCCCCCCCCCCCCCCCCCCACCCCCCCCCCCCCCCCCCCCCCACCCCCCCCCCCCCCCCCCCCCCCCCCCCCCCCCCCCCCCCCCCCCCCGAGATGATGTTGATATCTATTGGGACAACATCATCACAGAAATAAGAAAATCAATTGAAGAAAATAAAAGTACAAAAAAACCAAGACCCTTGGGTAGACAAAGACCTGCTAACACTCATCACAACCAAAAGTAAACTGGGTGATAAAGCAAAACGCACAGAAACAATAGAAGACAAACTGGCCTACCGCATCGCCAGAAACAACTGTCTCAAAGCTGTGAGAACAGCAAAAAAGAAATACATAATAAAGCAGGACAAAGACTGGGGAAGCAACACAAACAAATTCTGGAAAAATGTAAACCTATTATTCCCAAAAAATAACAAAGAAGAGCATACAAACTTCCAAGATAACGAAGGGGCAATGCTCACAGACATAGATGCAGCAAACAAACTGAACAGACACTTTGCCACAATAGGGCAAAAGCTGTCAGAAAAATTCAAAAAAAGATGGGAAAACAGATCAGGAACTGTGGAGAACGAAATCCCCACCTGCAAAACAGATATGATAGAAGTAAACAAATTAATAAATGACATAGACACGAATAAACCAAGTGGAATAGGTGAAATACCAACCAAAATACTGAAAGAGGCACTCCAAGCCATCCCGGCCACCATAGTAGACCTATTCAACATCTCCTTTGAGCAGGGGCGTTTTATCTCAGCCTGGAAAATGGCAACCATCACCCCCATTCACAAGGGTGGAGACAAACAAAACATGGGAAACTACAGGCCAATATCAATTCTTCAAACCCCAGGCAAGCTCATTGAAAAAGTGTTACATAGACACATCAATGAACACCTGGAAAAAAATGATATACTAAACGGAAGACAAGGGGGCTTCAGGAAACTGCACTCCACATCAAAAACAATAGCTAACCTAACAAATGACATAATGGCATCAATGAACCAAAAACAATTAGTTGGAGCCGCCTTCATTGACTTCAGCAAAGCATTTGACACAGTAGACCACAAAATACTACTGGAAAAACTAAAAACCATGGGCATAAAATCCAACACTATGGATTGGATAAGATGCTACCTGAACAACAGGCAACAGAAAACAAAAATAAACAATACACTATCAGACAACCAACCTGTCACATGTGGTGTACCCCAAGGGTCAGTGTTAGGGCCACTACTCTTTATAATCTATATAAACAACCTTGAAAAATGGTTGCAAACTGAATGCCTCCAACTATATGCAGATGACACAGTCATATACGCAAATGGCACCACAGAGGAGGAGGTAATAACTAAACTAAATAAACTCCTACTAAAACTAGATGAGTGGTGTGAGTCCAACAAAATAACCATCAACACAAGCAAATCAAAAACAGTACTCTTCTCGCATAAACAAATGCCAGAAAGAAAACTACACTGTAAGTTAGGAAACCAAACACTAGAAAATGTAAACCATTACAAATACCTAGGCCTTGAGTTGGACAGCCATCTAAACTACAACCTATGTATAAATAAAATTATACAAAAAGTAAACCACAAACTGTGGCTATTTGCAAAGCTAAGAGACTACATGACACAAGAAATGTCAATAAAAATCTTCAAGGGCATGGTGCTCCCCTATTTTGACTATGGAGATGTAAACTACATGGGTGCGAGAAAAGAACTACTAAAAAAACTGCAAACACTGCAGAACAGAGCCCTAAAAATCTGTCTAAGAGTAGACAAGCTGCACCCAACCTATGACATACACAAAATAACCAAAGTGAAACTACTAGAAAATAGGAGAATAATTCATTTGAAAACATTAGCATATAGCTATAGTCAAAACAGTAAACTTCTAACAAAACCACAAAGGGCTACTAGAGCAAATAATGCACCACTACTAAAGCAGACCAGAAGCCGAATAAAAGCTCATGAGAGAAGCACGCTGGAAATGGCTGCCAAGTTGTGGAATGCCCAAACGGTAAAGGAACGACAAATTCCTGACCTAAAAACTTACAAAAAATATCTGTGCAAAATAAGGCTAGGAAACCCCCAGTAAGCTGCAACGCAAAGGGGCATGTAATATGTCACGGCCCACCAGCGGGATGCCCAATGGAAGGTAACCATGCCAAAAGTAGCCAGATAACACACCACACAGCTACGTACAAGCCTATAATATGTAAATAGGAGTAGGCTAGTCTAGTAATAAGAGTAGAAAAATAAAAACATATATACCAAGAAAATCCAAAAAAACTAACATAGGCTACTAACCATACCAACCAATTATCTATCTGCTACTGAAATGCAGGCAATCAAATACCTTATCAGCAGCCACTGTGTGGTAAGATAACACCAACACTACAACTGGCCAGCATTGAAAACAAGCCTGGGTACCCGGGCTTATATGCAATGGACAGTATAAATACAGCCTCAATAAAAAATTTAAAAAAAAAAAAAAGACTCCCTGCACCGAGCATCTAGTTACTTTAAATCGATTACCATAGATTCACAAAAAGTTGCCCTGCTCCGAATAGAAAAACTATATCCGCTAATCACATTCGCATTCCTCAAGCAAGTATGACGAGTACCAAAAGAGTACCTAGATTAGTAGTCTGAAAGACATTTTTGGAATTGAGAATTTAATATGATTATTACGGTAATGCAGGAATCAAGGTACATAGATTAGTAGTCTGCAAGACATATTTGGAATTGAGAATTGAATATGATTATTATGGTAATGCATGAATCAAGGTGTTGTGTTATGTGATCTTGGTCCTTCGCACATCTAATGAGTCCATTTTTGGAACCTAGAAATGTCAATGCAAGCTCAATTCCATCCCTCAAGCACTAAGCATGCAACATCTTTGATTTCTTGCATTCATCTTCGCATTCATGATCGTGATTTCTCCATCTGCTTCGTCTACCTCGAAACCGAATACAGGACATCCTAATAGAGATACATGGTGTACAGATTTACTACTCCTAGAGCATTTCTGTCCTCAATGTGACCTTTCAGAGGTGTTCCAGTAGATAAACAAGTTTCAGCTCAATCAGCTGATTGTAACCTAACATCTGCCACGCTACAAAATATGCCAAGTGTACACCCGCACCTGCCATGGCTACAAACAATTCACATACATTCCTAGAATGTCAATGGGAAAAGAGATCATCGGTTATTTTTTAGTATGATATCATGCTCGCCTCGGGGTGCATTTTCCCGTCTACGTCACAATTAGAATTACAAGAATATTGCTAAATTTGATTATACATAACAATGACTATACAACCTCATCCATGTTTATACCATTTCTACATTTTATACACATTGTCAAACCTGAAAGGTAAGCACAAGCATAAGTAAGCATAAGTGTCATTAATCTTACTATAGCAATGCTACTGCGGTGTCTATCATCTCTCAGCATGACTGTAATCTTAACGAATCTCTAAGCTTTATTAGTGGCACACATGTATTGTACTACGCACAAAATATGGTGCAAGTATGGTTAGAAACATATACATTTCCTTTAGCCGTGTTCACATGGGCAAAATATGAAGCGAATTAGACAAATCGAATCAGGTGAGTCGAATTAGCGGCCCGTTCACACCATCAGTACTTGGGCCGGAAATCGATATCTGCGCATGAGCAAGTCCAGTCTGAGCAGCACCATTTTTCGGTTAGTCGACGTCGCCACGAGAGAGTGGGTTCGACCTAGATATGTATGTACTGAATCGTATTGGTTTGGAATGGTCAAAACTTCTGCTGGGCAGTGAAAACATTAAAATAAATGATGAAAAAAATATCTTTGCCCAGCTAGCGGTTTCATAGACTAAATTATATAATATGCGCTTTTGATCGACCGGAAAGTAAACAAACTAAGGTGTCGACTGCGCATGCGTATGATGAGCTTAATCCGCCTCAGTTGCTTCCATACGGGAAAAATAAATCGATTCACAGAAATCGCCTCACATAAACTACCTCGATAGGTGGTTTACAGGATGCGCATCACAGAAATCGATTCAGCCCTAATTCGACTCAGACGCTCGTTCACACGGGAAATGTGCGTCGAACTAGGCAAGTCGCTTTCTACGAATCGATTTACATTGCCCGTGTGAACACAGCTTATTAGACTAAACCTCTAAAACCCTGTCAAACAACCCGAAAGCTGTTGACTTGCACTACTTTTAGTTCATGCTTCATATTAGCGTAATGGTTAAGTATGGCACAATCATTCCCAATTAGTGGTGCCGAACAAAGAATATTACCGCCCGGCGGAGCCGAAGCACTCCATCGTCCATGCTGCAGTCGGTCCTTCCGTGGTGTTCTTTGTTGTGATTGGTAAATTCTGCAACAACTAGCAAACAATGAATCTGCTCTACATGCCTGCTGATACGTAAACACTGCTGCATGAACATCACAAAAATGTATTATTTCAGGTTTTTATTTAGTTTTATCAACCCAAAACACATTATTTAGTTTTTTCTGGCCAGAAACAATTGTATCGAATGGCAAAGGTTGTCTGCTACCTTTTCCCTCTCCATATGAATTAATCTATGTGCTAAATCACCCCAATTAATATTAGCGTGAACTTTCTTCACCTTTTCTCGGTTAACAATTTTTCAATCATTTTTAGGCCCTACCACGGTCACTACTGAACCTTGTGTTCTAACGACAATCTCCCAAGGATCGGATATCCGCTCCAAAGGTCCTGATTCATTAACTAATAACACAACTTTATCACCCGGTTTTAATATAACTGCATTCGCTTTCTTCTCTGCATGAGCAATATTATATTTTCCACTATCCCGTCGATTGTCAACTGCTTTTCGTAAAGCAATAGACAAGTCATCCATCTAATATGCTAAGTTTGAATCTTCTGTACCTGTAAAACAATATATTATGTTTCATACCTGGATGTCTACCATAAGTTAGAAAGAAAGGAGAAAAACCTGTACTATCTGAAAGAACAGCACGATATGCCTAAATCACGTCTGGTAAAGAACTTTCCCATAGATTAGCCCAAGAATTTACCAACTTTCTCAAGATGCTTTTTAGTGTTCTATGATAACATCCCACCATCCCATTAGATTGAGGATGATACGGTGTAATATGTCTTACCGACACTCCAAGTTCTCTGAAATGATCTATAATCATCTTATTCTTAAATTCTAACCTTTTATGAGAAATAAACACACATGGTATTGAATGGTGAGGAATATGATCATTGAATATAAAATCATGAACTCCCTTCTCTGATTCATCAGGTACTGAATTATACTCAACCCAACCAGAACAGTGGTCTATTATAGACAATAGACTTACCGGATAAGGACCAGAAAGATCCGCAGCAATCACAACACCAGGTGCTACCGGTAATGGCATTGACTGTGGATACACATCTGTGCATCTGCTACAGTTCACTGCACAATTAGGACAATTGGTAATTAATTACCTTGTGAACATCTACTCATACCAGACCAGCAAAAATGTTCCTGTAGTCGTCTCAGGGGTTTAGACATAGATGTGTGACCTACCTCAGTATGAACTATTTTAATTACAGAATCCCTGTATCTCACTGGCAAAACTAGTTGAGGAACATATCTTTACGTGTAGGAGCAATCATTGAATAAAGAAGATTATTGATTATCAAATAATAATTTTCTTCATTCATTCCTAATGTATATTCGGGCATTTTTGTCTGCTCATTCATGACTTCATCAAATGGCAATTGATAGTGCTCAAATGGGATTACCGATTCTTCCAAAATAGAATCAAGTGCAAACATTTCTACAAATTCTGTAGCTTCTGTATCCACCCTCAATCTGGACAGCATATCAGTCCATACATACTTTTTCTACAAGATGTTGTTTACTTAATGGTATCCTATATGGTCTCTGATTAATTGGTTGTGCATTTCCTGTATCAATATGCATCTCTACAAACAACCTCTGTAGCTCCTAATTTATCATCAGACTGAGGAAACAAAGAAGGAAACTGTATCTTCCATTAGTCTAACTCTAAGACTATACATGCAATTCCTTTATCTACACTCTCTAACCCTATCCATGGATGAATAATATCACATAATGAAACAAATTTCTCCTTATAACTAATTTCAGCTGCACAAATTGCCATTACATCTGTCCCTATGAGCATATCAAAACTCAATGAGTCAACTACAAAGAAAGGACATAAAGTATCATAAATTTAAATATAAGTTATACATATACTAGGAATTAAATGTCCTGATAGTGATCTCAATCTACTACCCAGATACAATTGCCCATCGGACACACCAATGTCAACCAAATATTGGAAAACAGGCAAATGCATCAAACTTTTAGCCGCAGCTGAGTCTACTAGCCCTAACTGCAAATGGGTCCACTGAACAGGATCAATCGGATTGTAAAATAGTAGTTAGCAATTTCAGTAACTACAAGCAGCAATATGCAAATTCTAATATTAATCAGAACTAATGGTGGACATATAACTAGTATATGAAGGGAGCACCCAGCAGTCAGGCTAGAAGGGAATGTGTGTAGGAACACATGGGTAAAACGGACGGTATGTTATTTGGCCACAGGCTGAGGGGGATAATTGGTTGTAAAACCACTGTGAAGTTAACTTGAAGGGAAATAGAGCTATGACACTGTTCTATATATATACATCAGAGAGGACAGGTAAATTCAGTAAAGCGGGGTAATGGGGGTGAGTTTGGGTATGTTTGTGTAAGAGCTGGGGATATGTGGGATGGAGGGGGGAGGGCGTTACAGGTGCAATTACCTAGAGTGGACCAGGCCCTAAAGATGGTCTTACTGGGAAGTTTTGGTAGTAGGAGGGTTATTTAGGAATGTATTATCTGAAATAGAAAATGTCTGCAGGAATACTTAATATATGAAGAGTACTGTCAATTCATGATTGTAAATGTACTAAAATTTACTGCAAGATTGTTATTGTATGAGTAGGTATTAATGGTATGACTTCGGTGTTATTCAGGAGTGCTTTATCTGAAATAGGAAATGTCTGGAGGTATACTTGATATATGAAGAATCCTGTCAATTCATGATTGTAAATGTACTCAAATACATTGCATGAGTGTTATTGTATGAGTATATGTTAAAGTTATAACTTAGGTGTATTAATGATGTTAGAAAATGGTAATTGTGGGTCCTGATTGCTTCCACACCACCCTTCCAACCACCCTCTATCAGCCTTTGTGAGTATAAGAGGGGGGTGCTTTCCTGTAAGTGTAAGTTGACACTCTCTCTCTGGTGGTGGTGAGTGGAGGTTGGCAGAGTCGGTTTGTGTTGGGGTTGACTGGAGTAGGCAACAATAAAAGCTACTCTATCCTGTCCTTCATTGTTGGTTGTGCCTTCCTTTCTCTACTGATACTATTGCGCTAGAAGAGAGTTCTGTAGCTGACACCACCCTTAACCATCATGAACAAACCAACAACACACCAAACATCCTACACAACTATCAATCTGTTTAAACACATTGAACATTACATAAGACAGACAAAATGTCTTGACAACTATAAACTTAGCTTGTTTTATAAGAGAAAAATGTAACCCACAACAATTGTTTGAGTTGCCCCGAGTATACACCTTCTACTCGGTGCTGCTCCCCATTTTTGTATGAACCGCAGTGACTGGTGCTGTACATTATACAGCAGGAGCCACTCCCTTAATTCTACACGATCGGTGCTGTGACTAATACAGCACTTATCAAACTTAGATTATTTAGAATGTCAATTCCAATAGTAAGATGGCTGGAAGACCAGTGCTCCGGCGCTGACAAATGTCATATTCAGATGAATAAATACTTTACCCCCCAAAAAAAGAAGCTGGAGCTGAACTGCGTGGAGGGCAACACTCAACAGTCTACACACATGCTACGGTCAACATCAACAGTTTGCAGGATGGTCAACACCTTCACAGGTGGACACTCTACCGGCTGAGCTACATTCTGCTCCCACTGGTTACTTTATAGTGCTGCCCCACTGGAAGACCAGTCTGCTGTCACCATGACCCAATTTCCCTCCACTCAGTCACATTATCCTGATACTTAGCGAACCAGCCCTTGACCTATCCTAGTAATGCCGAGCACCAACATAGATAACAACAAGTATCAATTTTATAAGGCATTGCTTTGACCCGGACAGGTTTTCAAACTTCCGATCTTGCGCACGGAAATCTAGTGCTCTTATCGATTCAGTTACCTCGTCCTATCCTATAAAAAGACCATGTAATTAAGACCTTATATTACCCTTCGATAGCAGACCAATGTACTGTCCTATCCAAGTCGTGATCTGAGTTTCTTTATAGTAGAGGCAGGTCTCACGATAGAGACAAATTAAGATTGTTAATTAGCAAATCGGACCAGAAATAGAACCATTTGAGTGCACTGGAAGCAGGCCCATGTTACTCATTTAACTTCTCAAATGAACCCTGCAGGTTGGCCCGTGCAAGTAATGATGGTGGCTGTCCAGAGGAGGATTACGCCGCAGCGCCACCTATATCAACTGCGAAACTGCGTCATGCTGTATAATAGATTAATACATGTATATGCATTTATTGTATGACCTCAGTTTATTGTAAACATACCTTGCAGAGAGTTAAAATAAAAGAATTGATTGATTGATTTCCAGTTAAATTTGCAGATGTTTAGTATGTTTGCCTTTTTTTTGTATTGTAATAGATCAGATAAATAAGTCATATTTTCTTTTCCATTTCATCTTTATCTTGAAAAACTTATTACTCTATCTTGAAGTAAGGTTTATTATAAAGAAATAATTTTGGAGATATTTGAAATGGAAACACATGCAAAATTAATTAATGTTGGTTTTCCTACCGTAATTCAGGACATAGACATTGCTTAGTCATAACAATGTAGCAGCCTAGGAGCCCAGCAGTCTAGCAACCTAAGAGCCTAGCAGTTTATCAGCCTAGCAATTTAGCAGCCTAGCAACCTAGCAGTTTAGCAGCATAGCGGCGTAGCAGCCTAGCAACCTAGCAACCTAGCAGCCTAGCAGCCTAGCAGTTTAGCATCCTAGCAGCCTAGCAACCTAGCAGCCTAGCAGCCTAGCAGTCTAGCAGCCTAGCAGCCTAGCAGTTTAGCATCCTAGCAGCCTAGCAGTTTAGCATCCTACCAACCTAGCAGCCTAGCAGATTAGTAACCTAGCAGCCTAGCAAGCTAGAAGCCTAGCAGCCTAGCAGCCTAGCAGCATAGAAGCCTAGTAGCATAGAGGCATTAAAGCATAGCAGCAGAGTATCATAGCGGCATAGCAGCATATCAGCATAGCAGTATAGCAGCATAGCAACATAGCAGCATAACATCAGAGCAGCATAGCAGCAGAGCAGCATAGCAGCAGAGCAGCATAGCAGCATAGTAGCAAGGTAGCATAGCAGCAATGCAACATACTACGAGTACCAAGCTGCAATACATGGTTAATAAGTTGACCAGTATTCTGTAATAGATAAATAAGGTGAAATCAAAGTAGGTGGTTTGGATTTGAAAAATGAATCCTTTCTTCAGATTAAAGCAGCTTTCATAAAACAAATTGACAATAAAATGTTATCGCAATGAAGGATTATAATTCATATATGTGATGTATAATGAATTATGCGAGTATAAAGATACGTAAGTGTTAATCATTATCATTATTTGTTATACTCTGTAAGACCAACACTGTACCGCTGGCTCCACCTTCCCTCCTCGCCTCCACCGGATGTAGACCAGTGTGAATCGCACCGGTATATAACATTCATACTAATTTAGTGCATTGCAACCAGTTTCAACGTAGAATTCTATCATCTAGTAGACATTGATTGAGATATGGCGAAATCTCATGTTTGAGTATACATGGCGCTGAACTGCACCCCTCCTTTGCCCATTTCCATATTGTAGTGTAGTTCAGCCTCCTCACTGAATTGCCGGAAGCAAAACCTGCAATTAGGCATGTAGCAATTATAAATAAAATATGCTAAAAGTCCATGCAAGAGGCGGAGGGGGACTCGCATAGGCTGGCTATAATCAAATACCCTATAATACTAAGACGGCTCACTCAGCCTGTACTGTGTAATCAAAATGATCAAACCCACCACTTGGTGCGCTGGCTGTTCTCTTGGTTAAACAGGTGCTATATTATATGTATAAATGTATATATGAATGTGAAAGATGTGTGATGATGGCGATGCTGATGATGATGCTGATGATGATGGGTATTTGTTCATAGCAATTTCATATTGATGTGTATTCATACTTACCTATCTCATGTATAATATAATTGCATGTGTTTCCATGTGAAACACCAACCAGCAGCTGGGCTGATCAAACCCACCACAAGGTGGCACTGCAAAATTTACATTACCATTGGAGAGATAGGGGGTGAGTCATCTTAGTCTTATAGGATCTTTGCTATAATGAAAAGAGTCGGTGGATTAGGATGCAATAGTATATATTATAGTGTGGTTTACTCCAAAGCCTGGTAATTGGGACTAGTGAGGGGGGAGGAAGCATCAAATGGTGAAGATAGGATCAAATGCGCAAATTGGCTGGATCTGATGCAGTTTGGGATCTAGTAATTGAGGATCCACAGCGAATCGGTGCCATAATCAGTGGGGGGGGGGGCGGGGGGGGGGGGGGGCGGGGGGGGTTCTACCACTGATGGCCTGCTCTGCTTTGGTTTATTAGTCTTTGACCTTCAAACAAGATCCAAGGTCGTTGCCTAGCCAGGCGCTCGGCATTACTAGGATAGGGCAAGGAGCAGTGGAATGAGGAAGAGCAGTCGCCTGCGACTGAAATTTCCCCTGCTTAAACAACTAATGTACCTCCCCCCCCCAAAAAAGGTTATATCAGGCAGGGTACAGAGTAGGTACAGCGGGCGCGGTCATAGAGTGGTTTAAACATATCTGATTAAAAAATTACTAGTATTTATTTGTTGTTGGTGCATTTCGACTTTATAGTGCTGACGAAATACTTATTCAGTGGAATAAACATATTTAGCACCAACAAATGTCCCACTTGTGGCACCATGAAGTGAAGTGACACACTCAGCCACGGTATCCCAGTGGTGTAGCACTATAACGTCGCCATGAGTGCGCACTGTTACAAGTTGGTACCGGTCGTGATATGACCTGCGATGTTGTCAGGATGTAAAATTCTGACAACCAACCGACTCTGATCTAATGCATTATGCGAGTATTGAAAACAAATGAAGAGTTCAGGCGCAAAATCACGTAAACGCCAATCCAGAAATGGAGATAAACATTGGAATCAAACCTTCAAAAAGTTATATTTTTTATATTCCTTCTTTTTTGTTCATCGCTCCATGAGCATGTGATCATATGAAAAGTGGAATTAGTGAGAATTAAAATTATTTTCAGGTAAAAATCATTTATTTAAACTACATTATGTACATTGTGGGAAATATAGATGGTGGAATTGAGGATAACCTTATTGTGATCCCTCCTACCACCGCCATGTCTGACTTGTGAGGGGTTTCCGCTTCCCTTGCTGCAGCTTCCTCAGACAGTGGCGCCACCTACGGCGTTCTAACACACTCTAATAAAGCCACAGTCTGGGGATATCATAAGGGGCCGACAGAGTGGGTTGGTCGTTGGTTGTTGGAGTTTTACATCCTGGAAACATCTCAGGTCCTATCAGGATAGGTACCGACTCATGACAGTGTGCACTCATGGCAACTTTGTAGTGCTGTCCCATGACCCGATTTCCAAATCAGTCACATCCTGACACTGAGCTAACCAGGACTTGCCCTATCCTAGTAATGCCAAGCACCAGGCTAGGTAGGGACAAGTACCATTTTTGTATGTCAGTGGTTTGACTCGACTGGGAATCGAACTCCCAACCTTCCCTATGGGAAGCCTGCGCTCTACCGATCCAGCCACCACGTCCGGTGAAAGACTTCATTGTAAAGCTACGGACAGACAGGACACGTGCGTCGCACGGGCGGTAAGTACAAGCGGGCGGCATGTGGTTCTCACGCAGAAATAGCAAACGCACTGGACGCGGACGGCATGTGGGAAAAAAGCTATAGGTATATATAGTAGAGTCAAGTAGAGGGAAGTCAGGTAGAGTTGAGTTGGATAGAGTCGAGGTGGATAGAGTCGAGTCAGGTAGAGTCGAGTCGGGTAGAGTCGAGTCGGGTAGAGTCGATTAAAGTCGGGTAGAGTCGAGAAGAGTCGGGTAAAGTCGAGTAGAGTCTAGTAGGGTAGAGTAGAGTTGAGGAGAGTCTGGCAAAGTCAGGCAAAGTCAGACAAAGTTGGCCAAAGTTTGGAAAAGTCAGACAATGTTGGGCAAAGTCTGGAAAAGTCAGACAAAGTTGGGCAAAGTCGGTAAAAGTCGGGCAAAGTCAGTCAAAATCCAAGCATCACCATGCGTTAAGCGGCAAAAAATCGCTCCAAAAGCGATTCTTTCCGCCCGCACGAGAACCGCCCACGCCAATGTGGTTTGCCTTCTGTTTATTACATACATTTAGATTTTTGCGGCGCTTGAAGCCTGTGCCAGAACCACATGACTTACGTGTCCAGTGTGTTCGCAGCTTAAAGCTTCTAACTCGGCTTGACATTACCAGTACATTGGAACCATCCTGTCTCACCACAAGCAGCACATACCTCAGCTGATATCGTAGTAGACTGCACTGACCTCTAGGGATAGGAGCTAGATGTTATACAAGTTGACATTGATAGGGTGATTGCATTAGGGAGCCTAGGTAGTGTAATGGTTAGCATGCCAACTCTGCCATGGTAACAAATGTGGATTTGAATCCTGCTTTAGGCGGGATATTTCCCATTTTCATCACCCTGATGACACAGGTTCCATGACCAGGGTCATGTATAAGACATGCGCTGTATGGTTGTTGAACCTACCCTGTTCATGTATATATGTAAGTGCATTGCCTGTATGTGTGTAATTGTAAGCATTAGATGACTCATGGACGTAAACCATTTAAAAAGACTTACAATTCCAGGTTGGACGAATGTAGTAGTCTGCACTGACTGTTCAGGCAAGGAGCCACATAGGCAAGTAGGCATTGATAGGGTGAGTTCATCAGGGAGTCTAGATAGTGTAAAGGTTATCACACTAGCCCCAGAATGCCAAGGAAAGTGGGTTCAAATCCTGATCTCGCGCGCAACATTTCGCCTTCTCATCACTCCCACGACAATTGATTGATTGATTGGTGGTTGCTTTACACCGTGTCGGCAGCATAGGCCATATTCACCGCGGGAAATGTTTGTTTTTTGTTCAAACCATCGCTTTTACATGTAAAAGCAGACCCCACGACAATAGTGAAGGGAGCTCTATTGCAATTAGGCTGGGACTAGTTGAGAGTAGTTTGTGGGGAGGGATGAGACATTGTCTCTTGATGCTAATCATACCGAGTTATTGATGCAATTCTCAATCCAACTAAACTCTTTTTGTCATGCTTCATAACAAACTGTGCACAGCCAGCGTTGGTAGCAACTTTTCTAAAGCTTTTGTTTGGATTCGCTGTTGATGATCAATCCTATGGGATGCAGTTTGAAAAGGAACTGTTCTAATTACTTGACCGTCGCGTCTAGTGCCACATTCGAAACTCCAATTATATACGCAGTATATGTCATTGAAATGGTTACTTGCACTATTCGATTAAACTATAGAAGATTATCATCTTTCTGGTGGGTATTTGAAATAATGACTAAAATTGCATAGTCCGATGGTTTTGAGTTTCTGTCATTTTTTCTGAGACAAATATATTAAACTGATTGTTATAATCTACCTTACTTTAGCTTCAAGCATTGTTTATATTGAATGGCTAAATTTTGAGATATTTGAAGCGCAAACATGTCAAATTAGTTTTGCCGAGGATGCCAAAACTCTGACACCCCAGGCTCTAGCATTAACAGGTTCTATTAAATTGCCTCATTATTTCCTCAGATATATGAATAGATACTTCATAAGTGCATTGGCATCTAACTTGGATAATGCTATGCAGAATCAATTCTAGATAATTGCTTTGATTTTGAAAACCTTGATACTTCATCGGGCTATGTTGCTTTAAGTAATCAGATTTAATAGTAGCACTAATCTGTAAGTGCTGAGATAGCCTGTTTTTGACTAGATATCCTGTTATTGACTGGGTTATATTGAATATTCTAATCTTGCATTAATGCCCATTCAATATGCTTAGGGTGTGAATATTAAAATATTATTTGCTCTAGCCAGCAGTTGACTCGAGTTATCAAAGGCTTTGTCATATATATAAAGCACTTTCTCGAATACAACCTATACTGAACGAATGGAATAATTGATCTAAGTATCCATAATGTATTACTACTATTCCTAAGCCCAACCAGACGTCGTGGCCGATTGAGTTGAGCGCTGCCTCGCCTATTGGTAGGTTGTGGCATTTTAATCAGAAGTTTGAATCCTATCCGAGTCATACCATGATTTTTTTGTTTGTTTTTTGTTGAAGATTTATACTGCCTATCATGGATAAGCCTGAATAGGCTTGTTTTCACTATTATACAGTCTGTCGATACAAAGCCCAAGCCTACAATTTTACCGACCCAAGGGATTTCTAACCTCCCACACCACATAGACATGGTATGAGAGCAACCAGCCTTTGATGTCACTGTAAGTTATACACAGCGGTGGAAATCCAAATTGGCAGAGATGGGGGCATGGGGAATCGAACCACCGACCTTCAGATTAGGAGTCCAACCTAGAAAAAAGTCAGACACTCTAACCACTCCGCCACAGAGAACACCACAATTTTGATTTATTGATATCCACCATGCCTACGTCATCACTAGGATAGAGCAAGGAGCAGTGGAATGAGCAAGACCAATTGTCAGTGATTGCAATTTCCACTGTTTAAATTAGCACACTCCGATGGTTTTGAGTTTTCAACATTTTCTGAGATAAAAAACATTAAATTTATCGGTATAATCTATGCTACTTTAGTTTGAAATAACTTTTATTTTAAATGGCTAACTTTGGAGATATTTGAAGTTCAAACATGCTAAATTTATTGTTGGCAACCATGCTAAAACTCTGATACCATAGGCTTGAACAGTAACTTATTTGATTAACTTGACTCAATATTCCCTTCTATGTGGCAACCAAAGGTTATTAACTGCATCAGCATCTCAGTTAAGTATGTAGAATTAAATCTAGATCATTATTTTGATTTTGAAAATTTGAGGCTTTTATCAGACCACACAACTTTAATCGGTCAATGAATTAATTTCCGACAATACAGTCAGTGGAGTCTGTGAATCTGGATCAAGGCCCTGTCACACTACGACGTAATGACGTCAGCATAGGCACAACGTGAAAATAATTATATTACGTCAAAGTTCTCGGCGTAGTATGCAAATTGCGGCACAAGTTGGACGTCAATGCAGCGTAGTTGACAAGAGCGTAATGTTGGTAAAGCGTAGTGATAACGTCATTCAATGAGAGAGGACAACGTAATGACGCTCACAGAATGCTATATACGTTATTCGATCACCAGAACTACGTTGTGTTACGTTACGTTACATACGTCATGAAATGGTGGCGAAATGCTAAATATCTGTTGGACGTACGTTAGGCCTACGGGATCATGACATTGCCATTACGCAGCCTGGACGTACCCACAGCCTTTAATGTGGGTCAATGTGATGCAACGTAGTGCAACGTAGCGCAACGTAGCGCAACGTAGCGCAACGTAGCGCAACGTAGCGCAACGTAGCGCAACGTAGCGCAACGTAGCGCAACGTAGCGCAACGTAGCGCAACATAGGCCAACGTAGCGCAACGTAGCGCAACGTAGCGCAACGTAGCGCAACGTAGCGCAACGTAGCGCAACGTAGCGCAACGTAGCGCAACGTAGGACAACGTAGCGCAACGTAGCGCAACGTAGAGCAACGTAGCGCAACGTAGCGCGACGTCGCGCGACGTAGCGCGACGTAGCGCGACCTAGCGCGACGTAGCGCGACGTAGCGCGACGTAGTGCGACGTAGTGCGACGTAGTGCGACGTAGTGCGACGTAGTGCGACGTAGTGCGACGTAGTGCGACGTAGTGCGACGTAGTGCAACGTAGTGCAACGTAGTGCAACGTAGTGCAACGTAGTGCAACGTAGTGCAACGTAGTGCAACATAGCGAGCAGCATTTGACTAACGTCCGTCTAATGTCATCGACATTTGCCTAACGCGTACATAACGTAATCCCAACGTAACGGCCTCACGTCGGCGTTACGTCGAAAGTTTTGGACATGCTGAAAACCTTGACCTGCGGCAACATAACACAACGTAACATGACGTAGCTCGATGTCAGTCTAACGTCATTCTAACATCATCATGAGGTAATCCAACATACCTCAACGTAATGACGAAAAGTCACCTACGCCAGGTTTACGTTGGCTCTCACGTCGTACTGTGACAGCCCATTTAGGTGCGACTGCGAGGCAACTCAGTGAACAGAAAACCACAAAATTGTCACAAAGCTGAGAATAGAGTAACATCTACTGTGAAATCTGAAAGTGTCGATATTCTGAAATGTGGTGGGGTTTGCTGCAGATTTGGCAACATCTTTGCAATCCTATTGAATCGTTAATAAACTATTTCCACCACCAACCCGCCCTCTGATCGGAGAGGGAGAACTACTGCTGTGGGTAGCACTTCAGTGTGCAGCAGGCACTGTGGGAAAAGGTATACTTTGTAAGTCTGTACTGAGTGGTGCCTTTAAGGAGTCCTCAAAAGCAGATCAATACATATTCGCAAAATGTTTGGCGTCATAGGTTTCTGGTAGCCTTAGTTATCTCTGTAGCTAGATGTTAATTAACAAGTTAATACCCTCTAATTAATCCCACGGACCCAGTGTTAGAAACCATGGTGTAATATATAGTGATTGGGTTGGAAAATAGAGACTGGATCTTCATACAGAATAACCCCCTTAAACCAAACTTGAAGGGACCCTAGAAATTTGTTTGGATTAACCGATCATTGGTTTAACCGAGCTTTGGCTTCAACTTTGACTTGGCTTTGGCAAAAACGATGGTGCATTATGAATGCAATATACAATATACGTGGACCCTTTATTATTGTTTTTGATGTATGTACCGTAAATTCCTGTTAAACCAAGCTTTGTTAAACCAAACGATCGGTTAATCCAAAAATACTACCATTTATCATATAAAAAAGATGGTGGGGTCTCAGATGACCTTATAATCATGTGAAAGTTTGGCTTAGCCATACCGGAAGTGTTCTGGGGTCTGACAATTTTGTTTGAATTCACCGATAGTTTGGATTAACCAACTTTGGTTTAACCCACTTTTTTATATGATAAATGGTAGTATTTTGCCTGGCCGCCGTCAAAAGTTTGGATTAACCGATCATTTGGGTTAACCAAGGTTGGTTTAACGGGGTTGTACTGTATATATGAAGAGCTATTTTCCAAAACATGATCTATGAACTTGGTATTGACATTGCAAGCCCATTTTGCTCGATTGGTGCTTATCGCATTTTGGAAAAGAGCTCTTCATAATATGGAGAATCAAATTGTTTTGGTTTTGAAAATGTGATGTTTTCATCGGATTATGCAGCTTTAATGCAATTATTGCTATCCCATCACGAAGGCATGTTCCAACACTAATTATTTTACGCTGCTTCTTTCAAAATGTGTGTATTGTCCTTATTCACTTACAGCCGGATTCAATTCAAAGCTAATTTGCATATGTTTTTTCTGTTTCTCCTTTTACACAATTAAGGTGGTATCAGCAAACTCTAATTGCGGCGTGCATCACACAAAGAAGAAGCCGGTAACCCTCTTTGAAATGCATGCTAGGATAGGATCAACCGGAAATGAAAGCTTTTGGGGGAGCTTTGGCACCACACGGGAAACCCTACTTAGAGTTGCCTAGTCCGATAAAAGCATAACATTTTCAAAACGAAAGCAATTACCTAGCTTTTATCCTACATATCTTACTTAGATAATGATGCACTTATTGAGCATTTGAGGCAGAAGGGAGCATGAGTCAATTTATTAAAAGATGTTACTGCTGAAGCCGAGGGTGTCACAGGTTTGGTGTGCTTGCCAAAATCAATTTTGAATATACTTTAAATATATCGGAAGATAGCCATTTAAAATGAAAGTTGCTTCAAACCAAAGCAAGGCAGATATATAACTACCAGCCTAATATATGTATCGTAGAAAATGGTCGAAGCTTAAAAACATTGGACGATGCAACTTTAAACAGGCACTCCACTGCCAACAACAGCTTGGACTCATCCTGAGGTGGACAGACAACCTTTTCCTCTCCATCCACCCGATTGGCCAGCCGACTTTCACGCCTAGTCCATCAACAACCATGTTTGCCGCTCTCTTCTAACTTCCCGGTGAGCCAGCAACGTGCAACTATTTCCACCCATCCTCCCTACTATCATTGCTTTGCTTCTTTCCTTCATGACTGGTTAGCTCAGTGTCAGGATAATGTGGCTGAGTGGGATATCGCGTCATTGTACTGGTGGCCTGATTTCTCAACTGAGCAGCACTATAAGGTCGCCAGGAGTGCGCACTATCACAAGTCAGTACCCATCCTGTTATGACCTTAGATGTTGCCAGGACGTAAAATTCCAATGACTAACCATCTTTCCTTCAATGGGCTGGGCTTGGGCGCTACTGCATTTCCTTGAATAATCATCTGTTATCTTCACTTCCTATCTCTATTGTTCCCTTGCGGGAAGAAGCTGCAACTCATTGATTTACTTCAATGGCTTCTTCAATTCATCAATCATTACTCCATTTCATTTTGTCCATTGTCGATAAGGATTGTTGGGGCATAGGGGCTCGTGGTCAGTAAATTCCAGTTCTGTTTATGCTTTGATCTCTGATTGTCTTCTGTCTATCTATTGTCCTGTCTAAAGGTTTTTGCTATCCCAAACTTTATAGATTGATTTGTAGAAATGTTATGCTATGTATTCTCTTGTAACAGTTTATCTGCATTCCTATTACTTTCCATAACGCGTTGCAGTGTTCATTGCTAGGTGCTGATAACACCTCATCAAGAGTTGAGACAAACATAAACCTGTTATATGAATATCAACAGATTTCTACCTTTTCACAGGAATTTTCGACAATGAAGCTATTCATTAGAAGCTACCAACCGAGCATGCATTATTATCTAATCAATTATTTAAAGTTGCATATTCCGTTGAAATATCAACTTAAAAAAAACTAAAGCATTCACCTAGTTTTGAATCTACATATCTAACTTTGATAGTGGTGGACTTATTAAGCATTTGTGGTCATATTATGAAATCCCGTATTTGCTAGTCCCCCACCTTATATGCACGCGTTTGAATGCTATTGATGGCCGATCCAGTTTGGTGGTACGCGAGGGCTATGGTTATCTCATTATGTTCTCTCTTTTAGTAGCTGTACTGCTCAACCAGGCTATACTTCCCTGATATCTTATATATTGCGTACGGTTCATAGCTCCCCATCTTGATATCTTATTTAGATGCATTACATATCAAACCTTACCCCATAGTACAGACCCACACACAACACAACACACGATCCGAGTTAAGCACCAGCAGAAGTGTAGATAGATAAGAGAGTGATTGCTTAGTTTTATTCACTTATGTATTGCTTTCAGATACATACAACAGTGGATGTAAGAGACCTTCTCATTGGCTATTTCACTCATGCACAGCAGTTACTCCTCTCCCTAAGATAGTTCACCATTGGCTGCTTTACGGACTCACACCCCCCTCCCACCCAGCTCTGGCCACCAGTTAGCTATCGTGGGATTACCTAACATGACAGATACAATGTGGCTGGGCGAGATAAGGGGGATGGATTCTGCTTAAAGGGGCACTGCTTCCCTCCCCCGGTGTGAGCATTATAAAGGGAGTACTGTTTCTTATTTAGCCATCTCGATACTCAATATATAATTAATCGGAGGATTTTACAATATAAAAGGGCATACTGATTCAATTTAATACAACCTGTTGCTAGATAATCCTATAGTGTTAGTGTTTTGGCATCCTGGCCATCATTTATTTGACATGTTTGCATTTCAAACATCTGCAAAGATAGCGACTTAAAACAAACATTACCACAAACTAAAGTAAGGTAGATTATAACAATCAATTTAATATATTTATCTCAGACAAATTGTCAAAGCTCAAATTCATCGGACTATGCAACTTTAACCAAAATTAACTCTCTGCCTAAGGGCAAATTATGCAAAGCAAATTGTGGTCTATTGAATCGATTTTCAAAGATTACTAAATTAAAACAATGGCTAATTAATTATTCTTTCAGTTAAGTGGTGTCATCAAGTTTAACACGAACTGCCTGTACGGGAAGTCACTGATACCATGTTTGGAAATGAAGCGAAATTAAAATTGTCAGCAAATATAATTTTATTGGTTGAGTGATTAATACATTTTTGTCATAGCCAGAGAACTACTTTGGCTTTCGGCAGTACAACAGAACAGTCTGAGAAGAGCGTTACATTAAGGATGCTTTTGTAGCTGGTTTATATATATATATGAGTCGGCCTTACGAAAATGGGCCAATTGGTGGTCAATTTAAGATGTCGGCGTTGCAATTCTTAAAGTGTAGTGCATTTCTTTGTTTCATATAAAATTATCCTAGAAACAAATAGGGTTGTTGTATTTTTTCTACCTTTACATTCAGGATAAATTTAAGGACTTTCCAACACCTCTGTCAATGCTAAACTATAATTATGCCGTTCAATGCCAACATCCAATGCTCGACACCGACAACTTTCCCCAATTGGCCTATTTTCGTGAGCCTGACTCATATATATAAATATATATATATATGAGCTCTATAATCCATTACTATGTAATAGTATATCACTGTATCCTATCTAACTGACCCTGTGTAGTATCGCCACACTGGCGCCACCTGTGAGGGGCTCTAGGCACTGTGTGCCAGCCGGGTCTGGCTGTTATCACTATAGACATACATGCATATGGCATAGGGGTGACGTAAATGGGAAATATTATGCCTAGAACAGGAATCAAACTCACACCTATGGCGTTCCAGCCTAATCCGCTAACAATCAACAAGGCCCACCTGTCAATGTGCTCCTTGCCTGAGAGGTCTGTGCAGAGAACGACAGTTGTCCCCTGGAATTGTAAGTCATTTAAATGGTTTATTTCCGTAAGTTGTATAAGGCTTACAGTGATATGCGTAGATCCAATGCATTTACATATGTCGTGGGGTTGATGAAAATGGGAAATATTGCGCTTGGAGTGGGAATGGAACCAACATCTCTTGCATTTCGGGCCAGTGTGCTAACCATTTCACCGCTAAGGCTCCCTGATGTCACCACCGTACCCACGCCTACCTGTCTATGCGGTTTCTTGCCTGAGAGGTCAGTGCAGACTACTACAGATTCAACAATCATACAAGACACTTTTTGTACCGGGTCCTGGTCATGGCACCAGTGTGATGGGGTTGATGAAAATGGGAAATGTTGCACTTAAAGCAGGAATTGAATCCACATCTCTTGCATTCCGGGTTAGTGTGCTAACCATTATATTGTATATGTGCTCCTTGCCTGAGAGGTCAGTGCAGCTTACTACATATATGTATATATACCAACACCTAACCGATTCATTATCAATTATCCAGCCATCAACATGCTCAGGCTCACCAACTGTCATATATAGGCGTTCAACCAGACGGGATGGTCAAATGAGATGAGCATCCGTCTCCCGCTTTGATAGATAGTGGGATTCTGACCCATGGGTTCAAACCCAAGTCGAGTCAAACCAATGACATAACAATTGATACTTGTTGTTTCGTAGCCAGGCACTCGGCATTATTAGGATAGGGCAATAACTGGTTGGCTCAGTAACTGAGTGGGATATCAGGTGATGGTGCTGGCAGCATGGTCTCCCAGCGAGGCAGCACTATATATACATTTGCTGTGAGTATGCACTATCACAAGTCAGTACCCCTCCTGATATGACGTTCGATGTTGCTAGGACGTAAAACTCCAACAACCAACATGGGCGCTAACCACCACCTCAATCACCACCCCCCCCCCCTTTTGCCCCCACCCCCCAGCTTCCCTCACCACCACCCGATACATCCTACTTTCCCATTCAACTGTTAATGGAGTTACTTTAGGACTGTAACGGTAATAGCACCCAGACTCTAATTAGTGATAAGGTAATTTGGCAAATATGCTTATTGCACCGGACGTGACGTCACTATTTCCCATCGCATACTTTTAAGCGGCCGGAAGTCTGCCTGGAACAGTGTATCTTCAGAGTTAAAGCCCTCCACCACCACAGCTACCACCATAGGGACGTGACTCGGATGACATGGCATAGGAATGAAAGCAACAATTCAATCACCATTTATTTATTCTATTTAAGAATAACCCATTTTGGTTAATTTCAATTATGGATCTTTATAGCCGTTCTCAGGTTGCTCTCAATTGCAACCATAGCCTGATTCGATTTCTGGCTTATTAGCTTAAAAGTTCAGCAAATAATATCATGAAAATAATATCAATTTATTATATTTACAGCCTCACTTTCATGTATTAAGGCGTTCCAATGGATGAAGCTGGAGTATCCCCTAATTAATTGGGATGGTGATTCTGAGGAGCTTATTTTTATCCTCAAAAAAGAAAATTGTTTTCTCTTGGATGCCCAGTCACATTGGTATTGGCGGTAATCAAAACGCAGACCTGGCTGCCAAGCTGCTTTGAACTTGCCTTGTGCCAACCTGGTTATCCCATATATAGATCTTAAATTTCACATTGATAAATACATCATGTCTAACTGCCAGGATGAATGGAATGATGTGGGAGTGAACACATTTCATTCTGTGAAGCCAGTCTTGCATGAGATGAGATTAGGTTATCCTCTGTTGTTCCTGTATTAGTCATACATTCTTGACACATAGTTTTTATTATGCCAGGGGACCACCCACCTAACTGCGAGCATTGCGCGTGTATACTGACAGTGTGTCACATCTTTATGAGAGGTCCTCACTTTGAACCACTTAGAAATGATGTGTTTGGAAATGAAAGTGTGATGGAATCATTTTGATTCCATCCGCAACTCATTACCTATGTCGAGTCATCAATATAAATAATTCATGAACAAGGTCAGGCGACCTCGTTCCCGGTCCATATGACTCCTGCACCGTCCTCACTTTCCTTCTCATTACGATACGCACAACATCGCTTCACCGAGGTGACCGTTAACCTTGCTGCTCGCTGGTTCTCTTTCACAATTGTAGCCTTGCTCATTATTAAGTCTTCCTGATATTTGACATTAGAGTAAATGAGCATAATTAACTGATTTGATATGAAACAGTGGAAGTTCACTACATTTGTTAGTTATTAATGTTTGCTCCATCTGTTTACCAGTGTGACACTGACAGCGACTGCCGCTTGTCAGTTCATTTCTCGTCAATCTTAGCAGTCTCACTATTACTTTTAACTATAGTATTGCTCATAAATAACAGAATGGGACTACAGCTGTGAATAGTCATAAATAAAATAACTTGATATGAAGCAGTCAAAGTTCATTATACATGTAATTAGTTTTTTTAACGTTTGCTCGCTTCTGTTTACCACGATGACAGTGACTGCTGCTCACCAGTTAATTTCTCTTTGATTTTTGCAGTCTCATTATGAATATTATAACAGTCGTGCTCATAAATAACAGAATGGAACTATAGCTCTGAATAGTCATAACTAACAGAACTTGTTATAAAGCAGTGGAAATTCATTATATTCACTGTTTATTTATTTTTGCTAGCATCTGTTTACCACGGTGACAGTGACTGTTGCTCGCTAGTTCATTTCTATTCAACTTAGCAGTCTCATGATTATTATACTCATGCTCATAAATAATAGAATGTGACTGTAGCTGCCAATATTCATAAATAATGGAACTTGACATGATGCAGTGGAAGTTCATTATATTTTATGTTTATTAACGTTTGCTCACATCTGTTTATCTCGGGGAAAGTGACTGCTGCTCCCCAGTTCATTTCTCATCAATTTTGGGAGTCTCATTATAGTCATGCCCAGAAATATCAGAATGCGACCTTAGCGACGAATAGTCATAAATGACAGAATTTGATATGAACCACTGGAAATTTCATTATGATTTGTTTTATTATTGTTTGCTCACCCCTGTCTACTGTGGGGACAGTCATTGCCGCTCGCCAGCTCATTTTCTTCATTTTAGCACTCTATCATTATTAAGTCACTCATAATTAACAGGTTTTTGATCTGAGCAGTGATTAGCAACACTCCTAAATAGCAGACTTTGTGACTGGAAGCAGTAAAACTCACTGTGCTGTTGTTTTATTATGCGTGTTCATGTGGTTACTACTGGTTCTACTGAATAGCTGATGTTGGCAATGACTGACACCAGCTTGCTTATAAGTTTAGGCGGTCGCTCAATCACAAGGAGCAGGACTGACTAAGAAACGTTCCGACATTGCTAGTTGTGACCCAGTCTTCACCCGGTCATCTAAAGGTTGAGTTGCCCAAGGTTTTTTCACTTCATCCCCCCCCCCCCACTTTAAGTTCTATATCAGTAAAAACTTCAAACACAACAAACGGTATACATTCAAGCTCTTTCAATAGACCTTGCTGAGATAACCTTAAATATATTGTAATATTTGAAATATCTTAGTAGGGGACAAAGTAATGGGTTGTTTTTCTTGTTCTGTTAACATCAGCTTAATTGACCATAATTAGAACTAATTCGCTGTTGCCAGCTTGGGGGCCATTTTAATGATATCTTTATTTATCTATGTCTTCCTTAATTCTTTAAGTAGACTGACCAATTAAAAGTGTAATAGCTGTCGGTATTTTGTCAACTTATAGATAGATGTCACTTAGTGATCAGGTAATACGTGCAAATAGACAAAAAACTACACTACTATCTGTTCCTGGCTTTGATCAATCAACTTTCCCACTGGAGATTTTCATGAATTTTGCATCACTGAAAGATCATAAACTAATTTCACTGAAAATATTGATTAAATAACCAATTCTTAATGTTTGTGATGAACTGAAGCATAAAAAACCCGGCAACACTTTGGCATATCTCAGAGAAGCGATGCTTATGTAGGCAGAGTTTCTATCATAGATGACATACCTATTATTTAAGTCAGATTGTCTCGTTTCATACTAGATGGTGTTGATATCGATGCTCCATTTAAGATTGTTCTAGATTCTTTTGATCCTTCTCTTATTTGAAATGTTTCACATTCAGGTATGCACCTGCTCCTAATCATAGCATCCCCTGAGCTCACCACAGTTTAGACACACACATGATACAATTTAGCCAGTAAGTGTACCCTCTACTTGGTTTAGGTTTGAATATTATTAGTTCAGTTATCACAAAATTGTCTTCAATAGTTCCGAATTATCTTCAAGCCAAAATTGCCAGTTCCCTCATCTCTTATTTTAGATAACTGAAGCTCTTTGCTAGCTGATTACCCAGACTTTCAGCTCACTGACCACACTGATTTTGGATGGTTGTTACACAATACAGTGGATTCCAGACCTACATAAAGCAGCCCTCCAATCAGACTTGGATGATTATCTTGCTCCCTTTACTCAGAGGCAGGAAGGGCATTTCTGGTTCAGTTACCGTAGTGACTGTGTGAGTGTTGAAAGCTCAGAGCAGAAGGTCTTGGATGCATATTAAGACTATCACAAGACTGCAAAAGATTTAGCCTTGGTTGTAGCTTGTCCAAACTATACCCCTCCAGCCCTTCCTACGACCTGGTTAGCTTTACATAGATGCAACTAAGATCACTGTCACACTCCCAGCAGAGTAATTAGCAGTTGTCTCGTGGAATGTGAAACCTGGAGGTTCAGGAGACTAGCATTGAAGAAACAATTTTAAAGTACCGCAAGGAAACGGCAGCATGTAGCTAAATCCGCTAGTCCACTAGAACATTCATGAATAGGATTCTCACAGCTCTTAAGGCCTCTCACCCCCCAATGGAGCAGCACCCATTCTCATCAGAAGTCTTGGAAGACTAAGTCCCCTCCATTAACATAGGTGACTCAATGTCATGCAACACGCGCAGCTGCAGGAGTTTTCTCACTTAAAGAATGCGATGCTCAGGAATTTCCTTTTGCTGTCAGCTAGAATCGTCTCGGCATCAACCAGCTTTAAGCAGTAACTTAGTTCATGCCCTCCTGAACCTCCTGCCACCAGAAGCTCAGAATTTTAATATAATAATTAACAGGTTACTCTCACATAACAACAGGTCCTCTCTTCTGGTTCCGGAAACTACTCTATCCGCTGCATTTGTGTGAGGAAGCTGTGGTTTCCTGGCCTCCAAAGTTGTAGCCTAGAGATAGTACATGAAAACAAATGGAACTTCTTAGTCCTTCCGGATGTAGTTAGTAGATCACCTCATACAGTGCAAGCCATACACACTGCCAAAGTAGAATGTGATAAACGGATTTATGAAACCATTCAGATAAACTGTCCCTAGACAACATATTTCTCTTATTTACATCTACACTCCTCTCTGCCTCATTCTGGAAGATAGTTACTTTTTGTTTGTCTCTATCTTCCAGGCAATCAATCCCCTCGGTCACCATCTCCACCTGGTTAGTGTGTTCATGAACTTGCTCGCTCCAAGGACATGGGATAATAGTTTCCTGTTACTTGAAAGAGGTTTTGCATACTCCACCAAGCAGACCTGTGTCATCCTACAACTTATGACTTACCTTCTTTTCTATCCCGTGGGCGATTATGAATTATTTCAGCAATGTTAACACATCCTTGACAACTCTGGACTAGATACTTCTCTACCTGACTCCTACTACTTCATGCTACAGATCTCAAGGAGAAGAGCTGCACCGGCCTGCTTTAATGCGGGTCTTGCTTTGAACAACATCAGTGAGGCTGGTTCCCGGAAGGGAACTCCTTTAGACCATACTTCGAAAATGCTACAATCTAAGGCCCCATCAGCACTTGGCTTCTTTTTGGGTTGAGTGCTGATTAATTTGCACAATTACGGGACTGCCTTAGACTATCTGCTTCAATCCGCCCATTAATGAGTTATTTGTTCTATGCTTTTTTACCTGACTGCTTGATTCACTCTTGATTCAACTATTGCCTATGCGTGCCAATAGATACTCCTCTTACTCCTAGTCTCATATCTTTTGAACCAGGCCTCCTTGTACACATTATCGACATGATCGACCTGCTCCTGATATGTTAGCCACATCCACTGTACCGAGATGATCGACCTGCCTGCAGGTTATGTTCGCCCCACCCACTGTACCAAGATGATCGACGTGCCTGCAGGTTATGTTTGCCACGCCCACTATCAAGATGTTCAACCTGCCTGCAGGTTATGTTTGCCACGCCCACTGTATCAAGATGTTCGACCTGCCTGCAGGTTATGTTCCCCATGCCCACTGTATCGAGATGCTCGACCTGCCTGCAGGTTATGTTCGCCATTAAATACTTTGATAACTCATATACCTGTTCTCCTCTGTCCTACCGAAATCAATTATTGAATTGCTTTAGGGAAACTACTTTTTTATCACAAACTCATTTTTAACTTAAAAAGTTTATTACTGTTAATTTTATTTATCATATACCACTTGGAATTGTACCAGAGTTTAACCACTGTATGGCTGCCAATAGCTGATGTTAATTTTATTGCTGGGGGCATCGTTAAACAAACAGCCAAACAAACAAAGCCTTAGAGTGATGTGTTGAAGGAATATGTAGGGAGACATCAGTGCAGGATCCCTATCTGTTTGACCAGAAAAAAGGTACCTACTCATGCGCAAGTTATTCAAACTGATGACCAGCTAGAGGGTTGATGTAGACTGGTGGTCGAGGATTCATTGTTGAATTTATTAGTTGTGAAAGTACTTTGTGTTCAAACTACCGCCAAGCACTATTTCAAAGTAGCATAATCCGAAGATTTTCAGCTTCTGTAGCATTCTTTAAGGGGCTGTCACATTAGGTTTTTTTGCGGGAGCGTATGGCGGCGTAGGCGCGCTACATCATATACGTCGGCATATGCTGTATACGCTACTCATACGCTATGCATACGCTACTCATACGCTACTAATACGCCGCCAGATGCCGCCAGATGCCGTCTTATGAGGCATACGCCGCCATACGCTTTCATAAATCCGTCCGTCCACATTTTTTTGTGCATGCTCAAAAAATCTCGACCTATGAGGGCGTATGGCTCATACGCCACTCATATGCCGGCATACGCTCCTCATACGCCGGCATACGCTCCTCGTACGCTAGGGGTACGCAGGCATAGGTTTTTCATATGCCCAACTTGTGTCACCGACGTATATCTAGCGTATCTCTAGCGTATGTAACGTATGCATAACCTATGAGTTACGTATGGGAGCGTACTCCTAGCGTATGCACAGTGTATGCACAGCGTATTCAAAGCGTATGCCATAGGTCTCGACATCGATCTTGACTCATACGCTACTCATACGCTCATACGCTACACATACGCTATGCATACGCTACTCATACGCTACTCGTACGCTACTCGTACGCTACTCGTACGCTACTCGTACGCTCCACATGCCAATCAAAACCGTCAAAAAATGTCACAGCACGCTCCCATACGCTGCTCATACGCTCCTCATATGCTCCTCATAGGTTCCACATACGCTCAAAACCACCCGAAAGGTCACCAAATGTCATCATAGGCCGCCACACGCAGGACCTACGTAGGTTTTCAATACGCTCCCGCCATACGCCGTAATGTGACAGGGCCTTTAGACAAGGAGTTTAGTGTGGTTATTAGAGTCTACTTTATTTAGTCTGAAACAACTTTCATTATAAAGCATTATCCTCAGAGACAATGGATTGGAAGACATATTTGTAATTTTCTTTTCTTTAATAAATTAATTTATATTCATATGGATGTCATTTGTCAGTGCCACAGCTCTGGTCTTCCGGTCGCAAGAGGAACAATATTTTGTACGAAGCTATGAATGATTTAATTTGCATATAATCACATGACCTCGAGACTGGAACAAATCCAGATAGAATGTCCTATAGTAGCCTGCAATGAACTCTCAGGCAAGGAGCCAGATAACAAGGTAGGTGTTACTAGCGTGGTGACATCTAGACTCCCTGATAGCTGGTTGTCAGTTTGAATAACTTGCGCATGAGTAGCTACCTTTTTTCTGGTCAAACAGATAGGCAACCTCCACTGATATATCCCTCCATATTCCTTCAACACACCACTCTAAGGCTTTGTTCGGTTGTTTGTTTGTTTAACGACCCCCCCCCCCCCCCCAGAACAAAAAGTAAACATCGGCTATTGGGAGTCATACAGTGGGAGTCATACAATTCCAAGTACACATTTGCCCAGAATGCAATAGATGTGGGTTCGATTCCCGCTCTGGGCTCAATCTTTCCGATTTTCATCAGCCCATACGATACCACACCCGCCCTGAAATATATATAGCTGTGTTCACACACACACTTTAAATCGATTCATATAAATCGACTTGCCTAGTTCGACGCACATTTGCTGTGTGAATGCGACGCTGTGTCAATTTAGGGCTGAATCGATTCATATAAATCGGTTCATGGAAACTACCTTCGTGAGGTAGTTTATATGAATCGATTTGGCTTGAGCGCATCACGCGCATGCACAGTCGAGACCTTAGTTTGTTGACTTTCCGGTCGATCAAAAGCGCATATTATAGAATTTAGTCTATGCAACCGCTAGCTGTGCACAGATAGTTTTTTCATCATTTATTTTTAGGGTTTCACTGCCCAGCAGAAGTTTTGACCGTTCCAAACCAATATGATTCAGTACATACAGATCTAGGTCGAACCCATTCTCTACTGGCGACGTTGACTGACCGAAAGTTGCGCTGGTTAGTATGGACTTGCTCATGCGCAGATATCGATTTCTGGCTAAAAGTATTGCATGTGTGAACACGACACTAAATCGATTCATATAAATTGACTTGTCTAAGTCGACATAAAATTGTGTGTGTGAACACAGCTTTAGAGAATCCTTCACTGTCCAATGTTTGTACCAGATCACTACTATAGATATCACTAGAATTAAATAAGCAAGCCAACATAAATAAAGCCATTGACCAAAAAGGGGGGACGGAAACCGACATTCCAGTAAGGGTACATTTGTAGGCAGGTCACGCTACGTCACGCTACGTCACGCTGACGTCACAAAGCTCAGGCGGTGCTTGCGCGTATTACGTGCTGGGGAATGACGCCCTAAATGTAGCCTTTTATTGCCTTATATCGATCGGCAATCGGTAATAATAGCCGTGCTTCACTAACATTTCTCATGTATGTATTCATGTATTGTAAATGTAAATATCTATTCATGGTATCTTAATGATACAATCACATCTAAATGTCACCATAGATACAGCGATTAGTGCGTTCTCAGCAAATTATGTATTGCTTGTAGGAGTTTAAAGCCGTGTTCACACGGACAAAATGTGAGGCGAATCACACAAATCGAATCAGGTGAGGCGAATTAGCGGCCCGTTCACACGGGCAGTACTTGGGCCGCAAATCGAATGCTGCGCATGAGCAAGTCCAGACTAAGCAGCGCCAGTTTGGGTTTGTCGACGTCGGCCGAGAGAGTGTGGGTTCGACCTAGATATGTATTTAATGAATCGTATTGGTTTGGAATGGTCAACACTTCTGCTGGGCAGTGAAACCCTAAACATAAATTATGAAAAAAATATCTGTGCATAGATAGCGGTTTCATTAATTAAATTATATAATATGCGCTTTTGATCGACCGGAAAGTCAACAAAGGTTAATCCGCCTCAGTGCGTTCACACGGACAAAATAAATCGCCTCACAGAAATCGCCTCACGTAAACTACCTCGCTAGGTGGTTTACAGGATCCGCATCACGTGAATCGAATCAGCCCTAATCCGCCTCAGACAGGCGTTCACACGAGAAATGTGAGGCGAACTATACAAGTCGCTTTCTACGAATCGATTTACATCGCCCGTGTGAACACGGCTTAACATCCTCTCAACACATAAGGTCGTATCAGGACCGGTCACGACTTGTGACAGTGCGCACTCATATCGACTTTATCGTGCCTCCTCACTAGAAAACCGGGCCACGGGGACCATGACCTAATATGAGGCTCAGTTAAATTATCTTGACATTGTACTAACCGGTCCTTGTCCTGTCCTTGTAACCGGTAGCAACACATCTCTAGTAGCTAGGTAGCAACACATCTCAATTGGGTATGTAGATCATTGGTTTGATGCGACTGGGATTAGAACCCCTGACCTTCTGCACAGAAACCACCGGCCTCGCAGATGCGACCACGACGACTCTTGCGTTTTCATTAAAAGAAAATCTGTTACTATGAAGGAAAATGTGTCCATCTTACCCTGGGCTATATAGACACAATAATTACTGATAACATATTTACAATTTACACCACAGAATTTGTTCATTGATGAACATGTCCTGATATCATTGTATATTTTTCTAACGTGTGTTTATTTTATTCAAGAGCACTCTGTAGGTTATTTGTATATGAGCTCCAGGGCTCATGATTTTGTCTTCGATATTATTTTGTTATAAGGGGCAGTGAGAAGACAACCATCAATGGTTACACTGTTCCTACAATTTCTGTTGTCAACGGGTTAGTTTATTTTTGTAGAATATGTAAGGAAATTGTGAATACAAAATGTCTAAATGTATATAGTTCGATACAATGTTTACATAATAATACATCATATGGGTATTTTTATTTACAACTTGAATCTCATCAAGTGAACTACCTGTTAGTTGATTGGTTGTCGGAGTTTTATGTCCTGGCAACATTTAAGGTCATATCAGAACGGCAGTTACCTGGTAGACAACCGACATTTGATGGAGACAACTCCATCTCAAACCACCTCTCTCACCACCACCCACCTCCCTTCACACACCCCATCCAGCACCCCTTCCACCATCCCTCCTCCTTCAGCCACCAAAACGAGGCCCATGGAGGAAGTTACCATGGCGTCCTAATGCATTCGATATAGAATGTGTGGCACAACTCACACTTACTGTGACATAAAACCTGAGCAATGACACCCTGCGGGGACATCAAAGTTTGCCAATGTTGTCACTGTGTTATGTCCCGCATACACAACCAGCCACACAGTTCAGCATTTCAAATCGTGGCAGTCATGAGATCTGTCGAGTGCCTGTGGGTGGTTCCGGACAGCGTTCCAGCAGACTGCGTCGGAAATCATATAAAGCCTTGCATAACGCATTACATAAAAGGGACTCAACTCAAATACCAATCCCTTCCCGTCCTGGTATGACCTTAGATGTTGCCAGGACGTAAAGCTCCAACAACAACAACCCTACCTATGAAATAACTTTAAACCTACCCAGTACAGGCCACTGAGACTGGAAGTGTACTCTGACAAATGCTCTGCAAGCACACCTTTTTCAGTTTGTGTAATTGAATATGTGGAGGGGGGAGGGGGGGGGGGAGCGGGCTATAATAACTAGTGTTGCAAATGTAAACGCAAAAGAGATTTTCGAGTGTTCCTTGGTCTGTCGTGAGCCATAGTTGGTCATGTGGGGAACTCCATTAGATAATGTTGTAAAATATTCTGATATTCGGCATATGGGGGAATGCAAATGTTCTATTACTGATCGGTGTATGTGACCAGGCGCATGCATGTATATATGTATGTATGGGTTGGTGGTGCCTGAGTGGGATGTAAATAGACGTAGTGGTGCTGGCAGGTCTGGGTGTGAGTGCACTTAAGGCCTACCCCCTCTGCTGGGATAGGGATCACCACACTCAAAGGTCAAGGTTTGTGGTTGCCATGGGACCATATAGCTTGTGGTGATGGGCAGACCACTGGTATCAATGGGGACCAGGAATGCTGGATCCTTATTGGTAGGGCCAAGAATGCTTGTTCCATTGGGGGAAAGGGGTGGGGTGATACTCTACAATGAACCCATGTAACCATATAAATAATAAACCAGAGGGCTTGACTTTCTCTTCTTCTTGACACTTTATTCTCTTCCTTTCTCTTTGTCTGTATTGATTTCACCATAACCTCCCTACAATGTCATCCCAGTGGGCAATAGCGCGCGACTTTAAACGGTAACCGGAAGAAGTATTTAGCTGATTGCTGGTGAGCATCTACACTGGATGGAAGAGGATGGCAGTCTGGTGTCATGACTTCCTGTACTCTGAGCAATATCTAAATAAGGGAGGACTTACTCTCTGTGTATGGTTGGCTGGTTGTTGGAATTTTAAATCCTGGCAACATCTATGGTCATATCAGGACTGGTACCGACCTGTGATAGTAAACATTCATGGCAGCTTCATAGTGCTGCCCCAACTGGGAAATCAGGCCACCAGCATCCTGACCCAATATCCCACTCAGTCATATTATCATACCAGTGACCTAACCAGTCCTTGCCCTATCCTTTTAATGCTGAGCACCAAGCTAGGAAGCGACAAATATGCATTTGGTATTTGGTAAGTCATTGGTTTGACTCGACCGGGAATCGAACTCCCGATCTCCAGCACGGGAGGCTTGCGCTTTACCGATTCGGCTACCGCGTCCGGTCCGTTGTTTATGGTAACTGTTTAATATAGCTTGCAGCTTTTGCAACTATGTATAGATGGTCCACTGTCAGCCTGACACCCCGCATCACTAGGCAGGAGCAAGGACTGGTTTGTTAGCCATCAGGATATTGTGACTCAGTTAGATATGGGGTCCTGGTGCCAGTGGTCCTGGTATGACAGTTCATCAGCACTATAAATAATCGCCATGTGTTCACGCTGTCACAAGATGGCACCTGTATGTCTAGATAAAGGATTCACCCCATACTTGCACTACACGGGTGAATACCAACCCTATATAAAAGCTGTCGAAAAAGCGGGGGAATGAAATGAGAGCCTAAATCCACAATCTAAGAAGCAACATTTATTCTTTGTATGTCTTCATATTTCCCCGCTACCTTTGAGTTGAAAAATATAATAAAACATCTAGCTTAATAGAATTTAAAAGTGAAATCGATGGCATTCTATCGCCGGCATATTGTATTTTTGCATTCTCTCCCATTTCACCAAGTCTGTGCCGATATAAGTAGCCATTTGATATTGGAGGCAGGCATTCTACTTCCTGTTCCATATTAAAACTATTGTTCACCAGTATTTAGACTATGTTGTCGTTCACCCGTGTACTACAAGTACAGGGTGAATCTTTTATCTACCATATGCTCTGATGTGAGCTTAGAAGTAAGAGCGTAACAAACAAAGGATGTGGTCACATGACTACTGTTTATATGTCGTCGGCCGGTATGGCGGAGCCTCTTTCCCACACACTTGTTATATATGCCCAATGCACCTGTATCTAGCACGACTGGATGCTGATAGCTGGACCGTTAATAGAGTCTTTTAGTTTCCCACGGTCAATGGGTAATGGGTCGGATTCACATGCAATATCTCATCACTAAGTCCCACTGTTACAACTGGCGGTACACCAGTAGAAAAGGTGATTTGGCATGAAAGGTACAACTTCAAAATATTGACCTCCTCATTAGGAAAAATAAGAATAAAGTCAGTAACCCCCCCCCACCTCCCAACAAATAAAAGAAAAAGGAAAATATCATACCCCTTCCCCTATCTAGTCAAACAAACAAAAAGACTGTTCCTTCCAATGAGCTTTACGAGAAGCGTATTACCCAACTCTTCTGCCCCCTATATAGCTGTCAACACCCCCCAGATATAAGTAATGAATGGTCCCTAAATACTCAACAACAAAAATCTACACAAACACCTATGAATTATCCAATACAAATCAATATGAGAAAATACCACTTAAAAAAAAACTTAGTCCCTAAATACTCAACAAAAATCGACACAAAAGCCTATGAATTGGCCAACAAAAGTAAATATAGGAAATAAAGATGTTTAAACAAACTTGGTCCCTGAATATTCAATAATAATATACATAAAAGCCTATGAATTGTCTAAAAAAAAAAAGAAAGAAGAATAACAGATTTGAAAATGAATTAATGATTTTATGTTCAAAAATCTTTTCTAAAGTACTTCAGGTGGAAGCTGATTCTACCATTAACATAATGGTTAAGCTTTACAGGACAACTTGTTACTAGTTGAAGTTGCAAGTTTAACAACCTCCATGTAATGGTCTCTAATCTGCGAGCGCCAGATCTGGTGCAATTGTCCATCTCAGACTATTAATGACGACCTCCCCCAACACTTAGGCGCCTGTCACACCTTATCGGATTGAGCAACGTACATGAACCAGACAATTGTCTAGTCCGGTCCTGTCCAGTGACAAAATGTATCGAAATGTACCGAAATGGAGCGTAATTGGGTCAATTGCCACCGGACCACCGGACAAGTACCGTAAATGTACCATAAATGTAACGGACGAGAACCGGACATGTAACGGATGGGTACTGGACATGAACAGGACAAAATGGACAAACCGGACACCATCCGGACACCAATGGATGGGTACCGGACACATGCAGATTGGTACCGGACATGAACCAGACAAACTGGACACCAACCAGACATGTCAGTCCGGCAGTGTCCGGTAGAAGTTTTGTGCATGTTCAAAACTTGTACTGGACACTGCCGGACACCACCGGACAGTGCCAGATGGGTACTGGACATGTATTGGACATTGCCGTATTTCACCGGACAGTGTCCGGTTCCCCAGTCCGGTAAGGTGTGACTGGGCATTTAGGGCTTACATAGTCCCCGTGGCAAGTGATGGGAGGTCACACTCTTCTGGTAATAAATCCAGAGGACACAAGCACGGGTGGCAAGTTTCTATATTTGGCATGAGATCTCCGTAAAATATATCACAATAACCCAAATCTCCCTATTTCCCGCTTTTAATCCGTGATATCCCGACAAAAAATAATTCCAGCTTGTTGAAAAAAAATGAAGGTTTTGTGTATATTATTCATCAAAATGGACTAGAATGCACGATTTTTTATTACTTTTCTTCAAGATTTTCTGCCAGACTATTTCTCCTTATTTACAATTTGTGCATTATGGAGATCTCCATACTCCCACTCTTATCGACTTGGGACCTGTGCACAAGCTTTTGATTTGACAACTCAGGGTATTGTCCAGATAATACGGATATTAGTGTGGTAGGTCACTTACCTTACACACTTTTCCTGTCTATATACATACCTGTTGATTTTAACTGTTGCTGTTCTTTCTTTTGTCTAAAATGCCATGATCAATCATTTCTTTTATTATAGAATGCAGAGGCCCTGAGTAGATAAAAGTGTAAGTAGCGAGATCTCCCTAATACACAAATTGTAAATACACAGGCACAGTCACATACACTGGTACTGGCACATACACAGTCACAGGCACAGACACAGCCACAGGCACAGAAACATACAGATGTTAGACAAATTCCAGACCTAAAAACATACAAACAATATCCGTGCAAAATAAAACCAGGAAACCCCCTCTAAGCTGTTCCACAAGGGGGCATGTGATATGTCACAGCCCACCAGCTGGACAGCCCATGAGAGATAACCCACTGCCAGAAAACAGCCAGATAACATCAAATCCAAACATAAACCAACTACCTATTACGTACAAGCCTATAATATGTAAATAGAGTAGGCTAGTCTAGAATTAAGTGGAGGAAAAAATAAAAAGAGGAAGACTCTTACCAAGAAAATCCAAAAAAACTAACATAGATCACTAACCACAAACCATAATCTTAAGAAACACAGACTGATAACTGCCCAGCATTGAAAACAAGCTTGATCATCCAAGCTTATATGCTATGGACATCATGAACATCCCATCAAACAAAACAAAAAAACAAACTGTATGGCATGTCGGTATTGACAGAGAATATTGATTTAATAGGGGAAAAACACGGCTCATTGTCCGCATAAGACAGTTGTCCATCAGACACAGAGGCAATGCTACTACATTAAAGGGGTGCCGTGATGGGACCAGCACTTTTTGCCATTATTAACAGAGATTTGTTATTGACAGAGGCCGTTATTGACAGAGTAGAATATATGGAGAAATAGTGTAGTGAAAGGGGTTCGGGTGCATAAGGGGGGATCGGCCCTTCTGACAGGACGTACGTGGGGGGGGGGGGGCTTCCCTAGAAAAGTTAGAAAAAGGTGATACAAAAGTATGTATTCTGGTGCATTTTGAAGTAAAATATACAGAACAATCTTTTCTTTGAAGACAAGTGAACAGATCCTTTTTCGGGGTATTACAAAATAAAAGCAGGAAATTACCAGATTGAAGTTACTTTCCTATATTTTAGGGAGATCTCCCACAAAATCGGGAGTCTTGGCGCCTCTGAAAATGAATCCTTATCTTACTCAGCCGGGCTTGTCTTGGTTTGACCAGGTGACCTGACCGTGTCACAGCAACGCTAATCTTCCCGTGATTCCCTCGGCAAGCTGCACATATATATGGCTTCTGCCAATGTTCCGAACCAGCAAATCCTCCTTCCATATGGACTTTATTATGAAGCCAAACTGGCTTCTTACTGTGAGTGAGTAACACGCTAATTAAGTCTGTGCAGATCACGTCAGCGTAATGGATGCCATGAACCAGGCAATCTTTACATATACCAGCGGGGCTTAAGTCAAGATTCCATATTCACGGCATGCGGTATTGCATTCACATTCGTATTCGCATTTGCATTCACATTCGCATTCGAACCCGAACATATGAAAGCACCACTGTGCGTGTATATGCTTCTCCAGTTTTTGTCGCATTCGAATTCACATACCACATACCGCATTCAATCTTATGAATGCTTCGACTGTTCCTTGTTTATACCCCTGTCACACTACGACGTAACGAGCCAACGTGAGCCTAACGTGATGATTTTTCGTCATTACGTTGCCGTACGTTGGGTTACGTTATGATGACGTCATAATGACGTTAGAGTGACGTCGAGCTACGTCATGTTACGTCGTGTTACGTCGGCGCGCGTCGAGGTTTTGAACCTGTTCAAAACTTTCGACGTATCTCGACGTGAAGCCGTTACGTCGGGATGACGTGACAATGACGTTAGGTAGACGTTCCGCGATCGTTATAGCAGCGTAAATGACGTTAGAGTCACGTTATGTCACATCAGACTGATGGCCCGGGTGGGAGCAACGTGTGGGCAGCGTTTTGCACGTTACGGTCACGTTACGGTCACGTTACGGTCACGTTACGGTCACGTTACGGTCACATTATGGTCACGTTACGGTCACGTTACGGTCATGTTACGGTCACGTTACGGTCACGTTACGGTCACGTTATGGTCACGTTATGGTCACGTTACGGTCACGTTACGTCCACGTCGCACCCGTTACGGCGACGTTACGCTCACGTTACACTAACGCCCGGTCACGTCGCCAATTACCCCTCCCCTCTAACGTTGTCACGTTACAGCTAACGTCACGACGTACACCGACGTTACTTTCACGTTACGCTCACGTCAACTACGCGGCATTCACGTCCACAATCTGCGATAACTGCGACGTGATATCATTATTTTCACGGTGTGGTTACGCTGACGTAGTCACGTCGTAGTGTGACAGGGCCTTTACATACTAAATTTCCCATAAATGCACATTGCTCGCTTGGCATAATTAAACAGTACACATATTAGTAATTGTGTTATGAATAGGTTTCTGTATTACAACAATATGTATTATGCTTATTTATTCACGATGCTTTCAAAGCCTTGGACAGACTCTCAGAATGACACATAGGCCTACATAACGGCCTAAAATGTAGTGCATTGCTAGCTTGCCAGTCTGTCAAAAATGTATCTCCCCCCCAACTGGCTGTATTTCTGATATCGGATTCGAATGAACGACTCAAAAACGAAATGCATCTTTCATTGATACCCAGGGAACAGAGAAGTAGGAAGCAGGAGGTGGGAATAACACAACATTATTTTCATGACAGGCAGGGTAACCGGCTGACTAGCGCAACTCTACTCAATGCAGCTGTGAGTGACCAGTAACAAGGCCCGACATCCAAGTGAAGTTATGGTAATTAATAATAGTCACATGAGAAATAAATACATTTTAATCACAATCTCAGGACATTTCAATCATCATAAACAAAGCATTTTTATCATCAGTCATCAATCAATCATTAATCAATCATCAAACAATCATCAAACAATCATCAAATCTAGATCAATGCAGACAGTTAAATAATATGAGTTGCAGTTTTTTTCAAAGTCAATTCTTTAGTTTTTTAGTTTTTAAGAAGACGTGTTGCTGCTACGGTGGGCCGTGTCTGCATGGCTATTCCGAGGCTCGCAGGGGCGAGTCTGGGGTTGGAGTTTTGAGGTTGAAGTTGATTGGTCGAGGGGATCTTTGCGGTTGGCCAGTGGGGTGGCTTGTTGGTGTGAGTGGAAGGTGGGAGGGGCTGCTTCCCTGTTCTCTGCACCCCCAGCAATGACACCAAATGAGCGCCACCTGCTCATTTAACCCAATGTAAAATCGGGACCAGATGGGATGATTTGGAGCGTCCGTCTCCCGTGTTGGTAGATCGTGTGTTCGAACCCTGGTCGAGTCAAACCAATGACTTAAAAATTGATACTTGTCGCTTTCTAGCCTGGTGCTCGGCATTATTAGGATAGGACAACAACTGGTTGGCTCAGTGTCAGGATAATGTGACAGAGTGGGATATCCGGTCATGTTACTGGCGGCCTAGTCTTCCAGTGGGGCAGGACTATGAAGTCGCCATGAGTGTGCACTGTCACAAATCGGTACCCATCCTGATATGACCTTAGATGTTGCTAGGATGTAAAACAAGATCAAACAAACAAACAATGTAAAATCTGGGTGAACAGAAGCATTCGCCCCTATGCTATAGATGCAAGTTTCGTGGGAGTGATGAACAAGGGGAAATATTGCACCAAGAGCGGATATCCAACCCACATCTCGTGCATTTCCGGCCAGTGTGCTAACCATTACACCGCCTAGGCTCGCTGATGTCACCACCATACCCAAGCCTACCTCTATATGCAGCTCCTTGCCTAAGAGGTTAGTGCTGGCTACTATGCTCATCCCTTTGGAATTGTAAGTCTTGTAAATGGTATTTAATGCTTGCAATTACACATCTACAGGTAATGCACTTGCAATACGTATATAGCATACATACACATGCTAGGTTTAACAACCATACAATGCACAGCTTGTACAGTGTACTGGTCATGGACCCAGTGCCTTCGCGAGTGATGAAAATGGTCCGTGGGGGCGGTGGGCAGTGGGGCGGTGGGGCAGTGGGACAGTGGGGCAATGGGTTGGTGGGGCAGTGTGGTGGTGGGGCAGTGGGGCAGAGGGGCGGTCTGGCAGTAGGGTGGTCCGGCAGTGGGGCGGTCCGGCAGTGGGGTGGTGGGGCATTATGGCAGCGGTGCATTGGGGCAGTGGGGCAGTGAGACGGTGGAGCAGTGGGGCAGTCGGGTGGTGGGACAGTGGGGCAGTGGGGCAGTGGGATGGTGGGGCAGCGGGGTACTGGGCAGCAGGGCAATGGGGCAGTGGAGCAGTGGGGCAGTGGGACGGTGGGGTGGTGGGGCAGTGGGGCGGTGTGGCAGTACAGCAGTGGGGAAGAGGGGTGGTGGGGCAGTGGGGCAGTGGGCAGTGGGGCGGTGGAAAGTGGGGCGGTGGACAGTGGGGCGGTCGGGCAGTGGGGTGGTGGGGTGGTGGGGTGGTGGGGTGGTGCAGCGATGTTCCTGTGAGGCGGTGGGGGGGCAGTGGGGCGGTGGGGTGGTGGGGCGGTGGGGCAGTGGGGTAGTGGGGCGGTGGGGCAGTGGGGTGGGCAATCAGTTGTTCCTTTCGAATCCAGCTCAATGTAAACATTGCGATCAATAAAATTAGCCACATACATATCAATACATTTCATTTGGAAGTCAGTATGTGCTCAGTATGTGAAGGTCAAAAGTGGAGAAAACACAGTGTTAAAGGTCGAGATACTACAGTGTTAAAAGTGAGAAAAGCACACTTTTATAAGAAGTTAGCGGAGAAAGCACAGTGTTAAAATTGAGAACACCACAATGTTACAATGTTTTAGCTGGAGAAACCACCAGGTTAATGGTGGAAAAAGCACACTGGTAAAAATGGATGATTACAGAAAATGGTCCGTGGGGGCGGTGGGCAGAGGGGCGGTGGGGCAGTGCGACAGTGGGGCAATGGGTTGGTGGGGCAGTGTGGTGGTGGGGCAGTGGGGCAGAGGGGCGGTCTGGCAGTAGGGCGGTCCGGCAGTGGGGCGGTCCGGCAGTGGGGTGGTGGGGCATTATGGCAGCGGTGCATTGGGGCAGTGGGGCAGTGATACGGTGGAGCAGTGGGGCAGTCGGGTGGTGGGACAGTGGGGCAGTGGTGCAGTGGGATGGTGGGGCAGCGGGGTACTGGGCAGCATGGCAATGGGGCAGTGGAGCAGTGGGGCAGTGGGACGGTGGGGTGGTGGTGCAGTGGGGCGGTCTGGCAGTACAGCAGTGGGGAAGTGGGGCAGTGGGTCAGTGGGCAGTGGGGCGGTGGACAGTGGGGCGGTGGACAGTGGGGCGGTGGGGCAGTGGGGTGGTGGGGTGGTGGGGTGGTGGGGTGGTGCAGCGATGTTCCTGTGAGGCGGTGGGGGGCAGTGGGGCGGTGGGGTGGTGGGGCGGTGGGGCAGTGGGGTAGTGGGGCGGTGGGGCAGTGGGGTGGGCGATCAGTTGTTCCTTTCGAATCCAGCTCAATGTAAACATTGCGATCAATAAAATTAGCCACATACATATCAATACATTTCATTTGGAAGTCAGTATGTGCTCAGTATGTGAAGGTCAAAAGTGGAGAAAACACAGTGTTAAAGGTCGAGATACTACAGGGTTAAAAGTGAGAAAAGCACACTTTTATAAGAAGTTAGCGGAGAAAGCACACTGTTAAAATTGAGAACACCACAATGTTACAATGTTTTAGCTGGAGAAACCACCAGGTTAATGGTGGAAAAAGCACACTGGTAAAAATGGGTTGATTACAGATAAAAGAGGCCACATCTCCAACAATCCTATTTATATTTTAATGAGAGAAGTGTGGCAGCCTGAGCCGGAACTTCCATCGGCGAGGCATATTAAAATTCACACAAATGACTCATATCCAACAGCACCTGTAGAAACTCAGGACTGTGCAGTGCCTTCAGGATGGCTTCTAATGTTGATTAATTATATACATGTATAGCTATATATAGAATACAATTATATATATATAAATATATATAATTATATATATATTAGAAGACTCCAGGCGCAAAAACAGACAAATCCATTTTAGTTGTTCTCTGTAAAATAGAATTTGTCGTCCTGATTTACAGATAATGCCTATGTATATCATACACGATAATTCATTGCATAGGGGTTGTGTTGGTTTCTCCGAAGAAAACAGATTTGAATATTCCAATGGTGGCAGCTTCAGCTCAAGCCTGATATTAATGGTTTCATTTCAGTCCAAATGGCATTTGTACGTTTTTGCACCTGAACTCTTCATATATAATATATGCAAAGTTCAGACGCAAGACCATGTAAATCACAATCCAAAAATGGAGATAAACATTGGAATCAAACCACCAACAAATTGAATTTGTTATATTTCTACTTTTGTGTCCATTGCTCCATAACGATGTGATCATATAAAAAGGGGAAGTGAGAATTTAAATTATTTTCATGTACAAATCTTGTGTTTATACTACATTTTTGGATTGCTGTTTACGTGGTTTTGCGCCTGAACTCTTCATATATATATGAACACCTTCCAAAATGCAATAAGTGCCAATCCCAAAAATGAGTTTGCAATGCCAATGCCACGCTTGTAGATCATGTTTAGGAAAAGAGCTCTTCATATATATATATATATATATATATATATATATACAGTACAACTTCTCCAACCGACCACCTCTACAGATTGACCACTCCCCTATGTCGATCGCTTCATTTGGGTCCCAACAATACTATTGTAAGAATATTCTAATTCTCTAAGCAGACTACCTCCCTAAATGGACCACTTAAAGTCAGTCCCATGGTCAGTCGATTTGGAGAGGTTTTATTGTAAATATATATCTATCAAGAGCTCTTCATAATTATATATACATCCAAAGAGCTCTTTTTACTTTACCATCTACAAACTTGGCATTGGCATTGCAAACTCATTTCTTTTGGATTGCCGATTATTGCGTTTCGGAAAAGAGCTCCTATACATATATATGCATATATATATATTTATATATATATATACAATAACACCTGTATGGTATGCAGGTATTGCAGGTATTGCAATACCTCAGGGAGTTTGACACCCCTGCCCTGCAGAGGTGTAAACCACTGCCTTATGGTATAGGTTCTTGACAGAACCGAAGGCTAAGGGAGCAAACCCTAAACAGAAAACCATGTCCCTGTGGCAGCATTAAGGGCGGGTGATGTATGGAACTCCCAACATGTCCCGACCAGCCACTGCAGGGACAAATAGTTTTGCACCTGTCTGGACATGTTCTTGCCGGTGTGAAACCTCTATTTGCTCCCCAAGAGACTGCCGCTGGTAACTTGCAAAAGCCAGCAGCACTTCAACACTTTTGCAGGCAGCTTTCATGAAATGGGGATGACCAGAGAAGTTGACAACTATGATCGAGGCTCTCCATACAGGAATGATGCCCAACTGTAGTGTTGGAGGGGAAGTCTCGGAATGGTTTGGGGTTACCAATGGCATCAAGCAAGGTTGTGTACTGGCCCCCATGTTCTTCTCCATCTTCCTATCAGCAATGCTCGACAAGGCTTTCCGAGACATGGGGGATGGTATCTATATACAGTCCAGACAGAGTGCTGACCTATTCAATGTCGCACACTTCAGTGCGAAGACCAATACTACTTGGATACTGGTGAGAGAGCTGCTATTCGCAGATGACAGTGCACTGATTGCGCACTCTGCTGAAGAGATCCAGAAAATAGTGGACGCTTTCTCCGAAGCATCAAAGAAGTTTGTCCTGAATATTAACATCAAGAAGACCGAGGCGCTGTACCAACCCAACTCTACAAGAACCCAAGAGGAGGATATCATGGTTGACGGAAACAAGGTGAACTCTGTTCCGGAATTCACCTACCTTGGAAGCACTATATCAAGTGATGGACGCATCGATGTTGAAATACAGAGGAGGATGGCCAAGGCTAGCGCATCTTTCGGCCGACTACGCCATGGACTCTCGAACAACCACCATGTGTCCATGCGGGTCAAAGGCAAGATCTACTGTGCAATCATGCTATCCACCCTACTATACGGAGCCGAGGCCTGGAGAGTGTAAGGACGACAGGTGAAAAAGCTGCATGCCTTCATGATGCAACATCTGCATTCAATCATGAGGTTAACCTGAAAGGACAAAGTGACAAATAACGAAATACTCCAACGGACGGGGCTGCCCTCTATGGAAGATCTTCTGATCAAAAAGAATCTCCAGTGGACTGGACACCTCATGAGGCTGCCATCAGACAGGCTACCAAAGCAGATCCTCTATTCTCAACTGTCTTCTGGTTACAGAAAGAGAGGGCGCCCTCGTCTCCAGTTCAAGGATACCATCAAGAGAAACCTGACGCTGAGAGACATTAAGACCGACTCATGGACATCACTCTCACAGCAGAGAACTAAATGGAGAGCGGCAGTCAAGTAATGAAAGCAGTCTTTGTCGCATCGCGACCGACAGCATGATGATGATGAACACCTCTGTATACTCACCCTTCCAAAGAGCGACCACTCCCCTATATCGATCGCTTTATTTGGGTCCCAGCAATACCATTGTAATAATATTCTAAACCAACACCCTCCCAAAATGAACCACTTAAAGTCGGTCCCATGGTTGGTCGGTTTAGAGAGGTTTTACAGTATATATGTGATGCGATGGTGTAAGTGCCCATAGCAGCCTCTCGCTTGTTAAGGCCCACAAAGTGTAGACGCCGCTCACAAGGCCCATATTAATAGATCATGCAGATGGTACATAACCTAATGACGGCATTAGCTCACATATAAGCCAGCTCCCCTCACAAATACGCCTCCGACAAATTGCGATATTACAGGCTAGGATAATACCACCTCTATATTCTAATTAACTCAACGTTGTTCTCCCTGCCTGAGCGACTCCCACTAATTTACTGACCCCCCCTCCCCCCACCACCATCTCCACTGTTTTATAGTCATACAGGCATCTACTTTCACTTTAGGCTCAATCTTTGTCTTTTTTTGTTTGATTTTTATATATTTCAATTTCTTTTTTTTACTGCATTTATTATGTTGTAACTGCCTGGTTAACAGCCATCCTGAAGGCACTATGCAGACCTGAGTTTCTACAGGGGCTGTTAGATATGAGTCATTTGTGTGAATTTCAACATGCCTCACCAGTAGAAGTTCTGGCTCAGGCCGCCACACTTCTTCCATTGAAATATACTAGTTACAGCTTGCCTACAGAGTTTCTCGATCTTCGTTAGGTCCTAAGCCTAATTCACAGAGAATACCTAGTTTCAAAACATGTATGAAGGGTTCAAGCTCAAAACCCGAAAAACGCCATCTGGGCCAAAGTGGAATCATGATTACCACATTTGAGCTCAGGGTGCCATCAGTTCGATAATCAAATCCGTTTGTTCACAGAAGCTGCCAAATCACATAGAGAATGCCCTACTCTGTATGAAATTGGTAGACTTTAACTGAAAATCACAACAATAACGTATATTTTAGAGAAAGCAACTAAAATGGATTTGTCGGTCTTCGCATCTGAAACCTTCATATGTATAAATGCATCGAAAAATAAATATTTCTATTGATTATGCGCCAATGTTGCCACTTATTACTTCCAGGTATGGTTAATATATTGTTGACAAATATTCATATTCCAGGAAGATGAAGCGTATTGAATTAGAATAGGTTATTTCAACTTGAACCCAGTGGCTAAGCACTAAGCTGCCCAGCACCAATACACTATTGTAATATGTCGGGACTCGGCCGTCTGAACCCCAAATGTTACTAGTCTCCACAGGTGTGTTCTGACAACTATCTGTCAGTTCTCACTAGTCGTTACTCTCAACAACTCATAAGGAATAAAGGAAGACAAGTCTTGCAAGATTGACTGTGAAGAGGTTGAGCTTTATTGGCATCAACCACTGTTCACCTACTGGCGACCGATCACCCTCACTCCTTACCAACTGCCCACACAGATCCGCATGACTCTTGCTTGTGTATATCAGAATCAGTGCCTACAGCCCATTGAACCTGAGTCCAATGGTTGTTGCACACAGCTCAGTGTCTTTGGAATAGTTGTTGCTCATTTGAGTGTAGAAAGTGGAGTGTTTCTGCTAGAGTGCCTAGTCAAGAGTGCGTCATGTGGGGTCTGTGTGTCAGGTATAAGGAATGCAGGTGACTGGGCTCACACAGCCAGCCAATAAGACCCCTTATACAGCCTGGGTGGGCAACGCCCTAATAGAGGGCAGCTGTCGCTCAACCCCAACTGCAGGTGGTGTCCATAATGTGTGCAGGATGGCTGGGTGTGCTTATCAACCGGTCCCATGGTAACACATGGTTGCAGACAGTTACAACAAACATATATCAATGCTTCTCTCCCTCTATGCACTCTTTCTGGTGCAGGAAGGGAACATTTTAATAATTATTAACCATCTCTTAAGTATGAACATCACATCACAATCATGGTCGCTATGTCTTATCACATTTCCGCATAGGCGCTTATGTCGCAAAGCGAGTGGGGCACCCATTGCTTCTCTATTACATAATCCTGGTCCCCACTCCGTCGCCCGACAATAATAATATTCTTTGCCAATATATAAATCCAAACAGGAAAATACAATATTTTTACACCATCACAATTTCTAGATCTGTGACGTCACACAGGGTAGAGATGTAGATATAATGCCACGCATACACAAAAAAACCTTCTAATTTATTTTAAGTGGGGGTAGGGTTCGTGCTACTTTTCAAGTCCATACTTATTCCGTGGCTTACTACACGCTAACCACTGCAGAGTTTCATCATGGTTGAATTACACTAATATCGAAAGCTTGACCTCCGAGACCTGAAGACCATGATTGGCCCCTAATTAACTGCCAAGGAATAGGTTTTTTCATGCTATGTAAATAATGACCAGTGATGTTTTATCATGACATTTGTTAATAAGTAGTGCTGATCATGTTACTGCCCCTTTAAGGCCCTGTCAGACCTTACCGGACTGAGTACCAGACACCACTGGACAAAGAATTGTTTAGTCCGTTGGTGTCAAACTGTACTGAAATGTACCAAAATGTACTGGATGAAATGGGCGCTAAATGGACAAGGAACATACATTAACGAATATCCACCGGACGCAAACCGGACAAAAACTGAACACACCGGATTGTTCACGGATGCGCTGAAAACATACACTGACCGAATAACAAATATTAAAAAAAAAAAAAAAACCACCATCAATGGACCTGGCAGGAAGCAAACCAGAGACGGAATGGATGGATAATGGACATGAACCGGACAAACGGACTAAACAAACTTAAAACGGACACCAACCATACACCTCAGTCCGGCGGTGTCCGGTACAAGTGTTGTGCCTGTTCAAAACTTGCTACCGTACACACCGGACACCACCGGACACAAAACACACACGCCAGATGCCAACCATATATAAACTGTACATTGCCATATTTCATCAGACAGTGTCCGGTTTTTGTCCGGTTCCTCAATCCGTTGAGGTCTGACTGGGGCTTTACGGTTCTCAGCAATATATGCAAATGAGCAGTAACATGACCAACAGAAACATACTGATTTACCATCCCATTTTACATGGGTCGAAGCCGAAAGCTGAGGCCCATTAGAGGTTAAGACACCCGACCACGATGACCTTTATATTGATTACAAATATATGCAATGATGTACTCTTTTATAATTGGTCATGCGCGTGACAAGGGACACATCGTGTTGCCACCTGTAGTTTAGTGAGCTACACACCCTCCTTCTATGCTGTACCCACTGAACCCACACAAAATTCCGGTTGACGCTCCAGCCTGTCTCCACATGCCATGATAGGTGGCGCCACCTCCAGTCACTGGACCGCCCTGGTGTGACCTCAATGAACTCCACTGATGTCACTTCCGGTATAACACTGCCTCCAGTATTTCGCATCCTGATGCCCAAACATCAGCATCAACATCTAAGGCCTTTTCTTGGCCGCCCACCCAGCCCTTCACTCACCAAACTATCAACCTGTACGGTTGAGTACCGGCGTCTCATGATTTAAATCCTGAATTTGTTGTCAGACTGATTCATTGACCTGAACACATTCTGAGTTAATTATAGATCAATAAAATTGCCGATACATGTAATTCCTTGTCGTGTTGTGAATTATGCATCCATAAAACTACTTGTGATGGAACTATATTGTGGTAATAGTTTCATTTGATGAAGGACCTCATCTATCAAATCAAGCTACATGCGAAAAGCAGTTAGCGAGAGTTTCTATGGAGGACAATGAAACTTGAGCCGATGGTAGTTGGCGAATAAATGTACACCTCAGCAACTTCCTGAATGTAATTCCAAAAGTGGTATGCAAGTCAGCTCACGACTAGTTCTGCATCTTGTAGAAATACCTCACTGTCTACCAGGGCGTGCTTACTTTAAGTAAGTTTTTAGCCAGAGGGTTAATTTACCATAGTGCTAATGGGTGGGATAGCCGAGTGGGAAGGGCGACTGCTTCCTAAGCGGATGGTCATAGGTTTGATTCCTTCCTGGATGAGTGAAAGCGAAGACTCACAAAACTAATATTATGTTGTTACAACCTTGTCTGATACTTGGGTCCGGAAAGGACTCGATCAATTATTCTAAAGACAGCACAACTAAGGCCACATACAAATAAAGCAACATTAAAATGTTTCTAGGTCAGGTGGAAGGTTTTCATTGTTATGTTTATTATCTATGTAGAATGGTGGTGTACAGGAAGAATAACACTATTTATGGTCAGAAGGCAGGATTGGAAAGTAGAGAAGAATATAGACACTTTCTGGCTAGAAATTGAACAAGAAAACATTAAAATTACTATAAAATCTTTATTTAACTGAAAGTTCAACTACAGGTCTTTAACAGGTTGGGGAGCTTACCTCGTTTGGGCTATTGTGGTTAAGTACCTCATTTGACCCCCGGTTCAATTACCAAGGTCACATTTTATATAGGATTAATGTGCAGGTTCACAAATATGGTTGTGGCACACTGAGTTTTGGGATGTTTTCATATTGGAATACATCACTAGAAAGCAAAACATTATTTCCTGGATATTCCTAGGACATTTAGTTGGGACCGGATTGAGTAAATTAACAGTGAATATTAGGAAATAATTCATTAGCTACAACACATGGCTACAGGCCAGAACTGCCCATGATAGTACTGTGTTTGTATAGCCATGAATCCCAAACAATAGAGGAACCTCCAGCCAACCATGGGGGTATATGCTGGTCTGTGGCCCACTAATATACTTCCACTTGCCACTGGGGGAGGTCCTGTGGGGACAGTTGTACATCATTTAGATATATTTTGTGCATACCAATATATATATGGGACCCCCCACTGTCAGCACCCCCTTGTGGCATGTCGCCCTTACTTCCGGCGTGCTGGTCTGCTGCACACCCGTTACCCGTATCTGCTAACACCTCTGCGGCCGGATTATCATCGGCAACATTACAAGTATCTGGGTGATCAGTAATCATATCAACACAAACCACCACACCTGCACCCTTCCCCTCACGAATTAAACCACATGAAACCTCAGTCCTCAGCACATTGCGTGTTAAATCAGTGTCACCTGAAACATCACATTTTAACGCATCAAAATTATCAAAGTCACATTCTGCCTGACCAAAACTTTCATCTCGATTAATATCTTTCAATGCACAGTTCTGATTTATTTCACCAAATAGAACATCAACATCACATACATAATTTGGTGAGGCCATTTTAGCCCCCCTGAGGATGTACTCCCAGTCTGGGTCAGTGTCGCCGCGGCACATCGCCTCAGCGTAAATATGGCAGGGTTTGATCTGGGCTGTCGCCCCGCCCACCTCATGCATGCACTCACAAATGCCCTGGAGACACGCCGCGTAGATATTGATACGTTTCTCATCCCATTCCTCGCCCCATAGGTCCACTACCCACATCGAGCAGTACACCTCAACCTTATCTGGCCGAGAGAGGTCCGGCCCGACAATCCTAAGCCAGTCCCCATTCTGATAGCACATGCCCGGATAGATATGGGACCGCCCACTCTCAGCACCCCCTTGTGGCATGTCGCCCTTACCTCCGGCGTGCTGGTCTGCCGCACACCCGTTACCCGTATCTGCTAACACCTCTGCGGCCGGATTATCATCGGCAACATTACAAGTATCTGGGTGATCAGTAATCATATCAACACAAACCACCACACCTGCACCCTTCCCCTCACGAATTAAACCACATGAAACCTCAGTCCTCAGCACATTGCGTGTTAAATCAGCGTCACCTGAAACATCACATTTTAACGCATCAAAAATATCAAAGCCACATTCTGCCTGACCAATACTTTCATCTCGATTAATATCTTTCAATGCACAGTTCTGATTTATTTCACCAAGTAGAACATCAACATCACATACATAATTTGGTGAGGCCATTTTAGCCCCACTGACCTCAGACACCTCACATCGAAAGTCGGGGGATGCCATATTAGCGTCCCCGACTCGGCCGCCATCTTGGATGCCACCACTTTTGGCGCGAAATTCAAATTCCACGTGGTCAACGGGCGCCACCCCCGCTCCCCTATCAGGCTTGCACACCAGTCAGTTTCGCTTATTTTTACACTCAATCGACGGGTGCGCCCCCGATTTACAGTTTAGGCACTTATGTTCATAATCACAGCGCCGCACTGTGCAGCCCTCTTTATTATATTTATAAGCATAACAGAGCTTCTGGGAATTGTCATATGTTTTTCCGGCATAAGCTGGCCGTGCCGGACACCTGGCGTCCCTGTTACTACGGGTGTTCTCCAAATTGAAATGAAGGAGAGATATCTTGTGATCGCCCATGACGAAGGCTTTCAGTCCCTTCTCCTTCACCTTGTCCCTGATTGCCTTGTCATAGCCACGATAGGCCTGGTCCGTGTAGGTAGCCGTAGAGGCGTGCATACACATATAAGCAACATGACCAATGTAACGTTCCAAATCTTCATATTCAAATCCCACATGTTTCCCGCGCTTAATGCACCAGATTAAGGCGGCATGGATCAGCTCCATCACCGATAGTTTTTTAAGGCGCTTCTCGTTTATTGTATATTTGTTTAACGCAAACTTACTGCGCCTACGCCTCCTTCGTCTCCTCCTGCTGGTCCTCCCCGTATCACTATCTGAAGCCGAGTCATAGTCGGAGCTACTATCACTTGGTGATTCATCAGGCTCGGCTGATGACTCCCCCACCCTTTTTCCTGACGACTTCTTTTTGTCGCCTTCATCACTGGCGTTGCGTCTTCCTCCGGCGATCCAGCGTCCAGTACTGCACGCAGCGCCTTCTTCCTTCTCTCCCGCGCCTTCGCCGCCACCACCCGTCGCAGCTCCCGCTCCTCGTCGTCCTCCTCGTAGTCTTCGGCTCCTTCACCCGTGCGCCGGCTTGATTTCCCGGCCGGGGCTTCCGACGTACCCGCGGTTTCCTCACTCCACGAAGCAGTTTCCACCTTCACAGACCGTCTGCCGGTCTTTGTCCTCTTGCATTTGAGCCCCCGCGGGGCATCATGTTCCTCCCCACACGTCGCACATATATCGACCGGCATCCTGCAGGCTCGCGCGGTGCACAGGCACGTTGGTGCACGGGCACGTCTGTTCAAAGCTAGAACTCGGGTTCGAATGGCCGAATACTGGAGAACCGTTGGGGGCTGGAGGTGCGCGCATGCGCATGACACATTCCAGCCTAGACTTGCCTCGGTCCGACTGGACTCTCGGAGGCTTGGCGCATGCGTCCGACACCTACCAGGATTAGACTTGCCTCAGTCCCCCCTAGAGCTGGCAGTTCTCCTGGCCCGGAGTGCAAGGCGGGGGGTCCCGGGTTCGAGTCCGCCCCGCCGCGATTAACATTTAACAGGTTCCATCCAGAATAATATTGGTATAAATGCTTTATACTACACATATGCATAATAAATAATTAACTGTGATTATGCATCTGATGCATAATCACCACAAATATGGCGTGTCTTGCTAGTACAACATTAAGAAAAACCTACCTTAAATATTATTGTATTTGATTTATTTTATTGTTGGTTATCACTTTTTATTTCTATTCATATTATTTAAGGGAAGGCTGGTGCCAGAAGGCCTGGGGCCAGGAGACCAGTAAGCTATGCTAATAAATATCACAGTAATTATGCATCTGATGCATAATCCCCACGAATATGGCATTTCTTACTGGTACAGCAACATTAACATTAAACTTACCTTGTATATTATTGCATTTATATTTCATTTATTTTATTTTTGGTTATCACATTTTATTTATATTATATTATTTGAATTAAGGCCTGGTGCCAGGAGTCTCGGCGCCGGGAGGCTGCAAACCCTGGTGCCGGGAAGCCAGGATTCCTAGCCCCGATAGGCTGCCGTCTCCTCCCACCCCAAACCCGAATCAGTATGCCTATAATAAATGTCATACATATACCTATACATACATATACATACATATACATAGATATACATACATATACATACACACATACATATACAACCATATACATACATATACATACATTTATATGCATATACATGCATATACATACATTTACATACATATACATACATGGACATACAAATGCATACATATGCATACATATACACATATACATACATATACATACATATCCATACACATATATATATACACATACATATACATATACATACATACATGTACATACATATACATACATATACATATGCATACATATGCATACATATACATACATATACATATATATCTGAGTCAGGATCACGAAAAGAGGCCAATTGGGGGAAGTTGTGGGCGTCGATCATTGGATGTCGGTGTCGAACAGTATAATTATAGTTTAGCATTGACAGAGGTGTTGGAAAGTCCTTAAATTTATCCTGAATGTAAAGATAGAGAAAACACAACAACCTTATTTGTTTCTAGGATAATTTAATATAAAACAAAGAAATGCAATACACTTTAAGAATTGCGACGCCAAAATCTGTTAAAATTGTTGGCGTCGAGCATTGGATGTCGGCGTCGATCGGCATACTTATAGTTTAGCATTGACAGAGGTGTTGCAAAGTCCTTAAATTTATCCTGAATGCAAAGGTAGAGAAAATACAATAACCTTATTTGTTTCTAGGATAATTTAATATAAAACAGAGAAATGCACTACACTTTAAGAATTGTGACGCCGACATCTTAAATAAACCACCAATTTGTCCATTTTCGTGAGGCTGACTCATATATACAAACATATACATACATATACATACATATAAACTAGAAGAGAGTGATCTCAGATTTACGTCTGCCATATGCAGGCATTGGTACAAACTACTGTATGTAGACCAACATTTTGATATTGGTTAGTATGGTAGTATTCATACTATTACTTATATCCTATTCACATTAATTTTTATATCTACCTACTTTGTACCAAATTATATAATTACCATATTCCTGAGTCTGAAATAAAGAATTGAATGAATTGAATGAATGAATATACATACATATACATACATATACATACATATGCATAAATATACATACCTATATATACATACATATATACAGATATACATACATACACATATACATACCTATATGTACATATGCATACATATTCATATACATACACATACATACCCATACATACAAACACATACATATACATACATAAACATACATATATGTACATATATATATGCATACATATATGTAATGTATGTACTACTTTTCATACGATATAGCAGATTTAGGTTTTATTTTTCCATCATTAATAACTAGTCCATAACAATATTAAAGGATGGAACCATACATCAATGTTGGGTATTTAAAAAAGAAATAATTTATATATATTTGTTATTGAGTATGCAGCTTTAACAAAGCAGACTACCAACTGCTACTTTGTCGCTTTCACTGATTTGAACTACATTCTTTCATGACGTGGCCTCTCGCTGCCTTGGGGGTGTTCGGATAGCAGCGCACATTACTTTGACAATTTGATGTACGTAAACGTATATGCTACACGTCATATAATACATAATCAGTTGTATTGTCTTTCAACTGACAAAAACAATTACCATCACTAATAACTAGTCCATAGCAATATTAGGATGGAATATATCAATGTATGTTTTGACACTGCATCTCGTATCATATTTCATGCCTTTCACGTACCTCAAGTGGTGTGGCGTCTGGTGCTTGCTTACCAGCGCTCCGTGTACTGCTGTAGCTTAGCTGGCTTGACGTCCTGTGCGTCGTTGTTACGGCCGTTTTCGTTCATCTCTGTCGATGATCCGTGCATCTGTGCTTCGTATCATCTGTGTCTGTACCTCTAGGTATATGTGTATCTGTGTGCCATCTTCTCAGGCATCTGTGCATCGTATTGTCATTCGTCACATTAAAAGCAGTGCTGCTTCTGTTGTTGCCCGGGAAGTCGCTGGCCGGTGCGCTGCAGCTACTTCAACTTGAATTTCAAGTACTTGTTTCTGTCTCTGCGACCAGGGTGTCGATCCTGGTAAAATGATCTTGCAACATTTCATGTTGGTTGGTGTCCGGGGTGCTGTTGCCCGGTATCCACCAGAAGCAATGGGCCTGAAAGCACCATTGCCTCCACATCTGACACCATGTAATGTAAAGGACGTCTGAACACAATGAGTTCTGTACTGTAACTAACTTTATTTAGAACGTTCTGTAGTGACCTCACTCTGTGCCACACTGGGGGTGTTCGGATAACAACACAACTGGAAGACACATACATTACAATATATACATATATGTATACACAAATACATATGCAGACATATTATATACTTGACTATATATATGCATATAAAAACATATTGTATTTAGAGATGACTGCATCACATATCTTAGAGTGGTCCTCCATTTGTCACTGCTAAGTTAATCCATATGTAGTCTGTGTCACTCTCAGACTTATTGCAACAATGCAAGGGGCCTAAGCTCGGACACTTTCACACTCGGATTTTAACCAAACACTGCCATTATCCTAAATAATATTCCATTTATATTTTATTAATTTTATTTTTGATTATGCATGTACATGTACACATACACATAGTTATAAAGTTATATGTATATATGTCCATTGTAACGATCAACATACTATCTGTTTATGCATTTGGACAGGATAAACTGATTTGTTGTTTACATGGTGTTTCATAATCCCAATAGAATACATATTGATTTGAAGCAAATGTCCTTGTGTTTTCAGTGTAACCGTTTCTGTGCTGTTTTATGTCAATCGTTACAATGGACAACAAAAAAGGAGTGATCACCTTTTGACACATACATAGGCAGGGAGCACTAAGCTGCCAGCACCATGACCCAATATCCCACACATTCATGTTATCCTGATTCTGCTAATTCTAGGTAGCACCACAATATGTAGTGACAAAAATACATTTTATATGGGGTTGACTTCCAGACTTTCCAAAATATATATATGTATGCCTATACATATATATACATATTGGTCTATGTGGGATATGAGAACTGTTGCATCACATTCGATAACACTATACTACCACCATGTGGGCATTGCCCTAAGTGATGTCACCATAGCTGGTATAACCTTAGCTGTTGCTAGGAGGTAAAACCTAAATAAGCCATGACCTTCCAGACTGGAAGCCACCCCCACCCCCACCCCCTTCACGAAGTGGAAGATCCTGTGCGGTAGTGCAAAAGATTATACTGGTGATCTTTTGGTAGCATTCAACACCGAAGATCCTGACACCAGATAGTAGCCCTATATATTAGTTTGTTGGGGTTTTAGGTCCTGCCAACATCTAATATCACATCAAGATAGGTACTGATTACTAGAGTGCGCATGGATGGCGACTTTGTAGTGCTGCCCCACTGGAACCCTCCATTGATATACACCATGACCCAATATCCCACTCATTCAAAGTATCCTGACACTAACGCAATTATTCATTGCCCTATCCTAGTGATGCTCAGTGTTAGGCTAGATAGTAACAAGTATCAATTTTGTAAGTCATTGGTTTGACTGTGTAGGTTTTAGAAACCAGAACCTTCCACACGCGAAGCCAGCCAGCGCTCTTCAGCCATGCCATCCTGTGGGCAGCCTAACAGGAAGTCTTACATAGGTACAGGCTGCGATCAGATTACGTACACCATGGTACACAGTGGTCCATGCTGACATCCTCTACAGGGGCCATATGCATGTGTCCGGGTTAGCGCTGCGAAGCTGGTTTTCGGTGGGTTTACCGGGTTAGAGGCGATAACTCCGTATGTATGTGTCGGTCTTAGACAAACTCTGCAAGCTTAAAGTCGCCTGCACTAACCCCAAGTCACAGGATGGTTAACGTCGATGTTAGGGACCGATTAGGCCCAAATCTATTCAATGCGATCATATTTAACAGATGTACATACTCAATAAGTGAAATTTAATCAAATTAACCCTAAAATCAAACCGTTATTAACGCTCCCGCCCCATTGGCGGCATTATTCATATTGTCAAATCGACGAATGTAAAGTAAACAAATCGCCGCCGCCACTTCGACATCGATATCCATACTGTCCAATGTCAACTAAAAATGGCCGCCGCCGCCGCCGCCAAATTGATGGCAATATATTAGGCCCAAATCTATTCAATGCTGTCATATTTAACAGAATTACATATGCAATAAGTGAAATCTTATCAATTTAACCCTAAATTCGAACCGTTATTAACGCTGCCGCTGCATTGGCAGTGTCAAATCGACAAATGTAAAGGGGCCCCCCAAGTTGCTAAAAAACTTAAACATTAACTAACCCCGCTGCGCTTTGGACTCATAAATGCCCCTTGACACATCTGGAACACCGGCGTTAGATAACCCAGGACCCACTTTTAACACCGGAGCCGATAAAACGTTGCTCATACATATGGCCCCTAGGTTCAACACAGAGCTGTACTCAGTTGCGTAATGGCATGTCATTCTCAGCCAAAAAGAGCAGACTCAGCACTTTTGGTCCAGTAAGGCTAGATGATTATATGCAAAGGAATAGCTCTATATCTTTGGGCCTGCGCAAGAGCATAGCCAATGGCAAAATTTACGTTCAAACGTCGAGATGCGTCAAACTTTTCGGCTGAGGGCAAAGTTGGATATATACATACCGCAATGTAGCAGAGCATATGGCCAATGTATGGCCAACACATGGCAAACGTGCCTCCCAGCAAATAACACTTTCTTTACGCTTGCGGTACGCTCACGGTTCGCTCACGGTATGCTCCTGGTATGCTTGCAGAATGCTGGTGAATGTTATATATGTTAATCGATTGCCAGAACTGTGTCTTATACGTTACATACGTCAAGACATGGTGGAGAAACGCAAAACGTATGCAAGACGTACCTTAGACATATGTTATCCAGACGTTGTCAATACATTGTCAATGCATGGACTGTACGTCTCCACTGGCTCTCCATTGGACTGACGTAGGTCAATGTAGTGCAAAGTCGTGAACAGCATTTGTCTAATGTATGTCTAATGTACATTGATGTATGCATATCATATACATAATGTACGGCCGACATAAAAGCCACGTGTGGGCAAATGTCAAAAGTTTTGTGCATGCACACAACTTTCACGACCCCTTAATGAGTGACCCCGTATATCAACATATTTCAACGTATATCAACATACATTGATGTACATCAACTTACATCAGCATATGCATAACAAACGCGTAACATTCGAGTAACGTATATCGATGTACACCAACGTATTGGTGCAAAATCACCTATGTCGGCGGACGCATGCGCGATGCGTCGTAGTCTGACAGGGCTTTTATGTTTGCTTCTGCTATCTTATTCTGCTCCCTGCCAGCCTGTGTGGTGGAGTAGCTATGTTGTATAACCTGCCCCAGTCCATTGCCTGGCTGCAGCCATTTGGCCCCCGCTGAGCATAGCAGCACGCGCACACGACTTTCACGCTGCTGCTCACCACTTTCACGCTGCTGCTCACCACTTTCACGCTGCTGCTCACCACTTTCACGCTGCTCCTCACCACGCATCGTTCAAATTTTGATTTTAACTAAAGTGTAGGGCCTTTTCGCAGGTACCAGTCAGAAAACTTCATCAGAGTATGCTGCGCACTGGGCTCTTATCCGCAACCTTAGCCCTGCATCTGATGTCAGATGATGGGGTGGTAATGTGAATCGTCTATTAATTCAAATAAAGCAGTCAGCAGGCGGATGTTGTTGGGTCCAGTAACTAAGTGCGTAGTTTGTTTGGATTCATTATTTCTAAACTGAGTAATGGTAATAACCGCACCAGCCAGCCAGCGGGCGAATAGTACCATTACTCACCAGAGGGCGCTGCTTAATCCACAAACACGTTATGGCTGCAATAGATATCACTAACTACCACACAATTATTGTCAAAACAGCGGTTAGGTTTTAAGATTATTCTGAAATGTAGCGTGGGATATTTAGATAATTATCCACAACCTTAGCCCTGCCTCTGATGTCAGATGATGGGGTGGTAATGTAAATCGTCTATTAACTCAAATAAAGCAGTCGGCAGGCGGATGTTGTTGGGTCCAGTAACTAAGTGCGTAGTTTGTTTGGATTCATTATTTCTAAACTGAGTAATGGTAATAACCGCACCAGCTAGCCAGCCGGCGAATAGTACCATTACTCACCAGAGGGCGCTGCTTAATCCAGCAACACCTTATGGCTGCAATAGATATCACTAACTACCACACAATTATTGTCAAAACAGCGGTTAGGTTTTAAGATTATTCTGAAATGTAGCGTGGGATATTTAGATAATTATTTCTGTCATTAAATGTAGTTTTTGGTCAGTGAATAATATCTCTTTTCAGCACCGATACCCCGGGTTACAACACAAAGGAAACTATCGGTTGTAATAGCATTTAACCCAATTTCCTTAATGTTCTAAATGGTTTTTTGGGGGGGTTCATTTCATGACATCTCCTATGACAAAACAACTGCCACGTCAGAGCAACATTGCTGACTATGCACATTGACCCGCCGATGTTTCTTTTGTTGAGGTTTTACGTCCTAGTCACATATATGGTCATATCAGGACGTCTGATCCGATGAAGACAGACACTGAAGTAGTTTTACTATTTATGCAATGCTGATCGGAATCAAAGTTGCTGCAATTAGGCTAAACACTGGGCTTACATGCAAATTTAGGTACATTCGATTGGTTCTGTATGCACGGGGTTCTGCTTGCTGGCTACATCTGGGAAGTTACCGGAAGTCGCTGCTAAAACAGGTGATATTACCATGGTGATGCATATCAATTCCCCTGAGATAACCTGACCAGTGGTGATCACCAACCCAGGAGTGAATCATTGTATTTTCCCCCCCATCGTGTAATAATAACAAAGTCCCTGTCACACTATGGCGGATTGAGCAACCGACAGAACCGGACAAAGAATATTCTAGTCCGGTGTTATTCGGACTTGAAATGTATCGATTATGTAACGGACGGGTAATGGATGGGTAACGGACGGGTAACGGACGGATAACGGACGGGTAATGGAGGGTAATGGACGGATAATGGACGGATAACAAAGGGTAACGGACGGGTAAGAGATGGGTAAGAGACGGGTAATGGATGGGTGACGGATGGGTAACTGATGTGTAATGGATATGTAATGGATGGGAACGGACGGGAACGGACGGGAAGGGACGGGAACGGACGTGAATGGACGGGAACGGACGGGAACGGATGGGAACGGATGAGGAACAGATGGTGAATGGACGGGGAATGGAAGGGGAATGGAGTGTAACGGATAATAACCGCCTAGGTCAGTCCGGTGCAATCTGTTACAAGTTTTGTGCATGCTCAAACTTGTAATGTATCGGGCCGGATATCAATGGATATCAATGGATATGGAATGGATATGGAATGGATATGCAATGGACACAAACTGGACTTTGCCAGATATCAACAGACTTTGTTCGGTTTCATTCCATTTCCCCAATCCGGTGATGCGTGACAGACCCTTACACAATAGGATACAATGACTCACTTACAAGCTGGAACCGGCTGAGATGGCACAGTGTCATAGTGTCCGCTTCCAGTGCGACAGGTCCGTCTAGAGAGAAGAGCTCTTTTCCCAAACATGATCAATGAACTGGGCACTGGGATTGCACTCTTCTTTTTGAATTGACCCTTATCACGTTTTGGAAAAGAGCTCTTCTGTTGGTCCTCAGAATTATTGTTCTTTAATCAGACTTAATAACGTTATTCAAATTGGCGTTTGTCCCTATTCTCCTGTAGTCGCTGGGCATTAACATGTTGGATATGGATCATTATTATCTGACTAAGTGGGGTATTACTATAATAACGGTGGCGGTGGGAATATTGCTGTCCAACGCCGTTGGTTGAGATAGTTAACCCTGGTGGCATTACACGGAACTAGGATAAGCATTCCTTTGGAGTACTTCAGCGGAAGTCATCTGCCTACCAATTCAACAACGCAAGACAAGTACAGTATAAAGTGGCATTTATTCTTACTATTTCGTTGTTACATTTAAGCCATGAGATGTTTGATTTATTAAGATTTCGAGGATTTCAGGCACGTAGCCCTATGAATGTCACTTGTAGTTTGGGTGGGTGGGACGGCAAATCCAAGGAGAGAACACATCCTTTCGATCGAAATGCTCTGGTGGAAGTGTCTATAATGAAACTGGGTCGCATCTCGTTATGCCAATTTACAGAAGATGGCGCCACAGTCGGAGCATTATTAATTAAGAAAGACATTATAGATGGCGCCAGTATTCGCCTCCATATTAAGTATGTACTTTTTCTTGCGGGTTAAATTACCCATGTTGAAATCAACATCGACAATTCGAGAAGTAACTCAGACTGATACCCTTTTTAGTGAATGCAGTTTTTCGTCTTAGCAACATATGAGGTGGTAACATAATGGCCTACTGCCTTTGGACAGTGTGTATTGATATCGACTTCACGTCCTGATAATGTCAAAGCTGGATTGGTCTATTCTGTTGTCATATCCTCAGCACTAGACAACGTAGACATCATTATCAAAGCTCCATCCATGTATCTATGTTTGACCGTGCCGGGGATTGAACCCACGAATTCTCGTAACGGTCTTTCATCATGAGTCGGGCGATCTTGTGCCACTCTCCTTTTATGGAGGTACAAATGCCATGGCAATCCATACACGTCATCCGACACACACATCATTTCAAGAGGAATTCATTGGTTTCCAGCTGCTTCTTGACCTCAATGCACACATTTTGCCGCCATCACCATTGCCATCTCTCAACGCCGGCGCCACCTGGTGGCGGGATTAGGAACTGTTGAGACGCCATATAATTGGCCTGTTTTGAAAGTTAACAAATAAAGAGGGATTTAGTCGGGGCTCACGTAACTAACAGTGATTTCTCATAGTAACTTCGGCCAAGTCATAGCTTATGTAGGTTCAACTGAGATGGGCAGGAACTGGAACAATACAGTTGACCAGATAGGATGTTCGAATAATTTGAGCATCCATCTCCCGTTTTGATAGATCATGGGATTCAAAGCCACGGGGGTCGAACCCTGATAGAGTCAAACCAATGACTTACAAATTGATACTTGTCGTTCCCTAGTCAGGTGCTCAGCATGATTAGGACTTGTTGGCTCAGTGTCCGGATAACATGACTGAGTGAGATGCTGAGGGCCTGGTCTCCCAGTGAGGGGGAGCACTATAAAGTCGCCATGAGTGTGCACTGTCGCAAATCGGTACCGGCCCTGATATGACCTTAAATGTTGCCAAGATGTAAACCTCCAAGAACCAACCAACTTTTGTGAATTATGAGCTGTATGGTTGAACACCTGTTCTGTAATATACTATTTCCAAAGAAAGACCGAACATGTTCCATCCCCCAAATTTCTACTTCCGGAATGGACAGGGTGACACTCCCCGAATGGACAGGGTGACACGTATTCCAACGTATCGCCACCTACTGCCGTAGGTGGCGTTACGTTGGAATACGTTGCAGGAATGTCCTGCAAGGTATTCCAACGGTAACGCCACCTACGGCAGGCTACATAACTACAACCGGCTACACAGCCATATCACTGACTGCTGACAATTAAATATTACAATGGATTTGAACTAAATGTAGTTAATTCAACGGATAATGTCTTTTGTCAAGACCAGAGCACTGGTATTCCACCCGTACCGGAACATTTCTTGATACACAAATGAAACTATCAGTTGTAGTAGTACACTGCATAGAATTCACGTTTGATAATAGAAAATAATATGCACAGTATAGATAAAGCGATCGGTTATAATAGTAACTGCATATAATTGTAGTGCGATAATAAAAGTAGTGTAGTTGTCTGCACTGACCTCTCAGGCAAGTAAACACATAGACAGGTAGGCATGGGTAGTGTGTTGATATCAGGGAGCCTAGGTGGTGTAATGGTTAGCACACTGGCCCGGAATGTTTGAGTCCTGCTTTGGCACAATATTTCCCATTTTCATCACCCCCCTCCATGACACTGGTTGCTGTGACCATGATCCTGTTCAAGCTACATACTGTATAATTGTTGAACCTACCCTGTGTATGTATGTGTTAGTGCATTGCCTGTATGTATGTAATTGTAAGCATTACAAGACTTACAATTCCAGGGGGACGAGTGTAGTAGTCTGCACTGACCTCTCAGGCAAGTAAACACATAGACAGGTAGGCATGGGTAGTGTGTTGATATCAGGGAGCCTAGGTGGTGTGATGGTTAGCACACTGGCCCCGAATGTTTGAGTCCTGCTTTGGCGCAATATTTCCCATTTTCATCACCCCACCTCCACGACACTGGTTGTCGTGACCATGATCCTGTACAAGCTACGTACTGTATAGTTGTTGAACCTACCCTGTGTATGTATGTGTTAGTGCATTGCCTGTATGTATGTAATTGTAAGCATTACAAGACTTACAATTCCAGGGGGACGAGTGTAGTAGTCTGCACTGACCTCTCAGGCAAGTAAACACATAGACAGGTAGATGTGGGTAGTGTGTTGATATCAGGGAGCCTAGGTGGTGTAATGGTTAGCACACTGGCCCGGAATGCAAAGAAATGTGGGTTTGAGTCCCACTCTAGGCACAATATTTCCCATTTTCATCACCCCCCCCACGACAGTAGTATGCATGTACTGTGGTGAATATGTATGATATGATATTGGATGGTTCCGGAAATGCATCTCATTGATTTCAACAATGTCTGTGATTTCTTTTTTATAATCTCAGATTAACTCTTACAAAATGCAATTAATATATATGATATTGATAGTAATTGCTCAGTCAGAATCCCATTCTGATATGATATTAGATTTGTTTGTTTGTTGTTGTTTTACATCATAGCAACATCTAAGGTCATATCAGGACAGGTACCGACTTGTGACAGTACTCACTCATGGTGATTTTATAGTGCTGCCCCACTGGGAAATCAGGCCACCAGCACCATGACCCGATATCCCACTCAGTCACATTATCCTGTCACCGAGCTAACCAGCCCTTGCCCTATCCTAATAATTCCCAGCACCAGGCTAGGAAGTGACAAGTATCAATTGTTAAGTCATTGGTTTGACTCGACCGGGAACCAGACTCGCAAACTCCCGATCTTCCGCACGCTATGATATTAGATGTTGCTAGGGGATCAAACTCAAACACAGAGCAAAGCAAGTTGTGATTGGAGAAAGACAAACGTGGAAATTGGCGGCCTGGGGGATAATGCAATCACAATAACGAGAATGCCACAGTAGGATGCTCTCCAATTATAGTCTGTGCTGTTAGCTCAGTGAAAGGGAGCTAGGATTGTTTGGAGAGATGCCAATATATGGAGGAAATACCCATCTAAAAATATCCTCAGCCGAGAGATATTCCCAACGCAATGTTTGCTCTTGCATATGAGCACAAGCGCACTGGAATCTTGCCATTTGCAAACCCCTGAGAAAGAGGTTATACCCATGATACCCTATTGGGGCCTATTACAAGCGGCCCCAGATACTTGCACTGGTTCAACTCAGCGCTAGTGAAGGTGAATCACCTCACCTTGTCCTTCCTATTCCAGACATAGACAACGGTTGCTTAGCAACCCATGCACGCGTTCTACACCTCGCTTTCTATAAATACCTCGGTTCTCTTGGGAGTTGCCAGAAAGATATAGAATGCCTTCTCCATTTGGTGACAGCTCTAGTGACTGAGTAGTTCCCTTATATATATGTATAGGTCAGGTTAACTCAGGCCCTCTGTTTTCTTCAACCCTCTCCCAGTGAGTCTTTACGGACAGCGCTAGGTTTCTTTATGGAAAGGGGAGTGGGACTTGGTTCAAGCAGTAGCGTGGCCAGCAGTGTAGGTGTGGGTCATCCAATCGTACCTCTCAGTGAACACATTTGCAGTTTGGGCTATTTTCAATTCCAAACAGTGGTCCACAACTGGTTCATAAAATACTGTGGTATGTGCTGTCCTGTCTATGGGAAATTGCATATAAAAGACCCCTTGCTGCTTATCGGAAAGAGTAGCCTATGTGGTGTCAGCAGGTTTCCTCTAAAGAAACGTGTTAGAATGACCAAATGTTTGACATCCAATAGCCAATGATAACAATCCATGCACTCTAGTGGCATCGGTAAATAACAAAACTTTCCCTTTCTTTACACAAAGCAACGTAGACCGATGAAAGCATCAAATTTTCAAAAAAGAATCACTTATCTAAATTTGATCCTCCATCTCCAATCAGAGGCTTGCGTTCTTATTAAAGTTGCATAGTCTGATAGGTTTGAGTGTCTGTCAGCGTATGCCGACATATGTGATTTTGCGGCAGCACCTTGGTGTATGCTGGTGTATGCTGGTATACGCATGGTGTTCTCTGTGGCGGAGTGGTTAGAGTGTCTGACTTTTTTCTAGGTCGGACTCCTAATCTGAAGGTCGGTGGTTCGATTCCCCGTGCCCCCATCTCTGCCAATTTGGATTTCCACCGCTGTGTATAACTTACAGCGTCATCAAAGGCCAGTTGCTCTCATACCATGTCCATGTAGTGTGGGAGGTTAAAAATTCCTTGGGTCGGTAAAAGTGTAGGCTCGGGCTTTCTATCGACAAACTGTCTAATGGTGAAAACAAGCCTATTCAGGCTTATCCATGATAGGCAGTATAAATCTTCAACAACAACAACAACGCTGGTGTATGCTGGTGTACGCTGGTATATATTGGTTTACGCTGGGATATGCTTGTGTGCGCTGGTGTACACTGGTTTATGCTGATTTATGCTGGTGTATGCTGATACAAGTTATTGCGTATGTTTGACATAACTATATTCGTTAACAGCCCACTGGTGTGCGCTGAGATTAGTTATGGGTAAGTTTGGCATAAGTAGTATGTTTGACCATGTTAAAAATTCTGCCGTATGAAAGTATATGTCACATACATTGCCCTATGTTGACGCAATATGGCATAGTGTGACAGGACCTTTACATGAGTTTGAAATAAGTTTGATTTAAAATGACTAACTTAGGAGATATTTGAAGTATGAACGCACAAGCACACTTCATTTTGGCGTGCTTCCCAAAATTTAGATAAAAGGTTCGCCCGGGTGAAGGAGAACGTACTGTAAATACGGGCGAAAATAGCTTTAGTATGGAACAGGAACTAGAAACTGTGGCTCCAGTATCAAATGGCTACCCATATAGGCATAGAGTTGGTGAAATGGGCAAGAATGTAAAAGGACAAGATGGCGGCGCTAGAACGCCGTCGATTTCACTTTTAAATCTTATTAAACTAGATATTTTATTACATTTTTCAACTCAAAGGTAGCGCGGAAATAATAAGACATATGCAAAGAATAATTGATGCTTCTTAGATTGTGAAATTAGGCTCTCATTTCATTTCCCTGCTTTTTCAACCGTTTTTATATAGGGTTGGTATTCACCCGTGTTCTGCGAGTACCGGGTGAATCCTTTATCTATCCAAAACTCTGAGTTTCATAGGGTTCAGCATTAACAGTTTCAAACACATAGACTTGCTATTTACTTCTGTGCAGTAACACATGGTTAGTAAATGCACTTGTATCTAAGTTGGATATGTCAAATCAAATCTAGATGAATGTCTTAGTTTCGAAATTTTGATGCTTTCATCGGACTATATAACTATAAGTTGGAATATATTGCAGCATTTGTTAGCTCTCCACTGTAACCATGGGTACCGACTTTCCACATTTCTCTAAGGAGAAGACATACAAACTGAGGCGCCGTAAGATGTCTAAACGCAGATATCCCACGGCAGTCTAATTGCAAATAAAACTTCCCCATGTGTATTCCGAACTAATCGGGCTGGCGCTTCTATTCAAGCAACAGTTAATGAATGCAATCAACTGGCAACATGCCAGAATTACAATGTTGGTTGTTGGAGTTGTAGGTCCTGCCAACATCTAAGGTTATATCAGGATGGGTACCGACTTGTGACAGTGTGATCTCATGGCGACTTTATAGTGCTGCCTCACTGGGAGATCAGGCGCCGGGGCACCATCACCCGATATCCAATTCAGTCGCATTATCCTGACACTGATCTAATCAGCCCTTACCCTATCCTATCCATTCCGAGTGCAAGGTTAGGAAGCGACAATTACAAATGTTATTAATCATTGGTTTGACTCGACAGGGCATCAAACACCTGACTATCCGCACTGGAAGCTTGCGCTCTACGGATTTGGCTACCGCGTCCGGGGTCAGAATTTTAATGATGTGAATGAAACTATGAACTATGTTAAATGAACCACTGCAATCCTGCTTGGTATGTATGCATAATCTAACAACAATTCAACTTCGCCCTGAGCATAATGTTTCTGCACTTACTATTAAGAGATCAGCCCATTTAATATCGCTGGACCCCTTGCCTCACCAGAATTTAGTTGGTTGCTTAGGTTTTATTTGCCGGCAAGATCTCAGGTCATAACAGGACACGTACCGCCCTGGGGACAGTGCACACTCATGTTGACTTAATAGTGCTGCCACACTGGGAGACTAGACCGCAGGCACCATGACCCAATATCCCACTCAGTCACATTATCCTTAGACTGACCTAACCAGTGCTTGCCCTATCCTAATTAATGCCGAGTGCCAGGCCCGGTATCGACATGTATAAATTTAGTAAGTCATTGGTTTTAGCCAACCTGATTTCGAGCTCCTGATCTTCCGCACTCTAAGTCTGCACTCTACCGATTCGGCTAACGCGTCCGGCGCGACATAATTCCAGTATACACTAAACTCTTTCTAAATCGACTGACCATGGGCCCAACTTTAAATGGCCCATTTAGGGAGGTGGTCGGTTTTGGTAGTTTATCCCCACTCAGTCACATTATCCTGACACTGAGCCAACCAGTCCTTGCCCTATCCTAATAATGCCGAGCACCAGGCTAGGAAGTGACAAGTATCAATTTTTAAGTCATTGGTTTGGCTCGACCAGGATACAAACCCACAAAGTCATGGCTTCGGATCTTCTGATTTCCCAAAACAAGAGACGGACGCTCTACTCATTCGGCCACCCCGTCAGGTTTCTCAGCTCAGCTTTTTGGCACATTCACCCACCCCCCACACCCTCCCTCCTTTGCAACTGCATGCCCCTTCGCTGCCCTAGAGATACGCTAAGCGGGTACTGGAGGAAACCAACGTCCCAGTTCTTATTCCATGGCGGCACTCTATCAAAGTCATGTGACATCATTGAATTATTCAGCGTTCCCCTGTATGGCGACAATGGGGGATAATCTAAGCTTAATTTCCGTTACTACCAGAAGGTAGCGCCCCGGTTAGTGTCGCTAACGAAGGCGGGCGCCACTAGGTGGAGCACCAGGACTGTGAGAGTGCGGAAGTTGGCGGGTGGGGGCGGGTTGGGGTGGGGGTGGGGGTGGCTGGTGGAGAAATCTATACATTTTTCCGCGGGGCATGCAATTTCAGCTGATAGCTATGACATTCGTTATTCCCAGTGCGACCAATGGTCAGATTGCTTATGGAAATCATCTATTATACCATTTCCACAAAACATACTGTGTATCTACGTGGGTTTTTTTGTTGTTGCAAATTAATTTTATTCATATTTATTCATGTGTCTTTTCTAATTGCCATAGGACAGGATTTCCGCTCGTATATAACGCATTGCTGTATTGCTTTGCATAAATTTGTTTTAGATGACTTTTAGAGCATAATTCAAATACACATGATACAATAAATTAAATGGCATGAGGTACATAATTATAATTATGCCTGCTCTTGAGCAAGCTTTCTTTTTGTTCTTTTCTTATTCCCTTTTAAAGTATGCCGTAGTTCTTTATGACCAGATGCCCACATAATATGTAATGACGTATCTAGCAAGTAAATTGACTTGCTATACACTGGACATGGCTATTGACTGGTGGTCGTAGGAAAATGGAAACAATGAACATCGAAGAGAATAAAATGAGAGCGTAAAATGGGCATTCAAGGTTGTATTTTGCACTAGAGACTTACTTCTACTAAGCAGTTTTCGCCAGCTTTTTAAATAGGGTTTGTGTTCACCCCTGTACTGCAAGTATGGGGTGAATCTTTTATCTAAGAGGGGGTGATCATTGTATATTTACTGTTTATTTATTTGTTGGGGTTTAACGTCCTAGCAACCCATATGGTCATATCAGGAAGGGGTACTGGTGAGAGAGCTGCTATTCGCAGATGACAGTGCACTGGTTGCCAACTCTGCTGACGAGATCCAGAAAATGGTGGACGCTTTTTCCGATGCATCAAAGAAGCTTGGCTGAAGATTAACATCAAGAAAACGGAGGTGCTGTTCCAACCCAACTCTACAAGACCCCATAGAGGAGGATATCATGGTTGACAGAAATAAGCTGAACTCTGTTCCGGAATTCACCTACCTCGGAAGCACTATATCAAGTGATGGATGCATTGAGGCTGAAATACAGAGGAGGATGGCCAAGGCTAGCACATCTTTTGGTTGACTACGCCAGAGACTTCTCGCCCACCGCAATCACAGGAAGAAACCTACAATGCACACTAGGAAATCAAACACTGGAAAGTGTAAATCACTACAAATACCTAGGCCTAGAACTAGATACCCAGCTAACCTACAATCTGTGTGTAACACAAATCATACAAAAAGTAAATCACAAACTATGGCTATTTGCTAAACTAAGAAACTATATGACACAAGATATGTCAATAACAATCTTCAAAGGCATCGTACTCCCCTACTTTGAGTATGGGGATGTAATCTACATGGGTGCTAAAAAAGAGCTACTCAAAAAATGTCAGATACTACAAGATAGGGCCCTGAAAATCTGCCTGAAAGTAGACAAACTACACCCCACTTATGACCTACACCAAAGAACTAAAGTAAAGCTACTAGAAAACAGAAGGATAATCCACCTAAAAAGTTTAGCATATGGATATAGCCAAGACATTAAGCGTCTAACACAACCACTAAGGGACACCAGAGTAAGCAAGGCACCACAACTAAGTCAGACCAGAAGCCAGATCAAAGCCCATGAAAGGAGCACACTGGAAATGGCCACCAAGGCATGGAATCCGCAAACGGTGAAAGAAAGACAAATCCCTGACCTAAAAACGAACAAAATATCTGTGCAAAATAAAAACTGGGAACCCCAACTGAACTGCACCACAAGGGGGCAGGTGATATGCCACAAGGGGGCAGGATAACCGGAAATATAAAAGCCAAATAACATATCCAACAACAATATAAATCAAATCAAATTCAAACAAACATAACTCAACCACCTATTACGTACAGGCCTATGGACATGTAAATAAAATAGGCTAGTATAGAATTAAGTAGAAAAAGCGGGAAAACTCTTCCCAAGAAAACCCCCAAAAAACTAAGATAGGCTACTGAACATACCAACAGACTATCTATCTGCTACTGAAATGCAGACAATCAAATAACTTATCAGCAGCTACTGTTTGATAAGACAACACCAACACTACAGCTGGCCAGCATTGAAAACAAACCTGGGTACCTGGGCTTACATGCTATAGACAGTATAAATACAGCCTGAATAACAAATTTAAAAAAAAAAAGACTCTGGAACAACCACCATGTGTCCATGCGGGTCAAAGGCAAGATCTACCATGCAATCATGATATCCACCCTACTATACGGAGCTGAGGCCTGGACAGTCTACAGATGACAGGTGAAAAAGGTGCATGATGCAACATCTGCGTTCAATCATGAGTCTAACCTGGAAGGACAAAGTGACAAATAAGGAAATACTCGAACAGACAGGGATGCCCTGTATGGAAGATCTTCTGGCGGACTGGAAATCTCATGATGATGTCATCCGACAGCCTGCCAAAGCAGATCCTCTACTCTCAACTGGCTTCTGGTTACAGAAAGAGCAGGCACCCTCGTTTCCGGATCAAGGATACTATCAAGAGAAACCTGAAGCTGAGAGACATTAAGACCAACTCATGAACATCAGTCTCACAGCAGAGAGCAAAATGGAGATCGACAGTCAAGTACAAAAGCAGTCTTTGTCACATCGCCACCGACAGCATACTGATGATGAGCGACTTACTTACAACATTACTTCTCCCCACTTCCATCATAGATCAGATTTGTTGGTCAGACTCCTGTAGTGCATTCTGCAGAAGGAACTGCTACCCAGAACAATAGTTTTTCCCACTAATTTGAAAAGGTGGTTGATGGTGGAAATGATCTCTTAGCTCAGTGCAGAGTTCATGTAACTGTGGAAGGGAGTCTGTGAGAGAGAACTGTGCCGCGGAGCTGGCACTTCATATTTAATGGTTAGATAATAAGTGGTAATGCTTAAATTGTGTCTATAGTTTTCGTATTCAAAATTGCATTACTGCAATCTTTACTGAATAAACATGCGACAATGTTATAAATAGCTATGCTTTGCTGTTTAGTGCATGATATTAGGAGTTAGGCCAAAAGCTGGGCATAGTTACTGCTGGTATGAAAACATGGTTGAGCGCTTCGATATCAGCTGTGGCAATTGCCCCCCTGCCGTGTGGTATCACATAGATAACTGTCAATATGCATGAAATAAGATGTATAAAATATATTCTTCGATATTCAGAGAATGTACATTGCTTACTTGATAAGCGGGTTATGACTCGCTCCTATAACCCCATTCCTATGCATACATCAGTTAGCACAGGGCGACAATTTCCCTTAAAACATGAAACAAGATACCAGCCACTGAATGATCTCGATTACAGCTGCATATCACGATGATACATCAAATCTTCAAAACACAAAACTATTATCTACATTTGATTCTCCACATCTAGCTTAGATCATCATCATCATCATCATGCTGTCGGTCGCGATGCAACAAAGACTGCTTTCATTACTTGACTGCTGCTCTCCATTTCTACATTTCATGAAAGCTGCCTGCAAAAGTGTTGAAGTGCTGCTGGCTTTTGCAAGTTACCAGTGGCACTCTCTCGGGAAGCAAATAGAGGTTTCACACTGGCAAGAACATGTCAAGACAGGCGCACAACTATTTGTCCCTGTAGTGGCTGGTCGGGAGATGTTGGGAGTTCCATACATCAATCGCCCTTAATGCTGCCACAGTGACATGGTTTTCTGTTTAGGGTTTGCTCCCTTAGCCTTCGGTTCTGTCAACTTAGATATTAAAGCACTTATTAAAAATTGTGTTGCCAACACTGAGACAATTTAATAGAACCTGTTCCTGCTGAAGCCTCTGGTGACACAGTTTTGGCGTGCTTGCCAAAACTAATTTAACATGTTCGCACTTCAAATATCTCAAAACCTTGCCATTTACTATAAAAGTTCATTATATTTATCCCAGAAAAATACTGAGACAATTTAATAGAACCTGTTCCTGCTGAAGCCACCGGTGTCAGAGTTTTGGCGTGCTTACCAACACTAATTTGACATATTCACACCTCGAATATCTCAAAACCTAGTCATTTAATATCAAAGTTACTTCAAACTAAAAAAGGAAGATAGATTAAAACAACCGATTCAATATATATAGAAAAATTGCACAAACTCAAAACCATCGGCCTATGCAACTTTAGTCTCCATGATTTCATGCATAACTCTTCAAATATAGCAGGCTATATCAGATAGGTATTTGAGCAATATTCCCAGCATTTCAGAAGGTATTTGAGCAATATTTCCAGCATTTCAGATCACAAATTCACCTGTTTATGTCCCAGCTTCCCGACACCTTTAACTACGCAGTTGCTTAGCTGCGCTGCAACCGGGGTGCAGGAGGAACTACTTCACTCGTAAAATGGTGTATTTAACGCTGTTCAACCAGCATTCTATTTCTGCAGGGAACAAATAACCCATGATGCTGCTTCATGTATACGGGGCGCATGCGCAGCCCTTCATGAGCATGCACATCCGGGGATATGTGTCAGGTACTCGGTAATGCCTCACATCAGATCTCCATACCCGATATAGCACACCTCCCACCGAATCCCTCACCCACACCCGCACCCACAACCACACCCACACCCACACCCAGCCACATCCACACCCACACTCACCCACACACACACCCACACTCATACCCCTTCCCACACCCACACCCACACCCACACCCACACTTATACCCCTTCCCACCCCCACCCCCACACCCGTACCCACACCCACATCTACACCCACACCCAGCCACATCCACACCCACACTCACACACTCACCCACCCACACACCCACACTCATACCCCTTCCCACACCCAAACCCACACCCACACCCACACCCATACCCACACTCATACCCATACCCACACCCACAACCACACCCACACCCACACCCACACTCACACCCACCCCCACCCCCACCCCCACACCCACACCAACACCTACACCCACACCCTCACCCACACCCACACCCACACTCATTCCCACACCCACACCCACACCCACACCCGACCATCTGGCGAGCATTCACCACGCCCATGTATACATCAACCAGCGGAAGTGAGTAGGTCCTGTTATGTGCACAATCCATCCACCGGGTACCAATGCATGGCATCCTATTGAGGGCGTAGCTTGCATTAAGGCTGCATAGTCCGATGAAAACATCACATTTTCAAAACCAAAACAATGATCTAAATGTTATTCTACATATCTGACTTATATACCGGTGCACTTCTTATTAAGCGTCTGTAAAGTCACAAAAGGGAATATTGAGGCACTTGAATAGAACATGTTACTGCAGAATGCTATAATGTCAGAGTTTGGCACGCTTGCCTACATTAATTATAGAATTTTTGTACTTCAAATATCTCCAGAGTTAGCCATTTATAAATAAAAGTGACTTCAATCTAAATTAAGGTAGATACAAACAATCAAGCTGATGTATCGATCTCAGAAAATGTCAGAAACTCAAAACAATTGTGAAAAAGAACGGGCAGGAAGACGGCAGGAAGGTGAGTGCCTGAGGAGGGCCGCCGGCGGCCTTATAAGGGAGGGAAGGGGACGGCGGCGGCAGGAGGTGCGAATGCTGGCAGTCCGGGGGGAGGGTGAGAGGTGGCGAGCAGCGGGGGTCGCGCGAGGCGTGAGCAGCGCGGACAAAGGCGAGTGGCGGGGGAGGGGGGGGAGTGAGCGCCGGCGGCCTGAGGTGAGAAGCAGCGCGACACGCGGGGCGGGGGAGGGTCTCTTCCTTCCCTCGCATCAAACGTAATGCTTCGCATTACGACCGATGCGCGAGAAGGAAGAAAGCAAGGCGGGGGTGGGAAAAAGAGACGTTTATTCACGCCTCTCAGACAAACAGAGCAAACAAAGTATCAAATGAGGTAGATAATAAGATGATAAAAAGGTACAATGTGTGTAAGATAATAAAAGGTAGAATGTATCAAAGGTCATCAGAGTTCAGGTGGTATCAATGTCAATGGCCTGAGGGGGGTGCCGAGGAGCCCTCCACCAAGACGGCGGAGAGGGCTCGAGGGGCGCCCGAGGGTGCGAGGCGGGGCACGTAGGCGTGCACCGCCGCCGAGGTCCAGGTGCCTTGAGCCATAATGTCGGTGATAGGGACCCCGGCGCGCTGGCAAGCCTGGGCGGCCCCCCGCCGGAGGCTGTGAAGGGTGGAAGTCCTCGGGCCGCGGCACCCCTTGCGCGGCGAGGGCCCCTCGCAGCAGCGCGGTGAGGGAGCGCGGGTCGAGAGGCCGGCCGGAGGGCATCATGAACGCGGGTGCGTCCGGAGGAGCAGGGCAGAGGGCGGTGGCTCCGAGCCAGGCCGCGACGGGACAGAGGGTGGAGCCCGGGATGGCCGGGACGAAGAGGGCGACCGCGCCCGAGGGGCTTGAGATAGTCTTTGAACTTCTGATGTGCAGGCGGAGGCCCCCGGGCGCGGGGCGGACATCGTCGCGGGTCAGGGTGTGGGGACCGCCCCAACCCTCGGGACTTGGGGCCAGCAGATTAGACTGGCGCAGCATCCCGAAGTACCCGAGGAGGAGGGCGGCCCGAGGGACGAGGGAGGCGGCCCCTGCACGGGCGAGGTGGTTTACGACGAGCGTGAGCTGCTGGCGGGGAGAGGGGCGGCGCCTGCCGCTGGACGTGGTGTGAGGCCCGTTCCCCACCTCGGCAGACGTCCTTGGGCAGGCGGGCGTCGAAGCCCGAGGTGAGGCCCCCGGCGCCCTCGATCCAGGAGCGGGCGCCCGAGACGGAGTTCTTCACGGAGGCGGGGGGCGAGCCCGCGGAGGAAGGAGGGCGGCGGTGAAAGGCGGCAACGTCGTAGGGCGTGGGCGCGAGGGGGTCCACACCTCGGGCCCACCGCGAAGGCGACGAAAATCCTCGGCCTGGCGACGACGGTTCCTCCAGGTCGCCGGGGCGAGGGAGGGCGGCGCGGAAGCGGGAGACGGCTGCTACCTCCTCGGGGGGAAAACCTAAAGGCCGGGGGTAGAAGGGGAAAGCGTCATGGGTGATGCTGGTGGGGAGAAGCCCGAGGCGGGCCACCTCGCGGCGGGCTGTCGCCTCCCAGGGGCCTGGTAGGTGGGCGCGGCTGAGGGCATCGGCGAGGAGGAGGTCCGCCCCGGGCTTGTGAATGATGCGTAGGTCGAAGGAGCCCGTGGCCGCGATCAGCCAGAGCTCCCGCGCGCATGTCCCGAGGGTGGCGTCTCGGGCGCGCCCCGACTCGAGCGCGAGGGCGGAGGCCATGTTGTCAGTGTTGACCATGACCGTGGCCCCTGCCGCGTCCCCGGGCAAGAGGGCGCGAAGGGCCACGACGAGGTTGACCGCCTCGAGCTCATGGATGGTCGGGAAACGCGCCCGGAAAGCCTTGGAGTACCCTCGGGCGTAGTAATGGGTCGGGGAGAAGGCCCCACCCCCGGTAAGGCAGGAGTCGCACTCAATCACCCAACGACGGACCTCGGGAGCGCGGAGGAGGTGGAGACCGTTAGAGATGCGTCCGTAGGCGGCAAACCATTTCAGGTCCCGGAGGGCGTCGTCGGTGAGGGTGAGGGTTGGGGCCCCGCGGCAGCTGCGCAGCGCCCCGAGGAGCCGGGCCATGAATTTCCGGCCGGGGAGTACGCAGCTGCTCACGTGGTTTAGGCGCCCCAGGAGACTCTGGAGCTCCTGCTTCCCGAGGGTGGGGCGCGGGCGACGCGGGCCTCGCAATCGTCGACGAGGGCCTGGATCTTTTCGGGGGCGACCCGGATGGTCATGGCCTCGCTGTCGAGGGCAAAAGCCGAGCCAGAGGAGGCGGACAGCGGGCGGGTGACACTTTCCGGGCGCCACGTCGAGGCCGAGGGCTGTGGTGAGGGCGAGGAAGGCGTCAAAGGCCTTGCAGGCCCTCAGGTACGAGCCCTCGCAGCCGATGAAGTCATCGACGTACACGAGGGCGTGGAACCCCTCGCGCCGAAGGATCCAGGCCACCGCCGAGGTGACGCGGACGCAGGCCGCGCCCGAGGAGCGGCAGCCGAAGGGGAGGGCGAGGTCGATGTAGGTGGCCCCGTCCAGGGCTATCCCGAAGAGGGGGCAGGAGAGGGGGTCGGCCCGGAGCTGCCGGTAGGCCCGGGATATGTCCGCCGACCAGGCGTAGGCCCCTACGCCCTCGGATATGAGGCGGCCGGCCCACGTCGGCGACGGACGGGAGGCTGTAGGTATGGGGCTCCCCGAGGTATTCGCGTCGGGGGATGCCGGAGTTGACGCTGGCACCTCGGGGGTAAGAGAGATCCACGATGACCCGCCTCTTACCAGGGTCGGACTTGGGGCGGGTCATCATGGGCGAGACCTGGGTCCAGGGGGAGAAGGGAGGAACGTGGAAGGGGCCGATGAGGGCGCCGAGGGCCAGCTCTGTTTTAATGAAGGCCTGGATGTGAGGGAGGCATTCCGGAGGCTCACGGTGGTTGGTGAATGAAGGGCGGGGGAGGGTAGGGGCAGAGTAATTTGCGGGGAAACCGAACTCGAGGAGGTCCAGGACGGCGTGGTCGGGGTAGTCTCGGAGGCGGGACCGCCAGGCAGGGATGTTGAGGCCTGAGGGGAGGGGGATGCGGGCGGCCAAAAAATTAGGGAGGCCCGCTTCCCGGAGGGCGGTGTAGGTGTGGCGGAGGGGCAGGGTAGCGCTCCCACGCCTCGCCGGAGGTGTGGGGCCAGGAGGCGAGTATGGTGGGCCGGTACAGGGGGGGGGGGGGGGCCGCAGGTGGGTGCTGCGGGGAGGGTGGCTTGGAGGACGGGGTCGATGACATCGACGGTGGGCTCGTCTAAGGAGGGAGGGTGGAGGTGGTTGTGGGGGCGGGGGGAGGGTGAGGAGGTGCGGCGGGGGGGCGGGCGAGAGGGGGGCGGCGAAGGCCTGGGCGGTAGGGGGGGGGTCAGGGGGGTCAGGGGGCGGGTCGTGGGGGGGGGGAGAGGAAGGCGGTGTGTCGCCAGGGTCGAGGTGATCTTCAGGGCCGGGGTTGATCGGCGGCTGGGGGCCGGGGCGGCGGGGGGGAGCCTTACTGAGGGGGCGCTGAGGCCCGGGGAGAGGGTGGTCGCCGGAGGGTACGGCTTTCCCGAGGCGGCGGTCAGGCCGCGCCCCGGGAGGCGGAGAACTGCTGGGATTGGCGGTGGGAGCCTTGTTGAGGGGGCGCTGGGGCCCGTGAGGAGGGTGGCTGCCGGTGGGCTTGGCGGCTCCGGGGCGGCGGACTGGCCGCGCCTCGGGAAAGAGGTGACTGAGGTGGCTGGTGTCGGGATGGCGGGAGCATGGTCGGGGGGGGCGGCGTCGTGGTTAGTGGGCCGGTTAGGGGCCTCCGGGCCGGGCTGGAGGTACCGGCTCTTCAAAAATCCGGGGAGGGCGGGGCCGCCGTGCGGGCACGCTTCGCCAAGCATGCCTCCTCGCTGTGTACGGTTAACATTTTCCGTACGTTTGCGCAGTAGGCACAAGCGTGGCGCATCCTGGTAGCCCCTTGGCCATGAACCTCCCCCGGGGCGGCCCGGGGTGCATGAGGTGGGGTCCCGATTCCACGCGTAACACAAGGGCCCGTGGGTCTCCCTAGAGTAAGCTACCCGGGTGTCGGTGTGGGCGCGGGGCTGGGGCTGGGGCCGGGGCTTGGCAGGGTCGAGTGGTCGTGGCTGGGCGGCGGCAGGCTGGGCGGGCGTGGCCAGGGACTCTAGCCTAAGGAGGTTGATGGCCACTGGGTCGTGCCACCCGTGGGGGAGGGTCCCGTCCGCGATGGCAGTAAACACACTCTCTGAGTACCCGGCGGACGGTATCCCACGGGTAAATCAGGTTGTCGCGGCACACCGCGAGGAGGTGGTGGTGGAGTCCCTTGGTGGAGTGGGAGGGGAAGTCGGGGTGGTCCAGGAGGGTGAGGATGGCTAAGACGTATTCCTCCCTCGTAGCTTCCCCTCGTTTCACCGACTTCCTCTCTGCCCCCCCGTTTCACGAGGTCAGAGGGGAACACATAGTTGGCAGGAATACCTTGTCGCCTCGTGGAGTGACGGGCCTCGGCGGAGGCCAGTATTTCCCGGACAGCGTCGGCCGCCGGAAGAGGGGCTGTGCCGGGTGAAGTCCTCCTGGTAGGCCGGGGAGGTGGCGTGCGGGGCCTGGGAGTCGAGGTGGTGGTAGCGCTCGTATTCCGGGTGGGCCTCCCCGGGCAGGGTCGCATGAGGCGGCGGCGGCGGGCGCTCCGTGGTGGTGCTGCGCGCGCCCGAGGCGTAGGGGCTGCTTGCTGTCTTGATGCGGGGCGTCGGGCGCTCTGGTACGGGGCGAGCTTCCCCGAGGGCGAGGGCGTCGATCCGGGCGTGGATGTCCGCCGTGGCCTGGCGTGCGTCGGCCGCGGACTGCCGCGCGTCGGCTGCGGACTGTCGCTGGTCGAGCTGTATCCGCTGCATCGCCTCCAGTAGGGCTGAGATCTCGGAGCCCGAGCCGCGGTCCGAGGGTGCCTCGGGCGTTGCCGGGGCGGAGACCGGTGACTCCTCCCGGCGCGGCGTCGCGGCAGGCCCCGGTGTCCGAGGGGCAGCCCGGGAGCTCTTCCGTCCACGGCCCTTTCCTTGAGGCATTTTCTGTGTTTGGAGTTGGGCAGCGGTCCGAGGTGGAAAGCTGTCCGAGGTGGAAAGTCCAAATGTAGAAAAAGAACGGGCAGGAAGACGGCAGGAAGGTGAGTGCCTGAGGAGGGCCGCCGGCGGCCTTATAAGGGAGGGAAGGGGACGGCGGCGGCAGGAGGTGCGAATGCTGGCAGGCCGGGGGGAGGGTGAGAGGTGGCGAGCAGCGGGGGTCGCGCGAGGCGTGAGCAGCGCGGACAAAGGCGAGTGGCGGGGGAGGGGGGGGAGTGAGCGCCGGCGGCCTGAGGTGAGAAGCAGCGCGACACGCGGGGCGGGGGAGGGTCTCTTCCTTCCCTCGCATCAAACGTAATGCTTCGCATTACGACCAATGTAGACAGCAGTGTCGGCTATTTGACATTGCTTCAATATAAACACAGCCATATTTATTTTGCCAACCAGCCACTCACTACACTACACTACAAACAGGCGTGAAATCTACGATGTAAACAACAACACTCAGCGCGTCTACAGAACTGTTGCTCCTTTCTCCAACAGTCGGCGCTGCGGCATTACTAGCCCAGGAGGACACAGCGTAGTGGAATGAAGAAGGCCAATTGTCGTCCGCAATTGACAATTTCCGGTCCTTAATCAACGGAGGCAATACAAAACATAACACCTTCCGAACTAGCTCAGTTACGGCAGTGAGGCATCCATCTCGAAACTCAACCCGGACACCACACTGAACCACTCCCACCTTCAACACGTCAATGCCCATGTTATCCTATTACATGCTCCCCATCTCCCCCACCCCACCCCACCTCCACGACCCTCCTAACCCCATCAACCTCGTCTCACTAGTCCACCTTGATATCCTTCCCATTATTGGTGTTCCTCTAACACCTCTTTCACCGCCTGCCCCCTACTCTGCTCCCGGTACCCGGCCGCCCCGTTTCCGGCGCTCCACTCCCCGGGGCCGCCCTGTTCCCGGCCCCCGGTACCCGGCTGCCCGGCTGCCCGGCTGCCCGGCCATCCCGCCCCCGTTGATCTACTCCCTGGGGTTGACCCAGGTGCCGCCGGCCCAGCCTCCTACCCCACTCCTGGCCCCGTACCTGGCCAACCGGCCACCCTGCCACTCCGGGCCACCCCCGGCCACCCCCGGCCACCCCCGGCCACCCCCGGCCACCCCCGGCCACCCCCGGCCACCCCCGGCCACCCCCGGCCACCCCCGGCCACCCCCGGCCATCCCCGGCCACCCACGGCCACCCCCGGCCACCCCGGCCACCCCCGGCCACCCCGGCCACCCGGCCACCCCCGGCCACCCCGGCCACCCCGGCCACCCCCGGCCACGCCCGGCCACCGCACCCCCGGCCACCCCCGGCCTCCCCCGGCCTCCCCCGGCCTCCCCCGCCCCCGCCTCCCCCGGCCACCCCCGGCCACCCCCGGCCATCCCGGCCACTCCGGCAACCCCCGGCCACCCCCGGCCACCCCCGGCCATCCCCGGCCACACACGGCCAACCCCGGCCGCCTCCGGCCACCCTCGGCCACCTCCGGCCACCCCCGGCCACCCCCGGCCACCTCCGGCCACCCCCGGCCACCCCCGGCCACCCCCGGCCACCCCCGGCCACCCCGGCCACCCCCGGCCACCCCGGCCACCCCCGGCCACCCCGGCCACCCCCGGCCACCCCCGGCCACCCCCGGCCACCCCCGGCCACCCCCGGCCACCCCCGGCCACCCCCCGGCCACCCCCGGCCACCCCGGCCACCCCGCCACCGTCGCTCCACACCCCCGCGGTTTGTCCCCGGTTACCCCGCCCCGTTGCCCCAACCCTGCTCCCGGCCACCCGGCCACCTCGTCCCCGTTGCTTCACACCCCGGGTTTTGTCACCGGTGCCCCGCCCCTGGCCCCGGCCCACCCTGCCCCTGCCCCTGCCCCTGCCCCTGCCCCTGCCCCTGCCCCTGCCCCTGCCCCTGCCCCTGCCCCGACATATCCGCCCACGGTCCTTCCAGCTTTCCCCCTCCACCGGCACTCGCTCTCCCGTCCCGCCGTCCATAAATCTGTCAGTATCTCCGCTGCCAAGGCGCTCAGCCAAACTGCCGTCCCCACCCCGCCCCCCCACCCCGTTTCCCCACAACCCTCCCACCACAACCTCTACTTCCGGCCACCCCACCCACCCTCCCACCCCTACACCGTCGCCGTCCCGGAACAAGCTCCACGGCAAGTACACGCCCCAAGCACGCTCGTAGAGAGGTGTGGAATTTCACTACGTAGGACGCATGGAGAGTGTTTTACCAAAGAATGCTTGGAGATTGTTTACAAAGTAACCCGAACTTGCTGAGTATATTACCAGACGGGATGTCCGAAGTGACTGGCCTCGCCATGCGTGAGGTCGTGGGTTCAAATCTCCACAGGATCAAACCAATGCCCTGAACAATGTATACGTGTTACTGCCTACTATACCTACGTCCTTGACTGGGATAAGACAATGACTGCTTTGTGGATCATTAGGATAATGTGTGTGTGTTTATTGAAATGTTACATCCTGCCAACATATATATGGTCATATCAGGGCGGGTACCGACTTGTGACAGTGCACAATCATGGCGGTTTTATAGTCCTGCGTTATTGGGAGACCAGACCGGGTGCACAGTGCCTTGATATCCCACCTAGTTACATTATCCTGATACTGAGCTAACCAATATTTGTCCATCCTAGTGCCAGGCTATGTAGCGACAAGTATCAATATTATAAGTCATCGGTTTGACTCGATATGGATTTGAACTTCCGACCTTCCACACATGAACCCTGCGCTGCCCGATTATGTCACAGCCCATCGTTAAGGATACTGTCACTGAGTGGGATAACGGGTAATAGTGCCGGCGACCTGGTCTTCCAGTGAAGCAACACTATAAAGTTCCCATCAGTGCATACTGTCACCAGTTTGTAGCAATCTGGACATGATGTTAGATGTTGCAAGGCCGCAAAACCCGCACTAAGCAAAATTGACTCCATTTGTGTAGCCGTGGCTTTCTTTGTGACTTTATTTTTCTGACGTACGACTCATATATCGTGTGTGTAACCTCACTGCGTGCTTGTCAAATTTCCTGCAGTTTGTTCCGGGGATTGCTCCTCATGAAATAAACATTTTATGTTTTGTTTTTCTTGACGATTTATACTGCCTATCATATATAAGTCTGAATAGCTTGTTTTCAACATTAGACTGTTTGTTGATAGAAAACATGAGCCTACACTTTTACCGATCCAAGGGATTTTTAACCTCCCACACCACATAGACATGGTATGAGAGAAACCGGCCTTTGATGATGCTGTAATGTATATGCAGCAGTGGAAATCCAAATTGGCAGAGGTGGGGGAATGGGGGGGAACGGGAATTCAAACCACTGACCTTCAGATTAGGAGTCCAACCTAGAAAAAAGTCAGACACTCTAACCACTCTGCCACAGAGAATACCATAACACACCAAGCTAAAGAAGCTAACCTCAACAAAGGATAGACTCAATCAAGATGGTCAAGCTGGAACGGAACCAATTCCCGTGTTCAATGCGGCAGGTCGTGGGTTCGAAATCCCCGCTGAGTTCAAGCTAAATCTTCTGACAAAATGTGATGCGTTGTAAAGTCGTCGTCTGGCAGCTGTAGTTGTGTAGGCAGGCTAATAGGAAATCAATACAGGCAAGAAGAGAAAAGCAGAGTATAAAGAGTGAAAGAAGAGTGAGTAAAGTGAGAGCTTGTACCCTCAGGTTTATTATTATATAGTGGTACATGGATCTGGTATGGTATACCACCTGACCATCCTCTCCAATGAACAACAAGCATTTCTAGGTCCACCAATGAACAGTAAGCATTCTTGTGTCACCATGGCTAATGTGATCTACCCACCACTACCATGCCTTGTGGCTCTTGGCCTGCAGCTCCCTTGTGGTGTGTGTGTGGTGATCCAGGACTAACAGTTGGGGGGGAGGGGGCAGTGAGTATAGCTCTTGAGCCCCTTCCACACTAACAATAGTGCCCCTCTCAAACTGTCTATATACTAAACAATGACTATGAACCACAAGTAAAGAGTCACCAGCAACTACATAAATGAATTCATGCACCTGGCCCTATACATCATTTACCTTTATAGACCATTTGTAATCCTTTATAAACCAGTTCACATTCCCCAACAATGCGTTTTATCAGAATATTTTACAGCATGTTGGTATTGAGCATGGAGCGTTGATAATGCAATGAAGGGATCAGCTCTGGTTGGTGCAGTATTTATAATACATGTAATATTACTGATCGGATATTGGGTTGGTTGGTTGTTGGAGTTTTAAGTCCTGGCAACATTTAATGTCATACCAGGATGGGTGCCGACTTGTGACATTCCACACTACACTCATGGCAACTTTATAGTGCTGCTCCACTGGGAAATCACACCCCTGGCACCATGACGCAGTCTGGTTCCCGTTTTCGTGTTCAATTAGGCCGGGAATTTTGCTATTAAATAAAAGAACGGACGGCCGTTGTGCCAGTGCGAGATACTCAATTCAAATAATTACTAGCCTATATAGCCATCCAATGCGTGTAATGTTTAATCATATAAGATATGGACAAATCAGATTAGAATTTACCCCGTCCTGTGTGTTGAACATTGCCAGTGACTCCTCTCATATTTAACCCCAAAACCAAATTATATAATGCATCGCTATTTCAGATCAGGCTCACTCACGACTGGTTTGTTTGTTTGTTGTTGTTTTACGTCCTAGCAACATCTAAGGTCATATCAGGACGGGCTCACGACTGGTAAACCCTCCTTATGAATGCTTAATGCAATAACATTTAAAAAACCGACAGATATTGCATAACAACTAATTATGTAATACATTTCAGACTAGGATTACTCATGTGGGTTGGATTTGTCGGTGTGTGGTTGTTTTATATCCTAGCAACAACTAAGGCACTGACTTCAGGATGGGTACCGACTTGTGACCGCGCACACCCATTTTGACCTTATAGTGCTGCCCCACTTGGAGACTAGGCTACTAGCTCAATGACCTGATATCCCACACATCACATTTTCCTGATACTGTGCTAACCAGTCCTTGTCATATCCAATTAATGCCGGGCACCAGGCTTAACGGGGCTGCCCTCTATGGAAGATCTTCTGATCAAAAAGAATCTCCGGTGGACTGGACACCTCATTATGATGTCATCAGACAGGCTACCAAAGCAGATCCTCTATTCTCAACTGTCTTCTGGTTACAGAAAGAGAGGGCGCCCTCGTCTCCGGTTCAAGGATACCATCAAGAGAAACCTGAAGCTGAGAGACATTAAGACCGACTCATGGACATCACTCTCACAGCAGAGAGCTAAATGTTGAGCGGCAGTCAAGTAATGAAAGCAGTTTTTTTCCCTCGCTACCGACAGCATGATGATGATGATGACCAGGCTTAATAGCGACATGTATCAATTGTATAAGTCATTGGGATGTCAAACTCCCGACCTTCCGGAGGGGAAGCCTTTGTTCTACCAATTCAGCCACCACGTCTTGTGCTGTCTGTTCGATACTCCTTATGAACTCTTTTAATGGTAACATATCCAAATGTGACACACATTAAATAACATGAGTTCATCCGCTGATGACTCCTCAGTGAGGTTTGAGATAGAGTCCACTGTCCTAGCAACAACACGTCATAAGCAACCGCAGCCTCGTCTACACGCTATATATATAACAAATTGCAGACTCCTGAAACTCACCCCGGTAAACATCAATGAAGTGAACGTCCTTCATCAAGATAACGAGGGAGATGAGTCAATTAACCGATGATCAATATACACACACACATATATATATATATGCATATATATATACATATATATATACGCATATATATATATATATGATAATAGAGACAATTAGGGGGACCAAATGGGACGGAAGAATGAGTTCAGCGTCCATCTCCCATTTTGGTAGATCATGTGATTCTTACCTACGACTACGACTTCGAATCCTAGCTGCATCAAACCAATGATTCAAACATTGATACTAGTCGCTTCCTAGCCAGACGCTCGGCATTATTTGGATAGAGCAATGACTGGTTGGGTCAGTGTCAGGATAATATGACTGAGTGGGATATGAGCTTATAGTGCTGGGGGGGGGGGGGCTGGTCTCCTAGTGGGGCAGCACTATAAAGTTGCCATGACTGCGCACTCTCGCAAGTTAGTACCAATCCGGATGTTAGTGCCTTAGTTGTGGCCAGGATGCAAAACCCCAACAACCAATCTACATTAGCGTGCGGGCCACTCAGAATGTAATGACGTCATCCTCTGGTTGTAAGTAGGGTGAAGCGGGTTTGGTGGCGGTCACGTGGGCGTCTCAGCGAGATCTCGCGTGTTCCTACACAATCCACGAGAGTACTACAAGGTTTGACCCGCCGCCTCCTTCCCCAACGACAGGCACTGGTCTCATTGGGTCACAACTCTCGCCGTATAGTTGGCAAACTCCCTGTGATTCCGGTTGTTTGATTTAATGCTCCACTTTCGAGAAGTATATATATATATATATATATATATATATATATATATATATATAGATATGCTTGTCAGGGAATATGTCCAAGATAAGAATGTTACCTATTACAATTAGAGATTTTCAGCTGGTACAATAAGAGATTGTCATCTGGTACAATCAATGATTGTCTCCTGGTACAATCAGAAATCTCCGAATCCATCAGTAGAGTCTCCGATCAGATTTGTTTAACTCATAGTCTCTGATTGGAGGATGTGCAAGAGGAGGTTATCCAATTACCGGGTCTCCGAGTGGAGAGTCTCTGATTGGAGGGTCTTCCATTTAAGAGTCTCTGATTGCAGAGTGTCTGAATGGAGAGTGTCTGACTGGATAGTCTACGATTGGAGAGACTCTGATTGGAGGGATTGCGACTGGAGAGTATACAAATACCCGATCACCGATTGGAGAGTCTCTGCTTCGAGGGTATACGATTTGAGAGTCTCTGATTGACTCAGTCCTTACAGACAACAATAAGTGAAAAATGCTCTTCAAGTATCTTACATAAGTGTTGTTAAATAAATTGCATGATTCAACTTCCCACAGCAAGGAGTGCAGGCGTTAGTTGCAAATAACCACCTTTGATCTTCGTACAAAGCAAACCTTTCTACGAAGTGTTCAATCTGAGGATCTACGTAGATATTACTAGGACATCCGGTAATTTGGATCAAACCTCTGGAAGTGTTTCTGTTTTGACAATAGTATGTTTTCATGCAATCATGGATTATGAATCTTCACTTCACAATTAACTAAATATTCTGTTTTAGTGTGGCCAATCAATACAGTATATGACAGGCCGTATACTGCTGGTTCCCCAGGGTCTGTGTTCCTAAGCGCATGCAGAAGGAACGATGACAAGAAGAAACATATAGCGCTGTGGCGCTGTGGCGCTGTGGCGCTGTGGCGCTGTGGCGCTGTGGCGCTGTGGCGCTGTGGCGCTGTGGCGCTGTGGCGCTGTGGCGCTGTGGCGCTGTGGCGCTGTGGCGCTGTGGCGCTGTGGCGCTGTGGCGCTGTGGCGCTGTGGCGCTGTGGCGCTGTGGCGCTGTGGCGCTGTGGCGCTGTGGCGCTGTGGCGCTGTGGCGCTGTGGCGCTGTGGCGCTGTGGCGCTGTGGCGCTTGTGGCGCTGTGGCGCTGTGGCGCTGTGGCGCTGTGGCGCTGTGGCGCTGTGGCGCTGTGGCGCTGTGGCGCTGTGGCGCTGTGGCGCTGTGGCGCTGTGGCGCTGTGGGCGCTGTGGCGCTGTGGCGCTGTGGCGCTGTGGCGCTGTGGCGCTGTGGCGCTGTGGCGCTGTGGCGCTGTGGCGCTGTGGCGCTGTGGCGCTTGTGGCGCTGTGGCGCTGTGGCGCTGTGGCGCTGTGGCGCTGTGGCGCTGTGGCGCTGTGGCGCTGTGGCGCTGTGGCGCTGTGGCGCTGTGGCGCTGTGGCGCTGTGGCGCTGTGGCGCTGTGGCGCTGTGGCGCTGTGGCGCTGTGGCGCTGTGTCTGTGGCGCTGTGGCGCTGTGGCGCTGTGGCGCTGTGGCGCTGTGGCGCTGTGGCGCTGTGGCGCTGTGGCGCTGTGGCGCTGTGGCGCTGTGGCGCTGTGGCGCTGTGGCGCTGTGGCGCTGTGGCGCTGTGGCGCTGTGGCGCTGTGGCGCTGTGGCGCTGTGGGGCGCTGTGGCGCTGTGGCGCTGTGGCGCTGTGGCGCTGTGGCGCTGTGGCGCTGTGGCGCTGTGGCGCTGTGGCGCTGTGGGCGCTGTGGCGCTGTGGCGCTGTGGCGCTGTGGCGCTGTGGCGCTGTGGCGCTGTGGCGCTGTGGCGCTGTGGCGCTGTGGCGCTGTGGCGCTGTGGCGCTGTGGCGCTGTGGCGCTGTGGCGCTGTGGCGCTGTGGCGCTGTGGCGCTGTGGCGCTGTGGCGCTGTGGCGCTGTGTGGCGCTGTGGCGCTGTGGCGCTGTGGCGCTGTGGCGCTGTGGCGCTGTGGCGCTGTGGCGCTGTGGCGATGTGGCGCTGTGGCGATGTGGCGATGTGGCGATGTGGTGATGTGGCGATGTGGCGATGTGGCGATGTGGCGATGTGGCGATGTGGCGATGTGGCGATGTGGCGATGTGGCGATGTGGCGATGTGGCGATGTGGCGATGTGGCGATGTGGCGATGTGGCGATGTGGCGATGTGGCGATGTGAGGATGATGTGGCGATGTGGCGATGTGGCGATGTGGCGATGTGGCGATGTGGCGATGTGGCGATGTGGCGATGTGGCGATGTGGCGATGTGGCGATGTGGCGATGTGGCGATGTGGCGATGTGGCGATGTGGCGATGTGGCGATGTGGCGATGTGGCGATGTGGCGATGTGGCGATGTGGCGATGTGGCGATGTGGCGATGTGGCGATGTGGCGATGTGGCGATGTGGCGATGTGGCGATGTGGCGATGTGGCGATGTGGCGATGTGGCGATGTGGCGATGTGGCGATGTGGCGATGCGGCGATGCGGCGATGTGGCGATGCGGCGATGTGGCGATGTGGCGATGTGGCGATACGGCGATGCGGCGATATGGTAGACAGGAAGAGTGAACACTTATTTGTCTCTCATTTTTATTTATTTTTTGGTCCATTAGTTGTCCCAAGGAGGGGAAATCCCAGTCAGAGACAACTGGTCTTCACCACTCCACTGCTGGTCGATAGAAAGCCTGAGCCTACACTTTTACCGACCCAAGGGATTTTTAACCTCCCACCCCACATAGACATGGTATGAGAGCAACCGGCCTTTGATGACGCTGTAAGTTATACACAGCAGTGGAAATCCAAATTGGCAGAGCTGGGGGCACGGGGAATCGAACCGCCTACCCTCAAATTAGGAGTCTGACCTAGAAAAAAGTCAGACACTCTCACCACTCCGCCACAGAGAACGCCACATATGCTCCCACATTTAGTGCAAGATCGCCACATACTGCGGTATCCCAGAGCCAAGTGACCCACCCCCTGACCAGCCAGCTCGCAGGTAGTCTCTCACAGTGGGGGGAGCCGCTAGCCGGAAATAGTAGTGACAGTCCACCCTGGGGACCTGCCCACTAGCTAGACTACGGTCACCTGTCACAGCAGAACTCTAACATTAGGTGGCATAGTTTCTGCTGCCACTGCATGGTGGTTGGGCTACTACAAATGTATTGCAGTTCAGCGTCTTCCATAAGTGGTATTCATTTCACAATTATTTAGGCACAATTATGAGTCACTCACTTTAATATAGTATATTGGTTAATTAATCCCCGTTTGACTATGAATTGTGCTTTTAAAGTGTAAATTTGCTTGACCTACATTTCAATACATACAACACAACACAACCCCCCCTCACATCCAATAGTTGATTCTTTGTTTTGATTTATTTAAGAGAATGACGTTGGCATGGAAATCTCGCATTGATGCATTGATTACTGACAATGTTTTATGATGAAATTTTCATGCTCCTTTGAATATATGTGATGTATACGCATTACGCGAGTATAAAGGCGCAGAAGGGAGTTATTATTATGTCTATTCTATTCACCACTATTCATTGTATCATTTGGTGTGGAGGACCTCCATTCCATGTGACCACTGGTACCACCACCACCTTCTTGCCCAACCACGTATGTTCAACACTGTCATCGGCGCCCACACTTCTTTGTATATGAGTCCGCCTCCCGAAAATGGGCCAATTGGGATAAGTTGTTGGCGTCGAGCATTGGATGTCGGCGTCAAACTGTATAATTATAGTTTAGCATTGACAGAGGTGTTGGAAATTCATTAAATTTATCCTCAATGTAAAGGTAGAGAAAATACAACAACCTTATTTGTTTCTAGGATAATTTAATATGAAACAAAGAAATGCACTACACTTTAAGAATTGTGATGCCGACATCTGTTAAAGTTGTCGACATTGATCATTGGATGTCGGCGCCGATCAGTATAATAATAGTTTAGCATTGACAGAAGTGTTGCAAGGGACTTGAATTTATCCTGAATGTAAAGGTAGAGAAAATACAACAACCTTAGTTGTTTCTAGGATAATTTAATATGAAACAAAGACATGCACTACACTTTAAGAATTGTGATGCCGACATCTTAAATTGACCACCAATTGGCCCATTTTCGTCAGGCTGACTCATATATATGTTCTTATAGGGCCCATCAAATTAGATGCATTTATTTAGAGAATAAAGGGAGAAAGAAGTAGCTCAGTAATTATGGGTGCTACACCAGAATATATGCATATATATATATATATATATATATATATATATATATAGAGCATTAGAGACATATTTATGTACAGGCACAATACCAGGAGATATAATTCCACCAGCTACTGGGATCAGTGCTTATGAGTGGTACACCACACTAGGTTCATGGTGCAATCTAGTGGAATAATAATCCCCAACCTTGTGCATATATATATATATACATATATATAAATATATATATATATGTAGACTCGAGCATCTAGTATCGAATAGGGCACTAGGAAGTCACCTGCACGGTGCTCTGGCAAAGGCTGATATGACCTCAGGTGTTACTAATACATAAACCCCAGATTAAGAAAACAAACTCACAATTCCTTTCTGTGAGCTTACGCTCCTGTTTTCTTCAATATTCAGACCGTTTTATTTAACATATTGGCATGCAGTACATAAAACATCTAAAATGCATGCATTAATTAGCGACAAAATTATATGATGTAGCTCGCCTTTATATTCACACATTCATCTAAAGTGGTGTACCACCATATAGGATATTGATCCAATTATCGATTGGGATTCTCACTCTTTCCTTGTATATCCACACACTCCATATACATCTAGTTGTCCCATAGACATACCATTGATGTATTGAATACAAAGTTCTGTAAGTGCTGAAACAATTTTGCTGAACCTACCTCAAATGTAGGCACATCAGCTTCTATTCACAGTTATGTATATATACATATGCATTTATAAATATATATAGGTACATGTGTATGTATATATATATATATATATGTTTCTATACTTATATATATATGGATATAACATATATATGGATATATGGACATCATATATATATGGATATCACATATATCACATATATATATATATTTTGGTTGTGATGGGTGTATTTATGCTGCCCATAACGGTTATGTCTAATGACTTGTTTTCGCTGCTAGATAGTAATAGTCTTGTGACTCCCCTTCTTTTTATCACTTTCAGTTGTTGTGTCGCTAACTTCTCTGTGTGTAAGCATTCTCCCATATCCCAAAAACCTTTGTGACTTTGTTTGTTCCACAATAGGATAATTGTTTGGTGTTCTCCTGTCATTTAGTCTGTTGACTCTTGCTTTCCTATGTAGATCATCAGTTGGGTGTCTATGTTCCATCTTCAGACATATCTTAAGTGCTCTATGTTGTCGTCTTTGTAATTTATCCAACATATTTGTGTTACCCCCATATATATTACATCACCATAGTCGAAGTATGGTAGTATCATATCTTTATAGATTTTAATAGCCATATTTGTAGTTAGGTATTTTCTGGTATTCACTAATATCCAGATTTTGTGGTTTGCCTTCTTGATAACTTCTTTTATGTTATCATAATAGTTTAGTTTCCCAGCAAGATTCATCCCTAGATATCTGTAGTTGGTGTGTTAATGAAGAACTATTCCTCCCAAACTTATTGGCTCCTCATTGCCATAGTTAATTTTCCCACTACCAAACACTAGGACCTTCGACTTCTTGTGGTTCATGGAAATCTTGTTGCAGTTACAACAATTATCTCAAGTTACTACTTTCTCAATTAGCTTATCTCTGTTCTCTTTTCTGCTATTGCTTGTTGTGTATATCACAGTGTCATCAGCATATAGTTGGAATTTGATTCCCTCTAAGGACTTCTCCAGATCATTGATGGAAATAATGAAGAAGAGTGGGCCTAATACTGAGGTTACCTGTATACTTTCTGATGTTTTGCCATTTACTTTTGTTCTCTGACTTCTATATACATATAAATATGAATGTATTCGGATCTATATTAATATATATATATATACATATCTATTGACATATATATATATATGCCGTATAAGCCAATATGCGAGTATATTAGTATGCTGTAAGATTCCATCTACTCTTCAGTTTCCTCAGTCATCGGCTCGTTGACTATTGATTATGTCATCTACTGATGCAACCTTACTCATATTGACATAATGGATAGTAGAGAGCATATCCATATATTCAGAGTAAGGGGTGTTGGGGAGCGAGCAGGTGCCCAGAAGGAGCACCCAAACATTTAGGGGCTATTCATTATTTATATTCACATAATCACTTATATAGCACATATATATATATATATTTATGTGGAAGATCGATCACTATAAAACTAATCAGACCAACCACCCTGCTTCATGAGGATATTTCCTCCTAAAATAACAAAATACACGAAATACTTCCCTTTCCCGAATGCAATAATAACATGCAATTGAAAAAACCTGATCCATTATCGCCTCATCAGTTTCAATTCTCACCAAAGGGGGAAAGCTGTCATATCATCACAGGGCCGACATGCTCTCACAAGCCCTGCCCTACTCTGATGGAGGTAGACACGTGACCAGTGCGCACCTAGGGGCTGACTATTTAATCAAAACCATGTGGCACGGATTCTTGGGTTGCACATGCGCAAAGCCAGTTATGGTAACTCAGTGTGGGAAGTCCATAAACCAGGTGATTACTGCGTCAGTTCAGCAGAGAGAAGGCGAACATGGATGGATTGTGATTGGTAGTATGTTTCTGTGCGTGCATTTGCGGTATTTGGTTATATATATGATAATGATGTCAAAGAGGAAGCTAGGTACATGGACTACATAAGAGGTATTCATATTTGTATCGATTAAGAGGGACTGCGCCACTTGTCGGGGAGACTAGGAGGATATGAGGCCAGAAGGCCAGGAGGCCATGAGGTTATGAGGCCAGGAGGCTAGGAGGCCATGTACCATGAGGCTATGAGGCCATGAGGCAGGAGACCATGAGGCCATGATGCTATGAGGCCATGAGGCCAGGAGGCCATGTGCCGTGGGGCCATGAGGCCAGAAGGCCAGGAGGCCAGGAGGCCAGGAGGCCAGGAGGCCAGGAGGCCAGGAGGCCAGGAGGCCAGGAGGCCAGGAGGCCATGAGGCCAAGAGGCCATGAGGCCAAGAGGCCAGGAGGCCATGAGGACATGAGGTTATGAGGCAATGATGCCAGAGGCCAGGAGGCCAGGAGGCCAAGAGGAAGGCTATATGCCATGAGGCTATGAGGCCATGAGGCCATGTGCCATGAAGCTATGAGGCCATGAGGCCAGGATACCATGAGGCCATGAGGCCAGGAGGACATAGTTCAACCGATGATGATTTCTGAAAAGGTGAAACTCACACCTGAAATAATGTTCACGTCCACACACATCTGTACCAATCAGCAACTTATGTTAATCATATTCTCTACCCATGCATATTCCTTTTGATGTTTTGGGAAAATTATAAGAAATGATGTTATGGTTACCGTTGTTGAAGGGACTTATTCCAAGGTGACAACAACAACATGAAAAGGCACCCACCCAGCATGTGTCGCACTTCACATCACTATGTCTCCCCTTTGGCAAACCCCATTAACATATTTATGGCATTCTCTGTGGTGGAGTGGTTAGAGTGTCTGACTTTTTTCTAGGTCAGACTCCTAATGTTGGTGGTTCGATTCCCCTTGCCTCCAGCTCTGCCAATTTGGATTTCCAGCGCTGTGTATAACTTACAGCGTCATCAAAGGCCGGTTGCTCTCATCCTATGTCTATGTGGTGTGGGAGGTTAAAAATCCCTTGGGTCGGTAAAAGTGTAGGCTCAGGCTTTCTATCGACCAGCAGTGGAATGAGGAAGACCAGTCGTCTATGACTGAAATTTCCCCTGCTTAAACAACTAATGGACCAAAAAAAGAAACAAAAAAAAACAACATCATCGAGACGCCAATGTTTACATTCTAGTCAGCTCTCTCCATGTTTCTCTGTTCTCCATAATGATCTGGGAGTTTTTATAAACTCCAGAGCTGTCCATTCTTTGGCGTTGTCCTATGTAGTCTTCTTATGTTTGTCTCTTCTTAATTCTCCCACTCATAACATCTTGCAAGATGCTTCGCAATAATAATAAGTGCTGTCCAATGTAGCGGTACCTTTGATATTCCTTTTTCTACAGAGCATGCGCAATGAATTGCCATCCACAATATTAGTAATTGTCACTGTCATCAAAGGGCTGTTTGTTTGGTGGGCGATTATTATTCCTTTTTAAGACCTTTTTTTCCAGCAAAGAACCCACACACGTTCAGCATGTTTTTATATTGAGCATTACTTCTGTAAGTGATGTCCGAGTGGTACTCGCGAGTGGAAATCGTCTATTGATTTTTTTAATCACAAAATCAGGTTACTCTCATCTGGTGCATATCATCAACATGACAAGATGTGCCACTCAGTGTTTCATATAGGAATTTCTTAAATAATCATGCAGTGGTGCCATCCCACGGCAAACAAGATGCATTGTCTTGGATCAGGTCTACTAGTAGTTTTCTTACTCAGACATAATCACAAATTTGATTTATGTATGGCACAGATTAAAATGTTTAAAATGTGTTTCAACTTTACTATACAATAGTATTATTGTCATTACTAATATTAGAAGATAATACACTATAATTGTTGTACATTGAGGGGTGGGTGTGTAGAGGGGGGACTATACAGAAGCCCATCAGTCTGTGCACAGTCTGTGCTTTGAATAAGGGCGCCTACTGTGTGAGTGTGTAGGGACCAGACGGGATGGACGAATGAGTTAGAGCGTCCGTCTCCCGTGCTGGTAGATCGTGGGGTCGTGGGTTCGAGTCCCGGTCGAGTCAAACCAATGACTTTAAAATTGATACTTGTCGCTTCCTAGCCAGGCGCTCGGCATTATTAGGATTAGGGCAAGGACTGGTGTGGCTCAGTTGTCAGGATAATGTGACTGAGTGGGATACCAGGTCATGGTGCCGGCGGCCTGGTTTCCCAGTGGGACAGCACTATAAAGTCGCCATGAGTGCGCACTGTCACAAGTCGGGACCCGTCCTGATATGACCTTAGATGTTGCTAGGACGTAAAACAACAACAAACAAACAAACAAACTGTGTGTGTCTACATACAAATACATAAACTTAATTGTTTATTTTATATTATTGTTCTTTTTCGTTTCAAATAACAACAATCACAATAGGTCATATACCCAAAACAAATATATGACACCAATCAAAATATATTATTAACCTGAAACAACCAAATCACAACAATAATATAGGTCATGAAGACTAAATAAACAAATTCCAACAATCATGATAGATTGAAAACCAAAATCAAACACATAACAACGATCATAATAGATTTGATTGATTGATTGATTGGTGGTTGCTTTACGCTTTGTCGGCAGCATAGGCCATATTCACGGTGAGAAATGTTTGTTTTTTGTTCAAATCATGGCTTTTACATGTAAAAGCAGACAATCAATTATGTGCCAATAGACACTCATTAAATTAGAAAGCTCACAATCATATATTTGTGGTCAAGGGAAACAAATTCCCATAGAAAAAGAAAAGTTTTATTAATAATTGATAGAATCTATTTAGTAAACTATATGAGGTGGTACAGTCCAGCTGCCCTCAAAAAGGCTAAAATGTGTTCCTGTTTTACCTTAGTAAAAAGGTCATGCATACTGTCTGCAGTGTAGAACTGTTGGCGCAAGGCCAAAAAATCAATGCAACTTAGTAAATAATAGGTCAGACACCTCAAACAAACACATAACACTGATAACAGTAGCCCATAACCCTGAAATTAGCGTGTGATAAAGACTCATCGGTAGCGTACATTCAAATTGTCGCTTAGTGTACTGCGGCCTTTACTACTGACCGGAACCTGTTAGTATGGCGGAGCGGGGCCCGGCGTGTCATAACGCTGTAATGTATGTTTGTTATGGTGTGGCGCGCGAAATCCAGGGGGGGCCACCAGTGATGTAGTGCTGTGGCGCTGTAAGTGTAAACACATGGGCAGCGCCCTGTCGGAGACAAGGGAGCTTTACACGCTCGGCAGCCGCGCTCTAACATATCGGGTGTGCAATCCATAAATCTGTTTGTCATGGCCGCCGCCATCACCAGGAAATTCCGACCAGACGGGGTGACGGATCGAGTTGAGCGTCCGCTCCGCTTTTGGTAGATTGTGTGATTCGATTCTCTAAGTTCGAACCATGGTCGATTGAAACTAATGTATACTTGTCGGTATCTATCCGGGCACTCAGAATTATTAGGATAGGTTGGCTCAGTGTCAGGATAATGTGACTGAGTGCGATACCAAGTCAGGGTGCTGGGGACCTGGTCTCCATGTGGGGAAGTATTATGAAGTTGTCATGAGTGCCCACTGTCACAAGTCAGTACCCGTCGTGGTATGACCTTAGATGTTGCCAGGACGTAAAACTCCAACAACCAACCATTCGAGGCATTCCGAGAAGCCCTTTTCTCTCGCTCTCACCCCGTCACCAAACCCATCGTCATCGGATTATTGGTTGTCTAACACTGTGATCCACTTCCCCTTTCCGCCCTCCCCCCTTCCCCCCGCGCTGCCAAGTGACCATCTCCAGGGAAGGGGACCAGTCAGTGGAACACTCTATAGAATTGGGATTCAGATCTCGCTTCAATATAAATGTCTTTTCTGACTTTATAGATTAACAAAAAAAAACATGTTGGGGGGTGGGGTGGGCAGGGGTGGTTGGTTGATTGTTGGAGTTTACATCCTGGCAACATCTAAGGTCATATCAAGATTGGGTACGCACTCATAGGAGTGTGAAATCATGGCGACTTTATAATGCTGCCCCATTGGATAACGGGCCACGGTTGTGGCAGAGTGGTACCTCCGTAGGACAGCACTAAAAAAACACCGCTATTTTCTGAGATAAATATATTATACTAATCGTTATAATCTACTTTACTTTAGTTTGAAGTAACTTTAATTTTAAATGGCTAACTTTGGAACTATTTGACGTCAAAACATACCAAAATAATTTTGGCAAGCACGCCAAAACTCTGACACCATAGACTTCAGTAGTAACAGTTTCTATTAATTGACTTATTACGCCCTTCTATGCAGCAACAGATGCTTAATTAATAAGTGCTCCAGTGTCTAAGTATGAATATCTAGAATCAAATATAGCTAAGTGTTTTGGTTTTGAAAATTTGATATTTTCATCGGACTATGCAACTTTAATCCCTCTGATGCGCGAAAAGGAAGAAAGCAAGGCGGGGGTGGAAGAAAAGGCGTTTATTTTACGCCTCAAACAGAGTATACAGAGGAACAGCTCATGGGGAGCAATACAATAATACAAATAGGAGATAAGAGGCTCATGAGGAGCAAGCAAAAACAAGCAATAAAAGGGGGCTCATAAGGAGCAAAGGTGATAAGGGCTCATGAGGAGCAGGGGAAATGTACAAGGTAATGAGAGTTCAGCAGAGTCAGTGTCTGAGGGTGGTCAGTGAGGGGGTGCCGAGGAGCCCTCCACCAAAGCGGCGGAGAGGGCTCGCGGCGCGCCCGAGGGGGCGAGGCGCGGCACGTAGGCGTGGACCGCCTCGGAGGTCCACGTGCCCTGTGCCATAATCTCCGGGAGGGGGACCCCGGCGCGCTGGCAGGCCTGGGCGGCGCCTCGGCGGAGACTGTGGAGAGTGTAGGCCTCGGGCGTCGGCACTCCTTGGGCCTGCAGGGCCCCCCGCAACAGCGCGGTGAGGGAGCGCGGGTCGAGCGGGCGGCCGGAGGGCATCAGGAAAGCGGGCGCGTCCGGGGCGGCGGGGCAGAGGGCGATGGCGCCATACCAGGCCGCTACGGGGCAGAGGGTAGATCCGGGGATGACAGGGACGAAGAGGGCGACCGCGCCCGAGGGGCTGGAGATCGTCTTTGAACTTCGGATCAGGAGGCGGAGCCCTCCGGGCGCGGGGCGGACGTCGTCGCGGGTGAGGGTGTGGGGGCCGCCCCACCCCTCGGGGCTCGGGGCCAGCAGGTTGGACTGCCGGAGCATCCCGAAGTACCCGAGGAGGAGCGCGGCCCGAGGAACGAGCGAGGCGGGGCCCGCTCGCTCGAGGTGGCTGATGGTCAGGGCGAGCTGCTGCGGCGAGAGGGGTGGGGCCTGCTGTGGCACGTGTGTGGAGGACCGCTCCCCACCTCGGCAGACATCCTTTGGAAGGCGGGCGTCAAAGCCCGAGGTGAGGCCCCCGGCGCCCTCGACCCAGGACCGGGCCCCAGAGACGGTGTTCTTTATGGAAGCGGGGGCGAGGCCGCGGAGGTAGAGGGCGGCGGTGAAGGCGGCCATCGAAGGCCGTGGGCGCGAGGGGGTCCGCGCCTCGGGCAACCGCGTAAGTGATGTACTCCTCGGCCTGGCGACGTCGGTTCTTCCAGGTCGCCGGGGCGAGGGCCGCGACTCGGAAGCGGGCGACGGCGGCAACCTCGGCGGGGGGGAAACCTACAATCCGAAGAAGAAAGGGTAGGCGTCATGAGTGGCCTCGGCTGGGAGAAGCCCGAGGCGAGCCACCTCGGTGCGGGCCGTCGCGGCCCAGGGCCCGGGTAGAGGAGGTCCGCCCCGGGCTTGTGGGTAATCTGGAGGTGGAAGGAGCCGGTGGCCGCCATTAGCCATAGCTCCCACGCACAGGTCCCGAGGGTAGGGTCTCGGGCGCGGCCCGACTCGAGCGCGACGGCGGAGGCCATGTTGTCGGTGTTCACCGTGACCGTCACCCCCGCGACGTCGTCCGGGAGGAGGGCGCGGAGGGTGACGACGAGGTTGACCGCCTCGAGCTCATGTATGGTCGGGTACCGCGCCCGGAAGTCCTCGGAGTACCCTCGGGCGTAGAAGTGCGTGGAGGAGAAGGCCCCTCCACCGGTGAGGCAGGAGTCGCACTCGATCACCCACCGGCGACCCTCGGGCGCCCTGAGGAGGCAGAGGCCGTTTGTTATCCGCCCGTAGGCGGCGAACCACCTCAGGTCCCGGAGGGCGTCGTCCGCGAGGGTGAGAGTGGAGGCCCCGAGGCAGCTGCGCAGCGCCCCGAGGAGCTGAGCCATAAACTTGCAGCCCGGGAGCACGCAGCTGCTCACGTGGTTGAGGCGGCCGAGTAGACTCTGGAGCTCCTGTTTCCGGAGGGTGGGGCGGGCGATGCGGTTCTCGCAGTCTTCCACGATGGCCTGGATCTTTTCGGGGGCGACCCGGATGGTCATCGCCTCGCTGTCGAGTGCGAACCCGAGCCAGGTCAGGCGGACAGCGGGCGGATGGGACTTTCCGGGTGCCACGTCAAGGCCGAGGGCTGCGGTGAGGGCGAGGAAGGCGTCGAAGGCCTGGCACGCCCTCAGGTAGGAGCCCTCGCACCCGAGGAAATCGTCGACGTAGACGAGGGCGTGGAAGCCCTCGCGCCGAATGATCCAAGCCACCGCGGAGGTGGCGCGGACGCAGGCCGCGCCCGAGGAGCGGCAGCCGAATGGGAGGGCGAGGTCGACATAGGTTTTTCCATCAAGACATATTCCGAAGAGAGGGCAGGAGAGAGGGTCGGCACGGAGCTGGCGGTAGGCCCGGGATATGTCCGCCGACCAGACGTAGGCCCCAGTGCCTTCCACAACGTCGGCGACGGAGGGGAGGGTGTAGGCGTGGGGTTCCCCGAGGTACTCGCGTCGGGGGATGCCCGAGTTCACGCTGGCGCCTCGGGGATAGGAGAGGTCGACGATGACCCGCCTCTTTTCCGAGTCGGACTTGGGGCGGGTCATCATGGGGGAGACCTGCGTCCAGGGAGAGAAAGGGGGGATAGAGAAGGGGCCGATGAGGGCGCCGAGGGCGAGCTCCGTGTCGACGAATGTCTGGATGTGCTTCAGAAACTCGGGGGGGGCTCACGGTGGTTGGAGAAAGAAGGGCGGGGGAGGGTCGAGGCGGAGTAATTAGCGGGGAAGCCAAACTCAAGGAGGTCTAGGACGGCGGGGTCGGGGTAGCCCTGGAGGCGGGAGCGCCAAGCAGGGATGTGGAGGCCTGAGGAGAGGGGGATGCGGGCGGCCACAAAATTAGGTAGGCCCGCTTCCCAGAGGGCGGTGTAGGTGTGGACGAACGCGGGGTAGCGATCCCACGCCTCGCCGGAGATGTGGGGCCAGGAGGCGAGGATGGTAGGGCGGTAGTGGGAGGGGGTGGGGCCGCAGGAGGGGGCGGCGGGGAGGGTGGCCTGGAGGTCGGGGTCGATGACGTCAACGGTGGGCTCGTCAAGGGTAGGCGGGGTGGGGGGGTGGGGAGGCGGGGAGGGAGAGGAGGTGCGGCGGGGGCGGGCGAGGGGGGCAGCGAAATCCTGCGGGGTCGGAGGTGGGTCGGGGGGGAGGGGCGGGCGGGGGGTCGGGGAGGTCGGGAGGGTGGTCGTCGGGGGGGCAGAGAAAGGCGGTATCGCCGGGGTCGCGGTGGACCTCTGGGTCGAGGGTGATGGTGAGCAGCGGGTGCTGGGCGGCGGTGGGAGCCTTAGGGGCGGGGCGTTGAGCCCCGGGTGAGAGGTCGGTGCCGAGTCGGTGGTCAGGCCGCGCCTCGGGGGAGCTGATGGTGCTCCGGTGAGTGGTTTCAGGGGGGCTGGTAGGGGCGCACTGGGCGGCATGGACCGGGACCCTGGGCCGGTTAGGGGCCTCCGGGCCGGAGCTGGTGGACGGGGTCAAGGTAATTGGGCCGGTTAGGGGCCTCCGGGCCGGGCGGTAGGTGCCGGCTCACTGAAAATCCGGTGAGGCGGGAGCTGCCGGGCGGTCACGTGCGCGCTTCGCCAGGCAAGCGTCCTCGCTGTGCATGGTGAGCACTTTTCGCACATTTGCGCAGTAGGCGCTCGTGTGGCGCTGTTTGGCGGCCCCTTTGGCGTGGGCCTCCCCCGGGCCGGCTTGGGTGCAGGAGGCGGGGTCCCGGTTCCAAGGGTAGCAGGGGGCCCCGTGGAGATCCTTGCTATAGGTCATGCGGGTGTCGGTGTGGGCGCGGGGCTAGGGCCGGGCGGGCTGGAGTGGGCGGGCTGCGGTGTTGGCGGCTTGGGGGGCGGGCATGGCAATGCACTCGACCCTCAGGAGGTTGAGTGCAACAGGGTCATGCCACCCGTGGGGGAGGCGTCCGTCCGCGATCCAAGTGAACACCGTCTCGGAGTAACGGCGGACGGTCGCCCACGGGTAGACGAGATTATCCTGGAGCACGGTGAGGTGGTGGTGGTGGAGTCCCTGGGCAGAGTGGGTGGGGAAGTCGGGGTGGTCGATGAGGGTGAGAAGGGCGAGGCTGTACTCGTCTTTCGTTGCCTCGCCCCTCTTCACTGACTTTCTCTCCGGCCCCCTCTGTACCAAATCCGACGGAAACACGTAATCGACTGGGATACCTTGTCGCCTGACCGAGTCTCGGCGCCCGAGGTGCGGCCCGAGGGCGATGAGGGAGACGCCGGGGCCGAGGCCGGGGACTCGTCCCGCCTCGGCGTTGAAGCCGGCCCCGGGGTGCCGTGGGCGGCCGCCCGGGAGCCCTTTCGTCCTTTCCCTTTTCCCTGAGGCATGGCGTAGTGGTCCGAGGTGGAGATAAGCCAAAGAAAATGGAGTAGAGCTGGAAGGCGGCAGGAGGGCGAGTGCCTGAGGGAGGCCGGCGGGCGCCCTTATAAGGGGAGGGGGACGGGCGACAGCAGGTGAGGTGTGAATGCTGCCGGCCCGGGGGAGGGCGAGAGGCGGTGAGCAGCGGGCGTCGGGTGAGGCGCGAATGCTGTGCGACAGGGGGGCGGGGGAGGGAGCGGCGCGCAGCGCCGTCGGGTGAGGTGTCAGCGCAGCGCGACAGCCCGGGGCGGGGGAGGGTCTCTCCCTTTCCTCGCATCAAACGTAATGCTTCGCATTACGACCAACCCGCTGACTTTGGATGCATGCGTCTTCTAGTTATACTACTGACTTACCTGGATTTGTAGGTGAGAGTGGAGGGGTACTGATGGATGCACGGTTGGCCCAATTTAGGTGCGCAAGGGCTGCACTCTCCCCTCTCTCTGCCTACTCCAGGCACCACACCCCACCCTCTCACCATCTCACCCATCATCCCTTCACCACCTTATTCCCTCATCCCCTCACCTCTCATCCCCACACCCTCACCCCGTCTTCCCCTCGCCCCCTCACACCCTCACCCCGTCACCCCCTCATCCCTCACCCCCTCATCCCTCATTTCATACTCCCCTCATCCCCTCACCAGCTCATCCCCTCGTCCCCTCATCCCCGCCTCCTTCATTCCCTCCTCCCCTCACCCCTTATTTCCTCACCCGCTCACCCCCTCAGCCCCTCATCCCCCACCCCCTCAACACATCGCCCCATCACCCCTCGTTCCCTCGCCCCTCGGCCCGGCATCCCCTCCGCGCTCATTCCCTTCTCCCATCCTCCCATCACCCCCTCATGCCTTCCTCCCCTCATCCCCTCACCCCTTCATCCCGTCACTTCCTCACCACCTCAACCCCTAACCCCTTCATCCCCTCAATGCCCCACCCCCTGACCCCCTTGCCCCCTGTCCCCTCGCCCCTCCTCCCTGATTACCTCCTCCCCTCACCCCCTCATCCCCTAATCCCGTCAACCCCCAGCCCCTCAGCCTCTGGCCGCCTCATGCCTCGCCCCCTTGCCCCTTCGCCCCTTCACCCCTTCGCCCCCTCGCCCCCCTCACCCCTCACCCCTTCACGCTCTCACCCTCTCACCCATTCTTCCCCGTACCCCCTCACCACGCACCCTGCTCACGCTTGCCAGGCATGATTAGACTTGAAATTGAGATGCTCAGTAATGCCAATGCACGATGCCAGTGAAGGTGGGTGAGAGCTGCTCTTGGCTCGCATAAAACCATGCCAAACATCAAATTGGGGATAGAGAACTACTCTAGCCAAAATAAGATGGCTGCGTGAATGGCTTTTTATACAGGCAAAATTGTAGTCTGTTTCATCTAGATTCAAGTGATAATATTCCATTGCAGTTTTCGCATATATTCTCGTTGATGCCAGCGAATCGTGTTTTATTGTGCAATATAGAATTCCCATTTCAAAGGTTGTAGTTTTTCCCCTTGTGTGGGTGAATGGAAAATATACAAGCTGTGGTATATTCTGCAATATAACACAGTTATATTAGAGCCCGATGTGACCTACTCACATCCATATATACAAATACTTGAGGGTCAATCACACTTGTTTGGCGTTGATAGAATATTGCAATGTGGGAAGTGTTATTCTGATTTAGTACATGCTAACTGTGATTTACTGTTTTGTAGAAAATTGCAATGTAGGAGGTATTGTCCCAACTTAGTACATGCTAACTGTGATTTACTGCATGATAGAATATTGCCATGTGGGAGGTGTTGTCCTGATGTAATAATACATGCTAACTGTGATATACTGTATAATAGAATATTGCAATGTGGGAGGTGTTGTCCTGATGTAATACATACTAACTGTGATTTACTGTGTGATAGAATATTGCAATGGGGGAGGTATTATTTTCATTCAGTACAAGTTATCTGTGATATACTCTCTTGTATATTACAAACAAATGCAATCCCTACTGACCTTCTTGCTGTCTATAAGCTGTATTCAGGGAAGGGAGCTATATGTTGGAGTTCACTGAGTATTGCTCTGTAGCATTAGGCCTTAGTGGCCAGTAGAACATGCGGGCTGTATTATACTTTCGGATATAGCACAAACTGCTGGTATCCATTCTAATAAAGTTCTAACCAACTTGTCATGTATGTAGTTTATATAATCAGATATATGCAGAAAACCATTTCTTCCAATGGCTGTTACCCATGCCTCCACCCTACCACCTCCAGCTGCCTTACAGCTGCTCCCAGCCACTGCCCCACCGACCTCCATGGCCTATGCCGCCCAGCCATCCCTGCCTTACCGGTCCGCTTCTCCGGCCGCCCTTCACCCGCAATACCAGCGCCTCGCCCGACACTGGCAGTGCCGATGCCACTGCCGCCGCCCCCGGGATAGCCAGACACTACAACCCCGGTTGCCCATACCTGACACCTGTTGCCGATGCTGTCCCTGAGATCCTGGAGTCCGCCGAGGCGCAACACAGCAGAAGCATATAGGTATACATGCCTACTACGTCTTCCCCTAGGACTTGGTGGAGAGGCGGGGGGCAGAGGGGAAGGCAGTGAAGAGAGGGGAGGCATCCAGGAAGGAGTCCAGCCACGCCCTCCAGTTGCTCGAGTCCCATCCTTCTTTCCCTTCTGACTCCATCCCAGCACACACCCATCACACAATCACCATCCTCTGTGACAACCTGACGATTCCATGGACAGATGGCACACCCCAGTCGCCATTGACGATGTGTACCTCCAGGCCCTCACCATCGCCACAACAACCGTGGCGGGCACCACCTCCCGCAGCAGAAGTCAGCCCCGCCCCTTGCAGGCCGACGCGTGCACCCTATACACCAGGAAGGCCTATGGCACGCCCTGCGCTGCGTGGAACCGTGACATCGCCTCCTGTGACTACGTGGCTGCTGGCGAGGCACACATCGACCAGGCTGCCCGGCAGCGCCACGCCTGCGCCTACTGTGCCAACATGAGCCGAATCCTCACCACTCACAGCGAAGCTGTTTGCTATACAAAGAAAAACCGTGAGCATGCGATGGCGGGGGGCCCCTTGGCGGATTTTTGATCCGTCAGTGGCATGCCTCCCCCCTGCCGCCCAGAAAGCAGACAGCCCTCCCGTCATGCAAGTTCTGTTGCCCCAGCCGCTGGCATGGCCCCCCGCCACACTGCGCACTTGGATGCTGCCACCCCCGCGGTGCCCCTTGACCGCAGGCTTCCCGCCAACCCCACCCCTGATGTGGTCGGCCGTTGCTGCTGTTATCATCCACACCCTTGGCCACACCCCCGCCACCCCGGGGCCCAGTTACTGCCTTCACGGGCCCCTCCCGGGGCGCCCCCATCACCCCCATTGCTGCCTTTGATACTGGCCCCAATGATTGAGCCCTCGGTCATGTCACCCCCGTCACCCCAGCTTCCTGACATGTCGTGGCACTACGCGGTTCCATCACCCCAGATGTCGCTGCACCGCCAGGAGTCGCAGCAGCCGGTCACCGGACCCACCCTAGCCTGGCTCCTACTGGGGCCCGCCTCTCGGATGTCGCTGCAGTCGCCCCTTCATATCTCCCCTCCCCCTCTCGGACATTGGGAGACAAGGGAAGTTGACACCTGATGCGACTGCCAGTTATTTCCCTCACCTTGCCCCCCTCATGCTGGCGCCCCTCGAGCCCTCTCCTCTCTGTTGGTGGAGGGCTCTTCCATCACTGACACTATCATCTCTTAACTAGACATTCATTACCTTATACATTCTCCTGAACATTTATCTTGACATTTGATATCTACATTGATATTTACTTTATTACATGACATTTATTCATGCTATCATTTATTGTGAATAAATTGTTTTTCTCTACGCCCACCTCCTCGTTCCTCTTTGTCCCGTATCTGTCATAATGCTCGCATTGCGCTTGATTTGCGGTGGAGGAGGACCCCTCCCATCCAATTCATCTCCACTGTATCGTCAACCGTCATATAAATGCTCAGTTTAGTATACACTAGTAGGGGAAACACTCTTCTTGTGAGATAATAGAGTATTGTTCGGTGCGATGGAGGTTCTATTGTCAAATATATTATGACTATATATTATCTCTAGTGAACTACTCGTTGTATAATCGCACAGTATAATAGACACCAGTCGGAGGGGGGGCACTCTTCTTTATAGTTTATGGAGTATTGTTGTGTGCGATGGAGGTATTAATGTCATGAATCCATATTTGTACGACTCCCAAAGAAGCTAAAACCAACATTGTGTACTGAGTACAGAACACTAAGCCTGATGAGTCATATGTTGAAGATGATCCTAAAATAATTTTACTGAGAAACAGACAGAAAATTGAAGAACAAATCAGTAACGTACAAAGTGGGTTTATATCTGGAAGAGGTACACGTGAAGGGATTTTCAATATGAGAATGATTTGTGAACGTTATTGTGAAGTGAACCAGGATGTTTATGCCTGCTTTATTGACTATGAGAAGGCCTTCGACCGAGTCAATCATGAACTGTTAATCAAATGTTTACAAGATATTGGTGTCAATGGCAAAGACATTAAACTAATTGTGAACTTATACTGGACACAACGTGCATTTATAAAAATGGAGCAGGGCCTGTCGGATGAAGTTATGATTAAACGAGGAGTTCGACAGGGGTGTGTATTGTCACCATGTCTATTTAACCTGTACACAGAGATGATTTTCAGACACATTGAAGATTGCAAGGGAGTGACAATAGGTGGCATGAACATCAACAATCTTAGATATGCCGATGACAGTGTAATACTAGCAGACAGTGAGAAAAACCTACAAGATATAGTGAATAGAATCAATAAAGCTGGAATACTATTCAACATGAAGATGAATGCCAGGAAGACCAAAACAATGGTTATAAGTAAAAAGACAGATAAACCAAATGTCAATATAACCATAGATGGCACAAACATAGAACAAGTATCCAAATTCATATATCTCGGACAAAAGATTACAAATGATGGGAGATGTGAGGAAGAAATTAAAAGAAGGATAACAATAGCCCGAACAACATTCTCCAAAATGTATAGAGTGTTAACATCAAGTAAGATATTAATACAAACAAGGAAGCGTATTCTTCAGTGTTATGTGTGGTCTACTCTAATGTATGGGGCAGAGACATGGACAATCTCTAAGAAAATGTACAAACGTTTAGCAGCATTTGAGATGTGGACTTATCGAAGGATGATGAAAATATCATGGACAAAGAAGATCACCAACAAAGAAGTTCTCAGAAAAATTAAAAATAAGAAAAGCTTGTTTGCCACTATACAGACAAAGAAACTTATTTATTTTGGCCACATCATTCGTCAGAGTTCAATATACCGTACATTGTTGGAAGGGAAGGTGAATGGCAGCAGAGGGAGAGGGAGACCAAGAACATCATGGTTTACAAATATTTCACAGTGGACAGGCTTGAATTATTCACAGTCTATCAGAACAGCACAACATCGGGACAAGTGGAGAACCATTGCATCCAACCCTCGACTAGAGGATGGAACTATTGATTGATTGAGTGATCTACTAGTTGTATACACATTCAGTATAAAATACATCAGTCGGGGGGCACTCTTATATGTAGATTATAGAGCATTGTTGGGTGGGATGGAGGTACTATTGTCAGATATAATATGAATATATAACATATCCCTAGTGATCTACTAGGTGAGAAGCGTGCAGTATAATATGCATCAGTCGGGGGGGGGCACTCTTATATGGAGATTATAGAGTAGTGGTGGGTGGTATGGAGGTACTGGCAGTAGAGCAATGCCTCGAGAGGCCGGGGGCGTTAGTAAAGAAAGGAGCGTGGTTGTGAAGGCCTCCCAGACCCTGTAACTACCAGGCTGAGGGGCACTTATTGGAGGGCGGGCATGCGCAGTGAAAGCCGCTCTACTAACATTGCTAGACCAGGTGGATGGCCGAATGAGTTGAGCGTCCATCCCCAGTTTTAATAGATCGTGGGGTCAAACCCTGATAGAGTCAAACCAATGACATAACAATGTATTTGTGTTGCTTCTTAGCCAGGCACTCAGCATTACTATAATAGGGCAAAGACTGGTTGGCTCAGTTTTAGGATAATGTGACTGAAGGGGATATCAGGTCATGATGGTATGGCGTCCCAATGAGGCAGCACTATAAATTCGCCATTAGTGCACGCTGTCAGAAGTCGGTATCCATCCTGAGATGACCTTAGATGTTGCCGTGACGTAAAACTCCAACAACCAAACCAAACTATCATCCCTCACCGCCAGGCGTCAGCACCGAGGAACAGGGCACAGAAAGCAGGGTGAATGACGTGCTCATAGCTTTCTATCTAACTGTGATCGGAATAAATGATGCCTAAATAAGGTCCCAAATATAACCTATCTAATTGTGATCGGATTACATGAGATAAAAATAGATGAATTTGGTTAAATTACGCTTAATCTGTGTGAGGCTCCTCGGCTAGTATCCAATCAACGTGGATCATACTACAATTCTAGTCTTATTGTTGTCCTTGTTGCATTCCCTCATTTATTGATGTCTCTATATTTTACTCCCCATTTCTGACGGCTGTGCGATGATAAAATGGCCACCCCAGACACAATAGTCTGTGGGAGAATGCCATAGAGATGGATCACAGTCCCGTCAAAAACACTTCCTGTTGTCGTCTGCTCTAACCAAATGTTGTCTGCTGCTCACGAAATTAGAACTAGCAGTAGGCGGATTCCTCATCATCCGCTATATATATGTTTCCTATAATCATTATGGTAATATCAACATGGACATTATCGCTTATCAGTTTGCTTCTCTATATTCGCTTTTACATTATTATTAGTTATTATTAGTTTTACATATATATAATATTTACCTACATAAACACGGAAAAAGAGCATGAAATTGGGTACAAGTATAATCAGTGCCTAGAGGACACATTCCTCTAGTCTAAAAACAACATTTTTCAGCGGTACAGGAAGTGAGCGTAACGGTCGCTTGTGCAAGGGCGAATAGGTGGCGGCACCTGGAGAGATGAAGTTGTATCAGTATATAACCTAATAGTTAGAGTTAACGAGCCCGATGACTTAGTGACCGGGGAGTAGATGGGATCTCCCGGCTTATTATAATCCAATAATGGCTTATACACCATATATATCTTTATCTGTATTTTGTACACACACGCACAATGTTTTACTGACCAACCAACACGAATGTCTTGTACGGACAATGGTCAGCTATTTTTTTTTTCTTGTGACCTTGGCAACGGAAAAGGTCACCTTGGTGTTATAAAAGGAGCTGTCTGCCGTCTCACTTGGGCAGAACTTTCGTGACAGAGCCCTGCGCATGCGCATCCTTCCCTGGGTGGGAAGGGTACAGGCTCCCGGCTGCCACCCTACAACCTCCATCACGCCCCGCCCGCCGGCCATGGCAGGCCTTTTGTCAGACCGTTGTTTATTAAACAATTGCGGCTAGATTACACGTGTGGTTATGGCTCTTCTTACTGTCTGTGTCACCATGTCTTCGCAGGTCACTTGGGCGGCGTCATGAGCAAACTTCAGATAGAGTCCATGCAAGCACACAAGTAGGTCTGCGCCAAATAAGGCAAAAGGTTGTTGTTGTTGTTGGTTTTTTTTATTTACTGGCAACATCTAAGGTCATATCAGGACGGGTACCCACTTGTGATAGTGCATACTCATGGTGCTGTCCCACTGAGAAATCAGGCTCCCAGCACCATTACCCAATAACCCACTCAGTTCCATTATCCTGATACTGAGCTAACCAGTCATTTCCCTATCCTATTAATGCCAAGCGCCAAAGTAGTAAGTGACAAATACCAATTTTGAAAGTCATTGGCTTGACTCGAACGGGAATTGAACCCAGACTTGACGTGGGAGCCTAGCTGCTCTACTAATTCGGCCACCGTGCCCGGTCAGGCAAAATGTATGTGTTCCACCACCAATGTACCAGATATGACACTAACTCTACTGCGTATGCATACCATTTAAAGAATTCAAATGCAAAAACCAATAAACTCTATTCGGGCCGAAATGAAGCTATGCCTGGCAGAACTATCAATGTCACCCCTTTGTAAAACCGATGGACGGTATGTAAAGATGAATGCCTCATTCTTCCAAGTATTAAAATGCAGCTCGCAGTTAGGGTCAATTCAAGGCCTCATCTAGTCCTTCTACCTCCTTCTCAATCCATAATCTCCTTCGTACATCCACAACCTGGTCTCTTTCTCGAAAACATCTAGGCCAGACCGGATGGCCGAATGAGTTGACCATCCGTCTCCCGTGTTGGTAGATCGTGGGATCGTAGTTTAGAACCCTGGTCGAGTCAAACCAATGAAGTAAAAATTGATACTTGTCGCTTCCTAGTCTGGCACTCAGCATTACTAGGATAGGGCAAGGAGCAGTGGAATGAGGAAGACCAATCATCCACGATTGAAATTTCCCCTGCTTAATCAACTAATCTATACCCCCCCCTCCACACAAAAAAATCCCACGTGTTATCCATTATTAAGGGAAAGCGTCATGATGTAATTAAGTTCCCAAATCTTTGTGTTTGACTATGTCGAAGATCGAATCCACGATCTTGGAATAGCAGCCACGCCCTACTCATGGTAACTGGATGCAAGCCCCGGACAAACGCTGACGTAAGCCCATGTCCATGCCAATGCACGGCGACATTACATAAAGTTGGGCCACCTCATTAGACAGCATTGTGGTACCTATGATGCAATAGGCTAAATTGTAGGGAAGATACTTGTTAGATCGATCTCTCCATTTGGACCTATTGGAATAACGCTGTCATTATTATGACGTGCACTGAACACGATATAGTCACCTCTATCGTAAGAGACCGGGCGCGGTGACCGAATCGGTAGAGCGCAGGGTTCCCGTGCAGAAGGTCGGGAACTCCATTCCCAGTTGACAAATAAGTGTTCACACTTCCTGTCTACCATTCGCTATTTGAGTTAAACCAGCATTGAAAGCAAGCCTGAATATCCCGGCTTATATGCCATGGACAGTATAAATACAGCCTCAATAAAAAAAACACACCAATTACTTAAGAATTGACAGGGCATTGATAGCTCAGTTTCAGGATAAGGTGACTGACTGGGATATCAGCTAATGGACCCGGCGGCCTGGTCTCACGTGCGGCAGCACTATAAAAGGGTCATATAATGTGCCCTGTCACATGTTGGCATCTATAGACCTATTTCTTATGATTTCAGCATGGGTATTTAAGTCAGTGCATGAGCTGCGGTCACGCTGCAAACTCAATGGCTATGAGCAATCTTCATACAGATAAGGTGAAATATATATAAAACCACACCATCTAGAAACAAACCGCCCGGCAGACAAACAGATAACATGATTAACATACAGATTATATTCAATTTATAAGGTTTGGGTTCTGGATTTCTATTAATTTTGAATAAAACTAACGTTTTGCACTGCACATATCGACAAACTCAATGCAGTGTCAATGGCCGTGAGCAATCTTCTTACAGAAAAAGTGAAATATCTCTAAAACTAAACCACCTAGAAGCAAACCGCTGGCACATTTTTTAAATTTTTTATTTTTTTATTGAGGCTGTATTTATACTGTCCATAGCATATAAGCCCGGGTACCCAGGCTTGTTTTCAATGCTGGCCAGTTGTAGTGTTGGTGTTATCTTATCACACAGTGGCTGCTGATAAGGTATTTGATTGCCTGCATTTCAGTAGCAGATAGATAATTGGTTGGTATGGTTAGTAGCCTATGTTAGTTTTTTTGGATTTTCTTGGGATATATGAATTTATTTTTCTACTCTTCTTACTAGACTAGCCTACTCCTATTTACATATCATAGGCTTGTACGTAGCTGTGTGGTGTGTTATCTGGCTACTTTTGGCATGGTTACCTTCCATTGGGCGTCCCGCTGGTGGGCCGTGACATATCACATGCCCCTTTGCAGTGCAGTTTACTGGGGGTTTCCTAGCCTTATTTTGCACAGATATTTTTTGTAAGTTTTTAGGTCAGGAATTTGTCGTTCATTTACCGTTTGGGCATTCCACACCTTGGCAGCCATTTCCAGCGTGCTTCTCTCATGAGCTTTTATTTGGCTTCTGGTTTGCTTTAGTGGTGGCGCATTATTTGCTCTAGTAGCCCTTTGTGGTTTTGTTAGAAGTTTAATGTTTTGACTATAGCTATATGCTAATGTTTTCAAATGAATTATTCTCCTATTTTCTAGTAGTTTCACTTTGGTTCTTTTGTGTATGTCATAGGTTGGGAGCAGCTTGTCTACTCTTAGACAGATTTTTAGGGCTCTGTTCTGCAGTGTTTGCAGTTTCTTTAGTAGTTATTTTCTCGCACCCATGTAGTTTACATCTCCATAGTCAAAATAGGGGAGCACCATGCCCTTGAAGATTTTTATTGACATTTCTTGTGTCATGTAGTCTCTTAGCTTTGCAAATAGCCACAATTTGTGGTTTACTGTTTGTATAATTTTATTTATACATAGGTTGTAGTTTAGTTGGCTGTCCAACTCAAGGCCTAGGTATTTGTAATGGTCTACATTTTCTAGTGTTTGGTTTCCTAACTTACAGTGTAGTTTTCTTTCTGGCACATACATAGATAACATGCTTAACAAACAGATTATATTAAATTTATAAGGTTTGGGTTGTGGATTTCTATTAATTTTGAATAAAACTAACGTTTTGCACTGTGCATATCGATAAACTCAATGGCAGTGTGCCTTCGTTCTGAAGCCAAGCTGCGCGCGCATACACAATGTTTGTAAACATTGAAAGGGGTCTACGCTGATATTACCTTAAATGTTGTTAGGATGCAAACTTCAAAGAAAGAACATTTAAATGTTAGAATACTCTGAAAGCGTCAACAATTAACAAATTAGTAGGATGCACCTATTCGATTAAAATAATGGATGCGCAGTAACACCCGGTATTTTCCCCACAGCGACTGTCTTCTGGCGCCTTACTGTTATTGCGTAACTGGAGACAGGCGTGCAAATGGAAACCAGCGACATGCGCGTATCAGTGTGGGCAGAGTGTAATCCCCAAAGTGGAAGGTCACCAGTGGATAATCTGCCCAACCTGGAGGAACTCCATGGGCCATATGTATGAGTAACTTTTTACCGGCTCCGGTGTTAAAGGCGGGTCCCGGGTTATCTAACGCCGGTGTTCCAGATGTGTCGCGGGGTATGTATGTGTCCAAAGCATGACGGGGTTAGTTAATGTATTAGTTATTTAGCAACTTGGGGAGCCTGTACCTGGCTAGCACCCCTATTTGACAATATCGGCAGCCAGGAACCAGCCGCCTTCTTAGTGGTGAGCCTCTTGCCGGCGAGCAACGCTATTTGTTTAGTTTACATTCATCGATTCGACACTATTAATATTGCCGCCAATGCGGCGGCAGCGTTAATAATGGTTCAAATTTAGAGTTAAATTGATAAAAGTTCACTTATTGCATATGTAATTCTGTTAAATCTGATCGCATTGAATAGATTTGGGCCTAATATATTGCCGCCGATGCGGCGGCGTTCTGGCAGTATGGATATCGACGTCGCTGCGGCGGCGATTTGTTTAGTTTACATTCGTCGATTCGACAGTATGAATTACACTGCCAATGCAGCGCAGAGTTAATAATGGTTCGATTTTAGGGTTAATTTGATTAAATTTCACTTATTGCGTATGTAAGTCAGTTAAATATGATCGCATTGAATAGATTTGGGCATAATCGGTCCCTAACATCGACCTTAAACGTGCTATGGCTTGGGGTTAGTGCAGGCGATGTTAAACTCACAGTGTTTGTCTAACGCCAACACATACATACAGAGTTTTCGCCGCTAACCTGGTAAACCCGCCGAAAACCAGCTTCACCGCGCTTACCCTGACACATACATATGGCCCCAGGGCAGTTCGAGGGTGGTAGGAGATGGGTGAAGTTGTGCCGGCAGCAGTGCCATGTGGGTATATTTACACCACCCAATGATTAAAGGTTGAGAAGCAGGGGTTTTATTCCAGATTTGCTGCCTATATTAAAGCCTATATGATAGCGAGTGCGCTATATATAACTGGCGTGGGGGAGATGAAAATGGGAATGATTGCACCTAGAGCAGGACTCGAACCCACATCTCTTTGCATTCCGGGCCAGTGTGCTAACCATTACACCACCTAGGCTCCCTGATATAACCACACTACCCACGCCTACCTGTCTATGTGGACACTTGCCTAAGAGGTCAGTGCAGGCCACTACACTCGTCCCCCTGGAATTGTATGTCTTTTAATGCTTACAATTACATACATACTGGCAATGCACTTACACATACATACACAGGGTAGGTTCAACAACCATACAACATGTACCTTGTACAGGATCATGGTCCCGGCAATCAGTGTCATGGGGGTGCTGAAAATGGGAAATATTGCGCCTAGAGCGGGACTCCAACCCACATCTCTTTGCATTCCGGGCCAGTGTGCTAACCATTACACCACCTAGGCTCCCTGATATAACCACACTACCCACGCCTACCTGTCTATGTGGATACTTCCCTGAGAGGGCAGTGCAGACCACTACATAACTATAAATGTGATGCATACCGTATTATGCAAATCTAATGATAAATAAGGGATATTACTTATTATTATTGTTATACTCCATAAGACGCAACACTGTACCGGTGGCGCCATCTCGGCCCACCTCGCCCCCACCAGACGTCCACCAGTGTCAGTCGCACTGGAGGATTCTTTTCGAAGGCTAGGCAAATTCTGGATTCGAATAAAGAGTAGGAACATGTGTTGGGGACAGATGGGACTGGTGTAAAGATTTCAAATTCCCCCCATATTCAAGTTCCCCCCTGGGAACTTGAAAATGTTTTCAAATTCCTCCCAGGGGAATTTGAAAACGTTTTCAAATTCCCTCCCTCGTTTTAGCTTTCCCTCCCCCCCCATTTTTGGGGAATGTTCTTTATTTTTGTAATTTTTTGTTATTTTTGATTATTTTTCATGACAAATATTATAATATACAGAGAATAGCATAATGGAAATTATTACTAGTACAACAAAACATATTTAACCACAAATGACACAAAAGTCTCCAAGATGGTTAAGAAAAAAATATTATAGGTCGGAAATTTAAAACGTTTTTTAAAGTTTTTTAAACAATTTTAAATTCCCAGAGGGGGGAATTTGAAAATAGGGGGAGGAATCTGAAAACTGTTTTTAAGTTCCCCCCCAGGAATCTGAAAACGTTTTTAATTTTCCCGGAGGGAAGTTAAAAACGGTTTCAGATTCCCGGGGGGGAACTTGGGAAGGGGGGAAGTTGAAATCGTTACACCGGTGGGGGCAACACTGGTGTGGGTGTGTGGTCAAGATGGATTTAGCAGTATGTACAGTATCAATGGATACCACCAGACGGGATGGCCAAATGAGTTAGAGTGTCCGTCTCCCGTGTGGTAGATCGTGGGGTCGTGGGGTCGAATCCTGGTCCAGTCAAACCAATGACTTAAAAATTGATACTTGTCACTTCCTCGCCAGGAGCTCGGCATTATTAGGATAGGGCAAGGAGCAGTGGAATGAGGAAGACCAATCGCCTGCAACTGAAATTTCCCCTGCTTAAACAACTCATCATCATCATGCTGTCGGTCGCGATGCAACAAAGACTGCTTCCATTACTTGACTGCCGCTCTCCATTTAGCTCTCTGCTGTGAGAGTTGCATCCATGAGTCGGTCTTACATTTCATGAAAGCTGCCTGCAAAAGTGTTGAAGTGCTGCTGGCTTTTGCAAGTTACCAGCGGCACTCTCTCGCGGAGCAAATAGAGGTTTCACACCGGCAAGAACATGTCAAGACAGGTGCAAAACCATTTGTCCCTGCAGTGGCTGGTCGGGAGATGTTGGGAGTTCCATACATCAACCGCCTTAATGCTGCCACAGTGACATGGTTTTCTGTTTAGGGTTTGCTCCCTTAGCCTTCGGTTCTGTCAAGGACCTGTACCACAAGGCAGTGGTTTAGAACTCTGCAAGGCAGGGGCGTCAAACTCCCTGAGGTATTGCTATACCTGCATATACCTGCTTAAACAACTAATGTATCAAAAAATAAATAAATGGTGACAATAAATAATACAGTTCCCTTCCCCGCCATTATACTCGCATAATACTTGGGCAATATATAGGACTTTATTGTATATAATTGACATATATTATTTTATATATAGGATGTGCCATGGGTGTGTTTCAATCAAAGTAAACATTGTGCCTCGAGCGTGATTCAAACCCATATTATTTCCAGTCGATGGGGATAATCCTAGACATTAGGCTATCCAGATTGGTATAACACTTGCTATTATGCATGCTTTCACTTAAACTATATTCCAACCTAACCAGTTATGAAAAGTTAGTCCAAGTTTAAGTAGCTGAGGTTATAATAGACAACCGTATATATGTATCTGACAATTTTGACAATTAAATGGTAAGGATAATAAATAAATCAATTCAAATATAAATAAAATAAGATTCAAATAAATATCACCACATCATCATCAACCAGAATGGTATGGCTAGAGGTGGGCTGGTGGGGGTGTGCTTTGCAGACCAGTGTTGCTGTGTGGCTATTGTCTCACTTTCTGTGTGTGGGTGGTTTGGTGGGGAGTGAGCTGTCAGGTGGGGCAACCATGCATGACTACCTCTAACCTGGTCTATTTGGCTGGCAGGGTTACAGTGGGGATGCATCTGTAAACTGTCCAACTGAAAAATTTAGGGTGGATGTGGGTCATGGCCATTGAGCCATGACTGCTGCCAAACCTTGTTTTTAAGTTTGAGGATAGGGGTACTACCTGTACCAGTATATCCATACATCCATACATATATGCATATATATGCACATATATATGTGCATATATACACATATATACACATATATATGTATGCATATATATATATATGTGTATATATACATATCTACATGTGTGTATGTGTATATATGTGCATATATACACATGTATACACATATCCACACATTTATATGTGTGTATATGGGTCGTTCTCAGAAACTGTGTACCACTTGAGGTAGTCTACTAGAAATGTATATTTCAAAGAAACCCTTTATTGGAGTGTCAATATTTAGATTTCATCAGTTAGCCAAATAATGTGGGAGATAGTTTAGATCAAAAGTAAATGTTAATATTGTGTATTATGTATCTTATTGGGATGGATGTAGCTAAATACATAGAAAATTACATCACTAATTTATGACATTGTCAACAGCATTGAAAATAAAGTGTCACAAACTTAATGAAAACCTCTGAACAACAGCTCATTTCACTTCAAATGGTCATATACAATGTCTTCATTAAGTTGAAGACATTTATTTCTAAAAAAAAAAATTTAATTATGAAATAGTTAACATTTTCTGGAGTCATTAACATCGTAACATTTCGTTTCCACTTGCAAGTACTATGAAACTCTGTATCAAACACTGAGTACAGATACAGTACAGGAACTATTTTCACCATTTGACACTATGCATGGACCCAGTTATGGTATAGTAAAAGATAAATCCTGAAATTGCCCCTAAACATTGAAATTTGAGCCGACCATTTGTGTAAAATTGTTGTTTCCACTTTGTTACTCTGCTAATTTGTTACTCTGCTAATATTTTCTTGCTTTTCTCTTTAATATTCACAAATAAGACAAAACCATAGCAATGAGGTTTCAAATTATTATTACTACTGTTTATAAAGCAAGTGGCATGTGAAATGTCCTAAAAATGTCAAGTTTTGTGTGGAAAATATTTGATTTTGGAGTCAGATTGGTTTCCATGCTATGCTGCTATTTATTGGGTGTGAGCATCATTTGACCTACTTAAAAATTCCAGAATATGTTTATTTTCAATTATTCAGATGCAAAAGGACATACACATTGAGGAAACTTGCTTATAGGACTTTGGCAGCATTTTGATTTTCTGGTACTGATGTCACACTATTGGTACACAACTTCTGAGAACGACCCATATGTATATATGTGTGTATATATATGCGTATATATGAATATATGTGTATATAGGTATATATAGGTGTATATATGTATATATGCATATATATACTTATATATGTGTGTATATAAGTATCAACACATATATATGTGTACATATGTGTATGCCGATGACAGTGTAATACTAGCAGACACTGAGAAAAACCTACAAGATATTGTGAATAGAATCAATAAAGGTGGAATACTATTCAACATTAAGACCAAAACAATGGTTATAAGTAAAAGGACAGATAAACCAAATATCAATATAACCATAGATGGCACAAACATAGAACAAGTATCCGAATTCATATATCTCGGACAAAAGATTACAAATGATGGGAGATGTGAGGAAGAAATTAAGAGAAGGATAACAATAGCCCAAACAACATTCTCCAAAATGTATAGAGTGTTAGCATCAAGTAAGATATTAATACATACAAGAAAGCGTATTGTTCAGTGTTATGTGTGGTCTACTCTAATGTATGGGGCTGAGACATGGACAATCTCTAAGAAAATGTACATACGTTTAGCAGCATTTGAGATGATGACAATATCATGGACAAAGAAGTTCTCAGAAAAATAAAAAATAAGAAACGCTTGTTTGCCACTATACAGACAAAGAAACTTATTTATTTTGGCCACATCATTCATCAGAGCTCAATATACCATGCATTGTTGGAAGGGAAGGTGAATGGCAGCAGAGGGAGAGGGAGACCAACAACATCATGGTTAACAAATATTTCACAGTGGACAGGCTTGAATTATTCACAGTCTATCAGAACAGCACATCATCGGGACAAGTGGAGAACCATTGCATCCAACCCTTGACTAGAGGACGCAACTATTGATTGATGATATGCGTATATATGCACATATATCCAAATATATGCATGTATATCACTATATGATTACAAGTATGCCTATATATGCATATCTATATATATATATATATATATATATATACATCTGTCTGTATATATGCACATACACATATACTGTATGGTGGATATCACACACAGAGAGAGATCCCACTCTGCACCCACACCCACACCCACACCCACCTCCAGTGGCCATCCTTGTGTAGACTGCTAAAACAACAACCCATCTGCCTGTGTGTATATTAGACTAATGGCTTATACAATGCTATACATCATGATTTGTTCATATTGTTCATTATTTCTCACTAAGTATGACCAAGATTTTGATTCTAAGAAGAATACTTGTTTAAATGGACTATGGTGGTTCACCAGTAAAAATGACTAATTCCAGAATACAAACAGCACAATGTTGGTCGTAATGCTTGCATTGCGTTTGATTTGCAGTGGAGGAGGAGTAGCCCTCCCCCCTCTCCCCCCCTATGCCACGACCATTGCGTTGCGTAACCTCCCCCCCCCCTCTCTCTCACCCTTATAACCCAGCCTCCCTGCCCTCTCTCACCACTCCGCCTCCTCGCACCACTCCTTCCCTTTTTTCTCCACCCACTCACCCTAACTACACTCACTTCTACCTTCTAGGGCGGAGGGCTCTTCGGGGCCGCTCCCCTAAAATGACACTGACATTCATCCTGCGCCTGCACTTTATTGATTACTCATTGTACAGCTACTCCCCTCCATTGTACATTGCCCCCCCCCCCCCCCCCCCCCACACACTTTACATACTAAAGTGTGTTTTTCTCCACTCCCGCTTCTGTCTTCCTCTTTCGCTGCGCACCATAGGCAAAATAAAATGAGTTCTTTATTTTAATGTAGTTTTAATTGAATATAATGAACATACTATGCATAGGAGTATTTTCTTTATAGAAACTTTGAAGAGCTATTTATGCCCATTTTTATAATGTATTTTGTTAGATTCCATCCTCAATATTAAAGTAGTTGCAGACTGTGACAGCTCACCCCTATTTGTTTCTATATGTAAACTGTCTTGGTTTTTCAATATGCCTTGAGAAAGCAAAACGTTTTGAATTCCAAGTCATGGCCCCTACTTCATAATCACTTGTTATGTATTTGTCCACATCATACATATTAGAAACACCCTTATGGAAATTAGTGTCGTTACTTAAGAAATACGAATATATCGTTACCTGCTGGTCTAGTGAGTGTTAGCTACAAACAACTTTATTGCATGGTTGTAAGATTGGATCAGGATAATACAAAAACACTCAACACCAAAACAAGACTGAGATAATTATGTAATTATATCCACATAGCTCACACACACACTGAAGTGTTGGTCCTGATTATGGAATTAGTCATCATGTGACCCTTCTTCATCACCATGGTGATTATATAGCTATGGCGCACGCAGCAGGCAAGTCGATTACACACGCACAATTTGGTCAGGGTGGGATGTCATTAACTGCTGTTTATCTGTTTCTTGGGGTTTTGCATCATAGCCATATGTAAGGTCGTCTGAGGATGGGTACTGACTTGTGACAATACACTTTAAAGTCGCCGGTTACACCTCACCCAGATACAAACGAATCCAGCACCAACAGCTCTCCAAACATACCTTTGCTTAGTTTGTTCAGTTCATGCCACTGAACAAGTGGGAGGAGAGTTGAGGTCTGTGATGTATGAATGACATCATAGGTGGCGTTCCCTCATCACAGGACCTAGAGGGGTTCCCCGGACACAGGGGAAGCCATAGTAACCACCAAGATGGCAGCCACAGAAAGCTCTCAATTCAACTTATATTAATCTACATGATTTAATCAATTATTCACACAAAAAGTGGCTGGTTATGCTAAATAAAGATTTGAACTTTATATGTATCATTTTAGAATGCAATTTCTAAAATTGTGTTCTCTATGCGGTTGTCCAACAGTGTCAGTGCTGCTGGACTAAATAAAACACACCAGAAGCAACCAATGTCAGCACTCTCCCCCACATATGTTGATTGATTGATTGGTGGCTGCTTTACGCCGTGTCGGCAGCATAGGCCATATGCACGGTGAGAAATGTTTGTTTTTGTTCAAACCATCGCTTTTACATGTAAAAGCAGACAATCAATTATGTGCCAATAGACACTCATTAAATTAGAAAGCTCACAATCATATATTTGTGGTCAAGGGAAACAAATTCCCATAGAAAAAGAAAAGTTTTATTAATAATTGATAGAATCTATTTAGTAAACTATATGAGGTGGTACAGTCCAGCTGCCCTCAAAAAGGCTAAAATGTTTTCCTGTTTTACTTTAGTAAAAAGGTCATGCATACTGTCTGCAGTGTAGAACCGTTGGCGCAGGGCCAACAAATCAACACAACTTAGTAAAATGTGTTTGATTGTCAGCGGGGACTGACACCTAATACATTCAGGGGGAGGTTCTCCCTTGAGCAGAAAAGCATGTGTAAGCCACGAGTGGCCAATACGGCAGCGACTAAGGACCACTTGGTCCCGCCGACCTCCCGCATGAGTCTGTGGTGGCTTTCCCACAGATGGTTCAATTTCTTTAAGTTTATTAATGTTTTCATCCCACATATATAGTTGAATAAACTGAAAACTGGCAAACATATGCTTGGAGAGCATTTGTCGGAGTATGGGTAGTGTCTCAGCGTCCTAGATCTGGTCCCTTTAATGGCACCTTTGTGATGCTGTCAATCTGTGAGTTTGGGCTATAGTGTGGGGATGATGAAAAATACTGTGGCTTGAGCAGGATTCGAACCCCCACTTTGTGCCATTCCGGGGTTAACCTGCTAACCATTTTTGTAGCTAAGTTTCCTAATGAAATCACCATAATGTAGATTTTCTCCGTGCCCTAGTCATAACATAATCATTTTTTAAAACGCAGATAAAATATGACTGATATTATTGCCTGAAAAGGAATTTTCTAAGGCCGGTTTGATTTACAGTTTATATGGGTAGTGGTAATGACATTATCGCCCATCATACTTCAAAGTGGCCTGTGCTTCCCTCCAGCCTCCCCCTGTAAAGAACAAGATGTTAACACCGCGAGTACTGATTCACAACTGGTTTATTATTCGACCAACCATTGTCACTTTGGCTATATTACGTCATAAGGGTTTTGGGCTCTCGCGCTGGGCAAAGAGGCCGTGAGACCATACCATCATATTGGCGAGACGCAACTCGCATATATTACATCTCCCTTTTTTTTCCTTTAACAAAAATTGAGTTTACAATAATGATATAATCATGTGGAATACGATGTATAATTGTGGTCGAAATATGAGTAGTATAAAGTGACAACAATGCATGTATTGGGGCGTACCTCGGTTGGTGTGATATGTTTGTTCATATCAAACAGTTGCTCCATACATTTACAATCAGCAATGAAAATATCTTACATGTCTAACATGAATGGTAATGGAACAAGAACAGAATTCTTTTTATTACTATGCGACATATTCACAGTTAATATGTCCTTCAAAGATTTGTTGTTGTTGTTGGTTGTTCTTAACCACTAACAACTTCTCAATGACTAACAACATTTCTTTTTTTCTTTTTTTAAACATGGACCAAGTCTAAAGTATTATAAAGAACATGTTATTTTATATGATGGATGTTTGTTTCGTTAATTACAAGTCTGATAGATTTAACTATATTACTAGTATCAGCATGATAGAAATTACATTTGGCTCAAGTTACACCATTTTCCAGTGGACTGTATGTCTACCAGTTCAATACTGGCTATGTTTATTGTGCTGTCAAACAGGTCATGGGACTCGGTGTTAGTAGTGTGCGCCCGGGACAGCATATCAGCAAAATACATGTTGCAACCTTCAATATGTATTACAGACAAATTGTTGATGTTGCTTGCAACATGGGTAATTGAACAAGATGGAGTCGGATTCTTATTCAAACACCTGGTGGTGCCGCCTATACTCAAATGTTACCATTAATATGTATATCGACGCCTAGCGGGTCTTTTGGAACTACGCCGAGTAACCACGCAGAAATGGCGGATGTGCATATGTAAATTAAATATGATGTCAGTAGACAAAATCTGTTACAAAGTCACGAGAATTTGGTGCACTCTTGACTTTTCGGCCTGGCTAGCTGCTATATAAAGTGAGCAAAACCCGAACTCGGCCACTACAACTTGGCGGCGGATGGCGATGGACATTCTACTCTGCCATCCCGCCCACCCCACAATAAAAGAACTATAGGGCTTAAGCATCTCGGGGCCTTCTCTCATTATACTCACGCATGTACGATTACCATTCTAGTGCATTAAAAAGTCCAAATATATACCATTCATCCGAGTCTGCATAGTTCAATTATAGTTTCCTAAATGTATCCTCATTCTTTGCATGCACGCGGACACAAGATGTAATGGTTTAGTCATAATGTTAACCAATGGTAAGTGGTCCATTTCGACCATTATTTATTTCCAGTACACATAATCATGAAACTTTACACAACCAAAACAAATGGCTAGCAGTTCTTTTGCTATTACGGCATAGCTGGCCTGTGTATCATTTAACACTTTCGCTGCCATTGCTACCGGTTTAGCTTTTTAAAACAAAGTTGCGCCCTGTCCTGACCGAATGCATCCACTTGAATTGTGACCTTCTCATTTATATCATAATATTTCAAAACGGGGGCTGTTACCAATAAATGTTTGAGTTGAGTAAAGGCTGTCTGCTGCCTGTGTTGCCAAGGCCACCCAGTTTCTTTACCTAATACGTTTCGGAGAGGTTTGATTATTTCTGAAAACTTAGGAATAAATTTACTAACATATCCTACCATACCTAGAAAGCTTTGGATACCAGCTTTATCACTAGGCAGATGCATATCAAATATGGCCTGTATGCACTCGGGACTAGGATTTAGACCTTTTTGTGTTAGTATGTGGCTGACATATTGTACATTTGCATGACATATTTTAGAGTTTGTCGGGTTCAATTTTAAATTAGCTTTTCTAGCTCTAATTAAAGCTTGTTCGAGGTTTTTATTGGGCTCAGAAACTGTTGCTCCATACACTAAAATGTTGTCTGTTACAACATTAACACCCTCTAAGTCATTTAAAATATTGTTCATTTCATTAATGAAGATATCTCTGGCAGTTTTGATGCCGAACGGCAGACTTGTATAGCGGAATCTACCCCATGGGGCATTAAAGGTACATCATTCTGAACTTTTTTGTATAATTCTATCTGCCAATAGCCGTTGTTGGCATCCAGCACTGAAAAATATCTAGCGTTAGCAGTTTTTGCAATTACTCAGGGATAGGGTGTATGCAAAATAGCTTTATTTAATTTTGTCGGGTCAAGACAGACTCTAATTTTGGTGTTTTTTTTTACTATGGTTATTGAGCTAACTCATGGAGTAGGTTCAACCTGTGGTACTATAACACCTAACTTCAGCATTCTATCAATTTCATCTTTAACTTTACCCGAAATGGCATATGGAATGTGGCATGGTTGGTCAGCAGAAGGTTATCAATGTAAATATTAGCATTAGTTTTTATGTTCTCTAGACCTTCAAAGATATCAGGTTATATTTACTGGCATGTTTGTGTCTTTTTGGATGGTTTTGTTGTCATGCGCAGGCTTGCACTGTTCATTTGTTATGGTGACTGGGCACTTGTGGTTCTCCTGCTTGGTCTTGACTGGTCTTGTGGTGACCTCATGGACATGCATGATCAATTTCAGCTGTACACACATGTCCAAACCCAGGATTGGGCTCCGGTCAGTTGTTATTTGGAAACACCTCAGAATTCCTCCCACTTTGATGTAAATATCCCCCTCTGGCATAATACGTTGCCCTGAATATGTAACTGGGTAGCACTTGGAAGGTTGCATTACTATCTTGTGCAGCTTGCGATATATTGTATTTGGTATGATGTTCACCTGTAAACCGGTGTCTAATTTGAACTTAAATTGTTCAGTTTATAACACTAGCATATTGTACCACAACTAATGTTTGTTATTTGCAGTTGTCAGCTCTCCTATGAATAGTTTGTCATCGTCTATGTTGTGTTCGTTATATTCTTCCTCCACGTCTTGAATTGCAATTTCATTTACCGTCACCCGGCTATTCTTTCGAGACCTACAAACTTTTTGGAAATGTTCCATGCTTTTGCAAAAGAGACATTGTTTGTCCTTTGCTGGACATTGGTTTGGCGCATGGTTGTACCCGCACCTGGGGCAGGTGGTGCACAGTACGCTGAACTGGCGGCGATGATCAGGCCATGTGCGCACACTTGGTGGTAGAGCTGGCTGTCGTGTGTGGGGGGCTTGACTGGCAGTGCTGTGTGTGCTGAGTGCATCAACAGACTCACTGGTGATTTCTGCACTACTGCTTAGTTGGTCATGGCAGTTTTCGCTTAACCTGCACATGTCTTTGCATTGGTCTAGCATTAAATTTGGCGTTTGGAGAAGCCTGTCCCTTAGCCTGTTATTTTTAGCACCACACACCAACAGGTCACATAGCATGGAGTCTTCTAGCTGTTTGTAATCACACAAAGCGATCTAATGTTCTAATTCCAGGATGTATGCGTCCATGTTCTTGGACGTCTGGTTGTAGGAATTAAACTTATAGCGCACCACTGTTATGTTTGTGTGGCCATAGCAGTACTGTTCAAATACGTTGATTAGCGGTTGTATCTTGTATTTGCCTTCCGGTTCTATCTTGAAGGATTGGTACAATTTCTGGGCTTCCAAGCCTGCAATGTGCAGACAAACATAGCATTGTATTGTTTCTGTCTTTGTAGCTGCTCCTGTGGCTACTGCATTATGTGATATGATTGTAGCCATGAGCGCCAGTTGAGTGCTAAATTACCTTGTAGGCTCAAAGGGTTGGGCGACTTCAAGTTTGTGAGTCCTATGTCTGCTGGGTTTGTTGTTTGTTTGTTGTTGTTTTACATCCTAGCAAGATCTAAGGTCATATCAGGACCCTGGGTCTGTGTCTATCTGACGCCATGTAAAGAACAAGATGTTAACATGGCGAGTACTGATTAACAACTGGTTTATTATTCGACGAACCATTGCTACTTTGGCTATATTACGTCATAATGGTTGTGGGCTCTAGCGCTGGGCTCGGAGGCCGCGAGACCATATGGTCATATCAGTGAAACGCAACTCGCATATATTATACCCCACACCCATCTGCAAATGGACTCTCCCATCTGATTCGGGCCCTGTAATCTATGCCTAACTGTATAGAGATATACATTTGTTTTTAAATACACTGACCTCTGAGCAAGGAGCCACATTAGCAGGTATGCACGCATGGATAGGATGATTGCATCAGGGAACCTAGCGAGTAAAAGGATTAGCAGAATACCCCCAGAATGGCAAGAAGTGTGGGTTCGAATCGAGTTCTAGGTGCAATATGTCCCTGTTTCATCACTCCCATGAGAGTAATTGGTAACCATGGCAAGGACCCCATATTGGCTAAATGTTATGTGGTTGTTGAACACATCTTGTGTATTATATAATTAAGTCCATTGCCTCTATGTATGTAATTGTAAGCATGAAATGACTTATGAATATAATCCACTTAACAAACTTACAATTCCAGGGGGACAAGTGTAGTAGCGTGTACTGACCTCTCAGGCAAGGAGCCACAAAAACAGGTAGGCAAGGATAAGGTGATCGCATCAGAGGTGTATGTCATCTTCATCATCATCATCAATCCCTTATTAACTGTGACGGTCGGTGGGGCGCAACAGATGAATGTGCAACCAGTGTCCTGCAGGTTCCTCTGTTCTACGCGGCTTTCTGGCAAATGCCAAACTCCAGACCTGTCCATTCTCTGAATATATAGATATAATTGAATATATGAATATACTAGTCCTATGCTACCATTCTGAAGTGGGCGAATCGGTAGAACGCGGGCCTCCCATACAGGATATCAGGAGTTTGGTTGCCAGTCAAGTCAAACCGATTTCTATAAAATTGATACTTGTCGCTTCCTAACCTGGCACTCGACATTAATAGGATAAGGGAAGGACTGGTTAGGTTAGTGTCAGGATAATGTGACTCAGTCGGATATTGGGTCATGGTTCCAGCAGCCTGATTTCCCAGTGGTGCAGTACTATAAAATCACCATGACTGTGCACTGTCACAAGTCAGTACCCATCCTGATATGACCTTAGATGTTGCCATGACGCAAAACTCCAACAATCAACCAACCACTGCACTAACATTCATGGGATGACAATTTAAAAGAACACAATCAAACTTGTTAATTATTTATTCCCCCTGAATTCACGCCAAGTGCCATTCAGCGATCAGATTTCAGCCTCCTCAGCCACCAATATTTTCTTTTCTGAGAGCCTCCAACATAGCCGACCAACTGACTTTGATATCCGATGAGTTATTTGTGTCGATCATTCCCAGTCTTTAGCTGCTCTGTGTCAGTCAAAGTCACTGTCAAGTCCGATTGTCTGCTTGGCTTGCTGGGATTCTGAACTGGGATTTAAGTAAATCAGTGTCGGTCCCTCGGGTGGTTTGATGACGTCGCAATGGATATTGGATTAAGTTTGGGGATAATGGCGAATCGATATCAATTATGCCGAGATGTTGAAATGCGTTGAACACCCAATTCTCATATAACAGGGTGTTGTGTCTGAAATTAGCCGAGTGAAACAAATTTCTGTCATTCAAATTCCCCCCTCTAATAGTTCCACAATCATCTTTCATCTTAAAATTTTAGATAAAGTTGATCGATATAACCTAGCTTATTTTAATTTGAATGTGACTTTTATCGTGGATAGCCAACTTTCGATATAATATATCTTATGTGAATTAATGTCGGCATGCATGTCTAAATGTTGTAAATACATATATATTAAGTTGATCGCTATAATCTAGCTTATTTTAATTTGAGTGTGACTTTTATCATGGATAGCTAACATTTGATATATCTTAAGTGAATTAATATTAGCATGCAATTCTAAATGTTTTAGATAAATATATATTAAGTTGATCGTTATAATCTAGCTTATTTTAATTTGAGTGTGACTTTTATTATGTATAGCTAATTTTCGATATACTAAGATATATATATATCTTAAGTGAATTACCTATGTTGGTAGGCAACATGGTTAATTCGCGCTGGAGGCAAAGAAGGAACAAGCAGCACCTGACTTCCGCCCTGCCCACCACCACTCACTTCTCGCCTGATCCTGGCCCGAGTAACTTCTCTTCTCTCTCACTGCTACCGTCACGAGTCATGCCACCGGCGAAACGGCTAGGGAGGCCGCCGCTCCGCCCCCAGCTAAGGCGGGCCTCGCTTCGTAGAGCGGCCCGCGCGCTTGCACCACATGCGCCTATGCAGCAAGCTTGTACCACACCGCCTCGGGTTGTATTGTCCCCGCCCGTGACGGCTACTAGGGGAGATTTGGCTACAGTCTTGGAGCTGCAAAGGGAGGTGCTGCAAATGTCTAAGGATCTTTCGGCTCGAGTAAAAACTATCGAGTCTGTGTTAGCAGTGCAGAAGTCAGTCATGCCGGCGCCGGTAGTAACCCCGCCCCTTCCCATGCCATGCCCACCGCCGGTCATACTGCCGGTAACCGTACAGCAGTCACAAGTACCTGAACCACAGGTGTCTACAGAGCAGCCTGCTCGTCCTAGTTTCCAGCCGCCGCCGCCTGGCTATCGCTATTATTTAGCAGAAGTCGGGGAACCAGTCTCGGGAGTCATGGACTCCACTCAGAACGTGCAGGAGGCGAAAGCTAAGCATGCAGCAGCAGTCATTGCAGACCTTTTGCTAGACCCGTCAAGTGCGTTAAAGAAGTCAAAAGGTACGGTGTTCTTACCACACTTGTTTGTAATGAGAGGCGACGCCTGTAAATCAATTGGCATGGGGGAGGCCACCTGGCCAGAGTATTTCGAAGCTCTGAAGTCTCTGGCCGCCCACCCCGCCCTCCCTCCTAACTGGGGCAAGTACATTCGTAAGCATGAAGAGGACCTTGCACACATGGCGAACACGTGGGACTGGCCGTTGTGCCGAAGGTGGTCAGAGAAGGTGTTTAAACTTATAGCGTCTGGCAGGTTTCCTAATGGCTGGGAAAACCAGGCAGAAATAAAAGATTTACAGCGCGAGCTATGTACGGCGGCAGGAAAGTCAGCGCCTCAGCTCCAAGCTCAGTATGCAGTCCACCCCTTTGTACAGCAAGTCTCTCCCCAGTTTCAACAGACCGCTGACCCTCAGCCAGCAACAAGTACGCCCCTCCCCCCTATCAATATGAAAAACGACTACAACAAAGAAACCGACGGGAAGCCTTGTACCTTGTGGAACTGGGGGAGGGATTGCGGCTTCGCTGCGGCGCACGGAACTCTGCCTGAAAGATACATTCATGATTGTGGCTGGTGTGTGAATAGGATTAAACGGATACATTGGCACAAAGAGCAAGATTGCCTAAAAAAGAAAGCATTTAACGACAGAAAGGCTGCCGCCGAACAGCTGCCTGCCTCGGTACCAGTAAGTCTGAGCCCCGCCCCCTCTCATGTGCCGGTACCGGTGCCCATTGTCAAGGGACCCACCCCTTTCCATTGTTTACAACCCATTCCGCTAGTGCTCTCAACCCCGACACAGTGTAATACTAATACGCTCGCTGCATACCAGCCGGTGCTTGCCCCGCCCCCTCCGCTTCCTAGCGCGCCACTCTGTTCGCCTAGCTCTGCCTCAGTAAATGTTGCCGTCCTCGCCACGCCTCCTCCCCCTCCCCCACCCTGTTCCCCAACCCCCCCCGCCACCACTCACTCCCATGCCTGTTTGCCTCATACCGCCGGCTGCACTGCCAGTTCGCCTAACATTGTCATTGCTGATATTCCTTTGCCAGTTTCGGGCCTTGTACTAGATAATATAATAACAAATGACTGGTTAGATCTTCCGATTGAAATTTCACATGACTGTTTCGATACGAGTTCATATGTCTTTGATGGGTTACAGCAGAAAGCAGTCCACAAATTCTCTCCACCTTCCCGCCTCGTCTTTAGGTCCACAGTTGCCTCTCTATGGCCAGAGGTCTCTGACTCAGTGTCTACGGAATCTCCATATCTTACAATCTATAGTAAGGTCCGTCAGACTTCTCTTCCGAATTATATGCTAGCCAGGTGTCCAGTACCCTCAGGTTTGATTATCTCGGCATGGAGGAAGGCGCTGAGGACATACCCTGATACACAGCTAGTAGATTTTTTAGAGTTCGGGTGGCCGATTGATTATGCGAGTCAGCGTCTCCCAACCCCGACATGGAAGAATCATACGGCTAACTCTGAGTTAGATCCACATATACTTAAATTCTTAGATATCGAGCTGAACTTAGGTGCTCTGTTAAGGCCCTGTCACATTACGGCGTATGGCGGGGGCGTATTGAAAACCTACGTAAGTCCTGCGAATGCCGGCCTATGATGACCTTTGGTGACCTATCGGGTGTTTTTTAGCGTATGTGTAACGTATGAGGAGCGTACGTGGAGCGTACGAGTAGCGTATGAGAGCGTATGAGAGCTAACTGTGACATTTTTTGACAGTTTTGATTGGCATATGGAACCTATGCGTAGCGTATGCGTAGCGTATGCATAGTGTATGCATAGCGTATGGCGGCGTATGAGTCAATATCGATGTCGAGACCTATGGCATACGCTTTGAATACGCTGTGCATACGCTGTACATACGCTGTGCATACGCTAGAAGTACGCTCCCATACGTAACTCGTAGGCTATGCATACGCTACATACGCTAGAGATACGCCGGTGAAGCAAGTTGAGCGTATGCGTAACCTACGCCGGCGCACCCCTAGCGTACGAGGAGCGTACACCGGCGTACGAGGAGCGTACACCGGCGTATGAGTAGCGTATGAACCATACGCTCCCATAGGTCGAGATCTTTTGAGCATGCACAACAAAATTTGGACGGACGGACGGGAGAAAGCGTATGGCGGCGTACAATGGCATACGCCGGCATAGGCCGGCACTTGACGGCCTATGAGTAGCGTATGAGTAGCGTATGAGTAGCGTATGAGTAGCGTATACGGCGTATGCCGACGTATATGACGTAACGCCGCTACGCCGCCATACGCTCCCGCCATACGCCGTAATGTGACAGGGCCTTTAGGACCGTTCGCTTCCCCTCCATTCATTCCCTGGTGCCAGATTAGTCCAATAATGACCAGGCTGAAAAAGAATTCTCTGTCGAAACGCATAATTATAGATCTAAGTTTTCCCCCTGATCGCAGCGTGAATGCTGGTATCTTAAGGGGCTTCTATCAAGGGGTTCCATTCTCTTTCTCGCTACCGTCGGTGTCCACACTGGCCGACCAGTTGATTAAACTCGGGGAAGGGACGTGGCTTTGGTCAGGGGACCTAGCTAGGGCGCATCACCAGCTAAGGGTCTGCCCCCTTTCTGTGCCGCTGCTAGGTATTAAAGTAGGAGGTAAGACGTTCTTAGATCTAGCTCCGCCGTTTGGCTGCAGGACGTCGGCCCTTGCCTGCGCTCGCACTACCAGAGCAGTGGTGTGGCTGCTGAGAAACCAAGGTTTCTTTGCTCTCTGCTACCTCGACGATTTCGTCGGGGTAGAGGCAACACAAAGTAAGGCACAAGAGGCATATGCGGCGTTCTTTGCAATTGCGGCAGAACTGGGTTTGGAGTTGGCCCAGGATAAGTGTTTCTCCCCAGCACAATCCCTGATCTGGTTAGGCTTTAAAGTAGATACTGTGGCAATGACTATTACGTTGCCGGAAGGAAAGGTAGAGGAGGTGTTGGCTGAGTGTGAGCAGTGGAAGTCGAAGTCAACAGCCTCCCGGAAGCAGATTCAGAGTCTGGCAGGCAAGCTGCAGCATGTGGCAAAGTGTGTCAAGCCTGCCACCCGTTTCCTGAATCGGATTTTGGCAGCACTAAGAGGTTTCCCTCCGGCGGGTCAACATCCTTTCCCAAAGGCTATACTGAAGGACCTTGATTGGTTTCTGAAGTTCACGTCTCAGTTAAACAAGGTCGTGCTGCTACCGAAGGCTCCTCCGTCGGAGTGGCTCATAGAATGCGATTCAACTTTGGTTGGGGGGGGGGGCGTTCTCACCGGTAGCGTTCTATATGGTTAAATATCCGGCAGAGGTTCTGGCTCAGTTGACGTTAATTACACAACTCGAGGCTTTCAACCTAGCTATGGCACTCACCTATCTTCTTCCGTCAGAGCCGCATAACTTCGAGATAGTCGTGAATACGGACAACCAAACGTCACAGCAGGTGTTGGAGTCAGGGTCGGGGAAGGAGCCGTTCCTCTGCGCATGCGCTCGGCAGCTATGGCTGATTGCGGGATTAGCTAGTGCATCACTTTCGATAAGGTTCAAACCAGGTGCTGAGTTGGTGTTGGCAGACGCACTGAGTAGGGCATTTGGCTCAGAAAAGTCGGAATGTGCTGTCCTTGAAGAGTGTGCTCATCGTAATCTCACTAGGCTTTTGGTGGTTCCCTCTCTCAGTGTTGTAAATTTCGATTTGTAAGGTTTTCTTTGCTGCTACTTCCACCTCCTTGTCTAACCATACCCTGTATGTACCGCTTATATCTTCACTGATGTTCTTCCCCGATGTACTCGCATAATCTTCCTACTTCCTGGAAGATAGTTTAATTTTTTGGGTTATATCTTCCAGGCTATACAGTGAGTCAACATCTCTCACTCGTCAATGCGCTGCGGAATTCCTTGGCGGCAGGAACGTGGAGAAACAAGTCCCACCATATAAACCTCTACGTACAGTTCTGCCATGCACATCAGGTTGATCCACTTAACCCAGGACACTACGATGTCCTAGCTTTGCTCATGTTCCTTGACACTCGCCTAAAGGCGCCCGGTTCTGTGTTTAACTACTTTAGCTCGATCAAGACATGGCTAACAGCTTTGACCGGCTCGGCGGTTCAATTTGACTCCTACTATGTAAAGCTACTTAAGAAAGGAATTAAGAAGAACTCTCTACATGTAGTTACTAGAGCGTCTCCACTCTCGCCTGCCGATCTTAAGACAGTAGCCGTGTGCCTCTCAGCCTTAGGTGATTGTGCTGCAGTCTACGTGGCGGCCCTTCTCATAGGCTATCTGACGCTAGCTCGCAAAAGCAATTTGGTGGCGCCTTCCCTGGCCTCAGTGGGGCCCCACACTCTTCGCTTTAAGGATGTGCTGGTCAGGCCCGACTCACTTATAGTATCCTTCCGCTCCACCAAAACTAGGTCCTGCTCCTCGCCACCCTTACAGTTTGAGCTCTGTGCCTCTCCCGCCTCCCCATGCTGTCCCAGGGCAGCCTGGATTAGGTATGCCGAGTTGATTGACCCTCAGGTGGAGTCTCCGGCGTTCATCCTTCCCTCAGGGGATTTCCTCTCAGCACGGTCCCTAGCAAGAGTTCTCTCACTAGCGGCGGGTGCTCTTCTCCAACCTCATAGATCCCTGACCCTTCATAGCATGAGAAGAGGTGCGGCTCAGGCTTGCCTAGTAGCTAATGTCCCGATGGCCGATCTCAAGGAGGCGGGGTCTTGGCGCAGTGACGCCGTAAATGCCTACCTGACCCCGGAGCCGCTGTCTCAGGTTCCATCAGCACTTTCCTCACTTTTGGGTTAAGTGCTGATGTTGCTCATTGTTCTTGATATTGCCTATTGTACTTATCTTTGCTCTAATCCTACAGATTCACGGCCTCACCTGGCCCTGCACTCAACACTGCTTATCTTGTCGGGAGCCAGCCTCCCTCGCTAACACGCGCCTGACGCACGACTGTCCGAGCCTGACTCAGGCCGATCTTTAACGAGATCTCGCTTGTCTCTCCTGTTCGATATATATATGTTATTGATCATTTGATGCTTCATAACTCCGATATTAGATTCTTAAGTGTTATATCATTTACTTGATGCGATGTGTCCATAAGATTAACTACTCTCATATGAAACTGACACTTATCGCCGCTCAGTTAGAGTTCTGAACATTCTCGTAAGTAGCAATTATCTAGTCCCGTGATGGATTTCGCTACCATATCTGATCTATTGATTGACTGATTTGTTGTTTATTATAATTGATGATAATTATATAACCTGATGTTATTGAACTCATTAAACTCGCCTTTCCCAAACTGTCTCATGTTCTTTGTCCGAGTGCTGCGAATTACCTATGTTGGGTAGGCAACATGGTTAATTCGCGCACGAGGCAAAGAAGGAACAAGCAGCACCTGACTTCCGCCCTGCCCACCACCACTCACTTCTCGCCTGATCCTGGCCCGAGTAACTTCTCCCACCCGCCCACCCGCTTCGTTAGGGGTTAAGTGCTGATGTTGTTCATTGTTCTTGATATTGCCTATTGTACTTATCTTTGCTCTAATCCTACAGATTCACGGCCTCACCTGGCCCTGCACTCAACACTGCTTATCTTGTCGGGAGCCAGCCTCCCTCGCTAACACGCGCCTGACGCACAACTGTCCGAGCCTGACTCAGACCGATCTTTAACGAGATCTCGCTTGTCTCTCCTGTTCGATATATATATGTTATTGATCATTTGATGCTTCATAACTCCGATATTAGATTCTTAAGTGTTATATCATTTACTTGATGCGATGTGTCCATAAGATTAACTACTCTCATATGAAACTGACACTTATCGCCGCTCAGTTAGAGTTCTGAACATTCTCGTAAGTAGCAATTATCTAGTCCCGTGATGGATTTCGCTACCATATCTGATCTATTGATTGACTGATTTGTTGTTTATTATAATTGATGATAATTATATAACCTGATGTTATTGAACTCATTAAACTCGCCTTTCCCAAACTGTCTCATGTTCTTTGTCCGAGTGCTGCAAATTAATGTTGGCATGCATATCGAAATGTTGACACCTTACTCACAAGTTAGTCTTGCTCCCACCAACGTGTATTACCTCACCCCACCTCAGTTTTTTTTACCTAATACCCACATCATGTAAGTAGGATAGTACACAATATACCCGTAAAGATTGTGTGTGTATATGGCAATAGTTTCATTATTTATGCAAATTACATTGTCAGGTCATTCAAAGTTAAATTCCCCGAATACTGAATAGGCCTACTTCTGCTATAACAGTGGAGGGCAGGCTTTTAAACATGCATGTATTACCTGCATTTATTAGAGCTGTGGTGTTCTCTGTGGCAGAGTGGTTAGAGTGTCTGACTTTTTTCTAGGTCGGACACCTAATCTGAAGGTCAGTGGTTCAATTCTCTATGCCCCCACCCTCACCTCTGCCAATTTGGATTTCCACTGCTGTGTATAACTTACAGCGCCATCAAAGGCTTGTTGCTCTCATACCATGTCTATTTCATGTGGGAGGTTAAAAATCCCTTAGGTCGGTAAAAGTGTAGGCTTGGGCTTTCTATTGACAAACTACCTAATGGTGAAAACAATTATATTCAGACTTAGCCATGATAGGCAGTATACATCTTCGAAGAAGGAGATATAATAGTTTGAGTAAAGCATGGAATCTTCAAAAGCGGGGTGTGGCGTTATAATGACAACTTTAGTTTCGTATTTTAATCCGCTAATACATGAGGGGGGTACTGCATTTTATTGCAGATATAGTCTCCATACACTGCAAAATAATTATCTTTATATTTTAAAACACAATGTATATTTTCTAAGTGAGACAACTATCGGGGAAGAAATCAAATGCATCCAAAATGGCCTTTAAAGCAAGTTCAAAATTTGAGAGTTCAGAAACGTCATTACCAAAAATAGAAGCAAGTCACCTAGGACTGAGAGAGAGCAACATCATACAACATGCATACACCGCACAAGTCAACAGACTAATCAGCACACTCAGTCCAGGATCTGTGACGGCAAAGCTGATTCAAGTTGCATAGTCCGATGGTTCTGAGTTTCTGTCATTTCCTAAGATAAATATTAGGTCGGTCGTTAAAATATTCCTCAATTTTATTTTAAATCTCAAACCAATGACATAAAAATTGATACTTGTCACTTCTTAGCCAGGCACTAGACAATATTAGGATTGGGCGCAAAGACTGGTTGGATAAATGTCAGGATAATGTGAGTGAGTGGTATATCAGGTCATAGTGCTGGTGACCTGGTCCCCCACTGGGGCAGCACTATTAAGTCACCATGAGTGTGCACTGTCATAAATCGATACCTATCCTGATATGACATTAGATGTTAACAGGGCGTACAACTCCAGCAATTAATCAACCAACCAAAATGCCACTTTAAAATTGGCACCATGTGCTAGCACTTCCTGCCATCTGAAAGGCACTGCGACGCTTTAGAAGTACCATATATATATATGTATAAGTCACACTACTCTCGTGAATAGAGCTCGTCTCGGCTGTAATGCATATGCTTTCTCTGTGTGAACAGAGATGCGTGAAATTTTCATGTGATCGATATCAGTAATCAATGTATAAGGATCAGCATGGGACTCATCACGTCCATTGTCCTTGCTTATCGCGGACCACCAACTCCCATTGGGGGAGCTATACATCGATTATGGGTACATAATGGTTGAATGATGTTTCATACACAGTTAAAGTTTCATCATCAGATACATTAAACACATCTGTGACATCTTTTTTTTTTCTTTTTTTTTTACAAATAAATATATCGCTTTGATAATTTGTATCGGCATCACTTTATTTGGAGTAAATTTGATTAAATTAGGAGATATTTAAAGTGAACAATTAACCAATTATTTATATAATCACACAAAATATTTACTTTTATTGCTTTGCATTACTTGCAGCTGTGATGGCTTCTACTAAAGGAGTCAGCTAAGGAGCGAGATAGACACTGACCTGCAGGTAGCAAGAGTTTATAACTCAGGCACAGGAGCATCCTGGCCCAGGCCTACAAGCAAATTAAGCGAAATAGGAGGGTTGTGGGTGGAAAGGTTTGTGCATCGTTAGCTCACTGAGAAGAGAACAGAGCGCAGCTAGCTTTGGCCGATTGTCGGAAGAGGTGTGAAAGCCCACTGGCCAAGTGGGTAGATGGAGAGATAAACTTGTCCACCCACCCGGAGATGAGTGAAAGACAAAGCAGGCAGGGGGGGCGCAGAGGCATGTCATTCCCACCGAATTACACGCAATGCGAACATTGCAATCAATGTTCAATAAGTAAATGGACCATGATACACTGCACCCATAATAGCCGCACAGTTTCTGCAGCGTACCACCACCATAATACTGAATTTATTATAGCGAACCCTCTACCACTCTAACTTCCTTCATAATCTACTAAAACGCCCTATCTAAATACCCGCTGAACTACATATTTACAATGTAATGTAAACAGCATGAAGACCAGTGCCTCGGCACTGAGAAAAATGTATGTTCTGATGAATAAACTGTCTCACCAAAAAAACAATAAATATGGCATGCGCAAACTGAATTGCTTGTAGCAAACAGCAATTAATCAATCACTTAATTAATAAACGCACAAATATTTAAGTTGGCTATCTAGGATCAAATGTAGGTAAGGAATTTGGTTTCCGAAAGCTCAGGGTTTATTTTAATCGGCATATGCAACTTCAATTATAAGGCCTATGACATGCTATTCATACCCAGCCAACATGCCCTGGTGGGCCCTACATGGGTTGTCAATGGGCGAGCTGGGCACAGCTGGGCAAGGGCTCCAGGTGGGCTCTGAATTGGGCATGAGATGGGCCCACATGGGTTAGATTCCCAGCTTTAAAAAGACTAATCATATTTTGTCTAAGATATAGTGAACATATTCAATAACTGAGATAGGCCCACCTGGGCTAGCCCAGGTGGGGCCCACTTGGAGCCTGTGGCCAAATTTATCTGGGCCGCAGATGGGCTGCCAATGTGGGGCCCACCCAGGGCCCAGCTGGAAATGCTGGCTGGGTAGTCATATGCAGTAGTAAGCATCCCAGAACAATAGTTTGGTCAGGTCTATGGGATTTCTACCTCCTAGCAAGCGCTAAGGATATTTCAGAAAATGTAACCGCCCCCACCCCTCACCCCCTATCCCCTATTTTGGAAGTGAGTGTTCTACTCACTAGGCAATCCCGGCACGTGTGGATAGAAACAGCAACATACTATAAGAAGCGGAATAAGAATGAGAATAAGAAGATTGGTTGGTTGTTGGAGTTTTGCGTCCTGGCAACATTTATGGTCATATCAGGACGGGTACCATCTTATGACAGTGCGCACTCATGACAACTTCATAGTTCTGTTGCACTTGGAGGCCAGGCCACGAGCACCATGACCTGATATCCCACGCAGTCTAATTATCATGACACTGAACCAACCAGTCCTTGCCCTATTCTAATAATTGCTAACACAAATGGTGGACCATTACAAGGTTTTATTACAGCGTCAGTTACATCTTTTAGTACAAGTCACTTTTTTTGTTTAAAGCAAACTCACATACAATAATTGCTTGTACACTTTAGTTATTATAGTCATATACTTGTATACAAGTATAATATTTTAAGTTCTAAATTGTCTCTTTGTGCGACTTGACCATGGTTCGACCCGTGGGAGGAAGAAGAGGAATGAGAAGAAAAAGAAGAAGAAGAAATATATGAAGAAGGAGGAAGAGAAAAGCATGAGCTAGGAGCTGGCCTTCGCGAAGTAGTACCCATTATTCATGATGCTCTCCAGCTGGGGGGTTACCTGAATGCACACACATTGTAGGTAGGGGATCGTTAAATGTGACCGCCTTGTCCTTCCAGCCCCCCCCCCCCCCCCCCCCTGAGTGATGGTCATGCCCCAATGGACCGTGGCCGTGCTAATTCACCGTAACTACTGGTGTGGACTGCGTTCTTCTGCTCCAAATCCATTTTTACAAAAGACACACATCTCACTGTCTCTCTGATGTGGTTAGGCGGCATGCGCCAGTTAAGGCTATTGTAGTAGTGTGAACATGAGCTCTACTATCACGCGGTAGCAGCGGAGACTACGACGCCATCAGCGCAGTACCATTACACTGCGCTAGGTGGCGGCACGGGTAGCCACCGGTCAGACCCCAACTGGGCTGACCTCTACTGCGTGTGGTTGACCCACCCCCCCACACACACCTATAGAGTCGATGTGGGATCTGGTGAGTCAGGGGGCGGGTCAGACAACTACTGACGCCGCGGAGAGCAGATGGTTCAATAAACCAAGGGTGAAGCGTACACTGAATTGAATCTTGGTGATCTTCTGTGTGACTGTGTGCGAGTGAGAGAGTCGGAGGGCCGTGGGCCATTACACTATTATTAATTCACAACGTGACAAGGAGTTGTTTACTTATTTGACCTCCCCTTTCCAGGCTGCACTCCATCCTCCAGTAGCCCAGACTATCCAAGAACATATCAAAGGAGGTTACAAGAGTAGATTCAGTGAGCTGAATGAAGATAATAATAAAGCAGGGGAATTATATATATATATGTGAATAATATTTGCATAATTACTTTATACCTCACATAACACTGCGAATATTAACAGCACCATATATATATATATATATATATATATATGTTGATGACCAGAATCCTAGTCTGTGCCGTAATGGTTACTCCAACAACACTGCCTCTGTGGCAGGACTGCTGGATCCCCTACTTATACAAACCATTCGAAAAGGGGTCAGAAGGTTCGGTTATAAATAAAAATAGCTACATGATTTTACAATGAAATATGCAACATATATCGTTCAAACACTTTATTTTTGGGTGAATAATTGATGATATCATGCAGCTTAATGGACTTTTACTTTACAGGAACATACTTTAAATTGAGATGATTCAGTGAGCGCCATTTGAAGAGTTCAGGCGTAGAACCATTTGAACGCCAATCCAAAAATTGAGACAAATATTGGAATCAAACCATCAAAAAGTGTATCTTTTACATTCGTACTTTTGTTGTCATTGCTCAATAATCATGTGATCATAAGAACAGTGGAATTAATGAGATTTACAAGTATTTTCAGGTAAAACTATTTTTATTAAAAATACATAGAAGTGTGGGTGCAATATGTCCCAGTTTCATCACTCCCATGGGATTCATTGGTAACCATGGCAAGGACCCTATATTAGCTACGCATTATGTGGTTATTGAACCCACCTTGTGTATTATATAAATTATAATTAAGTCCATTGCCTCTATGTATGTAATCGTAAGCTTGAAATGACTTATAAATATATTCCATTTAACAGACTTACAATTCCAGGGGACCTCTACTCTCAGGCAACGAGCCATGTAAATAGGTAGGCAAGGATAGGGTGATCCCATGAGGGGTGTACATCATCATCGTTATCATCATCAATCCTGTAACTGTTATGGTCGGTGGGGCACAACAGATGAATGTGCAACCAGTTTTCTCCAGGTTCCTCTGTTCTACACAGCTTTCTGGGAAATGCCAAACTCCAGACCTGCCCATTCTCTGCAAACCATCAAATAGAGTATTTCTTTACATTCCTATGGTTGTTTTCATTGCTCAACAATCATGTGATCATAAGAAAAGTGGAATTAGTGAGAATTACAATTATTTTCAGGTGAAAAACCTTGTGTGTATAATACATTTTCGGATTGGCGTTTATGGAGATTTGTGCCAGGGCTCTTCATTTTAGGTTGGGTTCTATTCTCACCCATTTCATCGACTCTACTTCAAAATATGGATGGCCAAGGCTAGTGCATCTTTCAGCCGACTACGCCAGAGACTCTGGAACAACCACCATGTGTCCATTCGGGTCAAAGGTAAGATCTACCGCGCAATCGTGCTATCCACCCTACTATACGGAGCCGAGGCCTGGACAGTGTACAGACAGCAGGTGAAAAAGCTGCATGCCTTCATGATGCGACATCTGCGTTCAATCATGAGGCTAACCTGGAAGGACAAAGTGACGAATAAGGAAATACTCGAACGGATGGGGCTGGCCTCTATGGAAGATCTTCTGATCAAAAAGAATCTCCGGTGGACTGGACACCTCATGAGGATGTCATCAGACAGGCTACCAAAGCAGATCCTCTATTCTCAACTGCCTTCTGGCTACAGAAAGAGAGGGCGCCCCCGTCTCCGGTTCAAAGATACCATCAAGAGAAACCTGAAGCTGAGAGTCATTAAGACCGACTCATGGACGCAACTCTCACAGCAGAGAGCTAAATGGAGAGCGGCAGTCAAGTAAGGAAAGCAGTCTTTGTCGCATCGCGACCGACAGCATGATGATGATGATGATGATGACTTCAAAATAGATAAACACGAGATGTTGGAACTCGGGGGATCCACCTCTTATTTAAGCCCCAGTCACACCTTCACGGATCAGGCCCCGGACCACCCCGGACCATGAATCCGGCATAGTATGGGGTGATCTGGGTTCATCCTTGGAAAATACATGGCTCATCCTTGGCTGGTCCTTGATGATCCATGGTGATCCCTGGCTGGTGCTTGGTGGTCTGCGATGGTCCTGGGTCGGCCCCGAATGTTTTAAAATGTTTAAAACATCCCGGGCAATCCAAGGAGTATTGCAATCCAGGGTTAATCCAGCTGTCCGTGGCTGTCCCGGAGATTGATCCGTGGGTGATCCGGCTTTTAACCCGGCTAGTCCGGGTAGGTGTGACTGGGGTTTAACAACTGCGTCATACAAAAAAGTTTGTCTAGGATTTAAACATGTTTGACATTCAGCCCATCTGTGAGTAGGGGTGAATATGTTATCCAGTTGTGCTATTGTTATGGCATGATCTGTGAGTAGGAGGCAAGACAACAAAGATGATTTATAATCGATAATAACCTGAGCATGTGTCATACTAAATGGAATGATTAAATCCTTTAGTCATCATCATCATGCTGTCGGTCCCGATGCGACAAAGACTGGTTTCATTACTTGACTGCCGCTCTCCATTTAGCTCTCTGCTGTGAGAGTTGCGTCCAAGAGTAGGTCTTAATGTCTCTCAGCTTCATACTAAATGGAATGATTAAATCCTTTAGTACAAATATAAAAATGTGGCCTCATTGTCCTGTTTATTCAATAATATATATTGTTCTTATATTGTCGAAGATTGTCACAGAGGGGGAATCACAGCTGCCCCCTGATCCTTGCTCCCTAGACGGTGGACCGTGGACCGTGGACCGTGGACTGTGGACCGTGGACCGTGGACCGTGGACCGTGGTCCGTGGACCGTGGACTCTGGACCGTGGACTCTGGACCCTGGACCCTGGACTCTGGACCCAGGCCCTCCTCACCCCAGCCCTCCGGGAGCTTCCAATCCTTTTTCATTATCTTAAATACAGGCAAGGAGCTGAATAGCCATGTAAGGGAGCATAGGGTGATGACATCAGCGGTGCATAGAATGGTGTATTCACTACTTAAGCCTAGGTCACACCTACCCGGATCAGGGGCCGGACGAACCCCGACCAGTGATCCAGCGTGGTCCGTGGCGATCCGTGGCGATCCGTGGGTCATCTGTGGCTGGTCCTTGGTGGTCCTTTTTTTGGTGATCCTTGGTGATCCTTCGCTGGTCCGGCCTCATTCGAGGTGATCCGGGGGATATTGCAATCTGGGCTCGATCCGGCATCATGCGGGTAAAATCCGGGGGTGGTCTGGGTAGTCCGGGGGTTGTCTGGGGGTAGTATGTGTCCCGTCCGGGGCAGTCTGGGTAATTTTTAAACCGGAAGAGCACGTTTTAGTTACGGTTTAGCCCGGACTAGCCCCGGTTTAGCCCGGACTAGCCTGGACAGAGGCATGGACCACTCCCGGACTGCCCGGATAAGACCCAGACAGGCCGGACGACCACAGATTAACGACGGATCACCATGGATAGCCACAGATGACCACACATTACTCACGGACTACCCCAGGATGAGTCCCGCATTTCAGGCTATCATCCATGGGTTGTCCAGGGCTCATCCGGGTATTGTCTGGGGCTCATCCGGGTAGTCCGGGGGTTGTGTGTGGCTCATTAGGGGTGATCTGGGCTTGTAGTCCATGGCTCGTCCAGGTAGGTGTGAGAGCGAGGCAAAAATAGCGATTTTATCCGGGGAGGTACGGGACAGTCCGGGGGAGTGGTGCTGGGGTAGTCCGGCTAAAAATCCGGGACTCGCCCGGGTAGGTGGGACTTGTCTTTAGCACACTGGACCAGAATGCAAGAGAGGTGGGCTCAATTCCCGCTCGAGGCACAATACTTCCCCTTGTCATCATCACCCGTATGACACTGGAGCCATGACCAGGAACCTGTACAAGCTACGCTCTTTATCCTTGTTACACCTACCCTGTCCATTGCCTATATATGTATGTAATTGCCACGACTCGATTTCCGCCTCCGTCACATTATCGTGATACTTTCCTATCCTAGTAATGCTGAGCTCCAGGCTAGTGGCGACAGGTATCAATTATTTAAGTCAATGGCTCGACTTGACCTGGAATCGAACACTTGACCTTTAGCACGGGAAGCATTTTCTCTACGGATTACGCCACCGCTTTCAGTTATATGCATATATATATGATATTCCTAGCCAGAGCATGTATTACTCATGCCAATTTCTTCTTGTTCCTTGTTATTTGTACTGTAGCCGTCCTTTATATATACATGGCTCATCCTTGGCTGAGATCATTTATATATATATATATGTATATGATCTCAGCCAATATATATATATATATACATCGATATATTCCCGACAAGTTTGTAGCAATTACACCACAGTGCCAAATATGGATCTTGATGTCGGTTTGAGCGACCCTCCAGTTAAAATGCGCAAGCTGGAGTGTGATGTCATTCGCGACAAGACCCATTGGGCAGTTGCCCACACCCGAATGGACTATCCAATATGTACACTTAAAGTTGCATCGTCTGATGAAGTATCAACATTCCAAAATGGAAATGCTTATCAAGATTTTAAGATATATTGCACTGAGATACTCGCGCACTAGTTAAGCATTAGTTGCTGTATAGACCATTATTGTTCGAGTTTTACGTTGTGGCGATATGTAAGTCCATATCAGCACTGGGACCGACTTGTGACAGTGCACACTTTAAAGTGTTGCCCCACTGGGAGACCAAGCTGCCAGCACCATTCCCTGATATCCCACTCAGTCACATTATCCTGACACTGAGCTAACAGTCCTAGCCATATCCTAATAATGCTGACCCCCAGGCTAGGAGGTGGCAACTATCAATTGTGTAAGGCATTGGTTTGACTCGACTCGGAATCGAACTTTCGATCTTCGGTACAGATGCTGCATAGAAGGGAATATTAATTAAACTTAAGAGAACCTATTACTGCTGAACGATATGGTGTCAGAATTTCAACGTGCATGCTGACATTAATGTTTACATGTATTAACTTTAAATATTTCCAAAATTAGTGATTTATAATAAAAAAGGACTTCAATTAAGGGAGATCAGTACAGTCAACCTAATATATTTATCTTGTAAAATAAAATAGCAGAAACCCAAAACTATCAGACTATGCACCTTTAACTATCTTGTATACCTGCCAACTGTAGGAAATATCGGCATAAGAAGACACAAGCAGAAAAGGTTAGTGGAGGGGGGTGTAGATGGGAGTCTGGGAACACCCAGCTGTAGCAACCTCGTGAACTCGGTAAAGTTTATGTTGCGTAATGCCCGCCACACACCTCCCATATAAAACCTAAAACTGCCCGTTTCGCGATTAAGTTTGAGTTTTAGTCGGTTCCAGTCTTTAGGTGTGTGACACCCTAATGCCTTGTGCACACCTCCCGTATATGATTCACTTGGACGGCAAACACACGGTGGGTATCACACATATACCGTATAAGATACGACTGACCACTCACATATAATACCGTTTCTCGAACGGGCTGATTCATTTTTCGAATGTCTTGCGATTCGAGTCTTAAGCACTAAAACTCAGTTTTAAGTCGTGAATCGGAAGCATTAGCAGTCGGTATATGTGTGTTTTCCTGGTTGTCAGTTTTAGTCGGGAAACGGGACGGGTCGGGTTGTGACGGGTCGCGTTGGGCAGTCAGTTTTAGCGCGTGAATCGTATACGGGAGGTGTGTGCCAGGCATAAGGAAATATTATATCACCCACTATTGACTCACACACACAGAATTAGAAAAAGGAATGGCGCATAGCAGAAGTGCAAGTAAACATTGTTTATTGGGAAAGAATAGTAGTGCCCGGGGCCCAGCCCTATGAAGAAAGGGAATGTTAAAATAACAATGACATAGTAAGGAGTGTAGGTGGGGAAAAGTGTGCGCATTGCAGGCTACTTGAAATAGTAGGCACTGAGTTATGGTCGATGGCTGAACAGCGTGAAAGCCTGCTGGGCTATAGGGTGGATGAAAAATGAACCGAACCTGAACTGTAGAGTCCAAGGCGCAGGGGGCAGTTGAATACTCTCAATTTGACTTTTGAAGTTGATCAAACTTACTAATGTGATTGTTTAACAGATCAAACATAGGGGGTACAAATAAGATCTCTGTGAAGAATATATTTTGCTCCTTTAATTACGAATGTGCGTGCCAGTTTCATTTGCGCAGCCTGTCCCCACTTGTTCGAATCGGTGGTTCTTCACCCGGACTATACAGAACAGAACAGGGTGAATCTTGTATCTAAGTAATATTATATTGGTGGCATGTGGGTAATAGTAGCGAAGATTTGAAATCCCAGTGGCCAATCCGGTTGATGGGGAAGATGAACTCACCCATCCACATCAAGAAGACTCAAGAAAAGAGAAGACAGACATTGCTTATATAATTATAATTATAATTTGAGAGTAGTCAGATGATTTACTCATACATTATCGCATGAATGCAGCTGATACCCCACTGTGTCAAGGAATTATTTATAATTATTGGACTATTTTGTGGTTAGCATTCCCTTTTTTCAATTTCCTGCAGGAGTTAGTTCCTGCACGCGCAGCCAGGGAGTTATCACAGGGTATTCAAGTCTCCGGTAGGTGTCAGCACCAACCAAGGTGACATTTTGAGGTGATTATTCCTTTTCTCTATAAATGTTATCCTGCAGATAGTTCATCCACACACCATTAGGGCTTTCTTTGCTAGAGAGTACCAACGTCTCCGTAAGGTATCTACACTAACAAAGGTGAGATGTTGTGTTATTTTCTCTCAATTTCCTCCCGAAGTTAGTTCCTCGAGGTGCCGACAGGGCTTTCTTTGTTAAAGCGTACCCAAGTCTCTGTGAGGTGATAGCACCAACCAAGGTGACATTTCGTCCTCCCCCCCCCCCCCCTCACGTTCCTCCTGCACTTAGTTCCTCCACACGCCACCAGGGCTTTCTGTGTTAAAGCGTATCAAAGTCACTGTAAGGTGTCACCACCAAGCAAAGCGACATTGCCTCATCTTTATTGTATGTGCCTTATTGGATTGTCTGAGTCTGCTGTCAGACAAAGTGCCTCTTTGGCGTCAGAGGAGCGGCGCCCGGTGTCAAGGCCTGATAGAATTCTGACCTTTATCTGACACCCGATCAGCGCAGCGCGGCTCTCCTGTGTGGGGGCTGCGTGGGTGGGTGGGGGCAGGGGAGAAGGTCTGCAGGGTCAGTGGTGGAATGGGAGGCGGGACTGTGAGAGCACCTTAGAAGATGGATGGGGGAGAGGGAGGTTTTGAATGGCATGGAGAGGGAGAAGCGGAAAGGTATAGAGAGAGTGGGGAAGAAGGAAGGGGTGTTGGGAGGGAGGAGAAGGAAGGTTTCGGGGGATGGGGGGGGGGTGTGTGGAGAGGTGCGAGGATTAGCAGCAGGAGGGGTGACAAACGGGGGGGGGGGGTGAAAGGGGGACGGGGGACGGGGTGTGAGGAGAGGGAAGGGAATGAGGTTGGAGAAGGACAGGTACAGAGCAGTGAGCAGCAGGTGGATACAATAAGGAGATGGGGAGAATGAGGAGAGAGGAGGAGGAAGGATTAGCGGAAAGGGATGGGGAGGAGGGGAATGGGAGCAGTAGGTGAGCGGATGATAGGGTTGCAACGCGGTGGTGTAACAGCAGGGCCAGGAAAATATGAAAGGTAAGAGGATGTTTGGTTTCTGTTTGTTTGATCCTATTATCTTCCATCCTAGCAACATCAATTGACACTGGAACCGATTTGTGACAGTGTAAATTCATGGTGACTTTATGGTGCTGCCCCAATGGGAAGACCAGGCCGCTGGCATCAATCAATCAATCAATAGTTCCATCCTCTAGTCGAGGGTTGGATGCAATGGTTCTCCACTTGTCCCGATGGTGTGCTGTTCTGATAGACTGTGCATAATTCAAGCCTGTCCACTGTGAAATATTTGTAAACCATGATGTTCTTGGTCTCCCTCTCCCTCTGCTGCCATTCACCTTCCCTTCCAACAATGTACAGTATATTGAACTGTGACGAATGATGTGGCCAAAATAAATAAGTTTCTTTGTCTGTATAGTGGCAAACAAGCGTTTCTTATTTTTAATTTTTCTGAGAACTTCTTTGTTGGTGATCTTCTTTGTCCATGATATTTTCATAATCCTTCGATAAGTCCACATCTCAAATGCTGCTAAACGTTTGTACATTTTATCCTGGTATTGTGCTAACCAGTCCTTGTCATACCCTATTAATGTTGACCGCCTGTCTAGGTAGCGATGACTATCAATTCATTTGACGAGACCGGGAATCAAACTCGCGAGGTACTGCATTGGAAACCTGTACTCTGCCGATTCGGCCACCATGTCCAGTGGGTAGGAGGTTGAAGAGGTGAGAAGAGAGGTGGGAGAAGGGGAACACCGATGAGGGGGGCAGCAGCGTGGGTGTGGGGTGTGGGGTGTGGGTGAGAGTGAGGGGTTGAGAGGAGGAGGGCATGGGGGGGGGGGAGGTGAGGAGGTGGCGGGATGGTGAAAGGTCCTCAATACATCCATCCAGGGTCATGACATGCCGGGCACCGAGCGAGCTGTCACAGCGCACACGCATGGTAGCTTTATAGTGTTTACACCATAACCTATATCCCTCTGAGTCTCAGTGATCCTGACACTCATCTAAGAAGACCCTTACCTATCCTAGTATTGCGGATTACCAAACCATGTAGCGGCTAGACTTAGTGTCAAATTTGGAAAGTCTTTGGTCTGACGTTGCTGGTGGGTCTGGGTGGGTGCAGAGCGGAGACAGTGCAGTGTCAGAGAAAGGCGGGAATTGGGGGAGGGGAGGGCGGGTCGGGGGAGTTTGAGGGGGGGGGGGACCGATTTGCAAGCTATTGGTATAGCATTTTACATCTTGAACTGAATTAGGCCAAGCGTATGATGTAATTCTATGTCATTCACTGTCACTTTGTATGGATAGTTGTAATTATCGTTCAAGGCTGGAAAGTGGTAGCATGAAAGTGGTAGTGCTAAAAATAGACCAAGTCAGTTGAAGTAAATACCCACCCACTGCAACCCCACCGACTATGGATGTTGAAAACACCAGGTCTTCTCTGATCATTGAAGGTAAGCAACACTGATCCTCCTTAGTACTTAGAGGGTTGAGCGTCTGGAAATAAAGATGCATTAGCTATTTTGAAGCAGGCTTATGTGCTACCAGATCAATAGCGCGGCATCTGCCTCCCACCGCCGCCATCTTTATTAGGACCTGACAAGGGTGGGGGTCGGGTTATCTATGGATTCCCCCGTGAAAGCCTCCAGTCCGCCCAGTATGGGTTAAACAGGGGATAATCAGATTGTACTGGATCCCACCAGACAAGATTAGAGAGCTTATCTTGAATTTCACTAATGGGACATTCTGAAAGTTCATCATCTGTCCGAGTGGTACTATTATGCTCATGTTGCAATGTTATGGGAGAGGCATGGCGGCACAGCAGTATTGGGGGCAGTGTTTACTAATTCGAGTTATGCAACTTCCAATGGTTGTGTTTGTATGAGTACTTGGTCGCAACACTAAAAAACCACACCTTCTGGCAATTGCCAGTTTTAGTGACATCTACAGACAGTGTGTATAGTTAGCACTAGTTCAATAGGAATGGGCTCGAGTCCGTCTACATTGTTTTCCATATACCCGCACGACAGTTATTTTATTGCGAACCCAGTTCGCAGCTTGGAGAGCTTACCTCGTTCAGATGATGCTGGTCATGTTAGGTCCGCTTTTATTTTATTTTATTTTTTTGGTCCATTAGTTGTTTAAGCAGAGGAAATTTCAGTCATAGACGACTGGTCTTCCTCATTCCACAGCTGGTCGATAGAAAGCCTGAGCCTACACTTTTACCGACACAAGGGATTTTTAACCTCCCGCACCACACAGACATGGTATGAGAGCAACTGGCCTTTGATGACGCTGTAAGTTATATGACGCTGTAAGTTTTAGACTGCAACACCGGACAGACACACATATATATACATATGTGATGTATAATGCATTATACGAGTATAAATGCAAGGGGAACATATACTGTATATAGCGATTACTCCTTGGCACATTGATGGTGATCCCCCCCCCCCAGCTGTCGGGGTAATTGGTGGGCAGGGCCCCACTCCCACTACACACACTGGATTCTCTATATTTATGTTATTTGTGTACCTTAAATGTATGTGATGTTTAAGGCATTATATGAGTATAAATGCAAGGGGAACATATACTGTATGTATCTATTCCTCCTTGGCGCATTGATGGTGCCCCCCCCCCCCCACCAGCTGTCGGGGTAATTGGTGGGCAGGGCCCCCCTCGCACCACATACACTGGAGGAAATTAGTTAATTTTGTTCTAGTGCTATGGCTATTAATCCCTGAGCCAGTGATTAAATTACACACCCAACTGATTGTCTCTCCCCAAAGACCCTATAATACTAAGACGGCTCACTCAGCCTGTACTGTGTAATCAAAATGATCAAACCCACCACTTGGTGCACTGGCTGTTCTCTTGGTTAAAGAGTTGCTATATTATATGTATAAATGTATATATATGAATATATGAATGTGAAAGATGTGTAATGATGGCAATGATGATGATGATGCTGATGATGATGTGTATTTGTTCATAGCAATTTCATATTGATGTGTATTCATACTTACTTATATCATGTATAATATAATTGTATGTATTTCCATCTGATACACCAACCAGCAGCCGGGCTGATTAAACCCACCACAAGGTGGCACTGCAAAATTTACATTACCATGGGAGAGATAGGGAGTGAGCCGTCTTAGTATGATAGGGTATTTGCTCTCCCTTATGTTATTTGTGTACCAGAAATTTATATTTATGTGGTATTCCATGGTCTTCACACGGCAACGCACACACAGAAGAACGCCAAGATTGAGTAATAATATGCTTCAACTGTTTTATTCCAAACCTATCCACTCTCCACGGCCTCAACAGTCAACTGACCTGCCCTGTAACTCGCTAGGTCCCACGTCACCTCTATAGTTGGGTGGGTGGTGTGCTAGCCACACGCAGTAGAGGGCAGCCCAGTCGGGGCCCTGCCCAGTGTCTAGCGTGCCGCCACCTAGCCCAGTTCAGTGTAACTGCATAGGTGTGTGGCGGAGTGTCTGTCGCCACTGTATGGTAGTGGATCTTCAAACATCTCTTCTTTCTCATTTGTAAGGAAACTAGTCTTGCAGCCGTATACATCTGGATACATCAAAAAGCTGTTTAATTATTTAATATACATTGCCACTGATATGCATATTTTGTTCGGGATTTTAAATCATGACAACATCCGATGTCATACCAGCAAGGGTACCGACTTGTCACAGTGCACATTCATGGTTACTTTATAGTAGTGCCCCACTGGGAAACCAGGCATCCGGCAACATGACCCGATTTGCCACTGAGTCACATTATCCTGATGCTGAGCTAACCAGTCATTGCCCTATCAATACTGAGCATCAGGCCAGGTAGCACCAACCATCAATTCTGTAAGTCAGTGGTTTGACTCTGCGGGGATTCAAACTCTTGACTTTCCTGCCCTCCCACCGTTTCGGTTGTATTACTATTTTGTAACAAACACTAATATAATTCAATGTACAGCAACATTAACATTTTCTTTCATAAAATCAAGATAGAACGAACCGAGCATCATGTGGAGTAGAACAGTTATCGGGATGACCAATGTCAGTTATGCGTGTCCATCTCATATTGGGCTGGCTGTGCAGTTCTGCTATTGATCACTGATCTTTTCTTTTCTCCATTATATACTGAGCAAATAAAGCCTCGCTCAGAGGGGCGGGGGGGGGGGCAGAGTCGTAGGAGGAGGCAGGAACACCCAGGGCTCTTCGGCATTTTCCAGTGTTTTTAAAGCACTTCCTTCATCAAGCTGAATTGGGTAATGAGCTGACCCTTTCAGTGTTTTGTTACTATCCTAACCTGATATGACGTTAGATGTGGCTAGGACGTAAAACATCCCCAAACAAACAATTACACAATTCTGTGCTAACATACAGTGTACCTAATTGTGCAATCTCCAAAAACATATCTAAAAAACTGCCAATCGCATGTTACGATGATTATTCTATTCACCTTCACATATTGACTGTTTACTTGTAATTGTTCATCATATCTTATCTTATATGTTAACTTGTCCATATGTCGCATCTCTCATCTCATGCTCTTATGTTATCACCTGCATGACCTTATGTCAGCCACGGCCCGTCGTCAATCCAGAATGTACACATCCATTGGAGCCTGGGGGGCCGCGACTGAATAAAAGCCATGTTTTCCCAAACCAGCCTCATCGTCTTCTGTGCCCGTGAGCAATGATGGGGTACTAACCATAGCTGGCATTACCTACTTGTTTAAAGAATTGTTTGTTCACTGCCAGAAGCTCTCTTGTTTAAAACGCAGCTGAACGAGTGTGTACACACATTAAACCCTTAGACTATTAAAATCGGAGGAAAATCCTTCCGCCTGCCATCTAAGTAATTGATGCTCAGTAGGCAGTGTTTTCTCACAGCCGGCTTCCTGTCGGCTTAGCTGTACTTCCGGTGTTGCCTTGTTGTTGTTTGTCTTGTCGCCTGAATATATCTGTGATGCATAAATATTATGCAAGTAAAAAGGCTCGGAAAGGAGTCATTATTATTCTTGTCTATTTGTTACTGCTATTCGATTGTATAATTTGGTGCGGAGTACCCCCTCCCATAGGACCACTGGCGCCACCACCGTCAGCTTTCCTAACTACAGACGCGCAACAATCTCATTCTGGTTTGAGATTTTATTATTCCCTATGCCAGAGAATAAATTATCTCAACCCGCTTCTTTCTTGCCTTCCTTCTGCGTATCATAGCTGGCCTATATATCTATATAATTATTTCCTACAAGATGGAAGGAAAGACAAATCAGGTAGAGTGATGGAAAACTGTATTCTCTGGCAAGACGTAAGTGCCCTCTGCCGATAAACAAAGAATGTTAAGCGAGTGGTACAGGAAAGACCCTGAAACGTGACAGCTGAATATGCCAGGTGACAGCACAAGGCGAGGTGGGGAGCCTGTCCACTCCACCTGAGTTGTTAAGTGTCAGTAGTTATGAAGTGTCAGACATGGTGCAAACCGAGGCACCCTTTAGAGGATAATCAGTTTACGGATAATTATACTGCTTATACAGCACATATACCTATATATATATGATTGTGCATGTGATTCGTAACATGGGAAATGTACAGGGCGAAGATCACACAAATGAAAAGACACTGGTGGCATCACCTACCCCTAAATTACTGAACTAACCATGTACACTGCCGAAGCACATGCCACCTGGAGGATCATGGCCAAACTAACCCTACCAGCCACCTCCAGGGCTGCCCACACAAACTGACTTTGAATAAACCACCAAACGGTCAGGTGACAAACCTCCTCGAGGTTCAAACCATCACACCTGATCCAGCCGCCATCAATGGAACACCTACCCAAACTTCCCCCACCCACCGACGCCTCTGATAAAACAGGCAACAGGTAGGGTTGAGGGTTCGAGTCCAACACACCAATTGACCAAATGAAGTTACCAACATTGTGAACTGAACTAATGGTAGATTTGAACATAATGATTCTTCCCTGCTCATGAATAAAGATTAACCACTATACTCTCTCTGCCTCCGTCTTTGTAAATTATATATATATATATATATATATCATCAACGATCAACTGAAGTAACCAATACAATTATTCTTTTGCGTTGTATTCACAATTCCTTGCAATCTGTCCGCTGAAATGCTAAGACGTGGTGTAGACAAAGTGAATCTATCCATGACTGAGTCATGGGTTCCCAGCCGAGTCAAAGCAATGACGTTAACAAACTGATGCTTGTCAATATCGATGCTGTTGCTCAATACCCAATAAGAAGCAGTAGAATGATGAAGTCCAATTGGTTGTGATTGAAATTTCTGCTGCTTAATAAAGGAAATGTTTGCCTAATAAAAAAGAAGACATATCAACTATGTGGATTAACTTAAAGCTTCATATACTAATGCATTGTAATTCTGTTAATTTGACCGGTTGGGGGTTGTTGGAGCTTTACATCCTGGCAACATCCAAGGTCATATCAGGAGATGTCCAACTTGTGACAGTGCACACTCATGGCAACTTTATAGTGCTGCCCCCCTGCAGACCAGGCTGCCAACAACATGACCTGATATCCCACAGAGCTTACATTATGCTGACACTGAGGCAACCAGTCCTTGCTCTATCCTAATAATGACGAACACCTGCCTAGAAAGTGACAAGTAATAATGCGTAAGTCATCGCTTTGACGCAACCAGGGTTCCAATATGTAGGTTTGAATCCCATGATCTACCAAAACGGGAGATGGACGCTCAACTAATTCGGCCATACAGTCTGCTCTTTTAACTTGGTATTTTACAGTAAGCCTACTCGGCAGAAATGTTAATACGTTGATCGTAGACATAGAGACTCAATCCGTTACTGAAACACCTCCTCCCAGTACGACACATGATGGGCTCGAATCCCAGCCGAGTCAAAGCAATAACATTAGCAAAGTGATACTTCTCCCTATAAATGCTGTTTCTCAATACTCAATAAGAAGCAGGAGAATGAGGAAGTCCAATTGGCTCTGATTAAAATTTCTCCTGCTTAATACACACAAATAAGACATATCAAGATAAACTATACAGATTAGCATATAACTTCATTTACTAATCCTGCTGTCTCACTTTTAATTTGGTAAATTGTCCGTGATGTTCGCAACATGGGTAATTTGACTTTCGACACAGCCATAGCCTCTAGCACTGAGAAGGCCTTATGCTGCCACCTATCGTGAACCGGCCACACTGCCTTAAAGCGTTGGACACTAGCGCCGTCTATATTCACTTTCTTAATACAAAACTTGGCTACGTAACTAATGATATCGAACTGTCGCCTATTTACAAATTTCTGAACTAAATTGCCGTCGCTGCCTATATAAGGCCAGGTTTGCCACTGAGAGCTCACATCGACACGGGCACGAGGAGGACACGGACTGAAGCTTAAAATTGCCCCCCGCCCACCCCTACATGACATTGAGGGCTAGGGTTAAAAGCTTCCTGACCTTACTTTGATTGAACATGTTGTTATTTGAATTGAACTTTCTATGATCAAAACTTGTACTCGTGCTTAAGAAATTAAACCCAACTTTATACTACTTGCTGTGTCTTTGTTAAATTACAGTACTTAGATATTCATGCAGTTGCCTAGCCGTGATCTGTATTAATTGCTTGAAGTTCAGGGTTCATTCGATGGGGAAGAACTGCACACTATTGTCATGGGGGTGATACAAATGGGAAATATTGCACCTAGATAGGGACTCGAAGCCACATCTCTCTGCACTCCGGGCCAGTGCGCCAACCACTACACTGCCCAGGCTCCCGGATATCACAACACTACCCACGCCCACCTGTCTATGTGGTTACTTGCCTGAGAGGTCAGTGCAGACCATGACACTCGTCCCCCTGGAATTGTAAATATTTGAATGCTTACAATTACAACCATACAGGCAATGCACCTACATGCATACACAGGGTAGGTTCAACAACCATACAGCATGCAGCTTGTACATAATCCTGTTCATGGCACGAGTGTCATGGGGGTGATGAAAATGGGAAATATTGTGCCTAGAGCAAGACTTGAACCCACATCTCTCTGCACTCCGGGCCATTACGCCAACCACTACACCACCCAGGCTCCTGGATATCACAACACTACCCAAGCCCAGCTGTCTTTGTGGTTACTTGCCTGAGAGGTCAGTGCAGACCATTACACTATGCAGTTACCTACCACCTGTGAAATTAACTTTGAGTGTACTCTCACTGATGTATGCAACCTGTCCATCATATTTGTTTTATAAATCATCAAATTGCTAGGTCTGTGCTCACACATCACTTACTACCAGCCTCAGTGAGGAGGTTTGGACTGGTCCCTCTCATCACCATACCATTGAGGGGTGCGTGTTCGCTTCCATTTGCTATGTCACTACTCTTGTCTAAAGTGAACAGGAAATTGGGAATGTTCTAGCCGTTTGCGAATGAATCCAAGTAAGATACATTGATTGATGGAATGAGACATTGCTTTAAGTGATTGGTGTTGTTCAGGTTTATTTGTTGGGGTTTTGCATCCTAAAAACATCGATAGGCATATCATGAGGGGCATATACTTGGACTAGTGTGCCCTCATTGGAGAATATGTAGTGCTGCCCCATTTGGAGATCAGGCTGCGGCATCATGACATGATATCTGACTGAGTTACATTGCATTGATACTAAGCTAACCAGTCGTTGGTCTATCCTATTACTATCAAGCACTGGGCTAGTTAGTGTAGTTGTCTGCACTGACCTCTCAGGCAAGGAGCCGCATAGACAGGTAGGCGTGGGTAGTGTGTTGATATCAGCGAGCCTAGGTGGTGTAATGGTTAGCACACTGGTCATGAATGCAAAGAGATGTGGGTTCGAGTCCCGCTCTAAGTGCAATATTTCCCATTTTCATCACCCGGTGAAACTGTTTGCCATGACCATGATCCTGTACAAGCTATGCCCTGTAATGGTTGTTGAACCTACCCTGTGTAAGTGCATTGCCTGTATGTATGTAATTGTAAGCATTAAAATACTTACAATTCCAGGGGGATGAGTGTAGTAGTCTTCACTGACCTCTCAGGCAAGGAGCCACATAGACAGGTAGGCATGGGTAGTGTGTTGAAATCAGGAAGCCTAGGTGGTGTAATGGTTAGCACACTGGCCCAGAATGCAAAGAGATGTGGGATCGAGTCCCGCTCTAGGCACAATATTTCACATTTTCATCACCCATATGACACTAGTGACAAGTATATACTGGGTAACTTATTGGTTTGACTCTGCCAGGATTCCTAATACCGACCTTCCACACAAGAAGCCAGCGCTCTCACTGATTCGGGCACCATGTCTGGTACCTGGTGTTCATGTGAATAATTGATTGGTGCCTCTATTTCTTACATAATCACTGTCAACATCTATCCAATACTTCCATAGTCTTACCAACCGACCAGGTATTTAGCTCTTTAGAACAGCATAGAATTTGAAAAAGGAACCTTTGTTTTATTTACCGACACCTCTAGAGCACATTGATTTTTATCATCGGCTATTGGACGTCAAACATAGGGTCATTCTGATATATTTATTTGGAGGAAATCCACTGCCAACACACAGGCTACTCTTTCCGATAAGCAGCAAGAGATCTTTTATATGCACTTTCCCACATCCAGGATAACACATACCACACCCTTTGATGAACCAGTTGTGGACCACTGATTTGAACGGAAAATAACCTAATAGTGACCTAACCACTGATTGGAGAACCATTGCGAATCAATAAACATGGATATTTGTCGTTATGGTCGCCACAGTCCTTAGTTTGATAGGGCGGGCAGCAGTGAAATAAGGAACACCAATCAATTGTAAACCATTGATATTTCCCGGCTTAATCAAAGAACATAATAAACAGATTTTTATCAAAACGAGGTCCCCATTACTTCCAATGTATGTTCGGCCAGGGCGCACCCTTAATGACAGCCATTCATATCCCGCAATCCCCTACTCTGGCTTGAACCATTGTTCAAAGGTCAAGAAACTTACGCACAATGCCGCTGGAGAATCTGCAATTGCATAAACCCCTGTGGAGACACAGTCAACTGAGGACTGTCGTCAGATTAGTTGTAATATTAGCATTTCCTTTGTTTTGAAAGGAACGACTCCGCCGCCACACCTGAACCACTCATGATTGGTATTGGAACTTTCCTAACAAGCGCTGCTGTCTCCCGTATAAACCGGCTTGCCACTCTCCATCGGCACTTCCCAGTGAGCTGGCCAGCGATAACGCCTCTAGATTCCTCCCAGTCTAATAAACCTTCTATTTTTACCCGCACCTCCTTTTTAGTCATTGCTTATCGAATCAAAAAATGCCAATCCACACAAGATGGTACCTGTCTCAGTAATGGATCAGCTGACTGGAAATAATATATCATCAGCTGGTCTAGATCTGTAGCATCCAGTAAAGAAGTGAGGGATGTCTTTTCTTAGGTGTGTGAAAATGTTGTGAAAGAGAGTAATATATCAGAGATGGTGCCAGGGTAGATTAAGGAGTGAGATATGGTTCATGCCACTGGATGAGTGTGACAGCCATAATACTGTATTGACTGATTGATTGACTGATTGATTGGTGGTGGCTTACCGCTGCGTTATCAGCAAAGGCTATATGACACTGTCTCAAAAGGTGCTAAGCAATATGAGACAAAACTTTGTCCATAGTAACGATCAACGCACTATCTGCTTATGCATTTGCTCAGGATAAACTGATTTGTTTTATACATGATGTTTCATAATCCCAATAGAATACATATTGATTTGAAGGAAATGTCCTTGTGTTTTCAGTGTAACCGTTTCTGTGCTGTTTTGTGTCAATCGTTACTATGGACAACAAAACGAAGAGCCAGCACCTTTTGAGATATTCACAGCGAGAAGTGTTCAACTTGTATTCTATCGCAATATTATTATTCAACCATCTCTTTTTCATGGGATATAAACAGATACAATTAATTATGTCTTAATTCTACCAATATGACATTATTTTGCAATGAATAAACTAATTACCACAAAGTAAGCACAAAAGTGTGAAACCTATTCGACAATGACTCAGTTAATATTCGACATTTCAGTTAGCTTTGTCTCATCTGAATGCATATAATCCTCTAGGACCGGGTTTAACGAGAATAGTTAAAGGCATGCTATGGATATCAAACCGAACTGTAATTTACGCTGGGTTGTCAGAATCAGACTCCACTCATCCAATGCTAATTAATATTCCACATTGTAAAGTGTCACATCTAAATTTATATTTTCTTTGATCATCCACCAATGACGACTACTGTTAGTGTAATGGGGCTGTCACACTACGACGTGACGACGTCAGCGTAGGGAGAAAGTGAAAAACGTTGAACTTCTCGGCGTAGTATGCAAATTTTGGCACAAGTTGAACATGGATGTAGCATACTGGACGAGAGCGTAACGTCGGTAAAGCATAGTGATACCGTCATTCAGCGAGAGAGGACAACGTCATTACGTTCACGCAACATTATGAACGTTATTCCATCGCCAGAAGAATGCTACGTCATGACATGGTGGTGAAACGTTGAACATACGTTGAATGTACATTCTCCTAATGTTCTCCTGACATTCTCCTGACGTTCTCGTGACATTCTTCTGACGTTCCCATTACGCCGCGTGGACATTTCCACCCAGTTTAATGTGGGTCAACGTAGTGGAATGTAGTTGAACGTAGTGAGCAGCATTTGACTAACATCCGTTTAACGTCATTGACGTTCGCTGAACGTGTACAGAACGTACGGCGCACATAAACCCTTACGTTTGAGGTACATCAAAAGTTTTGAACATGTCCAAAACCTCGACGTAACTCGACGTAAGACTACGTAATGTGACATAGCTCAACGTCAGTCTAACGTCATTCTGACGTCATCATAACATAATCCAATGTACGTCAACGTAATGATGAAAAATGACCACGTTAGGCTCACGTTCGCTCGTTACGTCGTAGTGTTAAAGGGGTATAATGGCTTCTTAGTACAGAATATTTGCCAGGACCGTGTCATTAAACCAGATAAGGAGGGGATAGTGGGGAGTATGGCTGCGTCTCCTGTGATTGCTTATGCCTAGTCGAGTCAACGCAAATACTTATAAAATGAGTACCTTATCATCACCTTACCTGACACTCGACATTACTCGCAATGCTTGCATTTCGTTTGATTAAAGCTGCATAGACTGATGAAAACATCCAATTTTCAAAACCAAAACAATTATCCAAATTTGATTCTAAATATTCAACTTAGATACTGGTGCACTTATTACACACTTGTCACTATATAGAAGGGTATACAGAGCCAATTTAATAGAACCTGTTACTGCAGAAGCCTATGGTGTCAGAGTTTTGGCCTGCTTGCCAAAATTATTTGTGGATGGTTGCATTGCAAATATCTCAAAAACTAGACATTTAAAATAAATGTTACTTCAAACTAAAGTAAGTGAGTCTATAATAATCAATCTAATATATTTAACTCAAAAAATTACAGAAACTCAAAACCATCGGACTATGAAACTTTAAGTGTGAATGACCCTCCTCCCCTGCCGGCAGCCCCTTTGACTTGTCTTCAGCTTGAGGGACAGTTTTATATCTCAATTTCCCGAATGTCAGAGTTTTGGCCTGCTTGCCAAAATTATGTATGGATGGTTGCATTGCAAATATCTCAAAAGCTAGACATTTAAAATAAATGTTACTTCAAACTAAAGTAAGGGAGTCTATAATAATCAATCTAATATATTTAACTCAAAAAATTACAGAAACTCAAAACCATCGGACTATGAAACTTTAAGTGTGAATAACCCTCCTCCCCTGCCGGCAGCCCCTTTGATTTGTCTTCAGCTTGAGGGACAGTTTTATATCTCAATTTCCCGAATTGGCCAGCAGACTTTCGCAGACCTTTGCTGCCATCGTCCACAAGTTATCATCCACCTGTCATTGTCCCGCCAACTGGTGAAGTGCAAGCTTTCCACCTACTCGGCTACTTTACTGTCAAAACTTCTTTTAAAGGCCCTGTCACACTACGCCATATAGCCTCAGCGTATGCAATTTTTCGCCAACTCATTGCTGTACACTGAGATACATTATGGGTACGTTTGGCACAAGTAGTGTTTGTAATACCCCTGTCACACTACGACGTAACGAGCCAACGTGAGCCTAACATGATGATTTTTCGTCATTACGTTGCCGTATGTTGGGTTACGTTATGATGACGTCATAATGACGTTAGAGTGACGTCGAGCTACGTCATGTTACGTCGTGTTACGTCGGCGCGCGTCGAGGTTTTGAACCTGTTCAAAACTTTCGACGTATCTCGACGTGAAGCCGTTACGTCGGGATGACGTGACAATGACGTTAGGTAGACGTTCCGCGATCGTTATAGCAGCGTAAATGATGTTAGAGTCACATTATGTCACGTCAGACCGACGGCCCGGGTGGGAGCAACGTGTGGGCAGCGTTTTGCACGTTACGGTCACGTTACGGTCATGTTACGGTCACGTTACGGTCATGTTACGGTCACGTTACGGTCACATTACGGTCACGTTACGGTCACGTTACGGTCATGTTACGGTCACGTTACGGTCACGTTACGGTCACGTTACGGTCACGTTACGTCTACGTCGCACCCGTTACGGCGACGTTACGCTAACGTTACACTAACGCCCGGTCACGTCGCCAATTACCCCTCCCCTCTAACGTTGTCACGTTACAGCTAACCTCACGACGTACACCGACGTTACTTTCACGATACGCTCACGTCAACTACGCGGCATTCACGTCCACAATCTGCATATTACGCCGATGACTTCGACGTGATATCATTATTTTCATGTTGTGGTTACGCTGACGTAGTCACGTCGTAGTGTGACAGGGCCTTTAAGAGCACACTGGTAAATGCTGTCATACAGCATCGCACGCCAAGGTACCAAAAATGTGAAATTTATTTCATATGTTAGGCATACTCTGATGCAATACACCTTAGTGTGACAGGGCCATTAGCAGTAGGCGATGTGGTGAATGTAATGTTTTTGTTAACCTGCATGTCCTCTTCTATGTTGCTCTTTAATCAGGGCATTACGATAGTGACTAGGATTTGGTTGGCGATGCATCAGACTAATGTGACTGCGTGGGATAACTGCTTACACTGGCACTGTATCCCATTGTGGCCGTAATATCAGACCTCCAATGTGGGCACTGTCTCAAGCCAGTACTCCATATGACCTTAGTTGTTCCGATGATATAAAATCCCAAGTAACCAAACAAATGCTATGAGACTAGAAGTTAATTTGGATGCGCATTTGAGTTGTTGATAGTGCAAGAATGGATGATGGCCACGTTACAGCATCAATTTATCTGTGAACGGTGGTGCAACACACAGGGACAGTGTGCTTAGAGTTGGACTCGAACCCACATGTCTAGCATTCCATGCCGGTAGCCCTTGTAATTAGCACATCGAGGCTATCCGATGTAATCACCCTTCCTGTAAATTGCACATTGCACCTAGAGAGAATAGCGCATGTCACAACATTTGTCCACTTGGAATCACAAAGTCTCATAGTTTTGATGACACAAAGTCTCATAGTTTTAATGCCACAAAGTCTCATAGTTTTGATGACACAAAGTCTCAGAGTTTTGATGACACACCGTCTCATAGTTTCGATGCCACAAAGTCTCATAGTTTTGATGACACAAAGTCTCATAGTTTCGATGACACAAAGTCTCATAGTTTTGATGACACAGAGTCTCATAGTTTCGATGCCACAAAGTCTCATAGATTTGATGACACAGAGTCTCATAGTTTTTATGACACAAAGTCTCATAGTTTTGATGACACAAATTCACATAGTTTTGATGGAATATAACCAGGTAGATCACTCCCATTATGCGCTGTACAAGCAATTATACAAGTATCTTTATCCGGAAGCTGTTTAACTATATATACAGGGCAGCTTCAATACCATTCAGTGATCAGCGCACACAACATCCTGGTCTTGGCACCAATGTCATGGAGGCGACTAGAACAAATAGGAAGTTCTGTCCTAAAGCCAGACTCAAATCCACATTTCTGCGGTTCTGAAGTGAACATGCTGACCATTGTGAAGTAGTATTACTATCTAGGGTCTCTGATGCAATCGGCCAAAATGGGCACAAATCAAGCCTACCATGTGAAAGTGATATCGCACCACGTGATATGAGTCCAGCTAACTACCCACCCTGACATAAGTCACCCTGAACACGCGAACCATGTACTACCTGCATCACCCTCACAATACACTCACCAATACCACCAGATACACATCCACCCACCCCAAACCCTACGCACCCCCCCCCCCCCCCCCACCCCAAATGAGTTCAGTTTCTGTCTCTCAATTTGGTAGATCATGGGATTCAAACCCTGGTCGAGTCAAATGAATGACTTTAAAATGGATACGTGTCGCTTGCTAGCCAGTTGTACATCACTATTATGATAAGGCAAGGACTGGTTGGCTCAGAGTCAGGATAGTGTGATTGAGGGGTATATCAGCAGCCATGTCTCCCAGTGAGACAGCACTATAAAGTCACCATGAGTGTGCACTGTCACCAGTCAGTACCCATCCAGATATGACCTTACATGTTGCCAGGACATAAAAACTCCAACATCGAACCAAAGCACACCCGACCGCCATCCCCCAACTCCAAATTGCAACCGTGTGGCACAGGTGAGGTGGTCTCCGGAAACTGCTCGGTCATCTTCGTTAGTCCGAGAGCTAATTGCGCCTTACATGCCCTCTTTGTCTTACTGCCCATTCACTGAACCGAAACACCCCCCCCCCCCACACACACACACAAACACGCACCTGCTCTGGGTAAACTCGCCGGCAGAGTGACTGAGCATGGCCAGACTAGATAAAAGATTCACCCCGTCCTTCCAGTACACGGGGTGAACAAAAACGTAGTCTAAATATGGGCGAAAATAGCTTTAGTATGGAACATGAAGTAGAAACTGTGGTTCCATGATCTACATATATTGGCACAGATTTGGTGAAATGGGAGAGAATGCAAAAATCCAGGATGGCGGCCATAGAACGCCGTCGATTTCACTTTTAAATCGTATTAAACTAAAGCTATTTTGTTATATTTTTCAACTCAAAGGTAGCGGGTAAATATGAAGACATCTACAAAGAATATATGTTGCTTCTTAGATTTTGAAATTAGGCTCTCATTTCATTAACCCGCTTTTTCGACCATTTTTATATAAGGCTGGTCTTCACCCGTGTACTGCAAGTACTGGGTGAATACTTTATCTAGGCCAGACAAGTTACCCCATTTGCAGACAGAGGGACACAATCGGTCCGGTGGCATAGGCGATGAATAATTAATAATAGATCAGCGTAGTAGATGACTTAGCATAAAATAAGGAGTGAAAGCTTCCGATTAATTATACTTGTGTACTGCTTATATACATATAATTTCCGTTGTATAACGGAAGTGGCCTACCTGGATATTTGTCCTCATAACTACATCAATTTATTATTCCAGCAGGACGAGTGCAATGATGTGCACCGTTCTCTCCAGGTGAAATGTCACATACACAGGCAGAGTGATTACATCGTGGATTTTGTTTGTTTGTTGTTGTTTTACACCCTAGCAGCATCTAAGGTCATATCAGGACGGGTACTGACTTGAGACAGTGTGCACTCAGGGCGACATTATAGTGCTGTCCCACTGGGAAACCAGGCAGCCGGCACCATGACCTGCTATCCCACTCAGTCACATTATCCTGACACTGAGCACACCAGTCCTTGCCCTATCCTAATAATGCTGAGCGCCTGGCTAGGAAGCAACAAGTATCAATTTTAAAGTCATTGGCTTGACTCGACCGGGACTCGAACCCACGACCCCACGATCTACCAGCACAGGAGACGGACGCTCTAACTCATTCGGCCATCCCGTCTGGTTCACAGTCGCCAATGACTTGACTGTCTGGCGGGTATAGATCCCACAACCTCTCGCACTGAAAGCGGACACGGTATTCACTAGGCATACCTGCCCAGAGGGTACATTTTTGTTGGGTAACTGGTTGTTGGAGTTTTAGGTCCAGGTAGCATCTAAGGTCATATCGGGACACATACCAGCTTGTGACAATGCAAACTCATGGCAACTTTATAGTGCTGCCACACTTGGAGACGAGGACACCAGTACCATGAACTGATATCCCACTCAGTCACCTTATCCTGACACTGAGCCAACTTGTCCTTGCCCTATCATAATAACGCCTAGCGCTTGGCTAGGAAGTGAGAAGTACCAACTTTTAAGTCATTGGCTCAACCAGAATTTCCAACCTGTGGGTTGGAATCCGACGGTCTATCAAAACATGAGACGGATGCTTAACTCATTCACCCATCCCTAACAATTATCTTTGCCAGACCCATCACTAGCACCATCATCATTATCATCATCACTCTGCCACCTCCATCGCCGTCATAACCACAAGTAGATCAACCACTATTATCTTTGCAACTCCAGTCACCACCACCATCACCGTTATCATCATCGTTGATACAACCTCCATCGCCGTCATAAGCAGAACCAATTCAACCACCATTATCTTTGCCACTCACATCACCACCAGCATCATCATTATCATCATCACTTCTGCCACCTGCATCACCATCATAACCACAATGATGTCAACCACCATTACCTTAGCCAGTCCCATCGCCACCACCCTCATCATTATCATCATCACTTATGCCACCTCCAATGCCATCATCACCACAACCAATTCAACCACCATTATCTATGCCACTCCCATCACCACCACCATTATCATTATTACTCCTACCACCTACATCACCATCATAACCACAACCAATTCAACCACCATTATATTTGTCACTCCCATCACCACCATCATTATCATTATGCGTAATGCTTTGGCATTGCGGGTAATCAGGATCACGAAGACAGTACAAGGCATGCCAGTAGCCAGGACGTCTTTGGCGCCGACTAGCGGATTTCGTCAGAACTACGTAGTTAACTCAGTCGCCGACTAGCAGTGTCTTTTCTTAGCCTCGCCACCGTGGATCTCAGGTTCTGATGACGTAGCAGGCAGTGTGCTTAAACTGTCGACGTGGTGCTTTGTGGGTACAACTTAGCTATATAAGGCGACGCAGCAGTGGGTTTCTGTCATTACGACCGGAGGAGCCAGGAGACTTTGACCAGACTTAAAAATTGGGATTCACTGCAGCCGGCCTGACCAGAGGAGCCAGGAGACGTTAAGCATGGGAATCAGTGTAGTAGCCCGCCGGGACGACACTAAATTCTCCGGCGATCGACGCAGCAGGGAGCCGGCAACACACGACACGACGTTAATTTCTCCGGCGATCGACGAAGTAAGGAGCCGGCAACACACACGCCGGTTCGCCGGCACAACGTTAAATTTCTCCAACGATCGATGGAGCAAGGAGCCGGCGACACGCGGGCCAGCCTGCCGGCACAATACTAAATTTAAGTTAAGCATGGGAATCAATGTAGTAACCCACCGGGACAGCACTAAATTCTCAGGCGATCGACGTGGAAGGGAGCCGGCAACACCCGCGCCGGTCGCCGGCATGACGTTGGATTCCCCGACGATTGACGAAGCAAGGAGCCGGCGACACGTGCGCCAGGAGACGTTATCAGGCCTTAAGCATGGAATCACTGTAGCAGATGCCGTCGACGAGGAAAACACTAATTTCTCTGTAGCAGGTCCATTTCTACGACGATTGACGAAGCAAGGAGCCGGCTATACACGCGCCGGGTCGACAGCCTAATTTATCCGACGATTGGCAAGCCGGGAGCCGGCAATACGCTCGCCGGCATGACATTAAAATTCTCCGGCGATCGATGAAGCAAGGAGCCGGCGACACATGTGCCGGCACGCCGTTAGATTTCTCCCGCAATCGACGAAGCAAGGAGCCGGCGATACGCGTGCCAGCCCGCTGGGACAACACCAAATTCTCCGGCGATCGGCGTAGTAGGGAGCCGGCAACACATGCGACGCTTCGCCGGTACGACGTTATTAAGCCTTAAGTAAATTCCCCGGTGATCGACGAAGTAAGGAGCCGGCAACACGCGTGCCGGCACGCCGTTAACGATCCACGCAGCAAGGAGCCGGCAACACGCGCGCCAGGAGACGTTATCAAGCCACTAATTTCTCCGATGATTGACGAAGCCGGGGGCCGGCAATACGCGCGCCAGTCCGCCGGGACAACACTAAATTCTCCGGCGAGTGACGTAGTCGGGGGCCGGCAATACGCTCGCCAGCACGACGTTAATTTCTACGGCGATTCACGAGGCAAGGAGCCGGCGATACGTGCGCCAGGAGACGTTATCAAGCCTTAAGCATGGGAATCACTCTAGCAGATGCCGACCAGGAAAACACAAATTTCTCTGTAGCAGGTCCGACCGGAGGAGCCAGGAGACGTTATCAAGCCTTAGGCATGGGAATCTTAAATTCTTCGGCAATCGACGTAGCAGGGCGCCGGCAACACATGCGCCCCGGTCCGCCGGCACGACGTTAAATTCTCCAGCGATTGGCGAAGCAAGGAGCCGGCGATAGGCGCGCCAGCCCGCCGGGACAACACTAAATTCTCTGGCGATCGACGTAGCAGGGAGCCGGCAACACACGCCCCGGTTCGCTGACACGACGTTAAAATTCTCTGGCGATCGACGAAGCAAGGAGTCGGCGACAGGCACGCCAGGAGACGTTATCAAGCCTTAAGCATGGGAATTACTGTAGCATGACCAAGGAGCCGATAACACGGGAGCCGGGTCGCCGGTGTAATATTAATTCTCCGGCGATCGACAAAGCAAGGAGCCACAACACGGGTGCCGGTTCACCGGCGCGATGTCAGATTCTCTGGCAATTGACGATCGATGAAGCGAGGAGCCGGCGACATGCGCGCCAGGAGACGTTATAAAGCCTTAAGCATGGGAATCACTCTAGCAGATGCCATCGACCAGGAAAACACTAATTTCTCTGTACAACACTAAACTCGCTGGCGTTTGACGAGGCCGGGAGCCGGCAATACGCTCGCCAGCACGACATTAAATTTCTACGACGATTGACGAAGCAAGGAGCCGGGATAACACTAAATTCTCCGGCGATTGATGAAGCTGGGAGCCGGCAATACGCTCACCGGCACGACGTTAAATTTCTACGGCAATTGACGAAGCAAGGAGCCGGCGACACGCGGCGGGTCGACAGCACGATGATTGATGAAGCAAAGAGCCGGCGCCATGCGCGCCAGAAGACGTTATCAAGACGTTAGTATGGGAATCACTGTAGCAGGTGAACGATTGACGAAGCCGGGAGCCGGCAACATGCTCGCCGGCACGACGTTAAAATTCCCCGATGATCGACGAAGCAAGGAGCTGGCGACACGCGCACCAGGAGACGTTATCAAGCCACTAATTTCTCCAACGATTGACGAAGCTGGGGGCCGGAAACACGCTCGCCGGCATGACGTTAATTTCTCCGGTGATCGACGAAGCAAAGAGCCGGCGATATGCGCGCCGGCTCACCGGGACAATACTAAATTCTCCGGCGATCGATGTGGTAGGGAGCCGGCAACGCACGTGCCGGTTCGCCGGCATGATGTTAAAATTCTCCGGCGATCGACGAAGCAAGGAGCCGGCGACACACGCGCCAGGAGACTTTATCAAGCCACCAAATTGCTTCAACGGTTGACGAAGCCGGAAGCCGGCAACACGCTTGCCGGCATGACGTTAAATTTCTCTGGTGATCGACGAAGCGAGGAGCCGGCGATATGCATGCCAGCCCGCCGGGACGATACTAAATTCTCCGGTGATCGACGTAGCAGGGAGCCGGCAATACACGCCCTGTTCGCCGGCACGACGTTAAATTCTCCGGCGATCGACGAAGCAAGGAGCCAGCGACACCCGCACCAGGAGACGTCATCAAGCCTTAAGCGGGCGTCGAAGCAAAGAGCCGGCAATACGCGCGCAGGTTCGCCGGCACGATGTTGGATTCTCCGACGATTCATCTGGCAAGGAGCAGATGAGATGCATGCCAGTCCACCGGGAAAACACTACATTCTCCAGCGATCGACGAAGCAACGAGCCGGCAACATGCGCGCCGGTTCGCAGGCACGACGTTAAACACCCAGCATATGTCGGCCATGACGACCCTATCTCATCATGCATATAATCTGTGGCAAAAATTAATACTTGCCTTCTTTGCCACAGGTACACCAAAGACATCATCGTAGGCTAATCAAATTTGTCAAGCCGTCCTAATAATTGGATATTTTACGTTACTCAGACAGAGTAATCTACTAACAGCAGAGACGACATCATCTACAAGACGCACGTTGCGGGCCAAGGACATAACTCATACTGATTCAGCCCTGGTCATAAGGGTCTGCAGCTCGAAGACGTGCTGGGAGTCAATTTCGCCACATGTCATCCATGTACCAGCAATACCTGGGTCATGATACTGCCCGCTACAAGCATGGGAGACTTACTATCGGAACCTGATGCCACATCCAGATGGCCCGGCATTCCTGGATGCGCTTGGGACGCCCATCACACCGAGGAGGGCTACCAAACTTCTTCGCCACGCTCTCTCAGCGCTTGGCATCGGATCCCCAGGAGCCATGAACCTGCATAGTCTTCGTAGAGGTAGGGCTCAGACCTGTGCCCGCCTCAGGGTTCCCCCTTCAGGATATAAGAGACCTTGGTCACTGGAAATCATCCGCGGTGCACGCGTATGTCCCTCGGAAACCATAGGTCTCGGCTCCGAGATTGCTATCAGACTCTTTTTGGCCATAGCATCTCTAGCCTCGTTTATAAGCACTTGTGAGCTGACATTGTGTAACCAGACGTTTCAACCTTACCTTGATTAAAGTTACCATAATTATACTTGCTGTCTTCGTGTTTTTCCTGATTATGCGTAATCCTTTGGCATTGCGGGTAATCAGGATCACGAAGACAGTACAAGGCGTGCCAGTAGCCAGGACGTCTTTGGCGCCGACTAGCGGATTTCGTCAGAACTACGTAGTTAACTCAGTCGCCGACTAGCGGTGTCTTTTCTTAGCCTCGCCACCGTGGATCTCAGGTTCTGATGACGTAGCAGGCAGTGTGCTTAAACTGTCGACGCGGTGCTTTGTGGGTACAACTTAGCTATATAAGGCGACGCAGCAGTGGGTTTCTGTCATTACGACCGGAGGAGCCAGGAGACTTTGACCAGACTTAAAAATTGGCCTCCCACCCACCCCATGCATGACATTTGGTAGGGCCATAGCATCTCTAGCCTCGTTTATAAGCACTTGTGAGCTGACATTGTGTAACCAGACGTTTCAACCTTACCTTGATTAAAGTTACCATAATTATACTTGCTGTCTTCGTGTTTTTCCTGATTATCACCATTACTCCTACCACCTACATCGTCATCATAACCACAACCAATTCACCCACCATTTTCTTTGCCACTCCCATCACCACCATCATTATCATTATCTTCATCACTTCTACCACCTCCATCTCCATCATAACCACAACTAATTCAACCACCATTGTCTGTGCCACCCCCATTACCTCCACCACCACCAACATTATCATCATCACTTCTACCACCTGACTACAACTAATTCAACCACAACTATTTTCTTGCTCACCGACCAGTAACCACCAGTACCACCACTACAACACCCCACCACCCCTACCACTGGCCCATGATCCACCCCCTCTCCACCATCATCCCCCCACCACCATCCACCCCCGCCATCACCCCCCTCCACCACCCCCACCCCCCACCAAACCACCACCACTATCCATCCCCACGACCAACACCCTCACGCAACCACATCCCCCAGCACCCCTCACCACCACCCACGACCCTCCACTACAACCCCCCCTCCACCACCACCACCCACCCACCACCCACCCCACAACCACCACCATCTACCCCAATCACCAGCACCACTATCCACCCCCACGACCAACACCCTCATGCCACCATATCCCCCAGCACTCCTCACCACCACCCACCAACACCAACACCACCCACCACCCCCACCACCTGCCCCGCAGGCTTACCGTAGACAGCCCAATTACTGTCCCACCTTCATTGGATCTTCCCGTCGTTCAGGGGACTTTTCGCTTGTAAGCGGTGCTGGAGACCGGAAGCGGAAAAAATCAGCGTTTCGGCACCTACTTCCGCCTCCTTTCACCGCTAGCTGGCGCTTTAATTTAAACGCATTATACCCCGCTATGTAACTGGCATTATGTTATATCAACATGGTGATGCTGGTGTCGCACTTTCCGCCATCCGCCAGTTTCCGCGATAGGCATCGCTTCTGCGCATGCGTCAAAATCAAACAGCATCATCAGTAACCTTAAAAATGTTATATAATGTTTTTGGTATAGATGTTTTCTATATATGTACCAATCGATTTGTTTCTAGGTGGTGTGCTTTTAGAGATATTTCACTTTTTCTGTATGAAGATTGCTCACGGCCAGTGACAATGGATTGGAGTGTATGCGTACCGCGGAAACTGGTGGATGGCGGAAACTGCGACACCGGACTATGGTATTGCTATAGGCAGCAATCAGCCATCTGTGGCATACAATTAAACATTGTCCTCAGAGTCTGGTATACCATGCATTGAACGCTGTTTGGTTTCATTTTACTACGTGGTCCTCAACCATATTTACTGATCATTTTTTACATTTTCCCTGAGCGGAAAATGATTTCCCCTTCGGCCTCTTAAAGCTGCATAGTCCAATGAAACATTAATTTTTCAAAATGAAAATGAGTACCTATATTGTATTCTACATATCTAACTTAGCTACAGATACACTTATTAAGCATCTGTCACCGCATAGAAGGGAATAGCGAGTCAGTTTAATAGAACCCGTTGCTACTGCAGAAGCCTATGGTGATAGAGTTTTGGTGTGCTTGCCAAAATTAATTTCACAGGTTTGCATGTCAAATATCTCAAAAGTATGCCATTTCAAACAAAAGTAACTTCAAATTAAAGTAAGGTAGATTACAACAATCAATTTAATATATGTATCTCATTAGAATGACAGAAATTAAAAACCATTGGACTATGCAACTTTAAGAGTCAGGATCAAATCCATAGCCGGTGTCGCAGTGTCTGCCATCCGCCAGGTTCTGTGATAGGCATCGCTTCTGCGCATGCATCAAAATCAAACTGCATCGTCACTAATCTTATAAATTTAATAGAATGTTTTTGGTAAAGATGTTTTCTATATGTGTACCAAGCGATTTGTTTCTATGTGGTGTGGTTTTAGAGATATTTCACTTTTTCTGTATTTTCTGTATAAAGATTACTCATGACCATTGACAATGCCTTGAGTTTGATGGTACGCGCAGTGCAAAGCATTAGTTTTATTTAAAACTAATAGAAATCAAGAACCCTAACCTTATAAATTTAATATAATCTATTTGGTAAAGATGTTTTATATATGTGTACCAAGCGATTTGTTTCTAGGTGGTGTGCTTTTAGAGATATTTCACTTTTTCTGTATGAAGATTGCTCACGGCCATTGGCGCATAATTCCGAATTGTGGTTGATTCGGGGGAAGCCGGAGACCCACCACGCAACTAGCGGATTGGACCAACACCACCCTGACCTCCCCCTGCATCGCCATTCGGATTCAAATCTTCACGTCTCCGATTTCATTTCAAACCCAAGGAGCCATCTTATTCGCCCCCGGCACCCACTAACTGGCACCCACGTGAAACCAGAGCACCCTAGTAATAAGGATAAAAATACAGCGCACATGATGAACCTCACGACCCGTAGGTAGGCCTGCAAAGCAAGCCATACACACGTGGAGATCGGAACTGGAGGAGGAGCAGCTCGGCGGGCCCACTCAAAATGGTGGCGTGGACGCGTCCCCGATGCACCGGCGGCCCACGAAACCCAAACGGCCCGCTGCCCCCACCGAAACCCAGAAATGCCAGGAAGAGATGATGGTCCGCATGCAGCAGACCATGGACGCCATGGAGGTGAGATGGAGGTGGGTGGAGGAGCACGTCCTGCACCAGGAAAAGGCCCTCGCGCAGGCAGTGGCCCCGGCCGGTCCAGCCGCGGAACCGCTCGCCCCGGGCGGTCGCCGGAGCGTTCCCCGGCTCTGGCCACGAGGGGCTGCCCCTGCGCCCGGGCCCGAACACTGTCCCCGGGCTCCCTGGCCTACCTCCCCGGCGACCTGGACGGCAAAATCCCGGAGGGGGCCATGTCATGGGAAACACCTCCTGCGCTCAGGCCCCGGCAGGAGCAATGAACCCGGGCGGTTAACACGGACACACCACCCCGCCGCCCTGTGCCCGGGCGACGAGAACACTACCACCACCATGACAACCGATACCGCAGACCTCGCTCCACGTACGAATCATCGCGGCCGTGGCAGATGCCAAGTCGTACAGCCGAAAGAAAGGTATTTCATCCAAATATAGACGAGGGCAAGTTGGTGAAGAAGGGCGAAGCCACATGCGAGGAGTACACGCTGGGACTCAAACGCCTGGGGACCCAGCGTGGCTTCCCCTCACATGCCCTGGCGGCCCTCTCGTCCCACCAGGAATCTGTGGTGCCGGATAATTGTACCCTCCCATGGAATATCGTACGGCGCTACTCCGAAGAAATCTTCACCCGAATAGCTGCGGCGAACGGCACTACGGCCGAAACGACAAAAACGGCAAAGGCGGGACCGGAGGCAAGGAACACCTACGACCAGGTGGCTATGGGTGCCCCCTGCACGGCTTGGAACTGGCACCCAGAGTCGTGCGACAAGGCGCTCAGGGCGAGTCGCACGGCACGGGAAGCCAGAGGTTGGCGCACGTGTGTGGATACTGTGACAATGTTCGACACATAATTACGAACTACGTCGAGGCGGCGTGTTGCTCAAAGCGATCCAGGGAAAAGGGGGCCATGAAAACGACATCAGCGGTTTTTTAGGTGGCAGGCGGGGTACCTTCCCCCGCCCCCATACAGCACACAAATCTGGAACGTCCCCGGCAAGCAACTTGGCATACGGCTCCCAAGGCACCCAAGATAAACAAACCCACCCATGCGCCGACAGCCTTGCGGAGGAGCCACCTGGCTTCCCGCCCCCCCCCCGGCATGTGGCCCGGTATGTCACTGGGACCCCCCCTGGCCAATCCCGGCGGGGGTTCCCCCCTAATTTGCATACTGACACACTTAGCGGCCCCCGCTGGTGCCCCAGAGTCGGCCCGTTGCTCCCGATACCGAGCCTGCCCGCCCGGCGACCGGACGGCCACCAGCGGCAGGCATTCCCTCGGGGAAACCCCTTGTGACGTCATGGCACACTCTCAAACATCAACAAACCCAGCCAGATCCCCATCACCATACGTGATGTTCGTCCGCAGCCTCAGACCCGGTGCTGCTTCGACCCCCCTCCACCCGGCGTCTGGCCCGGCTGCCCACCCCCCAGACCTTTCGGAGCAGTCGAGGCAGTGATCGACAGCCTACACCAACAATCGCTCCCGGTCGACCTGCCGTGCGGCCCACCACCTCGACGCGATCTGGCCACTGACTTCTGGCACCGCTTGGAACCGTTACCCTGTGTAAGTGTTGGCCCTCCCAAACTTTTTGGCCGCCCGTGTCCCCATCTCCTCGAGCCTTAACATCGACGCGTGGAGGCGGGCCCTGGTCGATCACCCGGACACAACCTTGGTCGACCAGCTGGAATTCGGCTAACTATTCTGCCGTGACCCCCCCCACGCCAACCTACCTCAACCACCGGGAGGACCCAGCCCACGCCCACTGTGTCACCAACTACGTCACCCGGGAACTCGAGCTAGGCGCCCTCCTCGGCCCCTTCGAGGTTCCCCCCTTCTCACCCTGGGCGCAGTGCAGCCCGATCATGACAAGGCCTAAGGCTGAGCCCGCTAAGAGGCGCGTCATTGTGGACTTGTCATACCCCCATGGAAGAAGCGTAAACACAGGGATGCCCCGGGGTGAGTACCTCGGCATCCCCGCCACCTACACTCTTCCCTCGGTCGCCGACCTGGGACGAAGGCTCGTTCGAGGGGGGCGTGGACCGCCGATTTCACCCAGGTCTATCGCCAACTCCGCGCGGACCCCTATCCGCCGCCCTCTTCGGCATCACAGTCGACAACAAGATCTATGTCGACATCGCCCTCCCGTTCGGCTGCAGAACACGCGGCGCCGCCTGTGTCCGACTCACATCCGCCATATCCTGGCTCCTCCGGAGCGCGGGCTACGTCTCCATCGTGTACGTGGAAGACTTTGTGGGACACGAGGCCTCCTACCTAAGCGCCTCCCAGACCTTCGCGAGTTCCGGTCCCTCTGCGCCGGCCTGGGCATGGAGCTTGCACCCGACAAGTGCTTCCCCCCTGCAGTGAGGCTCTCCTGGCTGGGATTCGACGTATGCTCCCAGCGCATGGTCATATCCATCCCCAAGGTGAAGCTCGAACAGGTCGTCGAAGAGTGCGCCAGGTGGTTATCCAGGCCTTCCCTCACCAGGAAGGCCCTCCAACATATGTGTATATAAACGAGTAAACCTGTAACATGATAATGTATCCTACGGATAGAGTAACATTGATCTGTAATCCATGTACATATATTGGTATACATATAGCGTCGGCCAGTAACAATGTTTAAAAACGCTGATTTTCTTTATTTGTTGTTGTTTTACGTCCTAGTAGCATCTACCGACATATATATACCTCTAACAACATATAAGGTCATATCAACATGGGTACCGACTTATGACAGTGTGCACTCATGGCAACATTGTAGTGCTGCCCCACTGGGAGACCAGGCCACCGGTACCATAACCTGATGATATCTCACTCAGTCACATTACCCTGACACTGAGCTAACCAGTCCTTGGCCTCTCTTATTAATGCCGAGCGCTTGGCTGTGATATGACCAGTATCAATTGTATAAGTCATTGGTTTGACTCAACTGGGAACCAAACACCCGATTTCCCGCATGCGAGGCCTTCGCTGTACCGATTCGGCGAGCGCGTACGGTGTTTAACCAAACTGAGAGCGTCACTAATGGCATCTGGTGGTGGTTAGTCCAGGGGCGGTGTTAGCAAGCCTAGACCAGATTTGGATGAGATTTCTAGTTTAGCGGAGAAAAGTTGCTATGTATGGAGCTGTGTTACGGAAACACCACGCGTTTAAGGTCGGGTATGCTAACACCATGCCATAGCAAGTTTAACGTCGGTGTTAGGTACCGATTAGGCCCAAATTTATTCAATGCTCTCATATTTAACAGAATTACATACTCAAAAAGTGAAATTTGATCAAATTAACCCTGAAATCAAAGCGATATTAACACCGCCGATATTAATATTGTCGAAAGTAAACAAAACAAATGGCCGCCGATGCGGCAGCGGCGTTCATATCGCTTCGATTTTGGGGTTAATTTTACCAATTTTATTTAACAGAATAACATACAAAAAAAGTGAAATTTGGCCAAATTAAACCAAAAATCGAAGCAATATTAACGCTGCCGCCAAATTTTGGTCAAATTAAACCAATAATCGAAGCGATATTAACGCTGCCGCCACCACATCGGCGGCGATATTGGCAAATAGCGGTGCTCGCCGGGAACAGGCTCAGAAGGATACCCCAAATCTATAAATAACTGCTAGGTTAGCTAATAATGCCACCGTGTTTTGGACCCGTAAATTCCCCGTGACCCATTTTCCAACACCGGCGTTAGCTAACCCAGTGGCGACCCTTAACACCGGAGCCGATAAAAATGTGTTCATACATATGGCCCCTGGTGGCAGTACTATTACAAATAATCCGAACGGAACAAGTGAAGTGAAATAGAATATGGCTGATTAGTTGGTTGGTTGTTGGGGTTTTAAGTCCTAGGAACGTATAAGGTCACACGACGGGTGAAACTGGTCGAGATACAGCATACAAGACTAGTGTAATAATAAATAATAAATATGTGAGTAAATTTATTATTTATCTTCACCTAACACATTTTACAGCCTAGATATGTGCTTCAGAGAAAATGTTCATCACCCCCATGTGATCAATGAATGTAATGTATGTATGCTGTATAAGAATTATATGAGGATAATTATCTGGACACCAGACGGGATGGCCAAATGAGCTAGAGCGTCCGTCTCCCGTGCTGGTAGATCGTGGGGTCGTGGGTTCGAAACCTGGTCGAGTCAAACCAATGACTTAAAAATTGATACTTCTCGCTTCCTAGCCAGGCGCTCAGCATTATTAGGACAGGGCAAGGACTGGTGTGCTCGGTGTCAGGATAATGTGACTGAGTGGGATACCAGGCCATGGTGCCGGTGGCCTGGTTTCCCAGTGGGACAGCACTATTAAGTCACCATGAGTGTGCCCTGTCATGAGTCGGTACCCGTCCTGTTATGACCTTAGATGTTGTCAGGACGTAAAACAACAACAACATAACCTCGAATATCCCTCCTTTCCCTCATCGCTCACTCAGCTCTATGGACTGATGGTGTCTGTCCTAGTCATCTACTGCTCCAGCCTCCCCAAGCCCAGCTCTGATAGTGTCACCAGCACCGCTGCACACTGCAACCGCCACTCACTGTACCGCTGAAAATTGAAATGCAATAAATGTTTTTACAATACATGGCGTATTTTACCAAATTGCTTATTGTCTATTACCAATTTACAAAAAATGTTGTCCTTCAGGATTTAAGCATAACCTAAATAAATATGTTACTTCTTCTTGTCAATATTATTAGCGGACTCTATTTAAAATTGTGTAATTCGGTGTTCCACTTTCTTTCGCTACTCTAGGAGGATTCAGAGGTCCAAATATAATACCAATTTGCTTTTCGTTTGATCAGAGTTGACTACTTCAAATAAAACCAATGTTTGTGTCAATGTTCGGTTGCTTTTTACAAGTAATCTCACTTTCAGCAAAGCAATTAGCCCGATTATTCTCGGATGCAACTCCAACAACCAACCAATCATAGCGGCTAAAGGTTAAATAAGATTTGACTTGTTCTAATCTTATTACTATGTTAGTTGTTTTCTTAAGGTTCTATGTTAGTGTTTTGCGGATTTCTTGGGAAGAGTTTTCCGCTTTTTCCAACTTAATTCTATACTAGCCTATTTTATTTACATGTCCATAGGCCTGTACATAATAGGTGGTTGAGTTATGTTTGTTTGAATTTGATTTGAATTATAATGTTGTTGGATATGTTATCTGGCTTTTATATTTCCGGTTATCCCGCCCTGGGCTGTCCAGTTGATTACAGCTGATAGTTCATTTATAACATGGATAATACTTTTATTATCGAACAGGATGTGTGTGCGGTTACTATTGCAATTGATAGTTTAATTTATCTATCAAGGAATTCCACTGTACGCCCAGACGACCAGTGCAGTGGTATTGACGAGAGATATTATTCAATGAATAAACTACATTTAGTAATTTGAAAGAAAATGGACATGGGGGCTAAATCCGAAAGAACACGGGATCCGCACACCTTGTCTCTATAGGGTTAAGTGCCTGGAAATCTCAAAATCTAATCTCAACATTATGACTCAGAAACTGTAGCGAACTGAAAGAAAATAAATGCCACTATATAATGTACTGGTTTTATGTCGCTCAATTATATGGACATGATTTCTAATAAGTATAGGAAATGAACAGAAAAACCAATAAGCATCCTAAACAGAACGGTCAATATAAGACGTGAAGAGGATAAGCAATGAACAACATGAACAGGATTCCTAGTATAGGACATGCACAACATTCCCAATGTAGGACATAAACAGGAGCTAGGTTGGAGAATCTGAACACAATTCATAATATATATTTATATGAAGAATGTACAGGATCACAAGGACACGATATGACTAGGATAATCCACACGCGCTTCCTGCTATAGGATCTGGAGAGGGGACTAGGCGGTAGCATCGCCGTAATCACAGGTTATTTTCTTGTGTGCGCTGTGAGTGAGAGATCCCCTCTTCACCACGGAGGTGTGATTAACTACATTCTCCTCGTCCAATGTTTGAGTGGGTATTGCTGCCAGTAGGCGGCCCAAGAGCCTATCGACTCCCCAGGCCATCGCATTAGCATGGTCAAGTGCCACGCCATTATCTTCTATTGTTTTCCGCGTGATGTGTATTGAAGTTGCCGAGCAACTGGCTGCAGCATTTAGTTTGTAAACGAGTTGTTGATATCGGCTCAATTACTTAGCAACTGTGGTGTTCTCTGTGGCAGAGTGGTTAGAGTGTCTGACTTTTTTCTGGGTCGGACTCCTAAACTGAAAGTCGGTGGTTCGATTCCCGATGGCCCCCTACCTCTGCCAATTTGGATTTCCACCGCCGTGTATAACTTACAGTGTCATCAAAGGCTGGTTGCTCTCAGAACATGGCTGGGTGATGTTGGAGGTTAAAAATCCCTTGCGTCGGTAAACATGTAGGCTCGGGCTTTCTATTAACAAACTGTCTAATGGTGAAAACAAGGTTATTCAGACTTATCCACGATAGGCAGTATACATCTTCAAGAAAGAACAAAAAACAAGAAAAAAACTGGTCACATGCATTGGTCAAACCGATGTATGTATACATGCATTTACATAGATGGACTAATAGGTTGTAAAATATTCTGATAAAAAACGTATTCTGTCTGGATCTGGTTTTACACACTGTTGGGTAAGTTGATGACCTACATACTTCACTGTAGTTTTGCATATCAAAGATTTTGAGTTGTTTAATTTAAGATTTATCGACGTGGCTCGGTCCAGCACTGCTTTCAGTCTGTTGTTGTGTCCCTCCAAGGTTGACCCATATACCAAAATGTTGTCTGTCACTATGCCTATCCCGGGTATATCGCCCATGACATGGTGTAAACTATTCTGATAAAACACATTGGTGGGGAATGTGAACTGGTCTATAAGAGATTACAAATGGTCTAGAAAGGTAAATTGGCCAGGTGTATAAAGGTAATTATGTAGTGCCGGTGATCCTTTACTTGTATTAAATAGTCATTGTGTATTCTACAGATAATGTGAGAGGGGCACTACTGATAGTATGGAAGGAGCTCAAGAGCTCTACTTACAACCCCCTCCCCCCTAACTGTTAGTCACGGATCACCACACACACACAACAGGGCAGGTGAGGTCAAAGCAGCCACAAGGCATGGTGGTGGTGGGTAGATAACAGTTGCCATGGTGACACAGGAATGCTTACTGTTGATTGGTGGACATAGAAATGCTTACTGTTCAATGGAGAGCATGGTCAGGTGATATACCATGTCAGGTCCAGAAACCACTATATAATAATAAACCTGAGGGTAAAAGCTCTCACTTACTTTACTTTCACTCCATACTCTGCCTTTCTTATACTTGCCTGTATTGATTTCATATTAGCCTGCCTACACAACAACAGCTGCTAGAAGACGACTTTACAAGGTGTTACGGTAAGGGATGGCCAAATGAGTTGAGCAACGTAACAATTAATACTTGTCTAATATGTGTAGATACATAAAGAATATCCCATAATGTTTTTCGGTGTCCTTTTCCAGATGCATCTCGCTTCTCAACACTCGTTAGTCTCTGCAGGCCCCTCTGTAACTGGGCACTCTCTGCTTCCATTCTCCTGGGATCCAACTCCTATGGTCTCTCGGTACTCACTTCAAACCGAGAAGGGTCCACAGCGAGGAAACGTGGAAAAACGGCTGACCACTGTCCCATATTGAGCATACATTTGCAGGAATAGTTTCCCATTCTTTAAGTCCTGATATTGTGTGATTTAAGCAGAAGTCGATGTAGATAAATTAAAAATATACTTCAAGCACTTTAATCTGTGCAAAAGATACATATATATGTGTAACTATGTCTGAACAAGAAACTACTAAAAAAAAAGGGATCTTTCCATAATTTGAGCCATCAGAGCTGTTCTTTTCGATTGCAAATTGCCGCCCCTTATGGGAGCCGCCATTTGCAATAAAAAAGAACAGCTCTGACTGGCTGACACTTAGAGCTGTTCTCAGCCAATCATAGCTGTTCTTTTCAATTGCAAATGCCAGCCCCCATGGAGGCGGTCATTTGCAACAAAAAAGAAGAGCTCTGATTGGCTGACACTGAGTTTTCATGAAAACGAGAAGAGGAAAACCCATTTCCTGCAAGTTCAAATGGGCTCAGACGAGTTCAAACGTGGCTGGTTGTCCCGCTCCTTTCTGCGCTGAATATGCTTATGTTCAAACCTCAGGGCTCGAAGTCAACCCCCATATGAAGTGTTCAGCAGTGTGATTGTGAGCGATATATTGCATGCTCTGATATGTTTTGTCCGATTCATAAACCAGTTCCTACGTTTTCTGTCGCATTGCTAAAGCGACTATATACATATGAAGAGTTCAGGCGCAAAACCGCGTACATGCCGATCCAAAAATGGAGATAAACATTGGAATTGAACCTACAAACAGTTAATTTTGTTTATATTCCCACTTTTTTGTTGATTGCTCCATAACCATATGATAATATGAAAAGTGGAATTAGTGAGAATTACAATTATCTTCAGATACAAATCTGTTATTTAAACAACATTTGTTGATAGGGGTTTACATGGTGTTGTGCCTGAACTCTTCATATATAGAATATGTCTGTATATGTGAATATATTATAAATGAAGTTGGGCTACAAGAATAGGAGAGAGACAAGGAGGTGATTGGGAGGACACTTTATTTGCGTCACGGCTAAGCATAATACAGGCTTACCGGTAAAAGTTTGAAAACGGAGCAGAGACTGACTGCCCGGCAAGCGCAAAGGCCGGAAACAACCGGTGGTGGCGCTGGCATAGGCAAGACTGGGACAAATACGGGCAAGTCAGCGATTGGACTAATAATAATCTAGCAAAGAATAATACTAATAATCATAATTATTAGGCTAGAGCACTGCCCCTTTTATATACGCATAATAAATGATACATTCTATATATATAATACATGAAGTGGGCAGTAGTTTGATTTTGAGCGAGATAATACAAGTTCCAATGTCTTCTGTTTCATTTCTATACCGACTATATGCATATATAAGATAATGAACAGTGACCACATACAATACTGACAATGTGATGATAATAGACTTGGACCCAATTCCATTCCACTTAACATTACATTACATTAGATATAAGCTACTGGCGTAGGAGAGTCACTATGAAACAACGAATTTAGAATTTGAATAATTTGAAACCAGTGTATTTGACCATGACATACTTGAAACTGGAATATCATCAATATTTCTTTTCTTTTTTCTTTTCTTGAAGATTTATGCTGCCTATCATGGATAAGTCTGAATATACTTGTTTTCACCATTAGCCAGTTTGTCAATAGAAAGCCCAAGCCTACACTTTTACCGACCTAAGGGATTTTTAAGCTCCCACACCTCAAAGACATGATACGAGAGCAACTGGCTTTTGATGAAGCTGTAAGTTATACACTGCAGTGGAAATCCAAATTGGCACAGGTGGAGGCATGGGGAATCGAAACACTGACGTTCAGATTAGGAGTCTGACCTAGAAAAAAGTCAGACACTCGAACCACACTGCCACAGAGAAGACCACAATATCACTCTCTCTTCGGAGTAACTTTTAACCTAAAACTGCAGATCTGCACTGGACACACATGTTGCCAGCCTCCTACTAACCAATGAACCATAAGAACAGGATTCCTAATAAAGGAGCTGAACAACAGTGATTTCGAATTATTTGCATACCTTAAAGCTGCATAGTCCGACGTATTATCAAATTTTCAAAAAAATCCAATTATCGAGACTTGATTTTACATATCTAACTTAGATACTGTTGAACTTAGTAAGCATTTGTTTCTGCGTAGAAGGCAATACTGAGTCAATTTAACAGAACCTGTTACTGCAGAAGTCTATAGTTTCAGAGTTTTGACAAGCTTGCCAAAACTAATTTTCCATGTTTGCACTCAAAATATCTCAAAAGTTTACCATTTAAAATAAAAGTAACTTTGAACTAATGTAAAGTAGATACTAGTGATCGATCTAATATATTTATCTCAGAAAAAATACAGAAATTCAAAACCATTGGACTATGCAACTTTAATGAAAGAGCTAAAAAACACCTCACACAAGTATTTAATTAATTTAAAAGTTGTTTTATTTCACCGCCATCTTGGAGTATATTTAGATGGATGTCGCTGCATTAAAAGCAACGAGCTGCTGCAAGGGCACGGACTATACTTTCTTGTATTAAATCATCACGACGTCACAGCACGGTGTGCGGCACAATCATTTTTTTAAAGTTCATTAAAGCTCGGTGTGAGAGTGAGAGGACTATCAACCATAATCAACAAATTGATTATCGCGCTGTTACTGACAGGAGCGATTCTAAGGAGATGTACAGTCAGCATCTATTTATACCCCCTGACATATTAACAGCTTGAAGGATAGAAGCATGTCATTGATCATAGAAAGCTACATTAAACAAGTGAGACTTGAAACCAGTTTGACATACACCAATGGGTTCTGCTCCTCCTGCATTGTCCATGATGTGCGCAACATGGGTAATTGAATGAACGAGACTGTGAATCTCAGTAGATTAGGGCACCATGGCGCCGACTATATTCTATTCTTAGAACTAATAACTTTGGCCGCTGATCGACGCGCCATCTACATGATACTTCTTGAACTACGCAGTTAGATTAAAATCAGACTGGTGGTGACATCTATATTCACTTTTAGAACTAAAATGGCCGCCGATTGACACGCCACCTATCGTGATTTCCAGGCAAAGCCGATGACGTGGCACTGGAGATATTCACTTCGACCAGACTTTTCAAACCGAGAGGACGTACTTCTGCCGCCCAGATTTGCCGTCCCACCCACCCAACTAATATGATGTATCGATAGGGTTAAGTGCCTGTAATCCTTGAAATATCTAAGGTCATCTCATCATGAAAGAGTAATGTAACAAGCTAAGATAGAAAGAATTAAAATTGCCACTTTATACTACTGTCTCGTTCTGTTTTCAATTATCTAGTAATTGAGCAACACACGATCAGCATGTGAAGAGTTCAGTTGCAAAACCGTGTAAACACCAATCCAAAAATTGAATTAAAATGACAGATTATTACCTCCAGGTAATATTAATTCTCACTAATTCCACTTTTCTTATGATGATATAATTATGGAGCAATGAACAAAAGAATAGGAGTTTAACAACATTAATTTGTTGATGGTTTGATTTCAATGTTTATCTCTATTTTTGGATTATTGTTTATGTGGTTTTGCGCCTGAACTCTTCATGGGTATATCTTTCACGGGTAATTCTCAAAAACTGTATCTAGCCTTAAACAAAAAAAAACAACAAACACAAAATGGCGGGCATAGTGAGGGCGTGTGGCCTGCCAAGTTCTGGCGTATATATACAGGTGGAGCCACAATCGGCCTGAGGTTGCGTAGTCAATGACTAATAAGAACACTAGAGTAGATGACCGAGGTTGGAGAATCAAATAAGTGCAATGGAAAGCTTCCGATTAAATATACGTGTATAATGCTTATACATCACATAAAGCATGCATATATAATGATATGATAAAGACTGACACTGAATCGGACGAGGTTAGTAAGGTGAGATTCAACATGATGGCGCCACCAGTCAGACTCCGTGAACAACAAGGGAGAGGATAACAATGATTGAACATTTTGTTATTTATATAAGTTTGTATGCATCACATATAATATGCGCAAATATAATGCAAATGTGCCTATGTGGATACATATAACATAGTCATACGTATAAATTAGATACAGATTATTTACAATGGCATATATAGTTGTATGGTATATAATATAATCGCAATTAGATGTACCATAGTTATCATAAGATCTTCCCTACCGAGCTAATTCTGTGCTTTCCCCACATGACACCAGGGTGCGTCTTTGCACAGGGATAATCAGAGTAACATAAGCACAGTGTTACTATATCTACGTGCTGCCTGATTCCGATTGAAAACTGCCGATTGCTGTATCTCATAGTATCGTAGCACTCTGCACTGACTTATCAGGCAAGGATCTAGATAGATACATGAGTATGGACAGTATGATTGAGTTAGGGTGCCTATTGTCCAGTCAATATAGAGTAAGACCCGCCACTAATTGCAACAGAAATGAAACCACTTGTATCTGTCTAAAGGCCCTGTCACACTATGACGTAACGACGTCAACGGAGGGAGAACATGAAAAACGTTGAACTTCTCGGCGAAGTATGCAAATTTGGGCACAAGTTGAACGTGGATACAGCGTAGTGGATGAGAGCGTAACATCAGTAAAGCATAGTGATACCGTCATTCAATGAGAGAGGACACCGTAATTACGCTCAGGGAACGTTATGTACATTATTCCATTTCCGGAACTACGTTGCTTTACGTTACATACATCATGAGACGGTGGCGAAATGTTGAACGTACATTGAATGTACATTCTCCTGACGTTCTCCTGACGTTATCCTGATGTTCTCCTGACGTTCCCATTACGCCACTTGGGCATTTCCACCCGGTTTAATGTGGGTCAACGTAGTGGAACGTAGTTGAACGTAGTGAGCAGCGTTGGACTAACGTCATTGACGTTCACTGAACATGAACAGAACGTATGGCAAACATAAACCCTGACATTCGAGCTACGTCGAAAGTTTTGAACATGTCCAAAACCTCGACGTAACTCGACGTAACACGACGTAATGTGATTTAGCTCGACGTCATTCTAACGTCATTCTGACGTCATCATAACATAACCCAACATACGTCAACGTAATGACGAAAAATGACCACGTTAGGCTCACGTTGGCTCGTTATGTCATAGTGTGACAGGGGTATAAGATAAGTGTACCCTATAACATACTGCACAAGTCTTGTAAAATCTTTGGAGTGGAACATAGTGAATTTTGTGGATGAAAGTTGTCGATTTTAACTCATTTTTCATTAAGCTACCACATTTTCAGATAGGCAGAACTATGTCAATTTTCAAGATAAATTAACAAAAATAACGCCATTTCCTATGGTTTTAGGGGCAATCTTTCACATGGAAGTATTTAAAGTGGTATTGGATGATTCTTAATGCCATATTTTGGGGTAACTCTACCGCAAACCTGTTGCTTCACAACCCATAATTACAAATGTGCATAACTTCTCAACCATTTATCACAACTATCTTCACATGTAAAACAAAATTATACTGTTCCACTCCAAAGATTTTAAAAGAGTTTAGGTATATCATCTGGGGTACCAAACTAAACAAATTCCAACAGGTTTCATTTCTGTTGCAATTAGGGGTGGGTTTTGTGGAAATACATCTAATTTGACTGGACTACTAGGTAGTGTAATGGGTTAGCACGCTTGCCCCAGAATGGCAAGTGGTGTGTGGGAAAATGCTGCTCTAGGGTAATATTTCCTATTTTCATAACCTAGCAGATAGTGATCACCAGTGTAACTGTTTTTTTTCTGAATTTAATATTTATATAGATGGAATCACATACTTATTTTCTCAAAGTTGCATATTCCCATGGTTTTGAGTTTCCTTCTTTTGCTGAGATAAATATATTAGGTTGATCATTATAATCTACCTTACTTCAGTTTGAAGAAACGTCTATTTAAATGGCTAACTTTTGCGATATTTTAAGTGCGAACATGTCAAATTAATTTGGGCAAGAACACCAAAACTCTGACACAATAGGCTTCTACAATAACAGTTTCTATTAAATTGCCCCAGTATTCCCTTCTATGCGGTGACACATGTTTAATAAATGTGCCAGGGTCTAAGTTAAATATGTAGAATCAAATCTAAATAATTGTTTTTTGGTTTTGAAAACGTGGTGTTTTCATCGGACTGTAATTAAATGCTAAGTCATCTAAAGCCACGCACATCCTTTATATTAAATATTTAGCTGATACATGCAGTAACAATATGGTTATATTCAATCCCCAGTAGAGCGCTCGCCTATGCTCGTCGATGCTGGGGCCAACTAGACCCACAATCATTGGACCAAGAGACTATGTCAATATTGGAGCCCCCTTCTATCTAAATAATGCCAACGCACAGCTGAGGAACTGAACAGACACGGCCTATACATCGGTATGCGGACATACGTTGTTTGCTTATTGGAGTGTTCCATCCTGGCAACATCTAAGGTCATATCAGGATGGGTACAGTGCACACTCGTGGCAACTTTGTAGAGCTGCCCCACTAGAAGACCAGCTTGCCAGCCCCATGACTCAATGTCCCGTCTAAGGTAATATGTGTTTAAAGACAATTCTAGAATCATCTTGTACATTTATTGATGCATGGTCACCAAGCGCATAATACATATGTTGAACTAGAATTGTATCCAGTTACTATTACGATGAATAGTCAATTTATATTATGCTTATATTATCGAACAGGTTTTTCAAGTGGTTATTATTGCAACTGATATTGTCATTTATGTACCAACAAATTGTAATGAACGGCTGGAAGTCCAGTGCTCTGGCACTGACAAAAGACATTATTTGCTGAATAAAATACATTAAGTAAAAAAAAAATAAGGACAGGTAGCGACTTGTGACAGTGGGCACTGATGTCGACTTTATAGTGCTGCCCCACTGGGAGACCAGGCCACCAGCACCATGACCTGATATCCCACTCAGTCACATTATCCTGACACTGAGCCAACCAGTCCTTGCCCTATCCTAATAATGGCAAGTGCCAGGCTAGGAATCGATAACTATCAATATTTAAGTTATCAGTTTGATTTGACCCGGTATCAAACTCCAAATCTCCCCACGGAAAGCCTGCATTCTAGCGATTCGGCCACCGCATCTGGTCAACTAGAAAAGACACAGCCAGTCATACTGATACGGTGGAGAGTTCACAATGCTCGTCGGTAATTATTCTGTTATGTAACTTAAAACCACTTCCGGTCTCGCAAGGAATTACAAAGTTGAGTTACCACGAGTGCACACTATCAGCAGTCGGTACCCGTCCTCATATTTTTTTTTTTGGTGGTAAATATTTTATTCATCTGAATACATATTTTCAGCACCTGGGCACTGGTCTTCCAGCCATTGGAGTGATCCCCTTTGATCTGTACATAGTGGAAGTGGAATGAGTTGCGCTGTGTGCAGCGCAACCCATTCTGAACATAAAAAGAAAGTGGGGGATGAGCCTATGCTGCATAGTCTACAGCATAGGTACTCAACATAGTGCAAGGTACATGCATCAAGATAGAGTGTGCAGTAATGTACACTAGTGGTTAAATTATATGCTGTGTTAGTATATCAGTTAGATTTGGTTTTAATAATGGTTAATCTTTTAATAGTGCCATGTTGTGCATGTATAGTGGTTTAAATTGCGTGCATTGCTGGTTGAAGATGTTGTTATTCACTAGTAGTATGACCTCAGGTGTTGCTGGGATGTGAAACCCAAGCAAGCAAACCTATATATTAAGTATAATAAGTTATACGCATATACATGAGCGGAATTTGATATGTATTTGTTTATTTAAAATTGGAACTGGTTCACTGGCCAGCTAGCAGTGGGTGTTGGTGCTTGCGAGCCCGTGACGTTGCGACAGTGGCCCCAACAGCATGTAATATCTACTGTGCACTTCCTCCTGTGTAGTGAGCCCAGTCCTCTGGGGTGGTAGAGTAGTGAAACATAACACAACTGACAGTGTGCTGGGGTTTATTCTGTGACAAATAACTGGTACAATGCAATGCTACTCTCCTCTCCCCCTCCTCCTCCTTTGTGCATGCCTGCTTGCCTGAGTGCATGAATGTATCTTCAGGTGAGTGTGTGGTCCCCTTATATACCCTGACCACTCTCCACTCCCAGGGCAACAAGCTTTACTCAGAATGTAAACTAACTTTCTCTCTATGGAGCCGTTCTCACAATAATTAACAGTCGCATTCCCTTCTGGAAGGCAGGCTCAGTGAATGTATTGTTGACAGCTTAACAATTCATGGTAGCATTCTACCCAACATATAGGGATACTACCTCTGCTACCCATTACATACTGTTTAGTGAGTTTTGTATCATATTGATACATTCTCATAATCACATCTCATTATCTCACCCTCCTCTTTCTATAGTTTATTACTATTTCATCCAACAAAATGTCACTCTTATTTATGTGGATTCTGCCTCAACTAATTTGGCTTGTGCTGGTGGTGACACATCCTGCAAGGGGGTGGGTGGTTGGGACTAAGCCCCACCACCCATGTACAAACACCAGCCACCCAAATGCAAACATCACCCATCGCCTTTATGCAACCCCTACTGGCAGCCTGGAGCCGGCCCCCTTATACAATAAGCAGTAATTACAGGTCCTATTTTTAGGGCTGTATTTAGTTAATCCACGCATTTAATTAACTCCTGCTGGTTTAATGTGGATATCGTTTCCATACTTTCACATGCTTCCCTCTGTTATTTCACTCTACCAACACTCCTTCAGTTGGGGTATGTTCAAATACCAGTCTTTTTCGTTACACACACCCTTTAATTTAACTATTCCATGACGGTCGTGTACATGAACGCTGAACAAATCAGAGTTTTGGTAGTACCATAGCTCTGTGAGTGGTTCGAATCCGGCTATCTTCAGCCTTCTCAGAATAGAGGCCACGTCCCATCTTCCAACCAGGTCCTCAGTAACCCTCGCTCTCTCCAACTGCATAATTACTCTGTGGTGCTGAGCCTTCTGATCGACAAATGCCATTATAACACTCTCTAATGCCTCCATTGCTATGTTTATCTTTCCCAAAAGTAATACATCATTTAGCTTATATACCATTACTTCTGCCTCCGATACTGCGAATCTACTCAACTTTTCCAGCACCTTCATCTGGTCGGAAAACTAAACCGGCATGTTTGAATCTTATTCATAACAGACAACATCACTACCTGATTATGTCCAAGCACTCCCACCTCTAAGATATTGGTCACCATAGTCTCGTTGACTACGTCCAGTTGCTGTTGGGTCACCGTACCGAACAACCAAGATGCCCCTACTCCCACAAAATTTATCAAACCCCATTTACGCCGACTGAGACTCAGTTTCTCGGTCTCAGCCTGGTCTTACTGCAACCTAGAACTCAAAAGGTCCAACTTAGGTTCCCAATGGTGCATATTGTCAAACCATTTACTAGCTGTCAACTGACTCACACACACTCATATGTCGCGTATCCAGCTGCCCACCGGTTGTTTTGTTGGCGGTGTGATCAATACCACCAGTTGCCATACTGCAGCAACTGTTCCAGCCTTGCTTAAACAGGTGTGCCATGTATGTACAACCTAGCACACACAGGATGACTCCCACACACATACACGTCGCCTTCATGGCAGTCTTCTAACTCTCCCCCGAAAAAAAAACACCTTGTAACCAACCCTATTTTCTTCCAGTACACCTTACTCGCGTCAAAGCACTATGTTCTTTCGATAACCAGAATCAGTGTCCCAGAAAAAAATTAAATAAAGATTTTGTTACTTTCTGTTAAAGTAATAACAAATTCTTCCCTTAAATTGTCCAAAACTTCAACCCTCTAGTGTTAACTGTGGACACTCCCAGTTGGTCACTATCACTAACAATATCAACACTGGGTGGTGTATCCGCTTGCCGCTTGTTGCCTTGAGTTGTCTGCACCAATGCGTCCTCCCCGTCATCCCTCATGGTGACATCAGCTCCTTCACTGGTGAGCCGTTTCCATCTTCGTGACCTGTCTACAATCATAGCAGTCAGCTGGATTGTTGAGTCATCATCCTCACCGATCTCCATAGCTTTATATTCATGTACTTTGCGGAAAAACAGAGCATGGGAAAAGCTTTCTGTGGTAATCTTACCCCCAAAACCTCCCCCATTATCCATCAAGTCGTCGTTACAGATTTTATATTTATTTTTACCGTCAAACTTATGAACGCTCTATTGTCTTTCGCCCTCTTCCTTTTCTCAAGCTTCTGTTCTGCACGTGTCTGTCCTGGGCAGATGTCATCCCATTCTATTTCAGGGTCACCCAATTTTACTTGGTCGTGATTAACTGTCTTTTTAGTCCCTCAGGTTCCACCACTCTAATCCCACTACCAAAGACCCGTGTAAGGACAAACCCCTGGGTCGTATTTACGCTCCAGAGGCCCTGGCACGTTAACTCTTAGCATACTGTATCTCCAACCTCTAATCGAGGTGCGCTTGCCGTATTGATAGCCCTCTGAGTATTGTACTGCCGGCTGATTGCCCTATTCTTTACCGCCTTCTGCATCACCTCAGCCAATTCGTCCACCCTATGGCCACCTCCGTTTTAATCCCCTCCATTTGCCTATATAATAGGTGTGCATGGGGTTTATTTGGGTGCCTCCCGTATGTTAATAAGAGAGGAGAAAATCATGTTGACCCTGAACATGTAGTCCAATATGCCAACAAAACGTCCCCCAAATAGCTTTCCCAGTTACAGGCTCTGCTATTTACCATCTTCTTCAATATACCGTTTATTGTTATATCATACCGTTCTACCATACCGTTTGATTGTGGGTGGGTCTACCTCTACCCTCTTTGCTACCACTTTGGCTGGATCAGCTTCCACATTCTCCATGTCCTCCTCTTCTCTCTGATTACTCCAACCCCCACCGCCTATCTGCACACCCTCCTCACTGTCCCTTGCCATGGTATACGCCTGTTGTATTGTACACCATCAAGTGACGAGTGGCTGAATGCATCAAGGACTTGCGGAACGTTCTCAGCATTTGTTGGTTATCTCTAGGAATACTTTCCAACTCACCATCCGGCCAAGCTCGCTGCACTGCCTCCTTGTGTCGTTGACAGTAAACGGAAGTTGTTCCCCCCGTTCCTATTTCAAGGCAAAGATTATCTCTTCTAATGCAGGTGTCTCATTTTCACCCAAAATACTACCTTTAAGTGTTCCTTTATCTCCCCCCGCCCAGGGCATGGCCCCATCTGATTTAAACACTGAATACAGCACCTGGTGGAGACTGTCAGTGGACTGTGCCACAGCAAATCTCAAGAGATCCTCATCTCCAGCATGAGTGATCTCACCAGCCTGCCGCACTCCCTCCAACCAGTTTCTCAACAACCCGTGCTCGATCCATCAATAGTCTGGACCGCCTTACTTTTCTGTTGTGAAGCCCTTGTGGCCATCTCTCTCTGCCACTGCTCATCTTTGCTATCTCTTCTCTCCTGCTCCGCAGTTGCACCCGCACTTCTAAATTCCCCTCTCAATATCATTTCCCTCTCCTCCATTTTTGCTAAAGCATACTTTGGAGCCCACTCCAATGGTGGTATATCTTGTGGGATTTGTCCCGCTGCCTTACCTTGGTTCAACCATTCTACAAAACCTCGGTTATATTCCGCCTCTGACATCTTGGCTTTAAGAACAAAATTGATTTTTGTGTATATATATATATATATACACCATTCTTTAGTAACTTTTTGTCAGTTGCCTTCTGCGAACCGTCAATCGTCTATCCCACTCAGTGTCTTCAAAATATGTTATGTATTTTTAGTGCTGCATGTAGGGTAGTATGATGATTTTCACCACCTACCTGCTACAAACCATTATTTATCCCTACTACTTGGTGGTCTCAAACTTAGTCATGTACTTTTTGCTTAGCAATGCATGTCCGCCCTATGTTCGGTGCCAATCCACTCATCAGAATTTTATAATTAAAAGCGATGTATAGCAAACTAGTACTGGACAAGCAATGGATAAAAACTAACTAATCATGGACAAGCAACGGATACAACAAACTAATAACGGACAAGCAATGGATAAAACAAACTAATAACAAACAAACAACGGATAAAAATGAAGTAATAACGGCTAATTACAACCGTTATGCTCGCTACCGCTGCACTCGCTGGGTAACCTCAGGTCTACTGACCTAACAACTAACAAGTACAGCCACATTATGTTTGTTACAGCTGAACTCCCCGGTTAACTTCAGGTTTACTGACCTAACAACAAACAAGTGCAGCCATGTTATGTTTGTTACAGCTGTACTCACAGGTCAACTTCAGGTTTACTAACCTAACAACAGACAAGTACAGCCACATTATGCTCGTTATAGCACTACTCACTGGTTAACTTCAGGTTTACTGACCTAACAACAAACAAGTGCCAACATGTTATGCTCCTTACAGCTGCACTCCACCGGTTAACGTCAGGTGTACTGACCTAACAACAAACAAGTGCCAACACATCATGCTCATTACAGCTGCACTTTACAGGTTAAAGTCACGTTTACTAACCTAACAACAAACCAGTACAAACAAGCATGGTTTGCTACTGATCTGATCACCGGATAACTTTGGGTTTACCAACCTAACAACGAATCAGTACAAACAAGCCCTGTTTGCTACTGATCCGATCAATGGATATAGGTACCCTGTACTGTCCAAAATCAGTTATTAAATTAAACCAGCCCAGTACACAATACCTCCCAGCCTGTTGAACACACTTTTGTATCTGTTAGCTTTCCACTTCCTCTAGTACTTCTCCCTCTAGTATGATAGGGGCTGTGTTATTAACAGGCTGGGAGGGACAGATGCTGATGTGAGGGTTCGGATTGGAAAGGCAAGGGCAGCTTTCCATCAGTTGAAGAATGTCTGGGGATCCTCGGAGCTGGCTAGGAACACCAAAATCAGGATATTTTGCTCCATGGTAAAGCCACTTCTTCTGTATGGTGCAGAGACTTGGAGAACAACGGTCACCACCATGAAGAAAATCAAGTCCTTTATCGACACCTGTCTCAGACGAATCCTAAGAGTACGCTGGCCAAACACCATCAGTAACCTGGAGCTATGGCAGCGAACAGGACAGTAGCCTGTTGAGGAAGAGATACTTCGGAGACGCTGGAGATGGGTTGGCCATACCCTTCGCAAGCCTGCATCCAACACAGCAAGACATGCCCTCTCCTGGAATCTATAGGGGAAAAGGAAGAGAGGCAGGCCAAGAAACAGTTGGTGCCGTGACCTGGAGGCAGATGTGAAGAGGTCTGGCCATACATAGAGACAGCTGGAGAAGACCGCCCAGGACCGGGATAACTGGAGAGCCCTTGTTTGTGGCTTATGTGCAAAGTTGGGCGGTAGTCTTAAGTAAGTAAGTACACAATACCCCTCCCTGGGTATATTCTGACCTATTGCACCTTACAGCAACTACCTCCAATCTGCATTGACCCAGCAATCTTATACAATAACAAGCCGACTGAGCATTGTCTATAGTCAATAGCCAAATTAATTTACCTTGCCTTCCCCAGATTACCCAATGCTCCATAAGCAAATGCACAAGCGTCCCCTGCTATACTCCGGCAGTTTTAAAGCCAGGCACGCACTCAGGAACCTCAACTGTGTTGGTAGATCATGGGGTGATGGGTTCGAACCCAGATCGAGTCAAATCAATGACTCAAAACTGATACCTGTCGCTTCCTAGCAATAAAACTCCATCACAACGACTCAATCAAACGCCTGTTCTGATTTCTACCACATATACTGCTGGGACATAAAACCCCAAGAACCACTCAATCAAACCAATTTGCACCTGTCCTGATGTCTACCGCCGATACTGCTGGCACATAAAACCCCCCCAAAAAACAAATACAACTGAATAACGTTAATATTATAATACCGATTGGAGGCAGATTCAGTGACGTGCACACGCTCGCAGATCCTGCTTGCTGCAGTGGCCAGATGCCGTCTGCCCTGACGGCAGCTTGAGCCTTCAAAGCAGTACAGTGCTGCATAAACAAATCAGATGCACAACTCCTTCCGACTGTATTACTAACAAATAAACAATGCTTTGCTTCAAATAATATTCGCGTACGCAACACTTTAGGCATTTATCGGCTGTACACCAATAACCATTAGTGACAGGATAATGATACTATATAGTACATTAACTGCCCTACCTTCCACCAATACTTCTCGGTCATCCCATTTGTCTCAGTCAATGTCATCCTTCTCAGAAGCTTCAATCACCACAGAAAGCATGTCACACTCTTCCCAAACATGGAAACACAGATATAAGGCCAAGTAAATCAGAGTCTCACCCAGTCCGTTGAATCATCGCTATGGTCAAAAGTGTAATATATACTGTGTGCTTCCCGATGTGTAGTGAGCCTGGCCCTCTGTGGTGGTAGAGTAGTGAAACACAAAACAACTGACAGTGTGCTGGCATTTATTTTGTGACAAATAACTGGTGCAATGCAATGCTACTCTCCTCTCCTCCTCCTCCTCCTTCGCGCATGCCTGCTTGCCTGATTGCATGAATGCATCTCCAGGTGAGTGTGTGGTCCCCTTATATACCCTGACCACTCTCCACTCCCCTGGCAACAAGCTTTACCCAGAAGGCAAAGTAAATTCCTCTCTATGGAACCATTCTCACAATTAACAGCCACATTCCCTTCTGGAAGGCAGGCTGAGTGAATGTATTGTTGACAGCTTACTAACAATTCATCGTAGCATTCTACCAAACATATAGGGATACTACCTCTGGTAGCCATTACATACTGTTTAGTGAGTTTTGCATCATATTGATACACTCTCATAATCACAGCTCATTCTCTCACCCTCCTCTTTCTATATTTTATTACTATTTCATCCAACAAAATGTCACTTTTACGGGTTCCAGGGGTTTACTGCATTACTTGTTCAGTATTCGTCCAATTTTGAAACTCTGCATGTTTGGGTTTGGTACTAGCCAAGACAAGCAATATATGTATGTCGAACCCATCTTACATCTGCTTCCCTATTCGTTGATTATCGAGACAGATTTATATGTGATGTATATAAGAATTATATGAGTATAAACGCATGTAAGGGAAGATTCCCTATATTGGTTCCCCTTATGTTGTGTGCTACTTTATGGGTGACCCCCATTTTCACTGTTGGGACAGGTGGCGCCACCACCCCCCAACCCCTACCATTGCCGCAAATACTGTCAGTTGCGCACTGGAATATATATGTAAGCGCAGTGTATAAATTGCACTGGGTTTCCTCCCCGCCCCCCCCCCCCCCCCAAAAAACACACTTCACCTCAGGCCAGTATAGACAGAATTCCTGATATAGAATGGATGAACACCAACGTTGGTATCTGTGAAATAACGTCTTCATGAATCGGTTTGAATACGTGGTGAATCACACATTTCCTCCAAAGGAAATGATTTGCTTATTTCCACATAGTGGCAAATCTTTGAGTGTGTCACACATTTGTCCCCCTCCCCCCTTTTGCTGTTATAGTCAGATACTTGGATCACTCGATCTCAGGCGATGGATTGGTTGATTGGTTGTTGGAGTTTTACGTTCTGGCAACATCTAAGGTAATAACATGATGGGTATCGACTTGTGACAATCCACACTCATGACAACTTTATAGCGCTGCCCCACTGGGAAATGAGGCCACCAGCACCATGACCCAATATCCCACTCAGTCACATTGTCCTAGAACTGAGCAAACCAGTCCTTGCCATATCATATTAATGTAAAGCAAGAGCCTAGGAAGCGACAACTATCAATGTTATAATTTATTACTTTGATTCGATCAGGAACCAAACTCCTGATCTCCCGCATGCAAGCCCCGCGCTCTATCGATTCGGCCAAAGTGCCTGGTTGTGAGGCAATGAATGGTGGGGGGAGCTGCAGGGGGGAGGAGGAGGGTTGGTGTATCGAGGAGAGGTGGGGCAGGGTGGGGGGGTGCGGTAGTGGAGAACTCAAAATCAAACCCAAACACACAGAGTACACATAGGAAGCCGAAGGTCAATGCCATAAACCTTCTGTTATCGCCAGTCCTGGAACAGGTGGTAAATAGCTTTAGACACTCCAGCTGCCATATAGATGGGTCGTTTTCAGAACCTGTGTATCACATATTTGGTTCCAATATTACATTCTAAAGCCCGGTACACACCTCCCGTATAAAACCTAAAACTGTCCGTTTCACGACAAAGTTTGAGTTTTAGTCGGTTTCAGTCTTTAGGTGTGTGACCCCCTATCACACCAGAGCCTTCCGATTCGCGACTTAAAACTCAGTTTTAGGTCTTATAAAGGAGATGTGTACCGGGGTTTATAAGATTCGAAAAATGAATCGGGCAGTTTTAGTCGGGAAACAGGATGGGTCGGGCTGTAACGGGTACTGTCAAGACAGTCAGTTTTAGCGCGTGAATCGTATACGGGAGGTGTGTACAAGGCTTTACTGATTGTGCCTTTTCTTTGGGGTGAGGGGTAGTAAGGCAAATAGTTATTGTTGGTTCTGTGTATTAATTATGCTAGCAATACCACATGTATTTAATGTATCCCACAAAATGTATCCAAAATATATTGATATGATTTTGGGCTAAAGTGAAAATATTAAAATGTGCATATCAACACCATGCAAACGATTTTGTCACCCTTTTGTTGTGTAAAGGACAATCTTTTTTGTTTAATTTTAAGCAATATAATATATTGTTTTAAAGTGTTAGGTGTGTTAAAATGAAGTTACAGATGTGTGTTAAAATGTTATTAAAGGTGGATCTTACATGATCAATGTTAACGGCTTCATCAATTTATATAAGATCGAAATCAAAAAGTGAAGAAATCAAAATTTCAACTTTACATACGCACAACATAATGAACCCTCATGAGAATATTGATTCTGCTATTATTTGGAAATTGTTCTGCGAATATTTGTTGGAATGTTTTCATTTTGTGCTTCCATGTCAGAAAAGTGGTACACACCTTCTCAGAACGACCCATATATACCCGGTGCCTCCCTAGCTGCAGCTGCCCCCCCCCCCCCCGCCACCCACCTGCACGCCCCAGCGACCCCTCCCACTACATCTCACCAACGTCCCACTACAAACACACTGGAGGGGGACCCGTCACTTTCACCTCTATAGACCCGGGGTCAAAGAAAGTAGGACCCCACCTCTTTGACCCACCCACACCCACCCACACCCAGCCACTCCCACCCACACACCCTCATCACCAGGTTCAACGCTGTAAATATAGGTTATTGTAGCACACACACGCACATACACCACGTGCAGAACACACTCTGACTGAATTCCAACCTGAGTAAGGTCATAACATTTTTATTTCCCTACCTATCCCATGCTTCCTCATAACCTGGAAAAGAATTTAAATTCGTGTTGTTGTTGGGTGTGTTTTGTTGTGATCGTTTGTATATTCTGCTTATAACAGTTAAGTGCATGCACTTGTTTTCGCCGATGTGCAGTAGTGGTCATAATCCATATGGATAAACTAAAGTTGAAATCGTACTTCCTATATTTGACAAGCTTTCGACGGGGAGCATACATTGGAATTGGCACTTGTTTGTTGTTAGGTCAGGAAACCTGAAGCTAACCAGTGAGTACAGCTGTGACGAGCATACGGTGGCTATACTTGTTTGTTGTTCGGTTAATAAACCTGAAGTTGACCTGTGAGTACAACTGTAGCAAACATAACATGGGGGTACTTGTTTGTTGTTAGGTTAATAAACCTGAAGTTGACCTGTGAGTACGGCTGTAGAAAACATAACATGGCTGGACTTGGTTGGTGTTAGGTTAATAAACCTGAAGTTGACCTGTGAGTACAGCTGTAGCAAACATAACGTGGCTATACTTGTTTGTTGTTAGGTTTATAAACCTGAAGTTGACCTGTGAGTAGAGCTGTAGCAAACATAATGTGGCTATACTTGTTTGTTGTTAGGTTAATACACCTGAAGTTGACCTGTGAGTACGGCTGTAGCAAACATAACGTGGCTGTACTTGTGTGTTGTTAGGTCAGTAAACCTGAAGTTGACTTGTGAGTACAGCTGTAGCAAACATAACGTGGCTGTACTTGTTTGTTGTTAGGTTAATAAACCTGAAGTTGACCTATGCGTCCGGCTGTAGCAAACATAACATGGGGGTACTTGTTTGTTGTTAGGTTAATAAACCGGAAGTTAAGCTGTGAGTACAGCTGTAGCAAGCATAATGTGGCTATACTTGTTTGGTGTTAAGTTAATAAACCTGAAGTTGACCTGTGAGTACAGCTGTAGCAAACATAATGTGGCTGTACTTGTTTGTTGTTAGGTTACTAAACCGGAAGTTAACCTGTGAGTACAGCTGGAGCAAACATAACGTCGCTATAGTTGTTTGTCATTAGGTTAATAAACCTGAAGTTGACCTGTGAGTACAGCTGTAGCAAACATAACATGGTTGTACATGTTTGTTGTTAGGTTACTAAACCGGAAGTTAACCTGTGAGTACAGCTGTAGCAAACATAATGTGGCTGTACTTGTTTGTTGTTAGGTTAATAAACCTGAAGTTAACCTGTGAGTACGGCTGTAGCAAACATAACATGGCTGTACTTGTTTGTTGTTAGGTCAGTAAACCTGAAGTTGACCTGTGAGTACAGCTGTAGCAAACATAACGTGGCTGTACTTGTGTGTTGTTAGGTTAATAAACCTGAAGATGACCTGTGAGTATGGCTGTAGCAAACATAACGTGGCTGTAATTGTTTGTTGTTAGGTTGATAAACCTGAAGTTGACCTGTGAGTACAGCTGTAGCAAACATAATGTGGCGGAACTTGTTCATTGTTAGGTCAGTAAACCTGAAGTTAACCAGTGAGTACAGCTGTAACAAACATAACGTGGATACACTTATTTGTTGTTAGGTTAATAAACCTGAAGTTGACCTGTGAGTACAGCTGTAGCAAACATAACATGGCTGTACTTGTTTGTTGTTAGGTTGATACACCTGAAGTTGACCTGTGAGTAGAGCTGTAGCAAACATAACATGGGTGTACTTGTTTGTTGTTAGGTTAATAAACCTGAAGTTGACCTGTGAGTACGGCTGTAGCAAACATAACGTGGCTGTACTTGTTTGTTGTTAGGTTAATAAACCTGAAGTTGACCTGTGAGAATGGCTGTAGCAAACTTAACATGGCTATACTTGTTTTTTGTTAGGTTAATAAACCTGAAGTTGACCTGTGAGTACAGCTGTAGCAAGCATAACATGGCTATACTTGTTTGTTGTTAGGTTAATAAACCTGAAGTTGACCTGTGAGTACGGCTGTAGCAAACATAACATGGGTGTACTTGTTTGTTGTTAGGTTAATAAACCTGAAGTTGACCAGTGAGTACAGCTGTAGCAAATATAACATGGGTGTACTTGTTTGTTGTTAGGTTAATAAACCTGAAGTTGACCTGTGAGTACAGCTGTAGCAAACATAATGTGGCTGTACTTGTTTCTTGTTAGGTTAATAAACCTCAAGTTGACCTGTGAGTACGGCTGTAACAAACATAACATGGGTGTACTTGTTTGTTGTTAGGTTAATAAACCTGAAGTTGACCTATGCATACGGCTGTAGCAAACATAACATGGGGGTACTTGTTTGTTGTAAGGTTAATAAACCTGAATTTGACCTGTGAGTACAGCTGTAGCAAACATAACGTGGCTGTACATGTTCGTTGTTAGGTCAGTAAACCTGAAGTTAACTGGGGAGTAGGCCGACAGCTGGAACGAACATGATGTGGCTGATTAGAGTAGGTATAGTCTTAGGGTTTTTGAGCAGAAGGACAATGCACGATACTTGAGCATAGATCTATTTTCTTCGTGCATGCAAATATTTGTTTTAACCGGTGTGTATTCTGCTATTTGCTATCAGTTGCCTCAAATGCTACCGGTATTCATCTATCCTGCATTATATGATGACTACGCCCAATGCCCTAAACCTCCATGTGACCTGGGCACCAGGAATAAATATCTTGTTTTGGTGAATGGCGTTGTTGTTATTTATACCATGAATGTCAACGTCACTCGAGAGCATAACAAAGCCATATGGGATACAGCTAAACCTAGTGTTACTAATGATGTGCATAAGCTATACCTAATACCATTAGTGTTTCGGGAATAGAGGTGTTGGTATTTATCCTGTAGCTTAACTTTGATACCCTGGATTAGGATGCTTGAGAACTACTGATCCCATGCATTGCTATAACAAGCGGCATGACTAGTTCTAATACACGTATTATGGATGCCACTCCTTCCCCCATCCACCCACAATACCCACACACTCGTTGGCTCCCACACAGCTCGTTTATGTAATAAATGCACGACCAGACGGGGCACTCAGCAGATTACACTCTAAGCACTGCACGTGTGTGTACTTATCACTGATGCAGCGTCCAGGTCGGCCGTTCCCAATCACATTGATAGTAGAATTAGTCAGTTAATGCGCTTGAGCCAAGGTGAAGGTCATCCCGCCGCACACGCATCCGCTGCGCCTGCTTGCTTGCATGCTTGTAAGGTGAAGGTCAACCTATTGCACATGCATGGGCAGTGCTTTGTTTACGTGTCACCATCTGCATGCACAGTACGCGATCGGACATCTAAGCCGTGTTCACACGGGCAAAATGTAAAGCGATTCAGCCAAGGCGAATCATATGAATCGATTTAGATGCGCGTTCACACGGGCAGTACTTGGGCCGGAAATCGATATCAGCGCATGAGCAAGGCGATACTAACCAGCGCCAGTTTCGGTTAGTCGACATCGCCATGAGAGAGTGTGGGTTTGACCTAGATATGTATGGACTGAATCGTATTGTTTTGGAATGGTCAAAACTTCTGCTCGGCAGTGAAACCCTAAAAATAAATGATGAACAAAATATCTGTGCACAGCTAGCAGTTTCATAGACCAAATTATATTATATAGTGTGACGTCCTTAATCCGCCTCAGTGCGTTCACACAGGCAAAATAAATCGATTCACAGAAATCTATTTATGTAATCGACCTCTACAAGTGGTTTACAATATGCGGATCACAGAAATCGATTCAGCCCTAATTCGAATCAGACGCCCGTTCACACGCGAAATGTGCGTCAAACTAGGCAAGTCGATTTCTACGAATCGATTTACATTGCCCGTGTGAACACAGCTTATGGCATTATTAGTTCTTAGCACTAACACCAGTGGAAAGCTTGTTCATGTTAGTGGAAATCCTATATGATTATGAGATTTTTTCAACAGACCATCCTGTAAAATGAACTGCTATACACAACATAATTTGTTATCACTGCAATGGGTACACACAGAGATGGGTAGTAGAAATCCTCTATGAGACCTTTTCCACACAAATGCACAATGAACTATTATGCCCAGCATTAATTCGTCCACTGCCACCAGAGGGAGGTGTGGTGATGGAATTGCTCTATGAGTCCATTACCATGTAGCACCCTGTAAGGGTCATTAAAGGGCAATGGTGGTTGAAATCCTCTATATATAACACATTTTTCAACAGAGTTATTTTTCCCAGGGAACCTGTGCGGAAGGTCGGGAATTCGAATCCTGGCTGAGTCAAACCGATAACTTATTTAATTGAAACTTGTCCCTACATAGGCTGGCGCTCGACCATATTAGGATAGGGCAAGGACGGGTTCGCACAGGATCAACATACTATGACTGTTTAGGATATTGCGTCATGATGCTGACCTGCTGACAGACTAGTCTCCCAGTGGGGTAGCACCATAAAGTCGCCATGAGTGTGTACTGTCACAAGTCTGTACCCATCACGATATGACCTTAGATGTTGCTAGGACGTACAACTACAACAAACAACTAAATCCCATTGAACTGCTATCCACAATACGAGTGTTGACACTCACATTAGAAGGCAAGTTGTTGGTGTAAATGTTCTAGTGTTTGGATTCCATGCACTACATTCTTTTCTAAAGCCAAAGATCATGTTAAATGGACATCTTTAAGCTTCCTATGAATTCAACTTATCGGTACACTCCTGAAATTCAAAATTTAAGATTATTTACTCCTTAAATGAGGAAAAAAAGGCTACTGATAGCAATGATAATACAACCGATACACGCAGGATATCGTAAGGTACATGTGCACCTGTAGCGCTATGATTGTTTGTTTGTTTGTTGTTGTTTTACGTCCTAGCAACATCTAAGGTCATATCAGGACGTCGTTATGATGTTGGTGAAGCAAACTATCCGTTGTCTTTATACTGCCAAATAAATAGCATTGCCTGATGTTAGAGTATTGCCAAATACAGAAAATATAATTGACTGAAATGCTTTCAAAATTCATGTTGTTGTGATGTGAGCGCCCTCTTCCTGTGTGGTAGGGCGTGGGTTCGATTCCCAGCCAAGTCAAAGCAATAACTTTAAAGTTGATACTTGTCACTCACCAACCTGCGGCTCGACATCAACTGATCAATATGGCAGGGCAAGGATCAGTACAATGTGGAAGACCAATTTTCCACAATTGAAATGTCAGCTGGTTAAACAAGGCATGCAACAAATATATATAGATATATATATATATATATATATATATATATGGGTATTGACATGGTGAGATTCAGCAGCGCAATTGGAACAACCAGGTGACCCAGTACTACTGTTAAGTGTTGCGGTAACTACTGTGTGCATATTCGCTACTTATAGAATCAATGCAGTTTTGAATGAGCAAACTGAGAGGGTAGTAACAATAGTGGTTATTTAGCAAACTGGCAGGGTGGAGAACTGAAAGACTGAAGGAGCGTATGAGTGGAGAAGTGAAGAAATGACAAAGCAAAGGAGTGAAAGATCGAAGGAGCAAAGAAGCAAGGGAGTAAAAGAGCAAATAAGCAAATGAGCAAAGGAGCAAAGAATTAAAGGAGTGAAGGAGCAATGGTGTGAAGGAATGAAGGAGTGAAGGAGTGAATAAACAAAGGAGTGAAAAATCAATGGAGCGAAGGAGACAAATAGTGAAGGAGCAAAAGAGCAAAGAGAAGGGGAGTGAAGGAGCAAAGGAATATAGGAGTGAAGGAACAAAGGAGTGAAGGAGTGAAGGAGTATAAACGTGAAAAGGTGAAGACACAAAGGAGTGAATAATCAATGGAGCGAAGGAGACAAATAGTGAATGAGCAAAAGAGCAAAGAGCAGGGGAATGAAGGAACAAAGGAGTGAAGGAGTATAAACGTGAAAAGGTGAAGACACAAAGGAGTGAAGGAGCAAAGGAGAGTGAAGGAGAGAAGAAGTAACGCAGGAGTGAAGGACTAACGGAGTGAAGGGGTGAAAGAGTGAAGGAATGAAAAGGGTAAGAAAAAAGGAATTAAGGAGTGAAAACGAGAAAACGTGAGTGACGGAGCAAATGAATGAAGGAGAGAAAAAGTGAAGTAATGCATGAGTGAAGGAGCGAAGGAGTGCATGATTAATGGAGTGAAGGTGTGAAAGAGTGAAGGAGTGAAAAAGGTAAGAACAAAGGAGTGAAGGAGTGAATAAGTGAAGGACTGGAAGAATAAAGGAGCGAGTGAGTTAAAGGGTGAAGGAGTGAAGGAGTGAATGAATGAAGGAGCAAAGGAGTGAAGCCAGCAAAAGAGTGAGGAGCGAAGGAGTGAAACAGTGAAGGAGTGAAGTAGCGATACAGGGAAGTAGCGAAGTAGCGAAAGAGGAAGCAGGGAAGGAGCAAAGGGATGACGGAGCAAAGAAGTGAATGACTGAATGAGTGAAAGAGCCCCTGAGTAAAGACATGCAGGAAACAAAGACCAAATGAACAAAGGGGCAAAGGAGGAAAGGTGTGGAGGAGCAATGGAGACAGACAACGAGGCAACAAATAAGGAAAGGAATGAAAGAGCCCAGGAGTGGCTGGACACGCAGCACTTCCACATAACACTACTTTCCTCTGTTTGTTTAGCTTGTTTAGTTTGTTTAGTTTGTTTAGTTTGTTTAATTTGTATAGTTTGTTTAGTTTGTTTAGCTTGTTTAGCTTGTTTAGTTTGTTTAGTTTGTTTAGTTTGTATAGGTTGTTTTGTTGTGTGTGTTTGTTTGTTCTGTTGTTTTGTTTGTTTTTGTTGTTCTGTCTGTTTTGTTTGTTGTGTCTGGTTGTTGCGTTTGTTTTGTTGTTTTTGTTTGTTTTGTTTGCTTTGTTCATTTTGTTTCTTTTGTTTGTTGTGTTTGCTTGTTTTACTAGTTTTGTTAGTTTTGTTAGTTTTGTTAGTTTTGTTAGTTTTGTTAGTTTTGTTAGTTTTGTTAGTTTTGTTTGTTTTGTTTGTTTTGTTAGTTTCATTGGTTTTGTTTGTTTTCTGTGTTTTGTTAGTTCTGTTCGTTTTGTAAGTTTTGTTAGTTTTGTTAGTTTTGTTAGTTTTGTTAGTTTTGTTTGTTTTGTTTGTTTTGTTTGTTTTGTTTGTTTTGTTTGTTTTGTTAGTTTTGTTAGTTTTGTTAGTTTTGTTAGTTTTGTTAGTTTTGTTAGTTTTGTTAGTTTTGTTTGTTTTGTTTGTTTTGTTAGTTGTGTTAGTGTTGTTAGTTTTGTTAGTTTTGTTAGTTTTGTTTGTTTTGTTCGTTTTGTTTGTTTTGTTTGGTTTGCTTGTTGTGTGTGTTTTGTTTGGTTTGTTTGTTTTGTTTGTTTTGTTTGTTTTGTTTGGTTTGTTTGTTTTGTTTGTTTTGTTTGTTTTGTTTGTTTTGTTTGTTTTGTTTTGTTTGTTTTGTTTGTTTTGTTTGTTTTGTTTGCTTTGTTTGTTTTGTTTGTTTTGTTTGCTTTGTTTGTTTTGTTTGTTGGCACCGATACAACTCTCCACTGGTGATGGCATAAGGTGCTGGCGGTGTGATTGTTGTGATGTGTTTCAAGCAGTCCCTGACATCACACCTCCCCCCACCAACCTCCCTCCACGCCAACCACGCATTAATCGAGCGCGTGCAATACCGACCCTGGATCAGCTAGTAAACGAGGATTGACCCGACTTACCCGGAGAACCGGCGCGCGACCAACTGACGCATGTATCACTACATCAACGGGAGCTTAGCTGATTAGTTGATCATGCTCATGTCGGGGCGTCGACCATCCATTCTCTCTAGTCCTCTTCCGATACCCTACATACGCACACCACCGGAACCAGCTGCCCCCCCTCACCACCCTCTCCACCCCCCCCCCCCCCACCACCACCACACCCCTGCTTCCACATAGTGGATGCAGGCGGATGCATCTGTAGGAGCGCTCGCTCCTTGTGCTGAAGGTGGAGCATTCAAACTATAAACGCGGCTGAATCAAACTAATGACTTACAAAATTTATGCTTGTTGCTACCTAGCCTGGCACTTGGCATTGTTAGTATAGGGCAAGGACTGGTTAACGCTGTATTGGGATAATGTGACAGAGTGGGATATTGGGTCATCGGGACTGCTAGTGTCCTGGTCTCCCACCAGGGGGATTAGGATTATGAAATCGCCCATGAGTGTGCATTGCTTACAAGTCGGTAACTGAACGAATATGACTTCAAATTTCACTAGGACATAACACCCCAACAAACAATCAATCCCATTCCACACAAACACACACACACAACCACTCAGAGCAGAGCGGAAGGACCGCCATTGGACATCCGGTTAATTCTCCCGGAGGAAGTGGGAGATGGGTCAAGTGAGCAATATTCCAGGAGAATAAAACGATTAATATAAGCACCAGCAGCACAATCAGCGCCTGTCAGTCGCCACTCTCAACATGGCAGGAATCAACATGGGCAGGAACTGGAGCAGTTGGGGTGGTCAGGGAACAAGCGGCTTCTGAAGATGGATTAAGGAGGTGGATAGCGGTTTCACTGCAGGGGCTACTAGTAGTAGATTCAGTAGGTGGGATGGTAGGGAAAGGCTGAGGCGGTTGAGTATGTGTGAAGGTATAGGAAAGGTTCAGGTACAAAAGCCGATAAATCCAAATCATAGTTGAAGAGTTCAGCCGCAAAGCCCTGTATATATGTCATGGGGGTGATGAAAATGGGAAATACTGTGCCTAGAGCGGGACTCGAACCCACATCTCTTTGCATTCCGGGCCAGTGTGCTAACCATTACACCACCTAGGCTCCCTGATATCAACACGCTCCCCACGCCTACCTGTCTATATGGTTACTTGCCTGAGAGGTCAGTGCAGACCACTACACTCGTCCCCCTGGAATTGTAAGTCTTGTAATGCTTACAATTACATACATACAGGCAATGCACTAACACATACATACACAGGGTAGGTTCAACAACCATACAGCGCAAAGCTTGTACAGGATCCTGATCACGGCAACCAGTGTCATGGGGGTGATGAAAATGGGAAATACTGTGCCTAGAGCGGGACTCGAACCCACATCTCTTTGCATTCTGGGCCAGTGTGCTAACCATTACACCACCTAGGCTCCCTGATATCAACACGCTCCCCACACCTACCTGTCTATGTGGTTACTTGCCTGAGAGGTCAGTGCAGACCACTACATATATATATATATATATATTTATATATATATATATGTATATGCCAATCTAAAAATTGAGATAAACATCGGAATTAAATTTTCAAAAAGTTAATTTTTTTGTAGATTCCTGTTGTTATTCATTGCCCCAGCAGCATTTGCGTTACAAGAAAAGTGGAATTAATGGGAAATAAAATTACTTTCAGGTACAAATCTGTTATTTTGATTCAACTTTTGATTTGGCTTTTACTGTGGTTTTGCGCCTGAACTCTTCAGTTATTTTCTTTGAAATATAAATTATTGTTGTGCTTTCGAGTTAAAGTCAATGAGTTTCATATTATTTGTTTGTTGGGGTTTTACGTCATAGCAACACTTTGAATAGGGCCTTATATAAAGGATGTGGCAGCTTCTGCAAAAATAAAAACAGCTTTGATTATCGGAATGATGGCAGCTTCAGCTCAAACATGGCAGTCATGGTTTCATTTGTGGTCCAGAAGGTGTTTATCAGGTTTTGCACCTGAATCCTTTCTAAGAATGATCATACACTATATACTGTGAATGTTATCTATCAAATTACCATGGCAACTTTCTAGAGGTACAGTCATTCATGATGTGATGTCATCAGACATGTTGCTACAGTGATATTAAACATGATGACACTGACATGACGGACGCCAGTAATGAATGAGTCCCCAAATGAATGTGTTGGTTAAAACTTGGAGTGCATGCGCATGCGCAGAGGAACGCGGCACTGGGTCAGTCGGAGTAGACCAGGTGGAGCCAGTGGTGTATTGATTTAAGAAAAAATGGAATATTGTCCGTTCGATTTTACTTGCACAGACTTCCTGCTTTGCATTAGATACACATCTATATATATATATATATATATATTTAGTTGGATGTACATATGCACGAATGCATGGATGTATGTAAGTATATATACATATATATGTATGCATACATATATACATGTACACATATGCATATATGTATATATGTATAGTATGTATGTGTGTGAGTATACTTATATATATGTATGTATATACATACATGTATAACGGCAAAATGTATATATATGTATATATATATATATATGTGTATATGTATGCATGTATATGTCTACATATATATATATATATATATATATATACTTTATATATATGTATATGTATATATGTGTATATACATGATTATATACATATGTGTATATATGTATATACATGTATATCTATGTATATATGTATGCGTATATGTATATATGTGTATATATGTATATATATATGCATATATATGTATATATATATATATGTATATACATATATATATGTATATATATATATATATGTATATGTATATATATGTATATATATATATATGTGATATATAAATAATTATATGAGTATAAAATGGGCGGAGTAGGCTTGTGCTATTTATTATATATTTATTATATTATTTATTCATTATGCTTTTATTTCTGCAAATTCCGGACCGTTCTGTCATTTACTGCGTTCCGGTGCGTTCCAGGATAGTCTTTCCTGTACCCCACACCTGTCATATACCATTCTGCCTGTGCAGCTGTCACATGAGCTTGATGTCACATGAGCTTGATTTCAAAAGGGAGTGGTGAAACCTGTTTTAGGGAGGAAGCCGATTGAAACCTGTTGTAGGGAGGAAACACAGTCTACTTGGTTACCTGTGTCGAAATTGTGCTACATGTTGGAAACTACATGCGGCGACCGTACAGAGCTAAGTGAAACGTATATTACACCAATTGGATCGACGTGTTGCTAAGATTAGATTCGGCGGCCATTTTGGTTGCTATCAACAAAGGCATAGTTAGGCTGTGATTTAGATACGTTTTACAGGTTGGGTCGATCGAGTTTATATGGTAGTATATGTACGTGTTGGATTAATTATGAAGCTAAACTGGACACTAGGTACAACGAAAGCAGCAGGAAAATATTAAAATAAATTCAACGTATCACTGCTTTCTAATTAGGCTGCCTTCTTGCTTGCTATAACTCGACTCACTGTATTAATATGTACTCGACTCACTATATTAATATGTAGGTGAAACGCTGGACCTAGGACTAATAATATAAAATCTACGTGTCACTGCCTTTTTGATTTGGCGCCCATCTTAGTTGCTATCAACAAGGCGTAGTCAAGCTGGGCAAGATACACGTACTAAGGCTTGAGTTGATCAGCTCCATATAGTAGTATATGTACGTGTTGGATTAAATATAAGGCGCACGTTGGAAACTAGGTGCGACAAACGAACCGATATAAGTGAAACGCTCCATGTTACGATAAAAACGATGCCAATTGATTTGTGTGGAGCGTGTGGAGCAAGCCACGACACATCAGATTCGGAAACGTGCACTAAAAAACGGCAGGTAACACAAGCGACAGGCCAAACAACAAGGAGCAGCACGGCTAAAATGGCAAAGGCACCGGTGTTGGACAGCGGTTCAGAGATGGACACGTGTGGAAGACATATGTCGCTGGCCGACCAACGGAGGGAGACATTAAGAGAAATAGAGGAACTGAAGCTAGAGGACGAATTGGCCGAACTACGGGAGGAACGGACAGGCTACTAGCCATGCGCGAGAAGCGAAAGAAGTGTGAACCGACAAGAATAAAGGAAGGGAAGGTAATACAAGATGAGACCGGCAAGGTGGAACTGGCAAGACGATCTGATCGGGAGCGGTATGAACCAGCGGCCACCACGGAGTCGGGATACTCTACATTCCGAAGGTCCCGCCCACGGTCACGAGACGGCCATAGCCGGAGGCGACGTCGTTCATCTAGTAGCACGTCCAGTACCAGTGCCGATCCAAGGGTTCGAAGTAAGTGGTCTTTAAAACGACATCTTGAAACAAAAAAAGATCCTAGGAAGCTGAACTGTCATGAAATTGTGTGTGCGACAGCTGCTTGGGCATTGGAAATTAATACAATGTCTCTGATGGACCACAGGGCTCTACTTGAACATATTTATTTTATCTCACACAGAGCCAGACATAATGAGTATCTGGATAGCGCCCATGCTGAGTACGACTTGTGTATTAGGAAAATTGCGGAGAAAAGGGGATTTGAAGCTTTTTCAAGCGAATACCCGGGGAAAAGTGTGTTGCACTACGGACATGAGGGTAGTCGACAGAAGAAGTCTGCGAATCCCACATTTAATGAGAAAAAGCACATATATATACATATATATACATATGTATATATATGTATATACATGTATATATATATATGTCTATATATGTATATATATATGTATATATATGTATATATATATATTTATGTATATATATATGTATATAAAGCAGCGAAAATAATGGGTCTAATTATTGTGAGTCCTGTGATAGAAATACGCTAGGATGATACATGGTTTGAGGCTGGTGGGTAAAAATAGTAGTATCTATTGGGCCCACTAGGTGGATCCAGGATAATGTGGTAGGCGTCAGCTGTTTGTCAGTGATAACATTCAGAGCAATTTCCTTGTGTACTTACATTGTTATTCACCAGCACCATGACCTATTATCACACTCAGTCGCAGTATCCAGAGACTGACCCAACCGGGCCTTGCTCTATCCTAATAATGCTGAGTTCCTGGCTAGGAAACAACGCGTATCAATGTTTAAGTTATCGGTTTGACTCAACCAGGGGACAAGAGGAGACGGACGCTCAACTCATTCGTCCATCCCACATGGTTCGTTCTCCAAAATGAGCCCTTCAAAATAAAGATTACATCAAACTAAATTAAACTAGATTATATTATCAAAAGCAACATAATATATTTATCTGAAAATGTTAAACCAGCAGATCAGATCGATGAAACTTTGCTCCGAAGGGATGTGCTGTATTCAGTTGAATCAGCCTGCACGAGTATTTGAGTGGTCTTGCTACAGTCGCGCGCCAGTGTATTATTGCCGGGAACTAGAAACAACAAGCGAAACACTTATACAACAATAAAACTGATACTAATGCTGGTTTATAGCCTTGCCGTCCTCTCCCCCTTTCTTTTACTCCGCAGTTAGTCACACACTCCATGGATAGAGCCTAGGCATGGTCCGGAGGTTAAATAAGTCTAAGCAGGTGGTCAGTTTCTATAGGGATCTTCTGCTTCCCCCACCCCCACCCCCACCCACCCGCCCATTCTGCACCCAATTACTCGCTCACAGCCCTCACCCTCTCCTCGATTACTCCGGCTCGTTATTTCAGGCTAATGCGGGCTAGCTTCGTGAGCGGGCGGCCGGGCATTAGGGCTGTCGGCACGAGAGCTGTTACTGGTAGAGGGAAGGCTGGTTGGCCGCGGTGAGAGTGGAGTGGGGTGGGGGTGGAGGGTACGGGGATATGTTGGAAGAAGGGCAAAGGGACTAAGAGGCATTGAAGAAGCGGGGAGAGGAAGGGAAAGGGGGCAGGACAGAGCACGGGGGCAGGACAGGGCAAGGGGGCAGGACAGGGAGGAATAGTAGCCTAGGGGTGTGGGGGAAGAGGGGCAGAATGGAAGAAGGATGGAAGGACAGAAGGATGGAAGGCCAGAAGGCCCAGAATGCCAGAAGGCCAGAATACAGAACGACAGAACGCCAGAAGGACAGAAGGGCAGAAGGGCAGAAGGACATAAGGACAGAAGGGCAGCAGGGCAGAAGGGCACAAGGGCAGAAGGGCAGAAGGACAGGAGGGCAGATGGCCAGAAGGCCAGAAGGACAGAAGGACAGAAGGCCATAATGTCGGAAGGCCAGAAGGTCAGAAGGACTTAAGGAAAGAAGGGCAGAAGGACAGAAGGACAGAAGGGCAGAAGGCCAGAATGCCAGAAGGCCAGAAGGACAGAAGGACAGAATGTCGGAAGGCCAGAAGGCCAGAAGGACAGAAGGCCAGCATGACAGAAGACCAGAAGGACAGGGGTAACGGCAGAGAGGCATACAGGTAGAGAGGGAGAGAGGGAGAGAGAAAGGAAGACAGACAAGTGTGTGTCAGATCACCTGTGAAACAAAGGGTGTGTGTGCAAGGGTTAGGGGAAGGGAGGTTGTGAGGTTAGGTGTGTGCAAGGTGATGATGATGATGATAAACAATACAGATAAAGCCCATAGAGCTATAGAGCTGGTCGGACGACTCCAAGTGAACAGATTGCAAATGATGGAAGTGTGGCTGTGTTGTGGGCTAGGCTGGCGGATGGATTGTCAGGAACGTCATCCATATATGGTCCGCTAATATAATCTATAATTAGCTAATCACCCGCAGAGTCGGTAGCGTAGATACAGAGGTAGCGGACAGCGACTGCTGAACTGCTTTTTTTGGTTGTTATTACCCAAATGTAGTATATTCAGCGAATAATGCCTTTTGTCAGTGCCAGAGCACTGGTCTTCCGGCCGTTCAGTACAATTAGTTGGTACATAAATGAACATGTCAGTTGCAATAATAACCAAATGCAAATCCTGTTTGATACTAGAAGCATAATATAAATAAACTATTAGTTGTAATAGTAACTGCATACAATACCAGTTCAATATATGTGTTATGCATTTGGTGAATATGCATCACATGGTATTGCATGATTCTAGAATTGTCTTTAAACATTTTATTCTTCCTTTGTTTTTCTTTCTTCTTTTTTTCGAAAACATTTAACATATCTGCAATAAACATAGTAGATACTGTAAATATTCAAATCAGTGGATCCAATCACCAATGCCAAATGTGAAAACCCCACCCATTGTTGGATCTTATCACAAGTGTTTTGGATTCTGTGGCCCAATGAATGGATCAGAAGTCTGAGATTGCAGTCGGGACTTACATCAGACGGGTCTTATGTCAATTTTGAGGAAAATGTTAGGTAATAGGTGTTGAAAGAAGGTGTAGTAGAGGTGGCGAGGGATAGAGTGGAGGGAAGGAAGAAAGGAAGGAAGGCAGGCAGGAGGTGGTGTGTAGTAGTAATACTAGGAGGAGTGTGGTAGCACGCCCCTTTCCGCTGGTTCCTTCACTACACCAACTTGTGTTATTGCTGCTGCTGAAGCCAGGCGGCTCTGAGGCTCCCCTAGTGGGCAGAATGGAAAGCAGCACTTCCGGTGATAGTGGCCCAAGTGTGTGTGAGCGTGAGGAGGGGAGTGAGCGAGGAGAGGTTGTTCCCGGAGTAGTCGAGCGCAGAATCCGTTCAGTATCAGTCTCACTCCGACCATCGAGTGCTTTAGACCCCTTTGAACCTGGTAGCGCCACCACACGGGAGAAAGAGGAGGGTGAGGGAGGGGAGGGGTTGGGGGAGGATCACAACCTAGCCGGGTTGCAGCCGAGTCGGGGCATGCGCACCAGTCAGCTTGCCGGTGTGGGTGATTTAGTGAGTGAGTGAGTGAGTGAGTGCCTGAGTCCGTGAGTTGCTCGCCAGTTGGTGGCGAGGGGAGAGTTGAGTTGTTCGGGTAGGCGCCAACGCTCAGAGGAAGAAGTCTCTCAGACGGAACGAAGGAAGGATCGGCGGAGAGTAAGAAGGAGGAGGAGGGAGGGAAAGAGGGAGGAGAGGAATAGGCTGAAAGGAGGGGGAGGAGGAGGAGAAGAAGAGCGAGGAAAGACAGACAGAGGGAAGAAATAGGAGGAGGGACAGTTGGGATTTGATTTCGCTCTAACTAGAACCCCTCCGCGCCCCCCCCCCCCAGTTTCGGACATGCCGGTGATTTCTCTTATCTTTAAGTAAGACAAAGAAATACCTCCATAAGAGGCGGAGTGGAGCGTTGTGGACACTTGGCATTCATAGACCGAACTTTCGCTCCCATTTCTCCTTCTGTGTGCGCCCATGTGGCCTCCTCGCGCCGCCGTTGCGGCCTCCGTGGCGGGGGCGAGCGGTAGGCGGCCGGACAACTACCCCCAGGGACAGGCCGCGTCACACCGGCGCCGCGACTGACGCCGGTCACACCGCCCCACCGCCCAGCCGCGCACAACCGCGGTCTCCCTACGGAACCCCCGCCGCCGCCACATCCACAACCACCGTCGCCGTCGCCGCTACTCCCCCCCCACCGCCGCCGTCGCTACTCCAGCCGCCGCCGCCGCAGCCACTGCCAGCCGCCCCTCGATAGGTGCCGTCCGGGGGGCATGCAGCCGCAGCGGGCTGTGGGCACCAGGCGGAGACGTAGGAGGAGGAGGAGGCGCCGACGAAGGAGGCGGCGGTGTTCGCTCACACCGGTGGCCGTCACGGATCACTGCTTCAATCCCGGAGTCGCCTCTTCCGCTACGTGAGTGTGAGTGTGACCCAGCTCCAGCAGGTGTTATCGCTCGACAGTCCAGGTCGGGATCCTGGAGGATTGTTGCGTGTATGGCACCCAGCACTCTCCGCACCTCCCCTCCCCCACCCCCCACCCCGGCCCCACTCCAGTCAAGGCAACCGTGACAAACATCTCGCACCAATCGCACACACACACACACACACACCGGATCGATGTGTGCACAGCGCCATAACTCCGCACTGGCCGCGTCGGTGGTTGTTGTAAACTAACTCGGAAACCAGCAGCATTCGTTGATAGGAGGAGTACACGATTCTAAAAGATACTGGTGGTTTTTAACACGCACTGCGCACCATTTGATTGAGTTGCGGCTGACGTAGCCTGACAGCGGTGGCATTCTGGGTAACCAGACCATACTGGAGAACTATACCCTGGACAACGCGTCTGCGCGGGAGGTGGTTCCCTGCTCCAGAACCCGCTTCTTCGTATCAACATTACATACATAAATATATATATATATCTATACATATATTGAGAATCCATCGATTAGTCAACCATGTGAATGACAGTAATGAATGTGGTGTTATATATATATATCTACATATATATATATATATATATTTATCTATATAAGTGAGTAATCACGATCATACATGCTGTACACGTGAGTAGGATATCTCTGTTCCTATTTGAATAGATCCTCGGATGTTGTGACCCTTATAGCCTATAGGCCTGTATCTGTGTTGAAATCAGGATCCTCATATTTCTAGTAGTAGGATCTGTAGAGTAGTAAAACAACACACCAAGTGGTCTCTACCGCTCTGGCTGATATGTCTGCAGATATCGGTGATAGGTATATATGTATTTATATATATATCTATAATCCAATACATATATATATATTCGTATTCAGACCCACATATATAACCTCCTCCACCTGTAAACAGTGCCCTTCTAACGGTCGCCATTCAGTTAACATATAAACACCTCACTTCTGGAAGTCGATCTTAATAATAGCCCACGCATGCGGCGCCAATAAGTTTGGTTGGTTGGTTGCCTGTTGGAGTTTTACGGCGTGGCAACATCTAAGGTCATATCAGGATGGGTACCGACTTGTGACAGTGCGCGCTCATGGCAACACGCCAATAAGAGGGGGCTCAGTATAGGTTAGTCGGGGAAGGGAAAATACACAACCAAGATGGCCTCCGGGGACGATATGCTTCTGCGGCCGACGACGGACCTGGTGTTGTTAGACAATGACAGTGGTGGCATTCTGGGTAACCAGACGCTACTGGAGAACTACACCCTGGAGGACGCGTCTGCGCGGGAGGTGGTGCCCTGCTCCAGCACCCTCTTCTTCTTCGTCATCTACGGCCCAGTATACGGCGCCGTCTGCTTCCTGGGCATCATCGGCAACCTGTTGTCCTTCGCCGTGTTGCACAAGCTGTCGCGCAGAAACGTATCAACGCTGCTGCTCAAGGCGCTGGCAGTGAGCGATAACCTGTTCCTGGTGACTGCTTCGCTGGTGAATATGTACCCAGCGATGATCTTCCACTTCGGACTCATTGCGCAGATCAAGCCCATCTTTCCGTATCTCCAGATCTACGCGTGGCCCTTCGCTCACATGGCGCAGATGGGCACTGTGTGGATGATGGTGCTGATCGCGGCGAACCGCTACATCGCCGTCTGCCGGCCACTACAGGCGCCGACACTGTGCACCAAGTCCAAGGTCAAACTGCAGATAATGCTCATGAGCATCGGCATCGTGCTGTACAACCTACCGCGCTTCTTCGAGTACCACTACATCACCTACAACGTCACCCTTCCGGACAACACAACGGTCCTGGAGGAGAAGAACATTGGACTCGTCTCGCAGCTTGTCTACAACATCCTCTACGAGAACGTCGCCTACTGCCTCTTCCTATTCCTCATCCCGCTGTTGATCCTCATCGTGCTCAACGTCCACCTCGTCTGGGAGCTAAAATCGGCGCAGAAGAACCGCGAGGCGCTGGCGAACAGCCGCACCAGTTCGGACGAGAACAATATCACGTTGGTGATGATCATCATCATCGTCGTGTTCATAGTGTGCCAGATGCCTGCGGCCGTGAACCAGATCCTGTACTATGTTGTCGATGACGTGCAGAAGTCCACATGCTCCTATTACCAGCGCTACTACAACGCGTGCAACCTGCTCATCACAACCAACTCGAGCGTAAACTTCGCCATCTACTGCGTCTTCCGCCGCCAGTTCAGACAGGACCTGTGGGCGTTGCTCACCTGCAAGTCGGCCTCGCAGCACCATCGCTCCAAGAGCAAACTGACCCGCTTCCCGGTCACCAATTCGTACCGGATAAGCAGCCGGCGCACTCACATGTCCGAGAACGTCCCACTGACGTCCAGCGCCGGAAGCACTGACGTCACGGAAGTGACGTCACCAAACAGGAACCAGTCGGCGTCGGTAACGCAGCCAGTGAACAATGTGCTGGTTTCGAACCATAATAATCCAGTATGATAGTTTGCTGGCGCTTTATTGTTTTAGGTTTTTTTTTGTTTTGGTTAATTATTTATTTATTGTTTTAATTTATTTTCTTCATAGATGAAATATGTATGTGTTTATAGTTCATTCGGAAAAGACATTGAGGTGTGCCATTTATTTGGCGGCACGTTGAACATGGACTCCAGTCTCTACAAGACAGTCAACCTCGCTCTCAATCTGGTATGATGTAATGAGTATATATACCCATACTATTCCATGAGACACTGATATTCACCGAAAACAGTGGTAAGTATAACCACTCAATCATGAATAATAATACACATATATATATATATATACTTATATATGTAGTTATACATATCCGTGCATGTGAATATGTATTTAAATATATATGAATATATGCATATATATGCATATATAGATACATACATATACATGCGTATATGCGCATATATATGCATGTTTATATACATATACATGCGTATATCCGCATATATATACAATATACATACACCTATATATATATGTGGCGTATGTAGTAGAACACGAAGGACAACTTGGAATATCAATTAACACAATCCGAGTCGCCTCATGTTGTAGCACTACGGCCGCGACCAACGTCTGTCTAGGAGTTGTCAGACTACCTTCTCTACCTTGTGCCGTTGACAGTTACTTAGTGTTCCTGTTAGAGCATGAATGAAGTGGGTAAGAGTGTTAAGGCCCTGTCACACTACGACGTAACGAGAACGTGAAGAACGTTGAACTTCTCAGCGTAGTATGCAAATTTGGGCACAAGTTGAACATGGATTCAGCGAGTTGACGAGAGCGTAACGTCAGTAAAGCGTAGCGATACCGTCATTCAATGAGAGAGGACAACGTCATTACGTTCACAGAATGTTATGAACGTTATTCCCTCGCCAGAACTACATTACATGACGTTACATATGTCATGACACGATGGCGAAACGTTGAACGTACGTTGAACGTACGTTCTCCTGACGTTGTCCTGACGTGCTCGTTACTTCGTAGTGTGACAGGGGTATAAGAGTGTACATGTTATCGACTGCGAATGTTAGCAAATTATCAAGGGAAGCCTTTAGTCATTAATGGTGCGATACCATACCTGTGGCTAAAGCGATATTAAACTGAATGAAACTGATAGTATTTCCATTGTTGCCTTATAGGTTGTACTCGTCGGAAACAAGTGAGAATTATGCATATGTTATCGTAAGTCATTTCCTTTCAGATAAACATCTTATATTTTTGTTAAAAGGCTTCATAGAAGATGTCAGAAGGACAATAGTTCTTGCCAGCCTTACGTCCTGACAACATCTAAGGCCATATCAGGATGGGTACCGACTTGTGATAGTCTGCACTCATGGTGACTTTATAATGCTGACCCACTGGGAGACCAGGACACCAGCAACATGACCTCATATCCCACTGAGTAACATTATCCTGACACTCAGCCAACCAGTCCTTGCCCTATCCTTAATAATGCCGAGTGCCTGCCTAGAAATCGACAAGTATACATTTGTAAGTCATTGCTTTGGCTCAACCAGGATTCAAACCCGTGGGTTCGAATCCCACGATCTACCAAAACGAGAGACATACATTCAACTCATTCGGCCATCCAGTATGCTAGACGGGTTGGTGATGGTAAAGCTCATCTATAGAACCTTTCCCTCAAAGCATACCCACACTGCACAGTGAGCTACAACCTCCAGTAATTCCTTCAGTGACATCATGGCCGTAATCGAATAACACGACCCGGGCGACTCGGGTCACGCGAGTCGTCAGAATTCCAAATCAAACACCGCGAGTGGAGTCAAGAAATACATGTGCCGTGTGCAAGACGATCCGACCGCAGTAGCCCACCTGTTGCGATGATGTCACATCTGTGCTGGTACCTGTAGGATAACCGCTACTAGTACAACTCCTACGTGTTGTTTTAATGCTTTTTTTTAATAACACATATTTTCAGCTTCTACAATCATAAAATACCTTAAATCATATTTTGCTGTTCTTCCATCAGTTATTGAAAAAAGATATTAAGTTTTAGATTAAACCACCATTTTGTCCACCCCGAGCGTATTCATTTATTCAACCCGAGTCTGTAGGATGTGCCCATGCACCAACCAACAAGTGGCTCGGGTGAACCCAGTTGATTAATCGATTACGCCCCAGATGGCGGGTCGGTTGGCTGTGGGAATCCTCTATTACAAGGGTAATTTTATTGTCCAGCAGGCTCCTGGTTGGTGTATGTTTATGAGTCGGGATAACGGTGTCACTAAACCGATAAACCAGATTAGGGTCGCCATCAGGGGCCGTATGCAGGAGTCAGTGTTAGCGGGTTTTGGTGTTAGAGCCTGTTACCGTTTAGCTATCACCAAAGTCGGGAAATGTGTCAAGTCATATGCAGGAGCACATAACACTTTCATTATAGGTAAACGTGAATTTATTTATAGATTTGGGAAATCCCTCTGCGTCTGAACCCATATATTAGGCTTAAATCTATTAAATGCTATCATATTTAACAGAATTAAATACGCAATAAGTGAAATTTGAGGAAATTAACCCTAAATTCGAAGCAATATTAACGCTGCTTCCGTAACGGCGGCGATATTAATGTTTATATTTTCGAATCGACCAGCGTAAACAAAACAAATCGCTAATACATTGCCGCCAATGCGTAAACGTCGGCCAGTATGGATGTCGACGTCGACGCGGCGGTCGCGACGGCGGCGATTTGTTTACTTTACGTTCGTCGATTCGAAAATATAAGTATTAATATCTCCGCCGTTAAGGCGGCAGCGTTAATATTGCTTCGAATTTAGGGTTAAATTGATAAAATTTCACTTATTGCGTATGTAATTCTGTTAAATATGACAGCATTGAATAGATTTGGGCCTAATAAACTCGCTAAACCTAATATGTTTTAGGGGTAAAGTAACACCGGTTAAGGCTTTGGTGTTAGGCCTAACACTGACTCGTGCATACAATTTTTTTGCCGCTAACCCGGAATTCCCGCCAAACACCGTTTTTCCTCGCTAACACTGACTCCTGCATACGGCCCCTGGTTTGGCCAAGAGAAGAGGTTATGGGAACGGAATTAAAGCATAAGTGCCTTATAGAAGACAAGGCCAAAGCTTTCATGATATTTTACGAGCTTCTTACAGGAGGTGGTGTCAATCTAGATGTAAGACAAGTGCTTAAAATTACATTACCCGACAAATTTACCATAGACATGCTGTAAATTGCGCTTTGAAATGTGGGTAGGCGGGAACCATGTTACTAGTATGTTTGCGTTAATCTAGATTGAGTACCGGTGTAGTAAGTTCAAAAGACTACCCCACAAAAACACAATGGTAGTGTTTTCAACCTAGTTGAAGGTAGGTTCAAAACACTACTGTGGCCATGCTCAAAACACTATCCTTAAGTTCAAAACACAAGGTTTAAGTTAAAAAAACTACTCTAAAAAGGATGTTATAATTGCTGCATGTTCATTTTCATGTGTAGTATGGTGAGGCAGTATGTAGTAGGGTGGGGCAGTATGCATTAATGTAGGGCAGTATAATGTATGGTGGGGAAGAAAGCAGTGGGGTGGGGCAGTATGTAGTAGGGTGGGGCAGTAGGCATTAGGGTGGAGCAGTGTGCAGTGGGGTGGAGAAGCATGCACTAGGGTGGGGCAGTGTACAGTAGTGTGGGGCAGTATGTAGTAAGGTGGGGCAGTATGTAGTAAGGTGGGTCAGCAGGGGTTGTTGTTATTGGTTATTGTTTTACATCCTAGCAACATGGAAGGTCATATCAGGATGGCTACTAATATGTGGTGCAGATGACCAGACTGGGAGGGCAAATGAGTTGAGCGTCGTCAATCCCCTGTTTTGGGAGATCGAGGGGTCCGAGGGCTCCGAACCCATCAGTTAGTGGGTTTGAACCCTGGTCGAGTCAAACCAATGATTTCAAAGTTTATGCTTGTCGCTTCCTAGCTGGGCACTCAGCATCACTAGGATAGGGCAAGGACTGGTTCACTCAGTGTCAGAATAATATGACTGAGTGGGATATCACTTCATGGTGCTCATGCCCTGATTTCCCAGTGGGGCAGCACTATAAAAGTTGCCATGAGTGTGCACTCTTACAAATCGGCACCCATCCTGATATGACCTGAGATTGCTTGTTTGTTGTTGTTTTACATCCTACCAACATCTAAGGTCATATCAGGACGGGTACCGACTTGTGATAGTGCACACTCAATGTGCACTCATGGAATTCAAACCCACAAACTCATGGGTTCGGATCTCCAGATCTCACAAAACAGGAGATGGATGCTCTACTCATTCGGCCACCCAGTCTGTTAATGTGGCCTTAAATGTTGCTAGGATGTAAAACAACAACAAGCAAACAAACTATCAGCATATACTAATACATGGTGCAGACGCCACATCACTATCAGCATATACTAATATGTGCTGCTGCCGTGTCATGATAGTGTTTTTAACTTGTGTAGTGTTTTGAACGCATGTAGGGGTAGTGTTTTGAACTTAACAGTAGTGTTTTGAACTTAAGTTCAAAACACTACCATAATGTTTTGAACGGTGTAGTATTTTGAACGCCATACACCTGCCGTAAAAGTTGCATAATTTGATATATTTGGGTTTCTGCTAATTTTCGAAGATAAATATATTAGTTTTAATGCTATCAGTGACTTTATTTTATTCTTAAGAAGCTTTTATGGTGAATAGGTAATGTTAGAGATATTTGAAGTGAAAATATACTGAATTAATTTTGGTGTACACCTTGAAAATCTGCTGACACACTTCAGCTGAAACATAATATGCCCCTCTATGGAGCAATAAATGCTTACTAAGTTCAGCAGTTCGATATGTCGGATCAAATGTAGGTAATAGTTTCGACAATAATTGTATACTTTCATCGGACTATCCTACTTAAAATAATGTGATAAAAAGAAGCATAAGCATCGCTGATAGTGCAAGGTTTTCGTGAAATACTAATACGATGCATTGACATTGAGATTGGTATACAACACCGTCGCCCTGCCACTGTGCGCTATTGCCGAATCGGTAGAGCGCGCGCCTCACTTTCGGAAGGTCTGGAGTTCGGTATCTGGTCGAGTCAAACCAATGACTTATAAAAAGTATACTTGTAGTTTTCTAGCCTGGCGCTTGGCATTACTAGGATAAGGGAAGGACTGGTTTGCTCAGTGTCAGGATAATGTGACTGAGTTGGATATTGGGTCATGGTGCCGGCAGCCAGATTTCCCAGTGGGACAGCACTATAAACTCGCCATGAGTGCACACTGCCACAAATCAGTACCTGTCCTGATGAGACCTTAGATGTTGCCTGGACGTAAAGCTCCAACAACCAACCATCACCATGCTAGGAGAGGAATGGTTGGTTATCTGTCACTTTAAAGTTGCATACTTTGATGAAAACATAATATTTTCGAAACCGAAGCAATTACTTAAAGTTGTCTAGTTGATTGTTGGAGTTTTACATCCTGGCAACATCTAAGGCCATCACAGTTCAGGGCCTTCTTCATAGCCCGATCAGCTTGTTTGTTTCCTTGTATGCCGGCATGGCCAGGCACCCAGCACAGGTGGATGTCATACCCATCTGTTGCCAGTTGGTTCATTTTGTAAATGACCGTTGCTAGAATAGGGTGATTCGTTTTCAGTCCAGCAACAGCCAGGAGGCAAGAGAACGAATCACTGTATATAACATAGTTAGTGTAGTTGGATACCTCGATACACTCCAATGCGAGAAGTGTTCAGGCCTCCGCAGTGAAAATCAAGCTCTGATCGGGCAGGCGTACGCTAAATTTTTCCCGTCGGCAGACTGCCGCAGCAGCTACCCGGCTTTGGTCTTTTGAACCATCAGTGTATATGGAGAGGTGGTCTGCAAACTGGCCTTGCAACTCTGCATGCAGTCCTCGGTACTCTAGTCTGCAGTTGACCTCCAAGGGGGAGGGCGGCAGTAGATCTGAGCATCCGAGGGAGCTGGTGCCCTCTCCCGATCAGGAATATAATTCTTTGGGGGTGGCTCCATTCCAACTTCAGCATGGGGTTGTTCAGGATTCCATATATGTGGGGAAACCTATTGTAAATATAGGAAGAGATGACACTGCTTACCCGACAGGTTCAGACGGGGATGCATTACAAATTGCGTCACTACCTGGGCTGCCCCCAAGCCGTCAATACTCAGTAGAGGACATGTGGTTATTCAGGGAGCGTCCAGCAATCATGGATGTGATCCAGGAGCCTACTTCTATTGGGGCTGGGTCAGGCTGGGAGTCGTGTAAGCAGGATGCTTCAGAACTTGATAAGAATGTTTTGAGGTACCCTATGGTTAGTTCTGAGTGTGTTACGTAGGACATGAGGTCAAATATGTGGGATAAGAAGGTGGCTCTCATTCAGCTGTTGCCTATGTTGGGATCATGGGCTGGTGCAGGACTGTGTGGACGCCTGGCGATGTCATGGGTTGACTAGTATGATGCGGGAATTGCTCTCCATTATCTCATATAAATTCCGTCCAGTGGATCCCTTGCCATGCTTGTATCAGTGGAAGAAGCATGTCCAAACTGCCCGGGACGGATCGTACCATGTGTATGGTCAGCATTGGCAGGTGGATGGCAGGGAAGCTGCTGGAGACACTGGGATGAGTGAGTGTGCGGTGGAGAACAAAGTGGTGGAGCACTTTGTGTGCTGGCTCCTGGATCCTGGGGAAAGGTGAGCTGCCTATGACTTTGAGTCCACCTTATTCCAGTCCATGCTGCGCTTGTTGGGCATTACGAAAATGCGTACAAACCCCTACTGTCCTCAATAAGATGGTATAGTAGAGCTTTTTTATAAGATGCTAATTTCTGCATAGGCTTGTACTGTAAATGATTGTCAAGATGATTGGGATTTGCGGGTCAAGTGTGTGGCAGACGATTATAACTGTATGCAGAATGCATCTACAGGCATGACTCCAAACAAGTTACTATTTGGTGGAGACCTCCGGTTAGCTGCTGACCTGCAGTTTGGGGTAGTGAATCATCAAGTAGGGCAGCCTTGTAAGATGGTTGGAGCATTGCTTTCACCACGCATATAGTGCAGGTTGCAATGCTTTAGGTTGAGCAAGGGCTCATCAACGATCAGACTATGGGCCAGCTATGTGGCATCAGTTCAAGGTGGGATATCTAGTAGTGCAGTCTCATGCACCATTTGATAGGGTCAAACTCGTGAAGAACTAGGACGGTCCATTTACTATAATGGAAATTGTCTCTGACACTACAGTTATTATGAAGGGTAAGGATGGAAAATACTGTAAATCCAACGCCAGGCGTCTTAAGCTTTACACTGAGCAGATGTCTAGAAATGCTGGGCATTCCTCCTGGTTGGCCTGTCCCCTATGTGAGCATCCAACCAGGAGGAATGCCCAGCATTTCTAGACATGTGGAGGCTGCTCAGTCAGAAGAGAGTACCTGGGCTTCCAGTTACTGTGGAAGAGGCTATGCGGCCAAGGTGCCATAGACCTAACAAATGGAGAAACAATCGTCGGTGTAGCCCTAAATCAGTGTCCGACTCCGACAGTATTGTTTCCATACACCTGTTGGACAGAGGCCTGACAGGGGTTTGGATGCACCGCCTGTGCGGCCGTCCGAGCGATTAGCATTATGGCATAGATAACTGGTGTGAGTGGAGTAGCAGGTAGTGGGTTACTCCACCCTTCTTTTGTTTGGTCTCCAGGGGTTTGGCATACATAAATTACTCTGATCCCTGTTACACAAAGCGTTACAGAGTAAATATGTTTAGTTAACTTGACTATGCAATTATTTGAGAGTGGCTGGGAAGGACCGGGGGCCCCAGGGGCACCAACAAATGGGCGCAGTTACCACCGTTCTGTGTAATGCCTCAAACCAAAGCAGTGTGTTTATTTTCTTCCATTTCTCACTTAACAAACTAGTTGTAGTTGACAGGGCTTACTGCATTATAACTGCTTTGGAAGGGGAGTGTTTTTCGTTAGCTCAAGCATGGGTGCATGGGTGCATAGTTGTCTAGACTACTGAGCCAGGATAACTAGGTCACCTATACTGGGGCAGTTGGGGATTGTCCGCAGCAACCCTGTATGTTATGACGTAGGTGGGTACTGTGTGGGGTGGGGAATTCCCCCCCCGGAGTGGCTTAGCACGTGTGAGTGGAGTAGCAGGTAGTGGGTTACTCCACCCTCCTTTTGTACGGTCTCCAGGGGTTTGGCATACATAAGTTACTCTGATCCCTGTTACACAAAGCATTACACAGTAAATATGTTTAGTTAACTTGACTATGCAATTATTTGAGAGTGGTTGGGAAGGACCGGGGGCCCCAGGGGCACCAACAAATGGGCGCAGTTACCACCGTTCTGTGTAATGCCTCAAACCAAAGCAGTGTGTTTATTTTCTTCCATTTCTCACTTAACAAACTAGTTGTAGTTGACAGAGCTTACTGCATTATAACTGCTTTGGAAGGGTAGTGTTTTTCTTTAGCTCAAGCATGGGTGCATAGTTATCTAGACTACTGAGCCAGGATAACTAGGTCACCTATACTGGGGCAGTTGGGGATTGTCCGCAGCAATGCTGTATGTTATGATGTAGGTGGGTACTGTGTGGGGTGGGGAATTCCCCTGCGGAGTGGCTTAGCAGGGTTCCCCAATAGGTCAAACAGGTTGGACTGGTGGCACACCTAGCGTAACATGGGCGAGGTAGGTGCTCTCTGATTAGAATGCCAACTGGACTTCATTGACTTGCTCACGCAGTCTTGTGGGTCCAATCATTCTACCCCCTTGCCTACCAGGCAAGAGATGCATTCCGCTGTACTTACGCCTTTGTTTCAGTGGTTTTGCAAGGCTGTCCATGGCTGTGATGGGCCTGTGTGTACTGCACACAGGTGTTTCACAGCATGTCCGGTGATCATCTGACATGGGGGAAGTGGTTTGACTGCATCAGCAGGAAGCTGCTTTGCCACATGGCGGATGATAATAATCAAATTAAAAAAAAATATATATAAATATATATACATCTATACTTATGCATTCATCACCAAATTACAGGGTGTTGAGCATTCTCCCCCCCCCCCCCCCCCCCCAGTCCTTTCTTTGCAGAGGCTGAAGGTAGCGACACCGCAGGCATATTAATTAATGACCATTAGTCAGTGACGATGACTCTATAATGGAGGAGTTGCTGTTAAAGGTCAACCAGCAGGTTTGCCCTGGTGGTTGCCAGGAGCCTATGGAGGGGTGTGGTCAGCAGACTGGTGTCTATACCTGGAATTGTCTTTCTATCAGTTTACTCCCTTGTGGTGATAGAGGCCCCCAGCATGTACAAAATTAAAAGGTCCCAGGTCATCCTAGTGGATCTTGAGGAGCTTGCCTGCTTTCGAGCCTGGAAGGTTCGCCAAGATTAGTCGGTCGCATCATCGTTCTCGTCTCGGATGGATGCAGCCTCTCGGCGGTGGTTCACCTGGTTCACACCAGGTGGGACTGCCATCCATTGTTACTGCCCAACCTCCTGCTCAAACTGCCCTGAGTTCTGCAGGTGGTGTAGCCGCTGCCTCCAGGCAGTCGGCTCTCAATTTGCATCTCATGCAGTCAGTGGGGGGAGGTTCCACCAAGCCGATGGGCTTTGAGTTGTCTGACATTGGTCCTTTGGTGGATGTGGGTGGGATGACTCTTATCGTTCCTCCTTTACCCACACGGGAAAATTACGCGGGAGATTTCCGAACCGGGGATGGATCTTTGAGCTCAATAGAATTGTTTTCTCCCAGGTTCAGCGTCAGCGATAGGCTTTACAGCTGCCGACTCAGATGGCAACACTCAGATGACAGGTGACAGTAAGTTGAACGATGAGTAACTGCGTACGGAGTTGGCCGGCGCCCACCCCCGTCTGAGGGATTCTGGGGGTCACTTAAAGGTAATTAAAGACCAGCACCCCTGGCAGTTTTTGGTTTGCCCCTTTAAGGGGATAGACACCGCTATGTATATGAATATATTTAAATAATATAAAATTATATACTGAATTAAAGTCACAATTAACATTAATAGCCATGATGTGAATTAGGATTTCGTACTGCCCCCTGTTAGTGTGTACTATATTTATTATTGGCAGTGTCATGGGGGTGATGAAAATGGGAAATATTGCACCTAGAGCAGGACTCGAACCCACCCTATTTGCATTCTGGGCTAGTGTGCTAACCATTACACCACCGAGGCTAAAGTAAGCGCTTCTGGCAGTTCACAAATGACAGCATGTGTATCAACTCCTGCCTTATAGCATTTATGGATGAACAGTGTGTAATTTGCCCTATCGGAGGAGGGGTTCTTACTGGCACCTTTAGCTTCCTACTGGATAACAGCATTGTATTTCAATTACATACCAGCGTTGTATCTCAATTGTTATATGTAACACCACCCTTCTACTTTCATGCACTCTACACCGGAGCGGGTCGCCAAGCGTGGCAGGTCCTGGGTGTGTCTGCGTGATGTGTCCGCGGTGTAATACCATCTGTAATCTACTGGCCAGGCGACATGGACACACACGAGGACAGATTGAGGGAGCTCGAAGAGGAAGGAGGAGCGCCCCGCAGCCGGTTCTCCTGATGTGGGAGGTGGCAGGGGTGGACTCAGCAGCTCTTGCTTCCTCCTGTTGAGGGAGTTCCACTTGTGGGGTATGAACACTTCTCCTCTCTCCCAGCAAAAAAACATTCTATCCCATACATTACATAGAAGGTGGGAGAGGTTGCTTAGGATGACAAGACATTTAAAGCTCCTTTCTTCACCCAAGTCTATGTCATTGTGTTGAAATGTCTGCTACTTCAATTTGCAGCTAGATAGCTAGCTTGTGCTATACCTGTAGACAGATCTAGGCATTGCGCATATGGATACAACAATGTTTGTAAGCCTTCTCACCCTTTTCAGTTGGATCTCATGTTGCCTTCTATCATTTTTGATTCTCATCGGTTCGCCTATTGCGAGCTGGGAGACTCGAGGGGAGGACAGTGTAGTAGTCTGTACATGAGGTCCACTACCACGCGGTGGCAGCAGATACTACGCCGCACAACTACACAGTTACATTGAACTGCGCTAGGTGGCGGCACGCTAGCCACCGGGCAGGGCTCTATCTGGGCTGCCCTCTGCTGCAAGTGGCTAGCACACCCCGCACCTCCCTATATAGGTGATGTGGGACCTAGCGAGTTAGGGGGCGGGTCACTTGACTATTGGCACCATGGAAAGTGGATAGGTTTGGTAATAAACCAGTGGAAGCATACTGTCTCTAAATCTTTGCATTCCTCTGTATGCGCATGGATGAGTGAAAGACTGTGGAACGGTGGACATCATGGTCTACTACAGTTGCATAATCCGATGGTTTTGAGTTTCTGTCATTTTCTGAGATAAATAAATTAGGTTAATCGTTATAAGCTAGCTTACTTGACATTAAAGGAACTTGGATTTGAAATGGCTAACTTTTCAGATATTTGAAGTACAAACATGCAAGATTAATTTTGGCAAGCATGCCAAAACTCTGAGAGCACAGGCTTCTGTAGTAACAGGTTCCATTAAATTGACTCAGTTTTCCATTCTATACGGTGACAAATGGTAAATAAGTGCATCTGTATCTAACTTAAATATTTAGAATCAAATCTGGTTAATCGCTTGGGTTTTGAAAATTTGAGGTTTCCATTGGACTATGCAGCTTTAAATGATATTATGCATATCCACCTGAGATATTCAATATTTATTGTTGCAAGGAAGAAACATTGCTCACAGGCACAGAGTACGTCAAGGCTTGAGTGGGAAGAACATGGTTTTATTCCCGCTACAGCCCCCTACCTTGGCGGCATTGTTTCGTAATGCTTTGGCATTGCGGGTAATCAGGATCGCGAATACAGACCAAGGCGTACCAGTACTAAGGACGTCTATTGTGTCGCCGACTAGCGGAATTCTCTATAACTAAGTAACTAACTCGAACGCCGACTGGCGGTTCTTTTCTAACCTGGTCGCCGATCGGGTAAACAGGACTTGATGACGTATTATGCAGTACACTAGATCTGCCGATGCGCCCCTTTTTGGGTAGACTTTTGCTATATAACGCGGCGCAGCGCCGGGGTTTGGTCACTACGACCGGAGGAGCCAGGAGACAATAACCAGCCTTAAATTGGCCTCCCACCCACCCTACATGTGGAAGTGGAAGTAGGGCCATAGCATCTCTAGCCTCGTTTCTTAAGCATTTGTGAGCTGACATTTGTATAACCTGACGTTTAACTTTCCTTAATTAAAAATGCCATAACTATATTTGCTGTGTTCGCGTTTTTCCTGATTATATCTCATATCATTGTTCCATCAGATGGCCATGACCGACATAAGGTCTTGTAAGTGAAATGATGAGTATGATATGAGCAGTCAGATTTTAACAACACAATATAAATACAGTACAAATCAAATGTGAGTTACAATGATAACTATAAATGACAGAATATTATCAGCAATTTACACTTTTGTATTGAATGCTCAGTTGTAAAAGTTCTGAATATTCTAGTTCAATGAGGTTGACAGCGGGTTGAGCTGTCAATCATTATCGTATTTCTTTTGATTTGTATTTTGATTTGTTCGGGCAAATCATTCGGTAGGTGTGGATGAGTGGGTGAGAAAAGCAGTCGTTGGCGGTCCAAGAGAGTTGTAGCAAATAGCCGTAGGAGTAGGGATGGTATGGCCCACCCTGCAGTGAGTGGGTTTGAAGGGAGCGGGGTGATTGGTTGAGATCGCGTGTGGGAGTGGGTGAGGGGGAGTGGCCTTGTAGCCTGGTGTATGATTGACAGGTGGTAGGTGAGGTGTATTAGGATGCCCTCCCCTCCCTCCCACCCCAGCTGAGGGGGGGGGGTGGGGGGGGATCAGCTTTGCTGGCCTCCGCGTCCCAGCACAGGACGCGGTGTCCGAATCGGTAGAGCGCAGGCCTCCCGTGCGGTAGGTCATGAGTTCAGTTCCCCGCCTAGTCAAACCACTGACATACAGAATTGACACTTGTCACTTCCTAGCTAGGAGTTCAGCATTATTCGGATAGGGCAAGGACTGGTTGGCTCAGTGTCAGGATCATGTGACTGGGTGGGATATCGGGTCATAGTGCCAGCGGCCTGATCTCTCAGTGGGGCGCACTATGGAGTTGCCATGAGTGTGCACTGTCACACGTTGATACCCGTCCTGATATGATGTTCGATGTTGCAAGGATGGCAAACTCCAAAAATGAAAGAACAAGCGTGCCCCAGCAATGACCCTGAATGAGGCCCCCAAATAATTCCAGACTATTAATTACATTTGAGAGAGTCTGTCACTGCTACATTGTGTCCGCTAAACATGGTACACAAAAGCATGCAGCTTTGAGTTTGGTGCCCATGCACTACGCCGCTCTTTCCCAAAACAGGGCCACAACATAAAGCCGGTGATGTCCAGAGTATCGGTATGTCATTGCACATATATACAAAGTAGCGTCGCTTATGATAACATTTTCTTCAAATTAAGAAAAATTATTTTGAAAAGATCGAATTAATATACTTATACAGGAAAATTACAGATACATAAACTGATTGGACTATGTAAAGTCCCTGTCACATCTTACCGGATTGAGTACCGAACACAAACGAACAAAGAATTTGCTAGTCCGGTGGTGTTCGGTATAAAAATGTACCAAAATGTGTCGAAATGTTGCGCTTTCTGCAGGACGAAACAGATGCTAAATGGACAAGGAACGTACATTAACGAATACCAACCAGACGATAACCGGACAACAACCGAATGTCTAATGGACGGACCGAACATCCACCGGACACGTACCGGACTATTCACGGATGTGCCAAAAACATATACTGACCGAATTCCCGCAACACTGTCAACAGACTCTGCAGGACACAAACTGGTGAGGTAACGGATGGGTGTCCGGTACAAGTTTTGTTCATGTTCAAAACTTCCCACCATACACATGGACACCACCGGAGAGAGAACGGACACGCCGAATGCGTACCATATATAAAACGGACATTGACATATGTCACCGGACAGTGTCCGTTTTCTATCCGGTACCCTAATCCTGTAAGGTGTGACTGAGCCATTCAGGTTCTAGCATTAACAATGATATAGCTGGATTGTCGGCTATGTGTTACTTCAATGCATCCTAACTAGCCGGACTTGGGGGTGCCACCCACACCAGCAAAGCTAGAATCTATTACAATCACATCAACTCTATTATCTCCTTCGCTGTATTTTTAGATTTCTCTTTAAATTCTCTTTGATCTATATCTCAATTATATTTATATTATACTGAATTATATTTAAATTATTTAAAAATTATAGTTACACTGCATCTAATTGTATTTAAGTTATAAAATAATGATATTTAAATTCTATTTGAATCCTATTTAAACTATGTTTCACTTATATTGAGACTATATTTAAATATTATTTAAATATTATTTAAATTATGTTAAGAGTATCTTTAAATTACATTTAAATTATACTAAAATTAGCTTTAAACTATATTAAAAGTGTATTTATACTATACTTAAATTACATTTAAAATATGTAAATAATATTTAAATTATACTTACACTATTTTAAATTACACATATCTTATATTTAAATAATAATTACATTATAGTTAAATTATAACTAACTTATATTTATAGTATATTTAGATTATTTTGAAATTATATTTAATCATATTTAGATTATATCTACGATGTACCTATACTACTTTGGGCAAACATCGGCTTGCTTCTATATAGCAATCCATGTTTACGCCGTAGGTTTAGCTTCATGAGTTGGACTTTTAAGGAACGACTTTGATGTTCAGATTTGAGAAAAAGCATCCCTCAAACAACATTTTATGCTGAGACTTTCAAATTCAATCCAATCATTTAGAAGGAAGTATATAAGCCTTTTACTAACAGTTAGCTTTCTTCCTACCCATTGACACCGACAGGAATATATATTTTTCTGACGCGCAGAACACATAAAATGAAATCTATCCAACACTTTCCCCATTCTCATACACAATTCATTGCTATCATTTATTATGAAACATCAGAACAGATTCATGCTTGTTTTGTTTGTTTGTGCTTGTTTTGCGACCTAGCATCATCTAAGGTCATATCAGGACGGGTACCGACTTGTGACAGTGAACAATCATGGTGACTTTATAGTGCTGCCCAAATGGGAGACCAGGCTGCCAGCATCATGACCTGATATCCCACTCAGTCACATTATCCTGACACTGAGCCAACCAGTTTGTGCCCTATCCTAATAGTGCAGAGCGCCTGACTAGGAAGCGACACATATCAACATTTAAGTCATTGGTTTGACTCAACCAGGGTTTGAACGCGCAAACCCATGGGTTTGGATTCCCCAAACTCCCAAAAGAGGAGATGGATGCTTAGCCAATTCGGCCATCCCGTCTGGTGTACATATTGATGCTATTTGCGGTCAGATGTCCAGCGTTTTAGTGCTGACAAACAAAATAGTCCGATGGATATTTACACACCTACACACGCAAACAAAATAAACCAAAAAAAAACGCCGAATGATGAACTGCCAAAGATGTTCTATGAGCGACCATGCGGTGAGTAGCTATCTCTGTAGTTACTCACACACCCCTGTTGCTGTGTCAGGGCTGCTGAACAACCCATCACAAAAAAATACTGTCCGAAGGCTCGGTTATGAAAATAACCACATGATTTTATCATAGACATGGTATATATATATTTCAAATGCATATTTGTCATAACGCACCATCTTTGAATGAAATATGTGTGAATTCATTCCAGATTAAAGTTGCATAGTCCGATGGTTTTGAATTTCTGTATTTTGTCTGCGATAAATATATTAGGTCGATCACTGGTATCTACTTTACATTAGTTCAAAGTCACTTTTATTTTAAATGGTAAACCTTTGAGATATTTTCAGTGCAAACATGGAAAATTAGTGTTGGCAAGCTTGCCAAAACTCTGACACCATAGACTTCTGCAGTAACAGGTTATGTTAAATTGACTCAGTATTGCGCCTTCTACGCAGAAACAAATGCTTAATAAGCACATCAGTATCTAAGTTAGATATGTAAAATCAAATCTAGGTAATTGGTTTGGTTTTGAAAATTTGATATTTTGTTGGACTATGCAGCTTTAATACACTTTAAAAGTTTATCTGAGAGCTCTCTGTGGCCGCCATCTTGTTTCAGTGTTTTTTTATTAGCTCTCAGTTTGGCAACTTTAAAGCTGCACAGTCCGATGAAATATCAAATTTTCAAAACAAAACCAATTATCTAGTTTTGATATTACATATCTAACTTAGATACTTATGCACTTATTAAACATTTCTTTCTGCATAGAAGGCAATACTGAGTCAATTTATCTCAGAAAAAATACAGAAATTCAAAACCATCGGACTATGCAACTTTCAACCAATATAGATAAAACACTGAGCACTAGAACTAGCACCTCCACAATACAATTTCTACTGAAGCAGTTTCAACTTGGATTTAAAGTCGCCGGCTATCCCTCACCCAGATACAAACGACTGCAGCATCAAAAGCTCTCCAAACATACCTTTGCTTGTTTGTTCAGTTCATGCCACTGAACATGTGGGAGGAGAGTTGATGTATGTGATGCATGAATGACATCATGGGTGGGATTCCCTCATCACATGACCTAGAGGGGTTCCCCACACACAGCAGAAGCCATGGCAACCACCAAGATGGCGGCCACAGAAAGCTCTCAATTCAACTTTTAAAGTTTATTAATCTACATGATTTAATGAATTATTCACACCAAAAGTAGCTGGTTATGATAAATACACATTTGAACTTTATATTTATCATCTTAGATTGCAATTTCTCACATTTCTTTCTCTATGTGGGTGTCTAAAAGTGTCAGTGCTGCTGGACTAAATAAAACACAACAGAAGCAACCAATGTCAGCACTCTCCCCTCACATATGTAGTTGTTTAACTGACAACTGTCAAACGTATGCTTGGAGAGCATTTGTCTGAGTTTGGGTAGTATCTCAGTGACCTATATCTGGTCCCTTTAAGCACTGTTTTCATTCATTGACCCGACCCTGGATTTGGCTGTTGGAGTTTTACGACCTGACAACATATATGGTCATATTAGGTCGGGTACTGACGTGTGCATACTCACGGCGACTCCGAGGCAGACTGCCAGCACCATGACTTAATATCCACACTCAGTCACATTGGTCGTAATGCGAAGCATTACGTTTGATGCGTGGAGAGGAAGAGACCCTCCCCCCCCCCCCCCCTCCCCGCCCGGGGGTTCTCGCGCAGCATTCGCGCCTCGTGCGACGCCCGCTGCTCACCTCTCTCCCTCTCCCTCGCCCTCCCCCCGCCTGCGCATTCACGCCTCCCCTGCCACTGCTCACCCTGCTCCCTTATAAGGCCGCCCGCCGGCCTCCCTCAGCCATTCGCCTTCCAAGCCTCCTCCACGCCACCATTTCTCTGCTCTCTTCCCGTTTTCCTGCTTTGGACCTCGCCGGACTCCACCTCGGACCGCTGCAACTCCTCAGGCCGCCCCAAGCATGCCAGGGCAAGGCAAGGGCTCCCGGACGACCGCCCCCACCACGCCGGGACCCTCCTCAAGATCTCAGCGGGGCGCTTCACTCTCCTCGGCCCAGGCGTCCCCCTAGGCGCCGTCGGACCGCACTTCGGGCCTCGCCAAGGGGCGGGCCTCTTCCTTTTTTGGCCGCCCGCCCCCTGTCGACGCAGGCCCCCGACACTCCCCGCCCACGCCTTGGTGCGGGTGGGGGGGGGGGGGTCTCTGGGGAGGCTCGGTGCGCCTCATCTGCCGCTCCACCCCTACCTCCCCGCCCGTGCTCGTCAGGAACCAGGTCTGCCTGCCTGCCTGCCTGCCATCACCTAGGTCTGCCTGCCTGCCATCACCTAGGTCTGCCTGCCTGCCATCACCTAGGTCTGCCTGCCATCACCTAGGTCTGCCTGCCTGCCATCACCTAGGTCTGCCTGCCTGCCATCACCTAGGTATGCCTGCCTGCCTGCCATCACCTAGGTCTGCCTGCCTGCCATCACCTAGGTCTGCCTGCCTGCCATCACCTAGGTCTGCCTGCCTGCCATCACCTAGGTCTGCCTGCCTGCCATCACCTAGGTCTGCCTGCCTGCCTGCCATCACCTAGCTCTGCCTGCCTGCCTGCCTGCCATCACCTAGGTCTGCCTGCCTGCCTGCCTGCCATCACCTAGGTCTGCCTGCCTGCCATCACCTAGGTCTGCCTGCTCTGCCTGCCATCACCTAGGTCTGCCTGCCTGCCTGCCATCACCTAGGTCTCTGCATGCCTGCCTGCCATCACCTAGGTCTGCCTGCCTGCCATCACCTAGGTCTGCCTGCCTGCCTGTCATCACCTAGGTCTGCCTGCCTGCCTGCCATCACCTAGGTCTGCCTGCCTGCCTGCCTGCCATCACCTAGGTCTGCCTGCCTGCCATCACCTAGGTCTGCCTGCCTGCCTGCCATCACCTAGGTCTGCCTGCCTGCCTGCCATCACCCAGCCCCCAGGACTTCGCTGCCTGCCATCACCCAGCCCTACGTGCCCCGCCTCGCCCCCTCGGGCGCGCCTCGAGCCCTCTCCTCCGTTTTGGTGGAGGGCTCCTCGGCGCCCCCCCCTCACATAAACTCTCCGGACTGCCTCCTCGGGCCTCCCCTGGGCCGCCCGACTAGACTCCTATAGTAGCTCTCATAGCTTCCTCATAGCCTGCCTCTGTACTTATTCCTGTATGCATTTCTCACTGTCCTTGTCTCTGTATATTGCCCTGTATGTTTCCCGAGGCGCACCAATAAACGCCTCCTTTCCCACTCCCGCATCGTGTCTTCCTTTTCGCGCATCGGTCGTAATGCGAAGCATTACGTTTGATGCGTGGAGAGGAAGAGACCCTCCCCCCCCCCTCCCCGCCCGGGGGTTCTCGCGCAGCATTCGCGCCTCGTGCGACGCCCGCTGCTCACCTCTCTCCCTCTCCCTCGCCCTCCCCCCGCCTGCGCATTCACGCCTCCCCTGCCACTGCTCACCCCGCTCCCTTATAAGGCCGCCCGCCGGCCTCCCTCAGCCATTCGCCTTCCAAGCCTCCTCCACGCCACCATTTCTCTCCACCCACCCACCCAACTCTCCCACACTTCTCTCTTTTCAGCTGTGGTGGAGGGCTCCTCGGCGCCCCCCCTCACATAAACTCTCCGGACTGCCTCCTCGGGCCTCCCCTGGGCCGCCCGACTAGACTCCTATAGTAGCTTCCTCATAGCTTCCTCATAGCCTGCCTCTGTACTTATTCCTGTATGCATTTCTCACTGTCCTTGTCTCTGTATATTGCCCTGTATGTTTCCCGAGGCGCACCAATAAACGCCTCCTTTCCCACTCCCGCCTCGTGTCTTCCTTTTCGCGCATCATCCTGACACTGATCTAAACCGTCCTGGCCGTATCCTAATAATGCCGAGCGGCTGGATAGCAAGCGAACAGCATCAATTTTTAAGTAATTGGTTTAACTCGACTACGGTTCGAACCCGTGGGTTCGAATCACACGATCTACCAACACGGGAGACGGACACTCAACTCATTAGGCCATCCCCTCTGGTCCCGTACTCTGGATAGGTGTGACTCTGTTATCTAGTACCTACATACCTCTATCTAACGGTCGGTACTGCTGGTATTTGTTTGTGAATACAATTATGACACCTAGAATGAACTATGCACTGCACATTTATGGCCAGTGCGGAGTGCCGAGAGCGTCTCCCCTGGTCTGCAACACACTGCCGGGGAACGCGGAGCCTGAGGGCCGGGCGGGTGTAAATTAAATCACGTAATGGCGCCCCGACACTTCCAGAAAACCAGACATGGCGGCGAATGGACATGTTAACACAGAGTCCCAGCCTGACCACTTTCTCTCTGGCTACCTCTCTGCCTCCCACACTCACTGGGCTCAGTGACCGAATCCGCAGAGCGTGGACCTCGCGTGCTGGAGTTCGGGAGTTCGCTTCCAGTTTGAGTGAAAACAGTTTGTTTTATTTAACAACACCTCTAGAACACATTGATTTTCATCATTGGGTATTGGATGGCAAACATACAGCCATTCTGACGCATTTCATTGGATTAAACCAGCTACTGCCACATAGGCTACTCTTTCCAAGAAGCAGCAAGGGGTCTTTTATGTGTACTTTCCTACAGAGAGGACAGCACATACCACATTCTTTGATGAACTAGTTATGGACCATTGGTTGAAATGGAAAATAGCCCAAACTGCAAATGGGTCCACTGAGCAGGATCAATAGGATGACGCACACCTTCACAGGTGGAGACTCTACCGCCTGAGCTATGTCAGGCTCACTGCTTGAGTGAAACTAATGACTTATAAAATTGATACTTGTTGCTTCCTAGCATGACGCTTGGCATTAATAGGATAACGCAAAGACTTGTTAGCTCAGTGTCACGATAATGTGACTGAGTGTGGCTCATATTGCCGGCGGCCTGATTTCCCTAGTTGGGCAGTGCTATAAAATCGCCATGACTGCATACTGTCACAAGTCGGTACCCATCCTGAGATGGCCATAGATGTTGCCAGGATGTAAAACTCCAACAACCAACCCTCGAACATACTCTCTCTCTCCCTCTTTTCCTCTCTCTCTCTCCCTGACACATACTTAGGTTTGCGACAAAACCGTAGGTAGAGCTGGCTTTCAGACGTGTGGCGTAAGATGGTTCAGAACCCTGAAGAATCAAACCAATGCATTATAACATTGATACTTGTCGCCCCATACCCTGGTGCTTGGCAATATTAGGATGGAGAAAGGACTAATATCCTTAGTATTATAAAAAAGTGACTGAGTGTGTAATCTGGTCATCGTGCCACCGACAGCTGGGCAGCACTACAGAGTAGTTGCTATAAATATGCACGGGTAGTAGCCGTCCTGATATGATCGCCAATGTTACTAGGACGGAATGCCCCAGCAAATCAAAGTTAGGATAAGCGTAATGCATGTGACATAACGCCTACATTGCCTCGTTCCCCCATTCAAGATAAAATAGAACATTACTCACACTGCTATGAGTTCAAGTTGTAGGATAGGTTTAGATGTTTATATAGACATAGACTTTCAAGGCCCGGTCAGATACATGTTAGTGGACGTAGTCGAACGTAGGTGAATGTAGTGGAGGCTAACATGGGTCAAACGTGGTGTAAGCATGTTAAACTACGCTGAAATACATTAAGGTAAGGCAGGTTTTGGTATGGATAAATAGGTTCATCATCATCATGCTGTCGGTCGCGATGCGACAAAGACTGCTTTCATTACTTGACTGCCGCTCTCCATTTAGCTCTCTGCTGTGAGAGTTGTGTCCATGAGTCGGTCTTAATGTCTCTCAGCTTCAGGTTTCTCTTGATGGTATCTTTGAACAGGAGACGGGGGCGCCCTCTCTTTCTGTAGCCAAAAGACAGTTGAGAATAGAGGATCTGCTTTGGTAGCCTGTCTGATGACATCCTCATGAGGTGTCCAGTCCACCGGAGATTCTTTTTGATCAGAAGATCTTCCATAGAGGGCAGCCCCATCCGTTCGAGTATTTCCTTATTCGTCACTTTGTCCTTCCAGGTTGGCCTCATGATTGAACGCAGATGTCGCATCATGAAGGCATGCAGCTTTTTCACCTGCTGTCTGTACGCTGTCCAGGCCTCGGCTCCGTATAGTAGAGTGGATAGCACGATTGCGCGGTACATTTCATGAAAGCTGCCTGCAAAAGTGTTGAAGTGCTGCTGGCTTTTGCAAGTTACCAGCGGCACTCTCTCGGGGAGCAAATAGAGGTTTCACACCGGCAAGAACATGTCAAGACAGGCGCAAATCTATTTGTCCCTGCAGTGGCTGGTCGGGAGATGTTGGGAGTTCCATACATCAACCGCCCTTAATGCTGCCACAGTGACATGGTTTTCTGTTTAGGGTTTGCTCCCTTAGCCTTCGGTTCTGTCAAGGACCTGTACCACAAGGCAGTGGTTTAGAACTCTGCAAGGCAGGGGCGTCAAACTCCCTGAGGTATTGCTATACCTGCTATACCTGCATACCATAAATAGGTTACGGTACGGATAAATACATTATTGTATGGGTAAATACGTTACAGTACGGATGCCAGTACGTTCAACTACGTTCAACTACGTTAGCCTCTACTAGGTTCACCTATGTCTACTAACGGCTATGTGACCAGGGCTTCGTCCAAGGATGCTAGAGTATGCTAGAGCATGCTAGAGTATGCTAGAGTATGCTAGAGTATGCTAGAGTATGCTAGAGTATGCTAGCATCACGGATGCAAATTCAGCCCCTAATATAGAGCTCATTTGAACATGGCCAAAGATTAAATCGGAACTGACGGCCTGCCCAAGTTATTACCAAGTTAGCATGAAGGAGAAGTACGGATGGCAGTACATTCAACTATGTTCAACTATGTTCAACTATGTTCAACTACGTTCAACTAGGTTAGCCTCCACTACGTTCAACTATGTCCACTAACGTGTATGTGACTGGGCCTTTACTATCAAACATAACCATCAAGCATAAATGAGTCATTCTCAGAAACTGTGTGCCACATATTTGGTTTCCATGTTATATTGATAATCATTTTGCCTTATTTTGGGGGTGCGCAATATGTCAGATACGTCAGATAGTTAGACTGCATCTATTTAATCTATCCCACAAAATATACCCAAAATATGCTTATATAATGTTGTGCTAAAGTGAAAATCTGAAAATGTGCATATCGACACCATGCATATACCCACCTTCGTTTTCAACTGTCCTCTTGTAAGACAGAATCTTTTTCGTTTAAATGTAGTCAATAACATCTTTTTTTCAATTTGTGGTTGGTTAAAATGATGCTATGTGTGAAAGTATGATGTCTGAAACTTTTACTTCTGGATACTGAATGCTTTAGTCACTGTCCAGGGACCTGAACCGCTGGCACCCTGTGCCTCTGATGTCATCTCATTTACATATTCCTTTGTTCTCTGATGTCTTTTACGCATATATTACATCCCCCCTTCAGAAGTATTTTTGAGATATAAACATATATACTTAAAAATGGTTACATGTACATTGGGTTTACAGGTTAAATCACAATATGAAAATAACACATAGTGAGATAATGCAGTAATGTCTTAGTCTTTGACCATTTTTAGCCAATGTCTGCGTGTACCTATTCACTCATACCCTTTGGGTTATTGTCTGGCTATGTAGCCTCCCTATGTTGTAATGTGAACTTTGAAATAAACAATGAACATATTTCATATTTTCTGAAAATAAATCTTAATGCTAACATGCACATAGTTTTACTTTGTCATGACAGCTGGCAGCTGTCTAACCTTTAGAGGTCTAACCTGTCCGCCGGCCTAATCACTCGAACAGACCGAGTTAGATTAGCTGCATTGTTTACATCTCTCTGACTTGTCGGCACGTTCTGTGCTTGTCCTACTGGTTTGGGCTGTATAGCATCCGGTGCCCTTATGATTTGTACTCTGTTTCTATACAAGATGTTACCTGACTGATTCAGAATTTGGTATTCTCTTCCTGAAACTCCTGTACGGCCCAATATCACCACTTTTTTCCATTCTCCCACATGGTTTTTGTATTTAACATTATCACCAGTTCTCAATGGCTTGTGTGCTTTGCCCAATTTTGGTTGTGAAAACTTGTTTGACTCTGTTGACGTTTCGTCATTTGTGATCTCTTTCGATTTTGGGTATTGGGTATCAAATTATCGTTTGACATAGGCAGTCTCCCTCTTAGTCTCCTGCTCATGAGCAAGTGAGCTGTAGTTGCATTAAGCACAGGAAGGGAGTATTCCTATAGTTCAGCAATGCCATCTGAAAATCTGTTTTCATGTCAACGCATCTTTTTAGCATGTTTTTTATTGTTTGGCAAATCTTTCAATTTGTCCGTTACTGCGGGGATACTGGGGATTCGATTATGTGGCAAAAACCCATAATGTTGTATTCATGGCTCTTAAACTGCGGACTGTTGTCCGAAATTACCTGGCTTGGAATACCATGCCTTGCAAAGTCATCCTTCTTAGCTTTAATCACCGTGGCGGATGACATATCCTTCAACGAAGTGACTTCCAGGTATATAGTGTAATAATCTACAGTTATTATGTCGTTCTCGTGATTTATTTCGAATAGATCTGCACATATCTTTTTATAAGGTTGACATGTTATTGGGTGACTTATAAGCAGTTTGTTATGTACACTTTTCTGATTATTTTGGCATGTGTCACAACAACTGATTTTTTCCTCAATTTGTTTATTGATATTGGGCCAGAACATGCAGTCACGTGCTAGCTGATTGGACTTAGGTACACTGCAGCGACGCTAAGCGTGTTGTAAAATAGGTCAGCGTGACCTAATTCAGCACTGTGTGCTCTGGACAGCATGCCTGGAAAGAACATCAAGGACCCCTTAACATGACATAGGTGATGTTGTAATTTTGCAATCGCATTAGCATTCTTTGCATACGCGCTGAGAGCTTATGTATCGGCTTCTGTATGCTGGCCACAAACAGTTTGTGAGCGGTTTGAATTTGAACTTCTTTGCCGAAGATATAGTCATGAAGCCTCTGCCGAGTCATCATAATATGACAATACAGGAGCAGTTCTCAATTTTTCTTTGAGTTTGTCATATGCGACTTGCTGTTCATTTTGTCAGTGCCACACAATATACTTAGCAAGGAGGGTGTGTAGTGGTGTTGCGATCTCGGACATGTTTGGTAGAAACTTGTGAACATAGCCAACCATGCCAAGAACCTCTGCATGCCTTGCTTGTCACACGGCTCTGGACTATCTATAATCGCCTGTATTCTGTCTGGATCTGGTTTTACTCCTTGTTGGGTAAGTTGATAACCTACATATTTCACTGTTGATTTGCATATCAAACATTTTGAGTTGTTTAATTTTAGATTTCCTGACCATATACCAGAATGTTGTCTGTCACTATACCTATTCCGGGTATATCGCCCATGACATGGTGCATTTCCTGAATAAAAATATCAACGGCTGTTTTAATGCCAAATGGTAGACAGGTGTACCTGTACCGGCGACATGGAGTATTAAACATGCACAACAGTGAACTTTTGTAGTCTAGTTCAATTTGCCAATACCCTGTCATAGCATCTAAAACTGAGAAATATTGCGCGTTCGCCATTTTGACAATAATGTTGTCAATAGTTTTAGTTTGGAATGGTCTTCTTCTGATGGATTTATTCAATTTTGTTGGATCCAAACAGATTTTTATTTTGTTAGGTTTTTTAACAATGCTTCTGGAATTTACCCATTCAGTTGGCTCATTTTGTTTGACAAGAACACCCATTTTTACCATGCGTTTTAGTTTGGCATCTTATGTTGTATTGCTTCCGGAATCCTCCTCACTGGGTCGACAACAGGTTGTACAGATTTGTCAATATGAAAAACATCATTTGATTTTATCAAGCCTAAACCTTGAAAAACATATTTATATTTGCTTACCAAATCATCGGCTGGCAGGCTGTGGACATTGTTCAGGGTGGAAATGTTTGTTGGTAAGCCATAGTTCACCTCATGAACCCATGCCAAAAGGTTCAACACAACACAAGCCTCTTTATCCAACATAGGTTGGCAGTCCCTCACCACTTGGAATACAAAGTTTCTGCCGTCGATCTCGACCAAATCCTCGCCATTGGGAGTGATCCAATGCCCTGAGAATTTCATGAGCGAACACCTGGTCTTCGCCAGTCGCACCAATGCGATCCTGTTGAAGACGTTCCTCGGAAGAACATTCACCTCCGAGCCTGTGCCAAGCTTGAACTTGATTGGATGACCGTTCACTCGGATGGTCGCATACCAGAGCTTGGTGTCTTGTTTGGTGTTGCGCTCAATATCACCGACAAACAGATCCGTCGTCAACACATTGACTTCTGCCGGATCTAGGTCCTGTTCGAGGTTGTGCGGGTCGGGTTATTCCACGCTCAACTCATCAACCCTGCTAAGTTTTCCCCAAAGTGCCCAACCCTCTTGCAGGCAACACACATCTTGCCCTTTGCCGGATAAAATCCATGTGGGTGTTCATAGCCACAGTTTTGACATTGAATCTTAAATTTGCTTGCACCTGTGGTGTTTCCCCACATTCCAAGATGGCGATTTCCAAGATGGTGGCCCAGCCGTACGAACCACCATTGCACCGGTACATGAATTTGCATATCTGTTCAGAAAATTGATTTCTTTGACCTCCACATCCGATTTCTTTTCTTCCAACTAGTCAGCACTAAATTCACTGAGTTTGCACATATTAATGCACTTTTCGAGTGTGAAATCGGCTGTTTGAAGCATCTTGTTTCTCAACATCATGTTCTTGACACCATCAACCAAATGATCGCACAAAAGCAATTCTTCAATCGGTCCATATTCACAATCTTTCACTCTGTCCCTGAGGGCCGTGATATATGTGGACATATTTTTGCTGGCTTGATTATTTGAGTTGAAACGGCACCGTATTATTATTAAGTTTGATTTACCGGTACAGTATGCTTGAAATGCCTGCGTTAACGTCCCGATCTTGTCCTGCTCGGCAAGCGTGATGGCCATGCTGGCGAAAACTTTCTGGGCTTCTTCGCCCTCAACGTGAAGGAAGATACAGCATTGCACTCATTCTGTTTTCGTAACGACTCCTGAAGCCGTGGCATTTATATTATATGCTCTGATCCATGTTTTTCCAGTTTGATCATGCATTGTTCCAGAGGATGAGCTGACCTGGCAGCCTGAGGCCTGGCAGTGTCTTTGCAGGTTGGGGAAACACCTGAAATGCGAGTCTGTTAGTACAATCAGTACCGTTGATGTAATCCAGTATGTTAATTGGTAGGCTTTAAAATAGGAAAATGTGTTATCACTTATATCCAGTGAACCTGTTTCAACTGGCAATAAATATTTACATCACTAGAAAGAGGCAAACCTGCTGCACCAATTAAGTGATAATCAGCCACATTTGGTGTTTCATTTAAGAGTAATTAAGGTGTGAATTTACATTAAAACAGAAGGATTTATATGTATTACATCTTATATCATGGTCGTTTTGTTCAACTGGCAAATAATATTTATGTCATTAAAGAAAGCATCTGCTGGTTTTATATTCATGTGATCAGTGAGAAAATCTGGTGATTGTGTTCAAGCAAAATACGCCTTATATATGGCAACTACTGCCTCAGGACATTGCAGAGAATGAGTGTGTGCCCAATTGTGTGCTGTGTGTATGTCACTGAACCCCTGGTCAGCCCGCCCAGACCAAACCAGGGAATATGCTCCTCCCCCCATCCCCACCCCCACCCCAACCTCTCTCACCCCCCCCCCCCCCCAACATACAGACAGTGCCCTGGTGAGCAACAAAGGACCCCCCCCCTACACACACACCTTCTGCATGCAAACTTAGCACTGTTGAGGGGGTTGAAGAACACGCATATAGGAAGTGATATTTTATTTATTTATTATATTTGGCAGGACAATTGGTGTTGAATGATGAGGACGGGGTGCATATGCATGCATACACATGTATGCATGTATGTATACACATACATACATACATGAATACACATCCATACATACACATCCATACAACCACCCATCCATACATGTATGCATGAATGCATGCATGCATGTATGCATGCATGCATTCATTCATACATGCATATATACATCTTAGCCTGCAAGCCTGCAACTACCCAACACCCACCCTGGCGGCATGTTGGTGTGTGTGTGTGTGGAGTGTCAAAGCTCTATGGCAGAGGACCAGGAGCACGGGAACACGTGTGATGACCACCCCTGACACACAATCAGTAGGAGCAGTGTGTGTGTGAGTGATGGGGGGGGGGGGGGGGGTAGAGGGGTGACGGTTGTTAGAAGCGGCCCGAAGCGGACCTTGGTCCTTCCTCCAGTGTTCTACTGCTCCACCCCTCACCCCCTACCCCTCAATCCCCATACACTGACACTGACAGCAGCATTTCAACCCCCTCTCCCCCCGCCCCACCTTGATACATACCCCTCCTCACACCCATACCTCACCCAGAATCCCCCTCCCCTTACAAATCGTACAGTTTTGGGGTCTGCAGAAGAATGACCCCCCCTCTACCTCCCCTCCCTTCCACGCACACACTGTTCCTACTGATTGCGTGTCAGGGGTGGCCATCACACATGTTATGGCCCTGTCACACTGCGATGCTTCTCGCCGGTGCGCCGTCAGCGCGCAAAATATCTTTTGCGCGTCGAGACAGGTCCAACTTTTCAGCAGTTTGGGGAAGAAGTTTGGCATCAGTGCAGCGCGTTATTCGTGCGTGGCCAATGGGTGTCGACGCGTGAGGAAAAAAAAAAAAAAAAAGTTTGGCGCGACGTCTTCATATGACCTTAGATGTAGCTAGGATGTAAAACAACAAAGCAACAGTTTGGCGCAATGTGTAAGAACGACCGTCACGTGCGCGCAGCGACTGCCTAGCATTTGCATAACGTTATTCCACCACTGTCGACTTGCTTCTGACGTTGCCATAATATTGGCAACCGCGTGTTGAAGCCGCTGTCGGTCGTTGAGTTTTTTTGACATGCTAAAAACCTCTAGCGACCTCCTACACTTGCCGACGTCCCCCGGCGACTCTCGACATCCAGGATAGTGTACTGACGTGTACCGACGTTCGCATAAAGTCCCCCTAACATTTCCCGACGTTTTGCCAAAAAAGCACACACATTGACGCACATTGGAGAGAAATGTTGTACTGTGACAGGGGTATAACCAGTGCTCTGTCATAGTGCTTTGGCCCTCCACACACACACACACTCCTACCAGAGTGGGTGTTGAGTAGTTGCAGGCTTAAGCCTGGTACACACCTCCCGTATAAAACCTAAAAGGGCCCATTTCCCGACCAAAGTGTGTGACCCCCTAACACACCTGAGTCTTCCGATTCATGACTTAAAACTCAGTTTTAGGGCTTAAGACTGGACTCATATGAGATTTGAAAAATGAATCGGGTCGTTTGAGAAATGGTATATGTGAGCGCTCAGTTGTATCTTAAACGGTATATGTGAGATACCAGCTGTCCGTTTGCTGTCCAAGTCTTCTATTCTCTTACCCCTCTTCCATTCCTCATATTTTCCCCTCTTCAATTCCCCCATTCCCACCTCTTCCATTCCCCCACTTCCATTTCCCCCAATTCCCCTACCATTCCCCCTCTTCCATCTCCCATTCCCCCTATTCCATATCCTCAATTCCCCCCTCTTGCATTCCCCTTCTTGCATTCCCCCCCTTGCATTCCCCCACTTCCATTATCCATCTTCAATTCCCCCCCTCATCCATTACCCCCCTTCTTGCATTACCCCTCTTGCATTCCCCCTCTTGCATTTGCCCCTCTTACATTCCGCACTTCCATTCCGCCTCCTCCATTCCACCTTTTCCGTTTCCCATCTTCTGTCCCTCCTCTTCCATTCCTCCTCTCCCATTCCCCATCTTCCATTCCCTCTCTTCCGCTGCCGGTCTTCCATTCCCCGTCTTCCGGTCCCCATCCTCCATTCCCTGTATTCCGATCCCCGTCTTCCATTCCCCATCTTCCACTCCCCGTCTTCCGCTCCCCATCTTCCGCTCCCTGTCTTCCACCACCCATCTTCCGTTCCCCCTCTTGCATTCTGCCTCTACCATTCCCCCTCTTGCAATCCCCCCTCCTCCATTACCCCCTTCCATTACCCCCTCTTGCATTCCCCCCTCTTGCATTCTCCCCTCTTGCATTCTCCCCTCTTGCATTCTCCCCTCTTGCATTATCCCCTCTTGCATTCCCCATCTTGCCTGAATGGTATATGTGAGCGCCCCAGTCATTAGCAGTCGGGATATGTGTATTGTCCCCCGTTTTCAATTTTAGTCGGGAAGTGGATCGGGTCGGGTCGGGTCACATTGGGCAGTGAGTTTTAGTGCGTGAATCATATACGGGAGGTGTGTACCAGGCCTTAGAACTAGAAGTTACATGTAAACACAAGCTAAGGGCGAAAATATATACATACACATATACATAAATAATGCAGGCAATCAAATTACTTATCAGCAGCTGCTGTGTGGTAAGATAACACCCACACTACAACTGGCCAGCATTGAAAACAAGCCTGGGTACCTGGGTTTATATGCTATGGACAGTATAAATACAGCCTCAATAACACTTTTTTTTTAAATAGATGTATGTACCGGTATGTATGTATATTGTACATGTTGCTGGTAACATGCGTAATTCAAAACCCTGACTACGGGCTTGATATTATGAATACCATAGATACCGTCGTAGCATGCGTCGCTACGATCGAAGTTGACTTCCGGTAGTAGATTCAAAGGCTAATCCATTCCCTACCTGGCCATCGACGATGATGGATCGTTGGCATTCAATACGTAAATTTGACTAGTCGTTTGAACAAGAAACCTTTCGGTTTTGGTTTTTGTGCAAAGACAATGCCGCACAGCTGAACAGGACGATATGCGAGATGCAAGGAATTGGACAGCTGCTTGGAGTTGCGGTTGTCTCGCTGGAGATGTTCTTGAACTGTGACATCGATGATGAATTATCTCTTGACCTAGGACTAGGAGTTAAGCCATCAGCAGCACCTTCAGCGTAATGCACACAATCGTGCACCTTGCAGCACTGTCAGCGTGGCAAGACTGCTGCACCACGCAGCACCATCAGCGCAGTCACTACTGACTGCACCACGCAGCTCCGTCAGCGTACCGTGATTGTCTCGTGATGATACGTAATGACTGGAAAATACTCTTCTGTGTGGTTCCAGTGGAACATCAAGGTTTCGGATGGTTTTAGTCGAGGAATCCAGAACCCTAACCGTATCAATTTAATATAATCTTGTTCCTAATATGTTTCTGTGTGTGTACTAAGCTATTTGTTTCTAGGTGGTGTGGTTTTGGAGATATTTCACTTTTTCTGTATGAAGGTTGCTCACGGCTATTGACAATGCATTGTGTTGATGGCACGTGCAGTGCAAAACATTAGTTTTAGTCGAAATTAATAGAAATCCAGAACCCTCACCATATCGTTTTGGTGTAATCCTTTTGGTAAACATGTTGATATATGTGTATCAAGGGATTGTTCACCTTTTCTGTATGAAGATTGCTCACGACTATTGGCAATGCATTGTGTTGACGGTATGTGCGGTGCAAAACATTAGTTTTAGTTTAATACTACAGTAATATGACGTCGAGATCGGTGTTATTCAGCCGTTTTTTCGCCGTGTTATGTTTGAACTTCATATTTCTGGCATTATTGAGCTATTAATGTTACTTTTAGTTCCTAACCTACTGTTGAATTTTGTATATCCGTTAATATAGATACAGTTAGAATGTTATCTTACCATTTATTTATTGAACTCATGTATTATCTGTATTGCACTGTATTATCCATGCATGTTATAGTAACTTCCTACCATGGGCATAGTGAACCAACAAATGCAACACTGTTTATTTAGAAATGTTTAGATGCATATCTTAGAATGTTCATATTGTATATCTAAAAGTAAGTAACCTGATGTATTTGTGGTATGTATTTATGGTAATGGCTCAACTCATATAAAGTAAGTGTAATGTACTACTAACTAATGCTGTTTGCTGCTGTTATTTGTTTTGTGTTTATTCACAAAATTTATATCATAGGTTGATTTTACTTTTAGTTCCACAATTACTGTTGACTGGTATTTATTTAGGCATATGCATTTCGGGTGTATTTCACTACTTCTTTATTAAAATCATATATTATATGCATTCTACTGTGCTAGGCGTTTAAATTGTAAAGTAACATTATGCAAGTAGCTGAGTAATATGACGGTACTTGAACTTTTCTGTACATGAATTATGTTGAATTATTCTGTATGTAAATCTATTTTTGGTCATGGCCATAGCTGAACCACCAATAGCTGGCATGATTAACCTTGTAATTAAATATTAGTAGAATTGTGATAATACTCCTTATTTCTTTTACACCTACACATTCTTTCCGTTGGTATATGTTCCATTGCGATAAATTGTGTTTATATTAATGGCTCGAATGGCTACAAATGGGCCGGTTACCGATCAGTTTTGGGCATAATTACCATTTATCTGGTGACAGGTTAGTTTTTGTATGTTGAGTCTGGATTTACATGCATCATGTGTAAGGTGAATATTAGTAGATGGAGCATTTTGGGGAGATGACTTGCGTTGTTTGACGCGTCATTAACTATATTTGATAGGCTTATTCTGGTGTGTACTAACAAAATATGTGTGGAAGCCTAGACCGAATGGGGACCAGGGGATCGTTCTATCTCGGTCGTTTTTCGTTGTCTGTTCTTTGAAGCCTTTGTATTTTTGCTGTTGATGTTACTTTTTATTCCGAAATTGAAGTTTAACTTTGTGTAGTTAGTTCTATTTGTAGATGTCGGATGGTTTTACATTAATGTGATGTAATGTGACCATGTGAGTGATTTCTATCGGCCGTTTTTCGTCGGTTTTTCTTACAACTGCTTATTTTATTTATCGTTATGGTTTATTTTGTATTGAATGATTGCTATATATTTCAGATGGTGTTGGTCGGTAATGCTCGTCCGCATTGTGGTGGCACTGCCACCGGTGGGAACTGTTGTTTTCCCACCCTGGTTGGCCCTCTACGGTTAGGGCTGCACATCACACACTCCATCATTCATGCTTGTCAGCATTGTGGTTACGCATCAACCGGTGGGAACTGTTGTTTTCCCACCCCTGGTTCACCCTCCACGGCTACGGCTGCACATCACACACTCCGTCATTCATGCTTGTCAGCATTGTGGTTACGCATCAACCGGTGGGAGCTGTTGTTTTCCCGTGCTGGTTCGCCCTCCACGGCTAGGGCTTCACATCACACACTCCGTCATTAATGCTTGTCAGCATCGTGGTTACACTACCACCGGTGGGAGCTGTTGTTTTCCCACCCTGGTTGGCCCCTGTGCCTCCAGAAAGTCCTAACTGGTCATGCTACTAGTTTATTTAATACTTTCCCTCTTGGTTCATATCCATGATTATTACCTGTGTTCCTCGTCAAGTTGTTCTTATAGACTGTCTAAATAATTTAAGTGTTGCTGTGGTGCATGATATAGACCCTGCCGCTATTAGTATTCCTTCGGACTTTACTAGTCCTCATTCTGTTGTCGAGACCGCCGGCTGTGGCTGTCGTTCCACTGCCTGGGGGCGATACAACATTTCGCCCTCCATGGCTAGGGCTGCTCATCAAGGGCTCCATCATTCATGCTTGTCGGCATTGTGGTGGCACTGCCACCGGTGGGAACTGTTGTTTTCCCACTCTGGTTGGCCCTCCATGGCTATGGCTGCTCATCACATACTGCATCATTAATGCTTGTCAGCATTGTGGTTACACTATCTCCGGTGGGAACTGTGGTTTTTCCCAACCAGGTTGGCCCTGTGCCTCCTTACTCTCCTAAAATCTAGTCCTGGTACTAGTTCATTAATACTTTTCCTCTTAGTTCATTTGCATACTTCTTGCCTATGTTCCCCAGTCATGTTGTTCCTATCGACAGTCTATATTACTTAAGTGTTGTTGCGTTTCATGATATGAACCCTATCACTATTAGTATCCCTTCTGACTTTAATAGAGTCCTCATTGTGTTGACAAGAACACCGGCTCTGGCTGTAGTTCCACTGCCTGGGAGCCCCTGCTGGCTCCAAAAAACTGTTTAGTTTTTAGCACGGGTGGATCGGAAGGTATAATCGTGCCCGTTATGGATTTAACAATAGATGTAATTGTTCACATGGAGTTGGGTTACATGTTACACCGTTCACCACAGTTACAAGGAATTCATTGTTATCATTCTAGATGGGCGTGAAAATGGATTGTTGACTTTCAGGCTGCATGTCAGATGGTGGACCATTGACTGAAATGCTGTTTTGTGAGAAAATGCCAGTGGCAGGTCAAAGCTATATACTTAAATCTTGGCCAAATTTAACATCTGACTGTAGTTATTTCTTAAGTTGTCAGGAGATATGTGCTGAACGAAGGGCTACTGGCATCCCAAGCTACTTGGCAGCTGAGGTCCCGTGCTTATGGATAGATGGACAGAACATTTAATAAATTATAGGAGAAGAGATAGCACATTATTTAAAATTTGGTTGGCCTTCAAATTTCACTGGTACTTGCATTATGGCTGCTTCTAGCTGTCTCCGCGCATGTCATGAGGGAGATTTGTTTTGCATTATTCAGTTTGAACTTAGGGGCTTTCGTATTAATCAATTTTCTCCGGGTTATGATCTCATGCTTTCCTAAGCAATACGTTTCACATAGCTCAATTGGAAGTGATCAATTTAGTAGTAGCGTTGAACTCGTTATCTCCTCACTTTGGCATGTTGCTACATTGAATAATTGTGAGGTGCAGGTGATACCCCATGCCGCATGGGGGGCCCTCATCCTGGCAGTTGCACTCAGTATGTTGTACTTTGATAAAAAATTTGACTTGATCGCTGGTGGATAATGTTGTAGAAAACTGTTAACAGAAATGCATGTTTCTCATACTGGTGACATCCTTGATTTGCTCCTCTCATTGCTGCTCGTTGATAATTTAGTTTTTTGGCTTTATCAACTTGCAGAAAATAATCGTGCAGTAGTGAAGAGGCCTAGCGTGTATTTTACAGCAGGACTATCAGAGGGAACATGGCATAATAAGAGGGTACAATAGGGCATTCCCTTTGAAGACTGAGCATAGTAAAACAATGATTTTAAAATTCAGAGGAATTTGGTGATGATGGGTTGATGTTGATTGCTGCTTTATTAATAGGTTTCCTATGTTTATTAAGACAGTCAAATTTGTTTTATTCCGAGGTATTGGGGGATGACGGTCATATGCTGATCGGAGGTGACATCAAGGCACACAAAACACACCTGACGATAACAGTCAGGAGCACTAAAACCACTTGCAGGCCTGAGGAGGTCTACAAAATTGAACTACCCTGGGTACCCAGTTCTCAACTCTGTCTTCTGAATGCATGGACTAAGTTCAGTCACCAGTTTCCGGTGCATGAGGGCGCCCCAGCATTCGTGATGTCGAACGGGGCACCTCTGACTGGTCGTCGTCTATTCACCAAATGCTTGCGAATGGCATTGCAATATGCTGGACTACCCTGGTGGCTGTTGGTCACATGCCACAGCCTACACTGAGGGGAAGCTCAAGAATATGCGAGAGTGTGGGACGTCATAGACTGCCTAAGAACACTTGGAAGATCGATATCAAGCAGTGTTTTTAAATATGTAAATTAAAAACCTATTTAGGCAGGGACCATCAGCTCTCGTGTTCCAATTTGGCTGAGATCTAATGGTCCCTTTTATTTCCCTATGTTGAATGATGATGTGTGTACTGCAAGTGCAAATGTGTGTGTGTGCCGGATGGGAGTTGACTGCATGACCGTGATCCACCCTTAGCTCCTGCCTCATGTCTTCACTTTCAAGTATCTTCAAAGAATCCTGCATTCAAGAATAACTATCATATGAATATTATGATATAACAATTAATTATTGACTTGCACATAAGTAATGATTAACAGTAATCATATTGTCTTACCAGGTTGTACCACCTGCGAAGTTAGAGTAGTTAAAAGCTAATAGTCTCAATTGTACTATTGAGAGGAGCTTCAATGACTTATGTTCTATAGTGATAGAAATATAAGGCTGTGTGAAAATTTATTAAGCCTGATTAATAAATTTATTAGTCCAAAAAAGTAATTATCTGTGTCTGGTTTTGAATTGTACATGTTGCTGGTAACATGCGTAATTCAAAACCCTGACTACGGGCTTGATATTATGAATACCATAGATACCGTCGTAGCATGCGTCGCTACGATCGAAGTTGACTTCCGGTAGTAGATTCAAAGGCTAATCCATTCCCTACCTGGCCATCGACGATGATGGATCGTTGGCATTCAATACGTAAATTTGACCATCCCACCCACCCATTTTTACATCCTTAACTATGATAGGGCTGAGATCTAATGGTCCCTTTTATTTCCCTATGTTGAATGATGATGTGTGTACTGCAAGTGCAAATGTGTGTGTGTGCCGGATGGGAGTTGACTGCATGACCGTGATCCACCCTTAGCTCCTGCCTCATGTCTTCACTTTCAAGTATCTTCAAAGAATCCTGCATTCAAGAATAACTATCATATGAATATTATGATATAACAATTAATTATTGACTTGCACATAAGTAATGATTAACAGTAATCATATTGTCTTACCAGGTTGTACCACCTGCGAAGTTAGAGTAGTTAAAAGCTAATAGTCTCAATTGTACTATTGAGAGGAGCTTCAATGACTTATGTTCTATAGTGATAGAAATATAAGGCTGTGTGAAAATTTATTAAGCCTGATTAATAAATTTATTAGTCCAAAAAAGTAATTATCTGTGTCTGGTTTTGAATTATATATATGTGTATATGTGTATTGTATGTATATATGTATATATGTATATATATGTGTATATATGTATATATATGTATATATATGTATATAAATGAAAGCAGTCTTTGTCGCATCGCGACCGACAGCATGATGATGATGATGAAATATGTATACCTACATATATACAACGTATATACTGATGTAAGCGAATATGCGCAGTGCTTCGCCTAGCGTATATATGTATATTCATATATATATGTATATATATATATATAGGTGAATACATGTTTAACCGTTCGGCTAATCTGCCCCCGCCTAAGGCGAGCCTAACGTGTTAATGTTAATGTTATGTAATAATTTCCATGTGAAATTCCTGAGCCTGCCGCGGGCTGCTGCGGCTCCTCCTCCCGTCTGCAGTTAGTCCGTCGCCGTCGGTGTCCGCCCCGCGCTAAAGGCGGCCAGCCAGAGTTTCATCTACATACGCAATTCGCCGACGAGCGCGCCTATAGGCCTAAAGTTTCCCTACTTCTATAAGTTAGGTTATTTCAACTAGCTGGCTGTCCCCTTCGCATTTCGGTATATTAATTGTGTTACTAAATAATTCTAGAAGTACGCGTACGGCTAGGGATGCCGCCGCTGTCACTGATAATCAGTTCTAAGTTAATGTCGTTAATTTCCGCCTTGAAGTAACACTACGTTAAATTCTGTTATAGTCTGTCATTATATTCCCACAGATGGAGTAAGTAACTGCATAAGGCCTACTTAGGCTTAAGGCCCTTAATTACATATAAAGCAATCGAATATCAGGTTTTCTATAGCGGTTAATCCACAATAATACTGGAGGATAGTAAAGAATGCAAGGAACGTCTCAGTCCACCTTCACGAGAGCTCACGACTTTATTCTTACCATAACTAACAAGGATACCAGCGAAATATGCATACCTATTTAAGGCGCTACTAACTCCCTTTTCCTCCCGTGTGATTTGATTACCTTGGTTTTAGAATTTAGATAAGAAAAAGACCGAATATCGGCTGAAAATGACAGAGCGCGAATAAACACGTCTGCCGGGTCAGGCCCCGAACGCCCGACCTTCTTTCGTTGCTTAGCTAGTCGCTAAGCAACGCTTTACCCCCGCGAACCGTCGCGTGCACATGCGGAAGCAATTTGCGCTCCCGTTGGACGAGTGCGCAAATTGCTCAAGGCGAGTAGACACGCCCACTTCACATGTATATATATACGTGTATATACATGTATGCAAGTGACGGATTTTAAATGGTTCATTTAGAGAGGTTGTCAGTGCAGGAAGATTTTTTTTATCATTACAATGGGTGATCGTTTGGGACCAAAATTCAAATTTTGTATGTTTTAATATGACTAAGCAGACCATAATTATAGATACTAGTTTCAAACATTCAAAGTTTCTATATATTTACTGTAAAAGAAATATAATTATAAGCGCCATGATCAAGCTTTCCAATGCTAGTTATATTTACATACCATGCATTCCACTGACTTAATCTATAGCTTTCACAATCATGCAATGATGGATACACACACGCCCACCTCTTAGAGAGAATACTTTTGCTGTGACTTGTCTTCCTGCTGTGTATGTGTAGCTGTGGGGATGGTGATAGAGTAGTTGCACATAACAAACACAAACATTGATGGAAAGGGTATAAACAACACTAAATCACATGCCAAGGCATCTGATTCCATTAACCCCCCACACACCCCACACCCACACACACACATTAACACTGACCCCAGCTTCTAGCCTCCCTACCCTCCACACACCCGTCGACCCGGACATCCGATTTGCATCCCATGCAGCCCCCCCACAAACATGCACGCACTCAGTCACTGGGTAGGGGTGGGTGGGTGTGGCTGTGGGGGGTGGGAGGGGAGATGAATCTTTCCAACTGGATGAACTCGATTGCGATATAGCGATATCGTGAATGGTAGACTGGAAGTGTGAACACTTATTTGTCTCTCTTTTGTTTTGTTGGTACATTAGTTGTCCCAAGCAGGGGAAATACCAGTCACAGACAACTGGTCTTCCCCACTCCACTGCTGGTCGATGTATTGCACAAGGTCGTATTGTTAAACTGGCAACAAATATGTATCTTATTAAAGAAAACATTTGCAGATAATATATTTATGTGATCAGGGAAATGACCTGGTGTTTGTGTTCTAGTAAAGCTCCCCTTAATGATAGTATCTGCTGCCTTGTGACATTGGGTGAGAATTAGTGTGTTCACACTGTGTGTAGGTATCTCTCTGACTGAACTGGTTTGCAGGCGGCATTGTCCTTATCTGACACCATGTGAAAGTATGACCTTTGAATACTTTGACTTCTGGACACTTAATGCTTTATTCACCATCCAGGGACCTGAACTGCCGGCACGGTGTGCCTCTAACGTCATCTCATTTACATATTCCTTTGTTCTTTGTACCAAGGACTGCATGCAGAGATTCTGCAGACCACCTCTCCATATACACTGATGGTTCGAAAGACCAAAGCCGGGTAGCTGCTGCGGCAGTGTGCTGATAGGAAAAATTGTGCGTACGTTTGCCCGATCAGAGCTCGATTTTCACTGCAGAAGCCCGAGCACTCCTTCTCGTGTTGGAGTGTATCGAGGTATCCAACCAGACTAACTAAGTTATATACAGTGATTCGTTCTCTTGCCTCCTGGCCATTGCTGGACTGAAAATGAATCACCCTATTCTAGCAATGGTCATTAATAAAATGAACAAACTGACAATGGATGGGTATGACATCCACCTGTGCTGGGTGCCTGGCCATGCCGGCATACAAGGAAACAAACAAGCTGATTGGGCTGCGAAGAAGGCCCTGAACTGTGATCTTGAACTGTGTCTGATCCCTCACTCTGATCTGAAACCACTAATAGCCACCCACATCAAGTCCAAATGGCAACATGAGTGGGATGAAAACATTAATAAACTTAAAGAAATTGAACCATCTGTTGGAAAGCCACCACAGACTCATGCAGGAGGTCGGCGGGACCAAGTGGTCCTTAGCCACTGCCGTATTGGCCACTCGTGGCTTTCACATGCTTTTCTGCTCAAGGGGGAACCTCCCCCTGAATGTATTGGGTGTCAGTCCCCGCTGACACTCAAACACATTTTACTAAGTTGCATTGATTTTTTGGCCATGTGCCAACAGTTCTACACTGCCGACAGTATGCATGACCTTTTTACTAAGGTAAAACAGGAAAACATTTGAGCCTCATATAGTTTACTAAATAGATTCTATCAATTATTAATAAAACTTTTCTTTTCCTATGGGAATTTGTTTCCCTTGACCACAAATATATGATTGTGAGCTTTCTAATTTAATGAGTGTCTATTGGCACATAAATGATTGTCTGTTTTTACATGTAAAAGCGATGGTTTGAACAAAAATCTAAAATGTCTCGCCGTGAATATGGCCTATGCTGCTGACACCATGTAAAGCAACCACCAATCAATCAATCAATCCTTTGTTCTCTACTCATGCCTGTATGTGTTTTATGCATATATTACACTATGGATGTGTGCTAAATCGATGCTAAGAATGGAAGTTTCATGGTTAATCTTAACAGCTTCCTCAATATGTATAAGATCAAAAAGTGAAAACAAATGTCAACTCTGACATACGCATAATATATTGATTGACCCTTCGCATGAATATGAATTATGCTAATATTTGGAATATTTTCAGTTGTTGGTTTCCATGTCAGAAAAGTGGTACACAGTTTCTGAGAATGACCCACATATCTATCTGAGAATGACCCACATATATGTCTGTTTTTTAAATATTGTTGTGATTTAATATTTTTGTATTGAGGCTGTATTTATACTGTCCATAGCATATAAGCCAGGGTCCCCAGGCTTGATTTCAATGCTGGCCAGTTGTAGTGTTGGTGTTATCTGACCACAGTAGCTGCTGATAAGGTATTTGATTGCCTGCATTTCAGTAGCAGATAGATAATTGGCTGGTATGGTTAGTAGCCTATGTCAGTTTTCTTTGGATTTTCTTGGCATATATGTATTTATTTTTTCTACTCTTATTACTAGACTAGCCTACTCCTATATACATATCACAGGCTAGTACGTAGCTGTGTGGTGTGTTATCTGGCTACTTTTGGCATGGTTACCTTCCATTGGGCGTCCCGCTGGTGGGCCGAGAAAGGACTGAAGTTGTGACTTGAACTGTTGTTACCTGGTTACTACACCTGCACGAAGGGACTGTTATCCCTCACAGCCTTTCCCTTCACCACCAGCCCCATACCTTAAGCACCCATTGAATTCATGAAGACATGGTTCTGACTGGCTAAACTCAGTGGAGTTCTTGTCTTACAACTTGTTTGTTTAAAAAAAAAAGTTGATCGCAGTGAAATTGTAGTAACCACTAAGTCAAACAAACTAATTGACCATTGATACATACCACGACCTAATCTGGCAACAGGACATTACTAGGATAACGCAAGGAGTGGTGAGATTGTGCATGCTTGAAATTTTCCCTGCTTAATCATCGAACGCGCTAAAAGATATGCATGCATATTTCTTTTTGTAATGTACATGTAGTAACCCATAAAAAAACCCATAAAGCCCATAACAAAGCAACGCATACAAAAGATATATATGTAGCAACACCACATAAAAGGCTCATCTTGATAGGACCTTAGATGTTATCAAGATGTAAAACTCCAAAACAATATGTAGCAAAACACTACTTTCACTCTGTATGTGTAGCAGTGTGTAGTAGTACAGAGTTTGAATGAGTAGAGCGTCCGTCTCCTGTTTTGTGAGATTGGGAGATCCAAACCCATCAGTTTGTGGGTTCGAATCCTGGTCGAGTCAAACCAATTACCAAGAAATTGTTACTTGTCGCTTCCTAGCGAGGCGCTCGGCATTACTAGGATAGGGCAAGGACTGTTTGTTTTAGTTTGTTGTTGTTTTAATTTTGTTTATTAAGGCTGTATTTATACTGTCCATAGCATATAAGCCTGGGTATTCGGGCTTATTTTCCATGCTGGCCAGCTGTAGTGTTGGTGTTATCTTATCATACAGTAGCTGCTGATAAGGTATGTGATTGCCTGCATTTCAGCAGCAGATAGATAGTTGGTTGGTCTGGTTGGTAATCTAAGTTAATTTTTTTGGATTTTCTTGGAATATATGTATTTTATTTGTTCTACTCTTACTACTAGACTAGCCTACTCCTATTTACATATCATAGGCTTGTACATAGCTGGTGGTGTGCTATCTGGCTACTTTTGACATGGTTACCTACTGGTTAGCTCAGTGTCAGGATAATGTCACTGAGTGGGATATCAGGGCATGGTGCTGGTGGCCTGGTGTCCCAGTGGGACAGCACTATAAAAGTCGCCAAGAGTGCGCACTGTCACAAGTCGGTACCCATCCTTATATGACCTTAGATGTTGCTAGGACGTAACACAACAACAAACAAACAAACAGAGTTTTCCGCTTATCCTACGAGGCAGTTATATTTCCGGATGGCTCGATCGACACCGACTCTGGTACCTCGGAAGTGACATACTACATACGTGTCGCTGATAACCGGAAGTGAAATAGAAACGAGGTGACGAGATCATGAGAAGCATTAGAGCCATCGGTCCAAACCGGATATGGGTCTATTCATGACGTGAGCTGCTCACTGAGTCTGAGGGCTGGGCTGTCGCGTGGTGCCTTCTGAAGTGGCGCGCCTATTATTAGGCACTCCCTGTTTACTGCACCCACTAGAGCGCGAAGGACTTGGCCATTGGGAGGCATATCTGAGGCTGTGGGTTTGAGTGGTTGTCATCAGATTTATAGGTTGGTGTCTGATCGCCAGGCACTTGGGTAGCTTACCGAGAACTGAATACAATATTTTCTCCTCAAAGATCTATCATATTATTTATAACTACACTTTTCGGTAATTAATGTGGCGAAAAAATCCGATAATTGCTAGAGTCCATTAAAATCAAGCGGGTATTATACAAAGACAAAAAGCGTTCATGATGTGACTTCAAACTAAAAGTTAAGTCGCTTATAACAATCATGCTAATATAATTATCATTCATATGAAATGGGAGAAATTCAAATGTGGCTTTCATAACTATGGGGGAAAGCAAAGCTCATTAACGGCCATAGACTATTGTTGAATGCTCCATCCAGGCTGGATTGTGTGGAAACACATTTCATTTAGTTAGGCACCGGACACCATGGCTACGTTGGTAAAGAGCGCTGGCTTCCCATGTAGAAGCGTCTGCGTTTGTATCCCAGCCGAGTCAATTCAATGACTTAGGTTGATGTCTGATCGCCAGGCATTTGGGTAGCTTACCGAGAACTGAATACAATATTTTGTCCTCAAAGATCTATCATATTATTTATTACTACCCTTTGCCGTAATCAAAGTAATGTAAGAATTCACTAATTGCAAGAGTCCATTAAAATCAAGCTGGTATTATTATAAAGCAAAAAGAGTTCATGATGTGACTTTAAACTGAAAGATCGGTGCCACGGCGCTGACAAAAGACTTTATTCAATGAATAAACTATATTTACCAAATATATTTTTTTAAGTCGCTTATAACGATCACTCTAATATAGTTATCTTTAAAATAAAATGGCAGATATTCAAATGCACCAAACTATGCAACTTTCACGTTGGAACTCAATTAGATTGAAACAATTATACTAGGGACATGGTTACCAGGGTCATAGATTCATACTTAGGTGTGGTACCATTTAAGGTGCACTATTTGCACTACCAACCCGCCCTCTAGCGGTAGTGGAAGAACTACATCTTTCCCACTGCTCTCCCCAATTCGCATGTTATACCCCCATCACACCAAAGTAGTTCTTACTACATTCTTGAACATGTTGCCGAATGTGCTCAAACTGTTCATGAACATAGTAAACATAGTAGCAACGTTTTACAAACTTTTACGAACTGCATGGATGGGCAAGGACGGAAGGGTGCTCTAGAACTTTGAGCACTTTCAAAATATGTGGCTACCACGTTCTACCCCGTTTTAGAATGGGGTTGGACGTTTTGAGAACTAGCTTGGCATGATGGTGGTGTAAGGCCTGCCCAGTTATTGATGATTGACGCCGATATACTGTCTGATCCAATTTTCCCCAATTCCTTCATAAGATTACAATATTATTGACAACATAAGTTATGTGTTATCCTGACAATGCTCACCTGTTAACCCATATTTCTTGGAATATTTACAGAGGTGCCTGTGCATTTAAACTATATTATTATGACCATGTGTGGTGTTGTTTTGTTTAGCGCTACATTTTCTAGGTGTGTATCTGGTAAGCGCTAACCGAGGTATTACTCTAGTTCTATGTCAAGTATTGAAATAGCTCAATGCATTTGCTGTAATAATTGATACACACACGACTGACATACCTTATATTGGCTTTTATTAGAGTCTTCTTAAAGTTACATGTCAGAGTTCAAGTTATATAGTTTCAAGGTTTACAGAACTTAAAGTTGCATAGTCCAATGGTTTTGAATTTCTGTATTTTTTCTGAAATAAATATATTAGATTAATCACTTGTATCTACTTTACATTAGTTCGAAATTACTTTTATTTTAAATGGTAAACTTTTCAGAAATTTTGAGTGCAAACATCAACAATTAGTTTTGGCACGCTTGCCAAAACTCTGACACCATAGACTTCTGCAGTAACAGGTTCTGTTAAATGGACTCAGTATTGCCTTCTATGTAGAAACAAATGCTTCATATGTGCATCAGTATCTAAGTTAGATATGTACAATCAAATCTAGATAATGTGAATGAATGTGATATCAGCTCATTGTGCTGGTTGCCTGGTCTCCCAGTGGGGCAGCACTATGAATTTGCCATGAGTGTGCTCTGTCACAAGTCGGTACCCATTCAGATATTAGCTAATATGTTCCCAGGACGTAAAATTCCAACGACCAACTAACAACCATATGTGTTACATAACACATATGTGCCTGTGAACTGGGTGGTTGTATTGAACGCTGTTACCCAGAGAACAGGGGTATATTTTTAGATCAGGCATAACACACACTGCAGTAATTGCCATCTTACGAGAACTTAGAGAGCTACTTGTGTCGATTATCACTGCTCAATGCGGCTTTCATAATCATGGGGGAAACCAAAGCTCATTAAGGGACATATACCATCGTTGAATGCTCCATCTAGCGAGGATTGTGTGAAAACACATGTCATCTAGTTAGGCACCGGACACTGTGGCCAGGTCGGTAAAGACCACTGGCTTCCCATGTAGAAGGATCAGCATTTGTATCGCAGCCGAGTCAAACCAATGAGTTACAACATTCTGGCTTGCTGTGACCTAGCCTGATGCTTGGCATTAATAGTAATGGGCAAGCACTGGTTAGTTCAGTGTCAGGATAATATGACTGAGTGGAATATTGGGTCATTGCGCCATCATCCTGGTCTCCGAGTGGGGCAGCACTGTAACATCACCATGAGTGTGTACTGCCACAAGTTGCTTACATTCCTGATATGACCTGAGATGTTGCTAGGACATAAGCCCCAGAGAAACATAACTTACTTCGGCATGTACAGAGCATTATATATATATATATATATATATATATATATATATATATATAGAGAGAGAAAGAGATTGAGACGAAGAGTGGAGGGCTCATTTGTCATCCACATATTTGGTTGTTGGTTGTTGGAGTTGTTACATCCTGGCAGCATCTAAAGTAATTTCAGTATAGGTGCCAACTTGTGACAGTGTGGACTGATGGCAACTTTATAGTGCTGCCCCGCTGGGAGACCAGGCCATCAGCACCATGATCTGATATCCCACACAGTCAAATTATCCTTACACTGAGCTAACCAGTCCTTGGCCTGTGCGGTAGAATCGCACGCTATACCAAAACTGGACACGGGCACCAACTTCATTTGACGATCCCGTCTAATCGGTCCACATATTAGATCTTACCGAATGAAAGACTGGACCCTGTAATAAGCCGACCATTACAGTATATACTGACAGCCAGTTCAAATATATAACAGCAGTAAGATGCTAACTCAATTATAGCATGACTCATGATGATATATTTGACTGACTGACAGTGCCGGAGATTGAGCAATCAACATAGGCATAATTCCATATTTGCTGATGCCTAGGTCACAAATGCTGCGCTTCCTGTACGGCGCTACTGTCTGCGGTGTGGCTTGCAGTTTATGTAAATGTTACGGCATTACGGTCTGCAGTTTAACTATTCACAAATCGTACGGTCACCACAAGGCATAATTCACCATATGGCACTTTATATATATTATTTGTCACCGCAAAACCGGGCATGTGATAGCATTCCGGGCATGTGATAGCATCATAACAACATGTCATTTCATTCGGGTGGTTGAATTGGTTGCCTTTCTAGTTTCATTGCAGCAGGTCGTGGGTTCTATCCACGGCCGAGTCAACACATTTCCTACCTACGGTGGTCGAATCGTTTGAGGCCCGCGCTCTACTCATTCGGCAACCGTTTCCGGTAGAAAATGTGCTTCATTGGATGTAATTAATGAACTCACATTCAGCTCATACCGCAAAGTGTGGCAGTCGAGGTTAATGAGAGGCAAGCTATTAGTTAATTCTTAGTTCATTACTTAACAGTCTTCTCCCACAGATAAGGCACATTGAGCAGTTACTCATAATCAGAAATGAAAGTGATCACGGAGAAAACGAATCGTCAAATCGATGATGAGGTGGGCGATCATCATCATCATCATCATCATCATCATCATCATGCTGCTGGTCGTGATGCAACAAAGACTGCTTTCAATACTTGACTGCCGCTCTCCATTTAGCTCTCTGCTGTGAGAGTGATGTTCATGAGTCGGTCTTAATGTCTCTCAGCTTCAGGTGTTCTCTTGATGGTATCCTTGAACTGGAGATGAGGGCGCCCTCTCTTTCTGTAACCAGAAGACAGTTGAGAACAGAGGATCTGCTTTGGTAGCCTGTCTGATGACATCCTCATGAGGTGTCCGGTCTACTGGAGATTCTTTTTGATCAAAAGATCTTCCATAGAGGGCACTCATACATTCAAAACAAGGACAGTGAACCACTCTCCAACGAGATATAGGTTGTCCTGTGGAACGGAGCTAGGATAGTGCTTGGAGAGTACTGGATGAAACCTGACTTTCTCAGTTCCAGTTCTTTTCCCGCTGGGGGGGGGGGGTGTCGGGGGGGGGAGGCTTTCCACGTATTCTCGGACATTTAAAGTTGGACAGTCCAATGGTTTTGATTTTCTGTCATTTTCTGAGATACATATATATTAGATTGATCATTATAATCTATCTTATTTACTTTAGCTTGAAGTAACTCTGCTTGAAAATGACTAATTTAGGAGTTAGAACAATAAAAGACAGGAGCATTACATACATAATAATATTTGCATAATTACTTTATACCTCACTTTTGAAGTGAAAACATGCTAAGTTAATTCGCTACACTCGGCTGTCATGGAGAGAATTACAGTAAGAAAGATAGAAAACAGACAGAAACTGGTTTAAATCAAATTTAATAGAAAACAAATCAGACCTTGGCAGGTGGAACAACATGTAACAGGTGGCGGCATGGCCAGAATCATACGCTGACTGGAGTGCATAACCAGGAGATCAGTCCCAGGCGGGTTGTAGTAGATTCAGGTAGATTCAAGTTGAGGATCAGCGCTCACCCCCCGAGAAAAAGGGTGGATGGGTGGGGAAGCGATGTCTACAGTAGCAGTGTCAAGCGGAGACTGAGTGAAAAACAGAAAGGTGATTCAGCAGGAAAGGTAGAGACCAGCAGCCTCGTGAGCAAATTACCTATGTTAGCCTCGGGCCAACATGCACAATTCGCTACACTCAGCTGTCATGGAGAGAAATACAGTAAGAAAGATAGAAAACAGACAGAAACTGGTTTAAATAAAATTTAATAGAAAACAAATCGTACCTTGGCAGGTGGAACAACATATAACAGGTGGTGGCATGGCCAGAATCATACGCTGACTGGAGTGCATAACCAGGAGATCAGTCCCAGGCGGGTTGTAGTAGATTCAGGTAGATTCAAGTCGAGGATCAGCGCTCACCCAACAATTGAACGAGCGCTGATGGAGCAGCAGTGATCTCGACATGATCCAAGTAGGCTTGAACGGATCTGGTCTTCCAAGTTCCAGCAGACATCAAGGACGGCAATGGTAGTCCAGCAGCGGCGCATGCTTGGGCGGCACCTCGACAGAGGCTATGGAGAGTAGCTAGTCGTTTAGCGGAGAATGATGTTGGCAGGGCATCAAGGAGCGTCTTGGTCACTAGACGAAGCATCAGCGGGCGTGATGTCGGCAGCAGGAAGGCAGGATCATCAGGGCTAGGAGTAACAGAGTCTATATATCGATGCCATGCTTGAACGGGGCAACAAGGTTCACGGGGGAGAGCAGGAAGCATAAATCGGAGTGGGCAAGAGGAGGCAGGGCTGGTTTTGGTTGAGTAGACTAATACTCGTAAACCTGACTTAGAGAGACGAACATGCTTAAATTTCATAACATGAGGGCTAGCAGATGAGGAGACAACTAGATTGGCGTAAGAGACATAGATAACCAATTATCAGAGCAGCTATAGCAGCAACTGGACGGGTAGGTTTAGCAAGGAGATTCAAGATAACTCTATGAAAGCAAGTGGGTGAGAGTGCTGGGGCGGGTGTGAGAACATGTAGCGAAGAGCGAATCACGCATACGCATTAAAGACTGAGATATCACCAGAGAGAGATCAGACCCAAATCTTCACTGAACTAAAGTAGTTCATTACGGCTCCTGGCAAGCGGAGTGAGGAAGCTAGGTAGAGGAGGAACGAAAGGACATCATACAAGGCCGGGGCATGGGGAGGAAAGGAATGTCTCTCTGCAAATCCTTGTTTCGCCAGGTATGCGTGGCCAGTCCGGAATGGTACATCGAGAGGAGCAGTCGGTGGTGACTCATCGTGTAGGATGGAAGATATAGGCAAACAAGTAATATCTTCCAAGGAGGCAAACAGGATCACATATGATTACAATTCGAAATCTAGCAATGTTAAAGAGAGTGATACCTTTCGTTCAACTAGGCCAAGTGACTCACACAGTGCGGAAGCTTTAACTTTAAGAGTACTATCAGTAAATGATCTGCTTAACGCGTCAGCCAAGACAAGCTCAGAACCTGGTTGGAACTTTACTTCAAGTTCGAAATTGTTCATCGCCGAGAGTAACCACAGCTGTCGGGCACATTTACATAGTATTGGATCCCTGCCTCTACCTGACAACAATACCTGTTGTGATGCTGAATTGTCTGTATTGACAACCACAAGATAATTAATTCGATCTGGAGGCAATAATGCCGTGGCTGCCTGTACTAGATTGAGTGCCTCGAACTGAGCAATGTTTGACAATTTAGCTAACACAGGAGTCAGGAATTGTGCTCTCTAATAGTTAGTACTCGAGAATGCACCAGCTGCTGTTAGCGTCGCGTCACATTCAATGACCCAAGGGATAGGAGGTTGCTTTGGAAGTAACAGTACTGCATTAAAGGAGGCTGCAAAGTTTCGAAACCACTCCAAATCTTTAAGGAGATCAGGATTAAATGGGAATGACCCCTTCGGTGGTGTCGCTCTTAGAGCAGTCAGTATACTGTTTGTAAACGTAGTCGCCGGCTTTATGCACCTAGCTAAATGATTAATCTTCCCCGCTATACTCTGGAGCTCTTTCCGGGTAGCCGAAGTCTTTGATTGCCACACTGCACAATCGTCTAGAATTTCTTTCACCTTCTCTTTTGGGAGCGAAACCTTCATTTCTACGGTATCTATTTCAAAACCTAACCAAACAAGACAGTTACACAGAGGAAACATTTCTCAGCAGCTAACTGAATTCCCAGCACGCCGGCTAGTACATGTAGCCGATTATAAGCCTGTGACGTCCTTTCAAATGACGATTCCAACCCGACAAAGTCGTCTAAATAGCATAATGAGAAAAACCCTCTCTTCGCAACAACCACACTAACGCTCTTGTTGTTCTGGCACAAGCCAAGGCTGAGGTTCGTGAACCAAAAAGCGAGGCAATGTCTACATAGTATTTACTTTTAAGAATAATTCCCAAAAGCGGAGCTGAGAGATGACAAACTCTCAATTGCTGATATGCCCTAGCCATATCTGCTGACCAAAGCCAAGCATTCGGACCTAACAAGGACAATCTATCAGTCAGTGTCAACACCGATGGAAGTGTAAAATTAAAGGAATTACCTAAATAAAAGCCTTTCTTTATTCCAGCATTTACACCTTTCCCTGGCGGAAAACTCAAATCTATGATGACCCGTCGTGAAAGAGAATTCTTTTTTGGACGGGTCATTATCGGGCTGACCTGGAACCAGGGTTCAAATGGCGGCTCGGTGAATGGACCTAACAGAGCACCTAAACTCAACTCTTTCGTTACATAGGCAGAAATATGTATATCAGAATCAGCTGCCAGTGTGTGATTAGTAAGTGACTGAGAAGGAAGAGAACTAGGCGTATAATCCAACAGCCATCCGAATTCGAGATGGTTGATGAGCAAAGTATCCGGAAAATCAACCAGCATTGCCCTCCAGATCGGGATATTCAAACCTGAAGGGACAGGCAGCCTTGCTGCTAAGTAATTGGGGAGCGCCGTACTACGTACGACATTGTAAATCTGTAAATAACTAGGAAACTCAAGCCACAACTGTGATCTAGCAAAAGGCCAAAATGACGCTAATGTTAGACTAAACAACCTTGGGGGGGGGGGGGGGGGGGGGGGTCCGCAACCCTATGCCTAGCATCATTAGGAAGGGCTACAGAGTCTAACACAGGGCCACCGAACCAATCAAAAACCATATCTGGTATGGTCAAGCCAACTTCACTCACATCAGTAATTGAACTTATTCCATCAACTCCATCAATCTATGGGGCATGAGAAAGTGAAGACACAGGTTCGACATGCGAGGAAGAGCAAACAGGCAAGGCAGAAATATTAGGGGAACAATGAAATGTATTAGAACTAATATGGGAAGGAGAACACATTACCATCTCAACAGGGCTCAACTGAGTTAATGTTACACCGGCCGAAGCGACCGAGACAGCTGGGCTATGAAACAGCTGATCTAAGCAGGGCAGTGGTACACATACTGACTGAGGTGGTGAAGGAGGTGGTGGGGGGAGGGAGGGAGTGTTATCGACTTGCACCGCCACGTCACAGCCAGGTGAGTCTGGAGCCGGCAGCGACAATTGTTGTTGAACTACCCCCACTCGACTGGGGAATGTTGTTGTTATAATGGTGGCACATGACTGCACCGGTACAGTAACAGGTCGAGAGGGACGGGAAGCAATTATGGCAGTCTGTGAAATGTCAGGCCGACTAGTTAATAAGAGCTCTATCACACTTACATCTTGCTGAGTTTGCGCACCTTCTGCCGCCTTAATGTCAGAAGCCTTCCTCTTTTTTAAACAGTCTTGCTCTTTATGAGGGAGCGACCACTTATATCTATAGGCACAGAATGCGCAGATATGAGAATACTTATCAGGCAAGGTACCGTGCGTCGCACGGAACCCGCATGGACGTCCCCAATTCCAGTTGAAGCAGGCTTTCCTGTCCGTTTCTTAATTGTATTCATCCTGACTATTAATCGGCTGTGAGGCCTGCACAGGCAACGGAATTGAAGCGGAAGCAGAAGCATGTGACTCAGTATGAGAATATGCTGGTCTAGCTGGTGCCAACCGATTCGCTTCAGCACAGACGTCTCTTTGAATACCAGAAATTGCTGCATGGTCTAACCACCCATGCCTAAGCCTACTGTCTTCAACCATTTGAAATACACGTTCTGACCACTTGCGACATGTAGGCCAATCCCAGATAATTGCCATGTTAGAAAGTTCTAGTTTGTGTTTGAGCAATGGCGGCCACCATTCGTCTGGGAAATCAGGGTGAGCAGCCAACTGTCTAAGTGCAGAAAAATACTCGGCCCAAATTGCTTCGCCGAACGAAATCTTCTTAAACCTCTCTCCACGTGTGATAAAAGTATGGGGAAGCAGCTCCCTACCTTTCAGTTTTTTGAGACCCGGAGTTTCTTCCACACGCCTGACGAGAGCAGCCGAGCAGAGACGAGCTGGCCGTGGGGGCAGTGGCGGTGACGGCGACAATGGCCGCAGGGGCGTGTAGTGTGACCGGGACCGCCGCCGGCGCGGAGTTGACACCCCAGGCGAAACCGGAGATGAATAGCTGGATGACCTGACAGCTTTCTTACAACTGTGCGGTCTAGACGGCAATGAAGAAGACGATGCTCACACCGCCGGTGTCCCGGAAGCTTTCGGAGAGTGGTGACTCACCACCGAGGTAAGCCATTTGTTTTCAAGCTTAAGTCTCCAGATAGTTTCTTTGTCTGAACATGACACTGACGACTGCAACGACACTCTTATGCTATTACTATCTGGAAAGGAACCATCCTCTGACAAGTCTTGACTCGGCACACACAAAGACTGCACCTGCCTGGCCGGCTGAAGTCGCTGAGACAACGGCGGCCAGCCTCTCTTCTTCCCAACCGGTGGCATGTGTAGGAAGTGATGTGTACAGTACCGGTGTCAAGTGGAGACTGAGTGAAAAACAGAAAGGCGATTCAGCAGGAAAGGTAGAGACCAGCAGCCTCGTGAGCAAATTACCCATGTTAGCCTCGGGCCAACATGCACAATTTTGGCAAGCTTCGCAAAACTCTGACCACATAGACTTCAGTAGTAACAGGTTCTGCTAAATGGCCTCAGCAGTCCCTTCTATGTAGCACCAAATGCTTAATAACAGCACCAGTATCTAAGTTCCATATGTAGGTTCAAATTTACATAAGGGCTTAGCTTTTGACAAGTTGATGCTTTCATCGAACTATGCAACTTTAACTTCACTCAGTGTTTACAGGTACATGGTTAACTGTTTCAAATAGTCTTCGCGTTACATTGTATTTAGATTCGAGCTGTAGAAATGCATCGTATGTTGTAGAATATATAGAAGATTTCAAAGAAAAGAAATAACACAAATTGCAGCTTAGAAAAAATTACAGAACTCGCTGACATCTTTCATTTCTACAAAATATTGGGGTATTTCCCACTCCCTTTGCCTTTACAACCGAGATCCATTCTAAGGGAATGTGCATTAAGCCACAGCATGACATATTTACACAGTCGTTAAAAAAGGATTCTAAAGATGGAGACATTTCATCCATCAGAAAAAGCAACCTTAAAGGGTATATTCCTTGCACGCGGTATGCGGTATGTGGTATGCAGTATGCAAATGCAACAACAAATCTAAACGCCTTGAAACCTATGGGCTACATTCCTTACATGCGGTATGTGGTATGCAAATGCGAATGCAAATGCAAATGCATTTTCCGATCGGTCCATGTAGCGATCAGTGCGGCATGCGGTATGCGGCATGCAGGGTGCGAATAGAAACCTGAGTCTGATGTGTCCATTAGTTTAACACTAGGAGAGGCGACTGAGTATTATGGAACGGCCTAGAGGGGGGCCGTGTACATAGTGATTAGTGTGTGCTTATAAGGGGGAAGGAGGCGGGAAGGTGAGAAAGCCGTGAGGGGAAGAGAGAGGAGGGGAGAAAGCTGAGGGGAGGATGGCAGGGAGGTGAGAAAGCCGTGAGCGGAAGAGAGAGGAGGGGAGAACGCTGAGGGGAGGATGGCAGGGAGGTGAGAAAGCCATGAGCGGAAGAGAGAGGAGGGGAGAAAGCTGAGGGGAGGATGGCAGGGAGGTGAGAAAGCTACCAGATTCACAGAAATATGAATACTTATCTATAAATTGGCAATAATATAGCCAGTTGTGTGCCGCATGCTGCATGCCACATACCACGTGTAAGGAATCATGCCATTCGCATAACGCATGCCGCATACCGCATACCGCATACCGCATACCGCATACCGCGTGTAAGGACTGGGCCCTTAAGGCTCAGTCACACCTTACCAGATTGGGGTACCGGATAGAAAATGGACACTGTCCGGTGAAATACGTCAATGTCCGGTTTATATATGCTACGCATCCGGCGTGTCCGTTCTCTGTCTGGTGGTGTCTGGCATGTACAGTGGCAAGTTTTGAACATGCACAAAACTTGTACCGGACACCGCCGGACTCACATGTATGGTTGGTTTAAATCTGTTTAGTCCGTTTTGCCCATTTCATGTTCGGTACCCGTCTGACATGTCTCCGGTTTGCTTCCTGAATAGTCCATTGATAATGTTGGGGGGAATTCGGTCCGTTGTTTTTTGCGGCGCATCCGTGAACAGTCTGGTGGATATTCGTTAATGTTCCATCTGTCCGTTTGACATTCGGTTGTCATCTGGTTATCGTCCGGTTATTGTCTGGTGGTTATTCGTTAATGTACATTCCTTTTCCATTTAGCGTTCATTTCGTCCAGCGGCCTTTGACCCGATAGCGCCACATTTCGACACATTTCGGTACATTTTGATACCGAATACCACTGGACTATAAAGTTCTTTGTCCGGTGTGGTGGTTTCAGCGGGTTCCCATGCTCAGAGGTGTCCCTCGCTTCTGCGCTGCTTCTGCGCATGCGTGGATTTCGCATCAACTCGGGTCACCTGAGCCACTTATTGGCGCATGCGCACATCCTACAAACTCGGGTCGAATAATCGAATACGCTTCTCCGCGCTTGGGTGGACAATCTTCTTTTTTTTTTTTAATAACCGATAAAAATACAGCAAAATAGGATTTGAAGTATTTTATGATGGCCCAGTTTACCTTTATTTCCATTTAATTAATCTAAGTTATTCTTTTTATGCACATGGCACGTGTATTTGTCGACTCCACTCGCCGTGTTCTATTTGAATTTCTGACGACTCGGATGACCCGAGTCGCCCGGTTAGTGTTAATCGATTACGGCCATCCTTATTAGATTCTGACACATGCGCAGAAGCGAGGGACACCTCTGAGCACGGGAACCCGCTGAAACCACCACACCGGTTATGTTCGTTGCTCAGGCAACTTTAACCAAACGGGATGACCGAATGAGTTGAGCCGCCCATCTCCTATTTTGGTAAGTGGTGGGATTCGAACCCCCGGATTCGAACCATGCTCGATTCAAACCAATGACTTAAAAATTGCCACTACCTACCTTGTCACTTGGAATTACTAGGATAGGGAAAGGACAATTGGAATGAGGAAGACCAATTATCCTGGATAGAAATTCCCCCGTTTTAATAAAAGAATATAACACATACAAAAATAAACAAAATAAAAGAATTAATTTTAAAAACACAAGTGAGGCATGATAACCGATTACAATTATGTCTATATGATTGCAGTAGGCAGCAGATAAAATATCTACAAGTGTAGTTATAGAATTATTTCAGAGCGGCTAGTGTATACTGGACTGTTGGAAAATAACACTGATTACAATTACAAATGGCGCTAACGCTGGCAACACCCATCAACTTGCCACAGCATTTGGAGGAAGGGAACAGGGGCCAAATGTATGAGCCACCTGTTATCTTCGCCGGAGTTAAGGGCGGCCGATGGGGTAGCTATTGTCGGTGTTGGTATATGTGTCACGTGAAATGTATGTGTGTCAAGCGCGCACTTGTTAGCTAACCTGTGCGTTATTTATAGATTTGGGGCACCCCTCTGGGAATGTACCCGGCGAGCGTCCTAGGAGTCGGGAGGCACCGGCACCGGCACCGGCACCGGCCAGGAGGTGGAGGTGGAGGTGGAGGTGGAGGTGGAGGTGGAATAATATATGTCTACCGCACCTCCACCTCCACCACCTCACACTCACCACCTCCACCTCCACCACACACTCTCCACCTCCACCTCCACCTCCACCTCCACCTCCACCTCCACCTCCACCACCACCACCACCACCAGCGCCACCACCACCTCCACCACCACCACCACTACACGAATACTGTATGTATCCTTTCTCGTTGAATCTGCGCGTAACACCTACGATAAACCACCTACAAGTTGGGGTTAGTGTGGGCCACGTTAACCCTCGAGGGGTTTGCCTAACCCATCCACATACATTGTTACTTTTGCCCCCTAACCGGGGAATTCCCGAATACGCTCGGGTTATGACCACTAACCCGCCCTCATACATTTGGCCCCAGAGGGGTTTGTATTCCCAGATTAGGCACATTGTGTTACACTCACTGATGAGGTCACGATGCGGCTGGCGGTATCGGACAGGATGGTCATCTAAGTAGAGTACCGGCTCTACTGGAACGGGTTATGGGAGCGATCCTTTGCCGAATCAAACGAAATCAAATGGTGAGAGGTGTAGTGCTAGAATGACTTCATGGGGCCAAATGTATGAACAACATTTTTCGGGCTCCAGTTTTAAGGGCGGCCGGTGGGTTAGTTAACGTCGCTGTTGGAATATGTGTCATGGGAAATGTATGTAGCCACAGCGCAGCAGAGTTAGCTAACCGATGCATTATTTATAGATTTTGGAAATCTCTCTGAGCCTGTTGCCGGCGAGCACCGCTATTTGACAATATGGCTGCAGATTCAGCGATGGCGGCGGCGTTAATATCGCTTCAAGTTTTGGTTTAATTTGACCAAATTTCACGTTTTTATTATATCATTCTGTTAAATATGGTCGCATTGAATAGATTTAGGCCTAATCGGTCCCTAACACCGACGGTAAACTTGATATGGCTTGGGGTTAGCATAGACGACGTTAAACTCGCGGAGTTTCCCTAGGCCGGCCACATGCATACCAACTTTTCGCCGCTAAACCAGAAATCCCGTCCAAACCCAGTTTTGGCACGCTAACACCGACACATACATATGGCCCCAGAGCTCTTAGTGCAACACTGGTTAGAATTATAAATGGTTTGTTTGTTGTTGTTTTACGTCCTAGCATCATCTAAGGTCATATCAGGACGGGTGCCGACTTGTGACAGTGCGCACTCATGGCAACTTTATAGTGCTGTCCCACTGGGAAACCAGGCCACCGGCACCATGACCTGGTATCCCACTCAGTCACATTATCCTGACACTGAGCACACCATTCCTTGCCCTGTCCTAATAATGCCAAGCGCCTGGCTAGGAAACAACAAGTATCAATTTTTAAGTCATTGCTTTGACTCGACCGGGGTTCGAACCCACAACCGCACGATCTACCAGCACAGGAGACGGACGCTCTAACTCTTTCGGCCATCCCGTCTGGTTGAATTATAAATGGTGTTAACACTGGCATGCACCCATCAACTTGTCACAGCGCGTAGATGATCGCTTGGTTGTTGGACCTGCAGATCCTGGCAACATCTAAGCTTATATCAGGACGGGTACCGACTTGTGTCCGTGCATGAGTATGACTACTTCATTGTGCTTCCCCACTGAGACAACAGGCCACCAACACCATGTCTTGATCTCCCACTCAATCACATTATCCTGACACTAAGCCAACCAGTCTTGACCCTATCCTAATAATGCCAAGCACCCGGCTAGGAAGTGACAACTATCAAATTGTTAAGTCATTGGATTGACTCGACTGGGCTTCGAAACGGGAGACGGACGCTCAAACTCATTCGGCCATCTCACATGTAGGAGGAAAGCAACAGAGGGGTGTATTCCCAAATTAGGCACCTTGTGTTCTACTCACTGATGACGTCACGATGGGGCTGGCGATGAGGGGAACAGAGTCCCATGAGAGTTGTTGAGTCCCATGAGAGTTTTCGGCGAGTCCCGTGAGAGTTTTTGGTGAGTCTGGTTGGCAGGTGAGTGAGTGCAGGGCCGCGTTCAGGCTCCGTCTCGGAGGCGCCTCGGCGACGGGCATGACGTCACGCCAGTCTGAACGACAACAGCAGTTGGTCGCCTCGAAAATGGCCACCCCCATAGGCGGTGGCCATTTGCAATGGACAAGCTGTGCTGTAATTGGCTGAAAGGGTGTTAGGCAGGAGGCGGTTATTTCATGGACATTTTTATTCAGTGAGGCGGTGTTGTTGTGTTCTCTGTGGCAGAGTGCTGAGAGTCTCAGACTGTTTTTCGAGGTCGGACTCCTAATCTGAAGGTCAGTGGTTCGATTCCCGGTGCCCCCAAATCTGCCAATTTGGATTTACACTGCTGTGTATAACTTATAGCATCATCAAAGGCTGGTTGCTCTCATACCATGTCTATGTGGTGTGAGAGGTTAAAAATCCCTTGGGTCGGTAAAAGTGTAGGCTTGGGCTTTCTATCAACAAACTGTATAATGGTGAAAACAAGTCTATTCTGACTTATCCCTGATAGGCAGTATAAATCTTCAAGAAAAAAAAGAAAAGAAAAAAAAGGCGTAATTTGACAAGAGATCTTTTCAAGCAGCAGGTTTCGATTTGGCCTTCTTTGATACGCAGCGAAGGAGGAAGATAAAGCAGAAGTGGAGAAAAATCACTTTATTTAGTGAATAAAGTGGGGGAGTACATCTTGAGGAGAATGTTATATGAGATCAGTATAATGATCATGTATAATGTACAATGTAATAGCAATGTCAAATGTCAATGTGTAATATCAATGTCAAATGTCAATGTCAGTGGGGGGGGGGGGGGGCCCTGAAGCGCCTTCCGCCATATAGGAGAAGTGAAAAAGAAAAAAGAAAAGAAAGTAAGGGTAGTGGGTGTAGACAAAAAAGTGAGTGCTTCAGGCTAGGGTGGAGGCGGAGTGGCTGGAGGAGGCAGGGGATCCGGTTATAAAGCCAGGGAGAGAAGGGGGCGGGGGGCTGACGCAACCCCAACGGTCGTTGCGGCGCCGGGGAGAAGGGGGGGGGGGGTACTGCTCCTTCGCCGCAAATCAAACGCAATGCAAGCATTATGACCAATTGTAATTGGATTAGCTTATTTATCGGAGACGGAAATGAATCGGGAGTTGATCGTAATTGATTTTAATCGGTCTCTCATCAAAATAATGGCTACTTCATGTGATTGATTATCTTAAAACAGTACTCAGTGTAACACATATCACCAATGAAAACATAGATGAACATAATATATATAGACCCTACATACCCTAAGCAGGGACATTTCAGTCGCAGACGACTGGTCTTCCTCATTCCACTGCTCCTTACCCTACCCTAGTAATGCCGAGCGTCTGGCTAGGAAGGAACACGTATCAATTTGTAAGTCATTGGTTTGACTCGACCAGGATTCAAACCCACAATCCCATGATCTACCAACACGGTAGACGGACGCTCTAACTTATTCGGCCATCCCGTCTTAAATTGTACAATAGTATATGTATGTATATAAACCTTTGATTGTGCTCTGTTAATTTCTATTATCATAATTCGTTATAATACTCATATACTTATGGTAATTACATATATAATAGTGATGATGAAATGTTATATATGATGATAGAACTAATTAACACAGGGATAAACATATTATATAGACCCTACATTATATGTAGGTTATATATATATATATGTTTAACCATTCTGCAGCAATGCGTGCCTAAATGTTTTCTTATCATGTGAATTTCCTGGCCCTGCCCCAGGCCGTCGCCGCCTTTCGTCCCGCCGCCGGTTGACGGCCTCCTTGATGATGAACGCCGGGATAAAGGTGGAGAGCCAGAGTGCGATAATGATACAGATTGTCCCTTCCCCCGCATTTAATCGATGTATATTAGTTATTGTTTTAGTCTACTGGCTCTCCTCCCCTTAGATGTTGCTAGGACGTAAAACAACAACAAACAAACAAACCTCCCCGTCATCTAGAGTGTTATACTACTTTAAGTAATCCAGAACAAAGCGGACAGTCTATTCTGCCGCCGCTGTCACTTATGCACAGCCTAGATAGTGTTTACTCGGTTATGTGTAATTACAATACTTCATGCGTGTATTAAGAAGGTGGTTTTTGCTTTCCCGGAGGGGGTTGATCGGCTTCATACAACCCACCGGGCAGAAGGCCCTTAATTAAATAGATAATAATGGAATATTGATCTCAAGTTGACCATAGCGGTTAATATACAAAGGGACTGGAGGATAGTAAGGAATGAAAGGAATGTTCCAATCACTTTATAGAACTTCACAACTTTATTTCTGTTCCTACTGGTACAATCTAAGTTCTTTGATAATGATCCATGTGAATAAATACATCCCCTCCCACATTTGCTAAGTTAAATAAGTTTAGAATTTCGACAATTAAAGCCTAAATCTCATCTAAAACATCAGAGCATGTAGAAACACGTCCGATGGGTCTGAGCCCGAGCGCTCGACCTCCCTACATTGCTAGAAGAGAAATGTGGGACACCGCAGCACGTCTCCTAGCAACGTGTTACAGCAGTGAACCCTGCCCTGCATTTGATGGCCAATGCGGGCTTGTCTTGGCAAGCAGCCCGCATTTGCAAAGGCGGGTTGCTCGACCCAAGCCCGCAACGGCATCAGCTCGAGTATAGTCTCGCCCACTTCACATGCATAGAGTATATAATTATGTTATATATATTATATATGTATATATATTTATGGATATGTCACAGAATTTGTCGTTTCTACATCTTCTAATTTATGTTTGATATTTACTTCATTTTCACTTGAAAACAAAATAGAGCAGCATGGTATTGGATACTAACGTGGGTCAAACGTGCTGTAATTTTGTTAAGGCCCAGTCACATACATGTTAGTGGACATAGTGGAACATAGTGGAGGCTAATGGCTCTGTCACACTACGACGTAACGACGTCAACGTAGGGAGAACGTGAAAAACGTCGAACTTCTCGGCGTAGTATGCAAATTTGGGCACAACTTGAACGTGGATGCAGCGTATTGGACGAGAGAGTAACGGCGGTAATGCATAGTGATAGTGTCATTCAACGAGAGAGGACAACGTAATTACGCTCAGGGAACGTTTTGTACGTTATTCCATCGCCAGAACTATGTTGCTTTACGTTACCTTACGTTACTTACGTCATGAAACGGTGGCAAAACGGTAAACGTACATAGGACGTCCGTTAGGCGTCCGTTTTCCCGACGTTTTCATGACACGGACTGCACGTTCACGCCACCTTTAATGTAGGTCAACATAATGCAATGTAATGCAACATAGTGCAATGTAGTGACCAGCATTTCATTGACGTTCGCTGAATGTGTACAGCACATACGGTGAACGTAAAACCTTACGTTCTAGTCACGTCAAAAGTTTTGAACAGGTTCAAATCTTTGATGCACGCCAACATAAGACGACATAACGTGATGTAGCTCGACGTCAGTCTAACGTCATTATAACGTAATCCAACGTACGTCAACGCAATGATGAAAAATCACCACGTCAGGCTTACGTTGGCTCGTTACATCGTAGTGTGACAGGGGTATAACGTTGTTTAACATAGTTGAACGTAGTGACCAGCATTTCATTGACGTTCGCTGAATGTGTACAGAACATACGGTGAACGTAAAACCTTACGTTCTAGTCACGTCGAAAGTTTTGAACAGGTTCAAATCTTTGATGCACGCCGACGTAAGACGACGTAACGTGATGTAGCTCGACGTCAGTCTAACGTCATTATAACTTAATCCAACGTACGTCAACGCAATGACGAAAAATCACCACGTCAGGCTTACGTTGGCTCGTTACATCGTAGTGTGACAGGGGTATAACGTTGTTTAACATAGTTGAACGTAGTTCAATGTACCTTCATCCTACTTCTCCGGTACATTCAACTACCTTCGACTACCTTCAACTACCTTCAACTACCTGCAACTACCTTCAACTACCTTCAACTACGTTACCCTCCACTACGTTCAACTACGTCCACTAATGTGTAAGTGACTGGGCCTTAAAACTACGTTGAAATATGTAATGGTACGACACCTTTTGCCACCAAATGATACAGATAAATACGTTATGGTAGGGATGCCGGTATGTTCAACTACGTTCAACTACATTCAACTACGTTCAACTATGTTCAACTATGTTAGCCTCTACTACGTTCAACTATCTTCAACTACATCCAATAATGGCTATGTGACCACACATGTATGAACGGCCATGGTTTTGTGCAGGTCAAAGTATGCTAGAGTATGCTAGAGTATGTTAGAGTATGCTAGAGTATGCTAGAGTATGCTAGAGTACACTATATTATGCTAGAGTATGCTAGAATACATTAAGAGGTACATTCTAATACGTTCTACTATGTTTGAAATTCAGCCTCTAACATACCGCTCCAAAATATAAATCGGAGATCACAGCTCATCCACGTTAGTACCAAGTTAACATCAAGGACAAGTATGTGTGCCTGTATGTTCAACTATTTTCAACTATGTTCAACTATGTTCAACTACGTTCAACTACGGTCAACTAGTCCAACCATGTCCAACTACGTTCAACTACGTTCAACTACGTTTAACTACCTTCGCCTTCACTACGTTCACCTACGTCCACTAATGGCTATGTGACCAGGGCATAAGACTTAACCACCGTTCAGTATTATAGTATTTATACATATAACTATTCCTCTGGATCACATGCTGACAACCACTGAGTAATCAGGCTTTCAAAGATCGTGCCAAACAGCTACACAGCTAGAGAACACCATATAATAATAGAATTGGGAAAATCAAACAAATATACGCCATAGAAGAAGTATTTGTCTTCACTGAACTTATTACTGGACGAGCCCCAACCATGTGCGAACAATTGTCAAAATACAAACTCTACTTTCTCTCATTCGAGTGGTTGGTTGTCGGGGTATTACGTCGTGGCAACATCTAAGGTCATATCAGGATGGGTCAGGCTTGTGACAGTGCGCACTCATGGCGACTATATTGTGCTGCCCCCATGGGAGACCAGCCCACCAGCACCACAATGTGATATCCCACTCAGTCACATTATCCTGACACTGACTGAGCCAACCCATCCTTGCCCTATCCTAATGATGCTGAGCACCTGGCTAGCAAGCAACAAGTATCATTGCGTTGAATCAATCAGGACGGCTGGATGTTTAAATGCACGAGTCATTTGTGTCTCATTAAACTGTCAGCTACCCCGATATGACAACTACTACATCATCACTGATCATGACCGCATTGGTCTGAATGTTAAGTTATCGTTTAAACATGGGCGCCTCTATACAGGAAATCGGGCGCGGTGGCCGAATCGCTAGAGCGCAGGCCTCCCATGCTGGAGATCGGGAGGTCAATTCCAGGTCTAGTCAAACGAATGACTTGCTAAATTGGTTCTTGTCGCTTCCTAGTTTGGTGTCCAGTATAAATAGGATAGGGAAAGGACTGGTTAGCTCAGTGTCAGGATAATATGACTGAGTGGGATATCGGATTATGATGCTGGCAGCCTGATTTCCCAGTGGGGCAGCACTATAAAGTGATCATGTGTGTGCACTGTCGCAAGTCGGTACCCTTCATGATATGACTTTAGATCTTTCCATGATGTAAACCTCTGACAATCAACCAATTCTTCAGGGACGTTTGTTTGTTTGTTGGAGTGTTACATCCCAGCAACATCTAAGGTCATATCAGGACGGGTACCGATTTGTGACAGTGCGCACTCATGGCGACTTTATATTACTGCCCCACTGGAAGACCAGGCCACCAGCACCATGACCTGATATCCCACTCAGTCACATTACGCTGACACTGAACCAAGCAGTCCTTGTCCTATCCTAATAATGCCGAGCGCCAGGTTAGGAAGCGACAAGTATACATTTTTAAGTCTTCAGTTTGACTCGACCAGAGTTCGAACCCACGATCTCACGGTCTACCAACTCATTCGGCCATCCCTTCTGGTCTCTTCAGGGAAGCATGTGATCGCAAACCCTTGCCATGTGCTAATAATTTGCCAATGTCCACACTTCCATTTTCTTCTTTTTGTTCTATTGACTATTCCTTCGGTGACAGGACACCTGCCAAGTCCGGAAAACATTAGTCCCAGATGCAAAGTTTGCCTTTGAAGACACCAACTATGCTGTACATATATAGTGTGTGTAAAGTGCAGGCCATTGCCGGTCAGCGGTCATCAATAGCCGGCCTATGAGGTGGGGCTCGTACTGGTACCTATTAGAAGAGCCCCCCTGCCCCCCACCCCCACCCCACTGGTGGAGGCCGACATGAGAGATGGCGGCACACAGACTGCGCCTATTCGAACCACCCGCCTTGGCAGGTGCAAAGGATAGAGGCTGCCAACTGCGCTGGTCCACAATGAAGAATGTTTATGTGTCGGGTGTGGCGTGGATAGTGAATTTAGAACACTCTTTCACATTCCCCAAATAACTCTAATGGCAGGGTGCGCTACGTATAACTATAGTATATATACATGTATGTATATATATATATATATATATATATATATATATATGTACATATATATATATATACATAGATGTACATATATATATATATATATGTGATGTATAAGCATTATGCGAGTATAAAGCCGTGTAAGGGAATTTGTTTTTATTACACTGTATTATGTTATTCCGATACTATATTATTGGCCAATGGGCTCTCTGCATCTATTTGCTTCCTACTCATATGGGCACCAGTGGCTCCACCACCGCCTAACCATACTTCCGCCGCTACCACTGTCACTTGCGACCGGAACATATATATATGTATATATATGTATTTATATTTACATATATATGCATATATGTGTACATATATATACGTATATATACATATATATACATATATAACTATATATATATAGATACATGTATATATATATATATACATATATATAATCATACATATATACATTTTTTTTACATATAAATTAGCAGTATATAAATAACATAAGGAAGATAATGACCTGGGTGTGAGTTTAATTAGTGGCATAGGGATTAATAGCCCTAGCCCTACAAAAAAGGAATCAAATCTTCCAGAGTGAGTGGCGCGAGGGAGTCACCCGCATATAATTCCCCGACAGACGGGGGGGGGGGGGGGCACTCCACCAATGCGTCGATGGAGGAAGTAGCAAAGTATATATATTCACCTAGCCTTTGTACTTGTATACTACGGTATACATCACATATACATATATACCTGCATGTATACATATGTATGTATACATGTATATACATATATATTCTTATATATACATGTACACATATATACACATATATCCATGTATATATACATATATACATATTCATATGTATATATGGGTCACTCTAGTGAAAACTGGTCAGCATGAGATGGAATTTTAAAACATCAATAAAAACCTTCCTACTTATTTTTTTCCTTATACTTTTCATATTCATGTTCAGATTTGATGAAAGAAATAAGGGAAATAAAATAAAACTGTGTGCAACTTTGGTCTTTTTAGTTATGAACTGTTTTTGTACCAACAAACCCCATTTTAGAGTCAGCCATTTGTAACATGACATATGGGACGTGGTTGAATCCTTATTAACATCTTGTATTGCATTGATATATCAAACAAAACAGTTCCCAAATCAAAGAGGAAGTACGTATTAACATGTATGCATGCTTAAATTTAAAAAAAAAGAAGAATTTAATGTCTTCAGAAATAACATTACAAATTTCCGTCACACGTGTAACCATGGTGTCTGGATGCCACACAAATATTGTACACTAATTATTCAGTGAATAAAGCATGGCTGGGAATTACTTTTTTTTATCAATATAAGCACTAGATATTTCTGAATATTATGCCATGATTAATATGCTTCTAAGTATGATATTATTTAATTCGGATTAGATATTTATTAAGCAGACTGTGTGGTGTCCTAAACATGTGTTACACGTGTGACACACATGTTATACTGCCATAAGAGATATCATGGACTACACCTTTATTTTGTATCTCATCAATTTATATTTTACATAGATGTAAAGGGGAGATTTGCAGCTTTCATTTGCAACCAAAAAATGTAAAAAATTCAAATATTAAATTTTAACTCTCCATGTGACACTTCTGGTCAGTTTTCAGGAGAGTGACCCATATACATACATATATATATACATACACTCGGCTCCATACCGGCAGTGCTGCAAACCTCAGGGGTCATACGGGTTTAAAATCTGAGCAATGCTGAAGCAGGGCAGTATTCCTACACTCCTGAACCATACAGGTCCCATTCTGGCCTTGGGTGATATTTAGCAAGTGCACTTGGAGTAGGGCAGTGGTATCACCTTCATGAATTGAACAGGTTCAATTCTGTGCTGGGTCATATTTAGGAATCACATTGGGAGTAGGACAGTGCTACCACCATCATGTAAAGTACAGGTTCAATTCTGTCCTGGGTCATATTTAGGAATCACATTGGGAATAGGGCAATGCAATGCATACAGGTTAAATTCTGTCCTGTATCATATTTGGAACGCTCTGAGAGGAGGGAAGTCATTCCACTCTTAGGGAGCGAACAGGTCCAACCTTGATTGCAGTCATATTTAGGAAGTGTCCATAGAAGCATGGCAATGTTGGTACAGTCAGAGAGCTTACAGGTTCAATCCTGCTTGGAGACATATTTAGGAAATGCGCCTGGAGTAGGTTGGTGTTACTACCCCCCAGCGAAGGAACCGGTTCAATCCTGCCCTCGGGTGATATTTAGGAAATGTGTTGGGTGCATGGTTTTACCACCATCAGGGAACACATAGGTTAAATCCTGCCTGAAGTCATAATTAGGAAGCACGCTGGGAGCAAAATGATGGTACTGCCTTCACGGATCATGCAGGTTCAAGCCTACCAGGCACCATATTTTGTAAAAGAAGCCAAGCGGTTTTACCACATTCAGAGAATGTACACGTCAAGCCTGCCTAGATCGTATTTAGGAACCGCACCGGAAGCAGAGCGGTGTTACCACACTAATACCCCTGTCACACTATGACGTAATGAGCAAAAGTAAGGCTGACATGATCACGTTTCGTCATGACTTTGACGTACGTTGGATTATGTTATGATGATGTCAGAATGATGTTAGACTGACGTCGAGCTACGTCACGTTACGTCGTGTGACGTCGGCACGCGTCAAAGTTTTGAACCTGTTCAAAACTTTAGGCGTAACTCAAACGTAGGGGTTTACGTTTGCCGTATGTTCTGTACACGTTCGCCGAACGTCAATGCTGTTAAACAGACGTTAGTCAAACGCTGCTCACTACGTTCAACTACGTTCCACTACGTTGACCCACATTAAACCCGGTGGAAATGGGAAAGTAAGGATAGCATCAGGATAACGTCAGGAGAACATACGTTCAATGTACGTTCAACATTTCGCCATCACGTAATGTAGTTCTGGTCATGGAATAACGTTCATAACGTTCCATGAACGTAATGAAGTTATCCTCTCTCGTTGAATGACGGTATCACTACGCTTTACCAAAGTTACGCTCTCATCAACTACGCTGCATCCTCGTACAACTTGTGCCCAAATTTGCATACTATGCTGAGAAGTTCAACGTTCTTCACGTTCTCCCTATGCCGACATCGCTACGTCGTAGTGTGACAGGGCCTTTAGGGAGCATACTGGTCAAGTCTGCCGAGGACATATTTAGGAAACGTTCCAGAAGCCGAGCAGCACATTTGGGGTTAATACAGGTCAATCCTGCTTAGTTCAATTTTAGCAAGCATGCCGGAAGCCGAGAGGTTTTACCACACTCAAGGATCATACAGGTTCAATCCTACCCTGGAATCAGATTTAGGAAGTGCGGCAGACAGGTTGGGGAAGCGCCTGAAAGGAGAATCTGTTGGTACAATTTGTATCGTTGATGCATTTCAGTATGTTAACCAGTGTAGGTGTTTTAACTGGCAATACATATTTATATTACTATAAAGAGGCAAATCTGCTGCACCACTTAAATGAATATCAGCCACATTTGGTGTTTCATTTAAGAGTAATTTAGGATTGAATTTACATTAAAACAGAAGGATTTTTATGTCTTACATCTCATATCATATTGGTTTTGTTCAACTGGCAAATAATATTCATATCATTAAAGAAAGGGTCTGCTGGTTTTATATTTATGTGATCAGCGAGAAGATCTGGTGATTGTATCCTAGCAAAATACACCTTATATGTGGCAACTGTTGCATCAGGGCATTGCAGAGAATGAGTGTGCGCGCCCTGTGTGCTGTTTGTATATCACTGAACCCCTGGTCAGCCCTCTCAGACCGGACCGGAGAGCATGCTCCTCCCCCATCCCTACCCACACCTCAGCCTCGCCCCCCACCACAGCACCCCCCCCCCCACACACACAGTGCACTGGTGAGCAACAAGGGGCTTGCAAACAAGGGTGGGAAGGGGGCCACCATGGTTACTAATTAAGACAGCGTGTGGGTGACCGAAGTTAGCACAGATGAAGAGGTTGAAGAACAGACATATAGGAAGTGATATTTTATTTATTCTATACATATATGCATACATATACATACATTCACACAAACATCTATGCACATATAGACAGAACAAAAGATATCCCACGATAGAACTACACAAAACATGCAAAACAACACTATTAACAAGCAGAAGAGAAACGCACCTGAAAATACAAGCACACCACTACACCCCGAAACCGGATTACACAGTAGCCCCCCGCAGGGTCACTAGACACATGGCGGCCCCAATACTCCTAACGGAAAGAAGCAACATGAAAATACATGAGAGAAGTGTACTAACCATGGCAGCACATGCCTGGAATAAACAAAATGTAAAATTGTGGGCGATCCGTAACCCTGACCACTACAAAAAATTCCTAAAGAAAACAATTACTTACTGACACAACAAAACCGCACCTGCCCCTGAGTGCCGTGAATGCTTGCTGTGTACCGGCACAGAAAGGAAAAGACAGGCCAGGAAAAGTAGTAGGCACTGAACAGAAAAAATAGGGAAATTAGCTCTCCTAAGTATTAAGGAAATCAGGAAAGCTATCACCACATGGCACAGTCCACCTGGGTATGTGTAATGGCACAAACCAACACAGAAGTGGACAGGCCACGGTCATGCAACTGATCCACCCTGAAATACAAAATGGCTAGGGAAGCAACACAGCGATCCTGCCTGGTGGCAGTCCTAAAGGGTCCGAGTGTGTTCTTGCACACAAGTGCACTATCTAAGGACAGGGTTTAGGTGAAAGGTTGCTGTAACAAATAACAAAAATCTGAATGGAACGGGATCCTCTCCCACAAGCCTGCATGTCACCCAAGTAGATGTACATAGTAGGCTAAGGTATCATTACTCAGACTAGACACAAAAAAATGGAAAATTACAAAAAAACTAACATAGGCTATTACTAACAACCAAAATTACAGAAGGCTGACCCGAGCAGACACAGGTCAACACTCCTGGGCAAAGGAACAGATCAAGACAGCACCACAGCTGTCCAGCGTTGAAAACAAGCACCCTGACATGAGCTTATACGTTATGGGCAGAGTAAATACCTTGTCAATAAAAAAATTTAAAAAAAACAAACCTCCAGAGCTTATTACATGCGATAATGGCATTATCACTATCCACATATGCATGCATGCATACATATATATGTACATACATGCATATACACAAGTGCACAGACATATATCCATACATAATACATACATGCATACATAGATGTATATTTCTGTATATGTGTATGTATATATTTGTTCGCTTAGCTTGTGTTAAGGGGAGGCGGATGATGGGGGTGAGGAGGGGTATGTGTGTAGGGGCAGGGTGAGATGCTGGTGTCAGTGTCTGTGTGTGGGGTGAGTGGTGGAGCATTAGAGAACTGGAGGAAGTATCAAGGTCTGCTTTAGGCTGCTTCTGACCACCGTCACTCCTCTATCCACCACCCACCCCCAGGTTCCTCCAGTTCGTAAGAGTCATCTGCGTCCCCCACACACTTCCTTGCGCTCCCCTCCACGCCTCGCCGCATCCACGATGGGTGGGAGTGTGTGGGCGTGGGCCGGGGGGAGGATGCTGCGACTCCTTCTCCCACATGCCCACACACCCACACACTCACCCACACTCTCTCACACCCCACGCGCACACTGTCGCTGTCACCACTTGACACGCAACCACCATCAAGCACCCAGTTATGGATTAACCCACACACCCACACCACAAGTAAAACAATAAGGCAAGTATCATGCAGCAGCAGGGCCCGCCCCCCCCCCCTCTGTTGGCCATCAGTCCATATCACACTGTCCACTGTGTGTTTGTTGGGGCGGGGCGGGCGGAGGGGGGATGGTGGGGGAGGCATATGTCCTCTGCTGACGGAGGCCTGACCAGGGGTTCAGTCAGGGAGATAGACACACAGTGCACACACATCCACTTTGAGCAATGTCATGAGCAGTAGTTACTAGGGTACTTTTCCAGAACACAAACACCGGATCATTTCCCTGATCACATAAGTATAAAATATACAAATGTTTTCTTTAATAATATAAATATTATTTGCCAGTTTAACAATACCACCATGAAATGGGGTGCAATATATACAAATCCTTCTGTTTTAATGTAAATTCAATGCTTAATAACTCTTAAATCAAACACCAAATGTGGTTCATAGTCATTTAATTGGTGCAACATATTTTGATTCCGGTCACACCCTCAGATACAATCAGGTTCATCCAGTTGTTAAGAGTCATCTGCCTCTCCCCCACCCACACCCACCCTGTACCCAGTGACTGTGAGTGGGCATGTGTGTGTGTGTGGGGTGGGGGGGGGGCTGTATGGGTTGCATGTCGGATGGAGGGGGGTGAGTATGGTAGGGAGGCTAGAGGATGGTGTCAGTGTGTGTGTGGGGAGGGTGTAAGGTAATCAGATGTATTGGCATCCAATTCAGTGTTGTTTCTACCTTTAGGCCTTACCCTCACCATTAGGCCTTACCCTCAATTTTTGCTTTTGTTGTTTGTGTGTGTGTCTGTTATGTATTTCGGGTCACCTCAGGGTATTTACCCGGTCTGTCGTGCATAGATAGTTAACCTCTAAAATGTTCAAAGGGGTCCAACATTCAAATTATAAGTCCACTGGAAGCTCCCATGAATGAGAAGCAACATGCTTCTTGAATTTTTGTAATATTCCAAAATTTTAGTGAGATATGTGGATTTGAAAGGTTTTGACGTTCAGATCTTTTGTATTAGCTAATACAGGAGCCGTTGAATGTTGGCCACGTCAGCGAGGCCTGAGCATTGATAGACTACATCACCGTTCCAGTGGCGCGGTGCACTGTGGGATGGACACACGAGAACCACATGGCACATGAAATGTCCTAGTTTCAGGTCATCTCAGCTCTTGTTTGAAACATAGAATACCAACTAAAGAAATATATATAATACATTAAGATATTAATCTTTTATCCAGCATTGCATTTACATCAATATAATATGCTCATCTTATGCCATGTGCATTCAGATTTAGACAAATCTGTCCACTTAGACTAGTGTTAGAGCCATAGCCAGATACAGTTTGACTTATTTTATTAAAGTGGCTAGCTATATCTCGTAGTGATGGGAACCATACTCTGACACATGCTCTCCAAGCACAACCTTGTTTAGTTGTATGTTTAAAGAACCAAATATGTGTGGGGAGAGTAGGGGACCCACTTCACCACCAGAAGTGGGTCAGTTCTGAGGCTGGGACTAACTGGGAGCTGTTGTTTTAAAAATGGTGGTGTGAGTGGAGAGAAGGGAGAGTAAAACTGGGGTATTTTCAATCTTCTTTAGAGTAGTTCAATCAGGAAATATATTTGCGTAATGTAAAATATATGTTAGTACAATTACATTGCATAATTCAATGAGAAACACATATAGATGAAAATGTTTTTTTGTTGTTGAATGTAAACAGGTTTTGGAGTGTATGGGGTTTGAACCCACACCACCAAACAACTTCAGATTACAAGAGACCACTACTAGACCACAGAGACCACACCTGATTACTAGTCTCAGTTCAGGCTATTTGTGTATAGTATGTCACATACACAAGGTGTGTATGTATGTATGTATTTATGTATGTATGTGTGTATATGTTTGTGTGCATGCATGCATGCATGCATGCATGCATGGATGCATGCATGTAGGTGTGCATGCATGCATGTATGCGAGCATGTGTGCATGCGTGCATGCATGTATGCATGTATGCATGTATGTTTGTTTTGTTTGTTAGTTGTTGTTTTATGTCCTAGCAACATCTAAGGTCATATCAGGATGGGCACCGACTTGTGACAGTGCACACTCATGGCAATTATATAGTGCTGCCCCACTGGAATACCAGGCCACCAGCACCATGACCTGATATCCCACGCAGTCACATTATCCTGACACTGAGCCACCCAGTCCTTGTCCTATCCTAATAATACTGAGCGCCAGACTAGGAAGCAACAAGTATCAATTTTAAAGTCATTGGTTTGACTCGACCAGGATTCGAACCCACGACCCCATGATCTACCAACACACACACATAGATACATACCTACATACATACATACATACATACATACATACAGACATACAGACATACATCCATATATGCAATGTAATTGTACTAACATATATTTTACATTAAAGCAAATATATTTCCTGTTTGAACTACTCTAAAGAAAATTGAAAATACCTCACTTTTACCCTCCCTTCTCTCCACTGACCCAGCCATTGTCACAACAATCTAGGTCACTCTACACCACCAAGTGGAAAAGTTCAATACTAAGCATGCACCACCCCTGTGGCACAAATCTGAACTATTCCGAGTTTGTTTATTTACATTAAAGCAAATATATTTCCTGTTTGAACTACTCTAAAGAAAATTGAAAATACCTCACTTTTACCCTCCCTTGTCTCCACTGACCCAGCCATTGTCACAACAATCTAGGTCACTCTACACCACCAAGTGGAAAAGTTCAGTACTAAGCATGCACCACCCCTGTGTCACAAATCTGAACTATTCCGAGTTTGTTTATTTTCCCGATGATGTATAGCTCGCCACTTTAATGTATTTATTGATATCCTATGGTGAATGACATATGTAGAACTTGAGGGGGTTTATCAGATCTTGGTTATATATTTCTCCGAAACAAGTGTATGTTGACACATTTGGCATTTTAATATTTGGAACAAGAATTAATAATGGTGATGTGGATATCACTGATTGTTTTGTGTGGAATTGTATGTTTCTTAGCTCAAAATGTTTAACTATAGTTGTGTCTTAGCTATATTCATCAGATCGTTATATTGCATGTGTGCATACATGTTTATGCCAAATTGGTTTCTGGTTTTAATGCTAGGATGGCAACAGCTGTTCTGGTCGTGCCTATCAGTATTTTTTGCAGAGGACAGGATATATCATGATTATATCCACTGATTTGCATTTTACTCTATGTATGGATGTATATATATATATATATATATATATATATCTATATCTATATATATATATATATAGTTATTGCACCTGGTGTGGTGGCCTAATCGCTATTGCATCTCACATCAAATCTGAGGGCAGTGACCCTATTGATTTCACCTCACATCAAATACGTACTGTCTTGGGGGGTACTAAGCGCGCTCTTGGTTGTGCGATCAAGCGCGCAGCGCCCCTACTGCCCACCGAGCTGATTAAAATGTTCTCCTTTATGTCGGCAAGCGTGGGCCACGTTTGTACGCATGCTGCCCTTTTGCTTGCTTTCAGGGCGCTATTGTGCAAGTGCCAGATCACCGCCTCTGAATCGGTCTTGCTGCGTTCAAATTTCGCCTTTTATAACTGGGGTATGATGGTAAAAGTTCGCCACTCAAAGACGATTGAATTCTCTGAGCATGAGCTCCTCATACCCGTGGCATGTGTGCCAAACACTGAACTGTGTGCCACATTCTGCTTAAAAAAGCACTTTGCTCAGGCTAAGGTGGGCCCCAGTGAGCCATCAATCCAGGTCCCTTCTGGGCCCGGTGGCTATGCTCCGCTTGACTACTCAACTCTGCAGTCAACCATTCAGCATTTCACCTCTTTGGCGGGTCTTTCCAGAGACAATTTTTCATGTCACTCGCTTTGTAGAGGTGGCTGTACTTATTTGGCCTTACAAAGAGTTTTGATCGACGAAATTAGGACCAGGGGAGACTGGTCCTCAGATGCTATTTATAAATACATATCCCGCCCCCTGTCTGATCGGATCATCGGTGACATGCGGGTGGCTGCAGCCCTTTCAGCTGCCACTTAACTCTGTCTGGGTGGGTCCCTGGGACTTGGCACTATGCGCCCAGCCAGATACTGACTATTGACTTAGTATGTGAAATAAAGTTGCATCCTCCATTCCGTTTCCGTCTCAGTGCATAGCTTACACTGACATATATACTACGTATATGTGGATGTAGGTGGCGCACGGGGGAGACCCCCCCCCCTCTGCTTGGGCGAACCGGGTGGGGGGGGGTGGCCATTGTAACAGCAGCGGCACCTACTCATACACAGCCCACTTGCTGCTCGCCGGCTGCCTCACTCTGTGCTGTGACGCCGGACTGTCAACAATTTTATTTTTTATTCCGGTAGGGCACTATGCGCCCAGCCAGATACTGACTATTGACTTATTATGTGAAATAATGTTGTATCCTCCATTCCGTTTCCGTCTCAGTGCGTAGCTTACATATATCTATATCTATATATATATAGTTATTGCACCTGGTGTGGTGGCCTAATCGGTATTGCATCTCACATCATGGTGGTATCGTTAAACTAGCAAATAATATTTATATTATAAAAGAAAATATTTGCCTATATTATATTTACGTGATCAGGGAAATTATCTGGTGTTTGTGTTCTAGCAAAATATCCCTTAATTACGGTAACTGCCGCCTCATGTCATTGGATGAGACCAAAGGTGTGTCAGTGTCCCCCTGACTGAACCCCTGGTCAGGCCTCCCACAACCGAGCACAGAGCACATGCCCCTCCCCCATCATCCCCCACCCCTGCCCCACACACACTCAACATCACTAGGCATAGTGTGTGTGTGTGGGGGGGGGGGGGGGCGACTGGGGAGAGGGACAGGGGCAGTGCTAAGTGTTCTACAGAGAAACCCTAAACTGGACCATCGCTCCCTCCTCCCTCACCTCCTTCCCCTCCCCACCAACAATCATAAACTATGTCATCGCTACCTCCTACCCCCCACCCCCTCTCCAACCTGTGTTATGGTTGAGCGGGGGGCTGGTGGGGGTTGTGTAATTAGCCCCTGCCATTCACTCTGCCTCTACACTCTCAATTAACTCCCCCATACACACTGAATATATGCTTGGAGTTATCCCATACTAAATTACATCAATGGAACTAGTTGAATCAACAGACCCTCAATCCAGGTGTTTCCCCGACCTGCCAGTAGTCCATGTGCCAGACCTAAAGATTTTAGGACTCATTACCAATTTGGTGAACAGATCCTACTATGATTTTTGGTTAGCCTGATATCTGAAGTGTCCAAAATCAGTTGATGGACTTCCAGGTCACTTTGCCAAATGCTCTTTTGGTGGCCATCTTTAAAGATGGCCACCGTTATTTCATGGAAATGGAGAGAATCAAGAAAACTTGCATGACTTCTCACCAGAATGACCTATCAACATGCGAAATGGCTTAAAATGTTTCTAATTACATTGTGCATCTGGCAGTGTATGATTTGTTATATTTGGTTATTATTATCTGTTCAAAAATAAAAGATTTCTAAAAGGAAAGTCACATGTTTCACATTTTTTTCACGATCTATGTTAATAAGTTGTCCGCCAATTCATGCCAGGATTCATTTTCGTCAAATTATATGTAGGATCGTATAGAGGGGTTTATTAGACATCCAGAACAAGTGTTATATTGATCGATTTCAACTTTATTTGATTCCATAGGCACGTTTTTAACATTGTACTAAAAATAACCTTTTTTACCAATTTGGGATAGGGGTAAAAACTATTTGCAGGAAACCCAGTACCTGGCCCTAAAAGTTACATTTTATAACAATGTCATTCATTACTATTTGTACTTTACTTTGTTCTCATTCATTACTACTCCTGAAGTTGAGCTTGAGGGGAGCACCCCCTTTTTTTCTGTTATAGGTAGGCCTACTAGCAACTGTCATGAGCTATGAAAGAAACTAAGTAAACTCAACCATACCAGTACTATACCAAATATGAAATCTGACAATGCTTTTTTATGTCATTCCAGGTTAATGAAGTGCCAATCCTAGAAAATGAACCAACTTAAAGATTGAGTAGGCCTACTGGTACGAGCCATGAATGAAATGCCATTCCCCTACTGGTTCATGACTAAGTGGCTTGAGTAGCATCAAGGGATTAAAGACACAATTAACTCCCTGACAGGCCCTTAGAAATCAAACTCAACTTTGGTGGATCAGAGATTAGTAATTTAAGTTTCAGTTGATCTAATTAGCTACCACAACACACATTGGTGGTGCCACCCCACTGAACAGTCAATTCAAAGTGAAAGTGAAAGTAACACATGGATGGCTATCATATGTTTTGTATCATTTCCGTCATGGCTTGGCTATAGTGTTGGGCATTGTCAAAATATCAGGACACTGTAAAACTGTAAGTATTCTGAAGCAGTCTTGACCATTCTAAAAAAAATGTATATTAAGTATAACACCTGTTGCATGTTGCTCTACCTAGCTTGTGTAAATGGTGTACATAATGTACATGGATGTTAAAAGTTGTGCATTGTCACTACACGGTTTGCTGGTAGCTGCACAGTTAGTTCTACATAGGCCTTCATTGGTTATGTCATGTATGTAGCAGATGCTTCAGGCATGTCATTATTGAATGATAATATCACAATGTGGCTGAAGGGGGGTGGGAGGGGGGTGGGAGGGGTGGTTAGTCGGATGGAAGATTGTGATTTATGGTTGGCTGTGAATCTGGATGTCTCAGAAAAATTAAAAATAAGAAAAGCTTGTTTGCCACTATACAGACAAAGAAACTTATTTATTTTGGCCACATCATTCGTCAGAGTTCAATATACCGTACATTGTTGGAAGGGAAGGTGAATGGCAGCAGAGGGAGAGGGAGACCAAGAACATCATGGTTTACAAATATTTCACAGTGGACAGGCTTGAATTATTCACAGTCTATCAGAACAGCACAACATCGGGACAAGTGGAGAACCATTGCATCCAACCCTCGACTAGAGGATGGAACTATTGATGATTGATTGAATCTGAAATAGTGACAATCCATGTTGGCCTACCACAAGGCGTAAACAAATACCTCTGATTCCGATTCCCGACCGGCCTTCAATTTCAAATGCAAGTCTCAACATTTTTATTGAAAAAATAAAAATAATATTAACATGTTTCCGATTTGCGACCGACCTTCAAATTGAACCGCAAGCTTCAGAATTTTTATTTTGACAGGAGTTCCTTGAAGATACAAAAATGCATGGTTCATATATCATTATCGTTATTATTTTGTTATGTTCTGTTAATAAGTGTGGCCCTTCACAGACTGCTCACCCAAAATAACCTATATTGTGCACTAAACAGCCTGAAACTTCATTTGTTTTACATGTCGCAACACAAAACAAAATAAAATAAAAACTTTTGCCGACCTTCAATTATTTTTCATGTCGGCAAAAGAAAATACAATTTTTTAAAACATTTGCCAACCTACCGACGTTCAACTTTTTTCTGCTGTAACCGGAAACCGAGGTATTTTTTAGGCCCAAATAATAATGCACCATTGTAAGCATCGCGTTATTTTCATGAACGTATCATATCATTCCAGATCGAATTTCCGACAAAACCAACTGCATGTTGTCATGGCTGAATGTCCTATCCAGGCAAAAATTGAACGTGTCACATGTATAATATGTGGGAATGATGCACCATTATGTGAACTTGTCAACCCAAAAGATGTCAATTCCTGGCAAACACTATGTGAAGCAGCAAAGATTAGGTGCTTCGATCCGATCTTGAATTTGAAAGTGAACAATCCAAATACCGTACCAGATGTATTCTCTCACCTTGAATGCAGATCGAATTTCGCGCACAAAAAGGAACTGACCAAGCTTAAGAAACTTGCTGGTGAGAGTGGAAAGGAATTTGCACAGCCAAGACAATCATTACATCAGGAGGCATAACAAAATACACTTGTATATGATCGGATGTGTATCTTCTGCGAATGAACTAACAAGTGTTTAAAAGGAACATTTACTCGAAAAAGCCTGATTCAGGCAAAAGATCTCCGTGCTGACACAACACTAAGGTCTGGTGCAACTGTAAAAGGTGACCCACAAATTCTTGCGATAACTTCAAGAGAAATAGTGGCAGCTGAGGCATGTTCCCATGTGTCATGTTACAAAAAGTACACCAAGTTACAAAAGCAAACTGCCACAGATGATTCTACGGAGACTGCCAAGAATGATGACTACAAAACTGTAGAGACTACATCTTTGCAACTGTTGTACATGTTTATGTTAGAACACACAACCTTTCAGCAGATTCTATTTCTTGTGATTTTATAAACTTGAAGGACAAACTTGACATTTACATACACAGCCAATAATGTGAACAACTGATTGTCCAGGTTGCTCAAATCTTGCGAGATAAAATCACAGAAGGTATCAAAGAGCAGGCCTGGCCACCGAATCTGCAGGAGTTGACTGAAAGTTATATTCAACTTCCTGATTGTCTTGGTCACTTCTTAGAGGTGCTTCTTGGTGGTTGTCAGTCTGTTACCTCTGACAAGGTCCACCGGCTGTCATTCTCATTTGGTCAGGATATCATTAGCGCTGTTACAAATGCTTGAGTCTTGACTCCAAAACATATCCTCCTTCCATGGGCTATCAAAACTTTAACTGGCAATGTGGAACTCATTAAGACGTTGAACCGCCTTGGTCATGCATGTTCATATACATGATTACAGGAGATAGACACAGCCTTGTGCATCGAAAAGATGAACAGTGTAGATGAAAACAAACCAGCCATTACTTCATGGGCACACCCTTGCATCCCTACTGTGCTTGCCTTTGACAACATTGATAGGCTGGAGGAAACACTGAGTGGGGCAGGCACATCCCATCATGTAAATGGGATTATTGTCCAACCGCAAACTCATTCATGCACACCAGCTAGAAAATCAACCGTTGACAAAAAGGAGAAAAGCGGCACCTTAGAACTGTCTGAGCAGCATCTACCTATTTACATCTGTGCCAAGAGGGAAGGTCCTCCACCATTGAAGTTTGCCAACACGTCCATACCTCTAAGCAATGCAACTGAAAGGGCCAGGCAGAAAAATGTCCTATGGGTGATCACCCGACTTCACGACACTGTGAACCAGACAGTCAGCTCTTGGACAGGGTTCAACATAAAAACCAGAGATGATGTAACAGTCAAGGCTGATGAGGTTGGATACTTACCTACAATCAATGCACCAGCAACAGAACTGTCAACTTTGCAAGAGATCCTTTCTCAGTCAATCTCCATTCAGCAGCGCCTAGGCCTAGACATGATTGCCGTTGTAATGGACCAGGCTCTGTATGCAAAAGCAACAGAGGTTTCTTGGAAACAACAACTTAGGTTCGAGAAAATCCTACTGATGATGGGCAACTTCCATATTATTTGTAATATGTTGTCAATCATTGGGAAACTATTCTGTGATGCAGGACTTCGAGACCTTGCTGTTGAATCTGGGGTGATATCTGAGGGGTCTATTGATAAAGTTCTAGATGGAAAGCAGTACAATAGAGGTGTTCATCTTCACAAGCTGACATATGAAGCACTGATGTGACTTGTATGGAGAGGATTTGTTGAATGGTTGGAAATTAACCACATGAGTGACCTGCCACAATTGATGAAACTTTGCGTGTGGTGATGGCTGTGCATGATGATACTTGTGCGGCCACCCTTGAAACCAGTCGAAATGATGAGTCATGCAGGAGTATTCTACATCTGTTACATTGTTACTTGGATCTTCTGTGGCATGAGAGTGGGCACTTGGCAGCATTTTGGATGATGTATCTTGACATGGTAGATATACTGCTGGGACTGATACGAGCTGATCGTGAAGGCAATTGGTACCTGCATTTAGCAAGTATCAAGGACATGATTCCTTGGTGCTTTGCAATGGACAAAACTAATTACTCTCGCTACTTACCGCTGTACTATGCTCAGATGACACAATTAGAAGAGACATGTCCAGACCTCTATGCTCATTTTCTAAATGGTGGGTTCTCTGTTCAACTTAGGCAAGCACACCCTTTTGCCAAGATTGCCATTGACCAGACTGTAGAGGAGACTGTAAACAAGGACACGCAAACTGCTGGTGGGACCAAAGGCTTTAGCCTAAAACATAGTGCACTGGCACGTTTTTACCTGACAGCTGAACACAGAGCTGAATCTATTCGACAGCTTTGAGACCTTGTATCAACATCTGGGCAAAGTAAACAGGGACTTGGTCATGCTGACCTCCAACCATCAAGGGTCAAGAGGGACGAAGCTGATGTGATGTCTATTGTTGATATGGTAGAAAACAACTGGACAAACCCATTCTCCAATCAACCGTCGGATCTTGTGAGTCTGTCAACTGGTGCTGCAGCAACATCAGCAGTAATGAATGATCTGCTCAAAGCTCACAGCAAGGGTGAAGAAGCTTACAAGATTCACATGGAAAGGCTGGAGAGAGGGTCAGGATTTTATGATCTGATCAAAAAACTGAATTTACAAACATTCAGTGCCTTACACAACATTTTTTTTGTCAAGGATGGTGCGAACAGAGAGATGATCTTGAAAGCAGACAATCAGCTCCTTCGCTGGGCAGGGCAAGGTCAAAGCTGTCAATTTGATCTGCAAAAACCAGGAGTACAGAGAACTGTTCACAGCCTTTGGGCAGGAATGGCATGTTACAGAAGATATGTTCCAAACCCTGATATTTCATCTGGACAGCTCCCCCCATGCAAAGATGCATTAAGACAGCACACACATCGTGCTAATTACCAAGCTGGCATCTGGAGAAGAAGTCTATAGAGCTCACCCAAGATACCAAGCACAACTGATGGACATGTGTGGAATGTAGTAGAAGGACAACTAGCAATATGCTGGCTCACAGGAGCACCAGCTCCAGATGTTGTTCTTGAATTGATGTCCTGTAAATGCCCTAGACGTTGCGATAAAGACTGTCCTTGTGTAGCAAATGGATTCCACTGCACCCATGCGTGCAGATTACTGAACTGTGCTAATATGCAAGAAGAGGATGAGGACCAATTAAACAATATGGATGATAGTGACAGCGACAGTGACATAGCAAAATGAACAACCTTTAGACATAGGTCTACCATTCGAGTAAGTAGAATATTTGTAATGTAGGTCCAGATTGTGGTATGGTTAATTGAAAACTGCTTAGAGACAAGTCCAGAGCATTCTTAACAGCACCAATAATGTGTTATCACGTTTATTGATTTTTCAGCCTTAAGGCACATTTTTTATTAAAGGTCAAGGTCAATTCCGCTACTTTTTGCACTGGAAACAGTCTATAGTAATTAAACACAAAGGCAAATGCATAATAACACAACTTATTATGCTTGTGTACCTATAATAAACATGGTTATTCAATTGCTAAGCGGACATATCATGGATTGCTGGAGATGTAGTATTGCTCCTACCCCAAACTGGTGAAAAAGGCTATTATAGTATGATGTTAAATATGTGTCTATGTAATCAAATAAAGTTGAAATCTATCTAATATAACACTTGTTATCGATGCCTAATATAATAAACCCCCCTATATGATCCAACATATAATGTGACCAATATGAATCCTGGCATGAATTGGCGTATAACTTATTAACATATATCATGAAAAAAAGTGAAAAATTTGACTTTAAAAAAAAGAAATCTATAATCTGTTAACAGATAATAATAACCAAATATGAATAATCATATATTGCCAGATGCAGAATGTTATTAGCAACATTTTAAACCATTTTGCATGTTGATAGGTCATTCTGCTGAGATATTATGCAAGTTTTCTTGATTCTCTCCATTTCCATGAAATAATGGTGGCCATCTTTAAAGATGGCCACCAAAAGGGCATTTGGCAAAGTGACCCGGAAGTCCATCAACTGATTTTGGACACTTCAGATATCAGGCTAACCAAAAATCATAGTAGGAACTGTTCACCAAATTGGTAATGAAATTCGGTCTGTCATATGGACTACAAAGGCGTCCGGGGCGGCTCCTAAACTGCCGAGAACACTGCACCATTACACTGTAGGATCCAGCTTTATTAGTTTTGGCAAGCATGCCATTAATTGACACAATAGACTTTAGGAGTAACAGGTGATATTGACTTGGTGCAGTAGTCCCTTGTGGCTCAGTAGTCCCTTGTGGCTCAGTAGTCCCTTGTGGCTCAGTAGTCACTTGTGGTTCAGTAGTCCCTTGTGGTTCAGTAGTCACTTGTGGTTCAGTAGTCCCTTGTGGCTCAGTAGTCCCTTGTGGTTAAGTAGTCCCTTGTGGTTCAGTAGTCCCATGTGGCTCAGTAGTCCATTGTGGTGCAGCAGGCCCTTGTGGCTCAGTAGTCCCTTGTGGTGCAGTAGTCCCTTGTGGCTCAGTAGTCCCTTGTGGCTCAATAGTCCATTGTGGTTCAGTAATCCCTTGTGGTCCAGTAGTCCCTTGTGATTCAGTAGTCCCTTGTGGTTCAGTAGTCCCTTGTGGCTCAGTAGTCCCTTGTGGTTCAGTAGGCCCTTGTGGTTCAGTAGGCCCTTGTGGTTCAGTAGTTCCTTGTGGTTCAGTAGTCCCTTGTGGTTCAGTAGTCCCTTGTGGTTCAGTAGTCCCTTGTGGCTAAGTAGTCGCTTGTGGTTCAATAGTCCCTTGTGGTTCATTAGTCCATTGTGGTTCATTAGTCCCTTGTGGCTCAGTAGTCCCTTGTGCTTCAGTAGGACCTTGTGGTTCAGTAGTCCCTTGTGGTTCAGTAGTCCATTGTGGCTCAGTAGTCCCGTGTGGCTCAGTATTCCCTTGTGGTTCAGTAGTCCCTTGTGGTTCAGTAGTCCCTTGTGGTTCAGTAGTCCATTGTGGCTCAGTAGTCCCTTGTGGCTCAGTAGTCCCCTGTGGTTCAGTAGTCCCTTGTGGTTCAGTAGTCCCTTGTGGTTCAGTAGTCCCTTGTGCTTCAGTAGTCCCTTGTGGCTCAGTAGTCCCTTGTGGCTCAGTAGTCCCTTGTAGTTCAGTAGGCCCTTGTGGTTCAGTAGTCCATTGTGGCTCAGTAGTCCCTTGTGGCTCAGTAATCCCTTGTGGTTCAGTAGTCCCCTGTTGTTCAGTAGTCCCTTGTGGCTCAGTAGTCCCTTGTGGCTCAGTAGTCCCTTGTGGTTCAGTCGTCCCTTGTGGTTCAGTAGTCCATTGTGGCTCAGTAGTCCCGTGTTGCAACAAATGCTTAATAATTCCATCAGTATCTAAGTTAGATATGTAGAATTAATTCTATATAATTATTTTGATAGTTGAAAATGTGACGCGTTCATCGGACTGCACAGTTTTAATTAAATTAACAATAATTGTCTGTAAAATATTAATCCTTCACAAACAAGGTGTGACATTTGTTTATTTTAAACAAGATTATACATGTGAAGGGATGAAACAATGTGACAAGATGACCAGTGCATCATCGGTGAACAAGTACCTTTATTCGCTGAATAAAAATGACCATGTACCACCTCTTTGGTTGTTGTAACTGTACTAGGTATGCATGTCTAACAATATTAACTAGCGTACACCAGCATCGCATTACACACTGCAGGTCATCGTCACCAGAAGTTTGGAATCAAAGCTCTCTTCGCATTAAGACAAATTATCGCATAGTGTACGACGGCCGTTAATAATATCTCAATGTGGACTATACAAAATAGGACCGGTTATGGACAGTTACAACTGGTGCCAGCCATTTCATGACATTATCGCTGAGAAATTAATTTGTTTGTCTGTTAATAATTGTTCGCGTTAAGGCAAATTATCACGTAGTCTACGACGGCCATTAATACTCTCTCAATGTGGAATATCACAAACATTATATTTATTTATGTAATGTATTTATGCAATTTATATGTATTTATATAAATGAGGGATACCTTGATATACATATACATATATATATATATATGTATGTATATGCATGTATACATATATTCGCATATATGAGTATGTATATGTATGTATTTATATATATATATATATATATATATATGCAAATATACATATATATGCATATGTAAGTGTACACATGCGTGTATTCATATATATATATAATGATATATATGTATATATATACATATATATATGGATATATCCATATATACACATATACATACATGTCTATGTGTATATAAACGTCCATCCTATAACTATATATTTGCTCAACTGGCGTACAAAGTTCCATCTACGAAGACATATGTCTAAGCAATTGTTCTGATATGACCTTAGATGTTGAAAGGATGCAAAACGCCAACAACCAACTAACCATAGCCTCAAGTGATCCCTGAGCCGCTCAACCAACGTACACCAACCACACATATCCAGCTTTAATTATAGCAATTGCACATTCCTAGTAATATTTGCATGAATACACCCTTTTATAATACAAGGTGTCTACTCATACGTGACCGTACGGGTAGAGTTGAAGTCTAGGCGTACGTGCGTAGGCTGCGGGCGCATCTGTAGGGTTAGGGTTAGGGTTAGGGTTAGAGTTAGGGTTAGGGTTAGGGTTACTGCTTCCACAAATAAACTCTACACGTAATGCTTAATTATGGAGAAGTGTGTCTTACACGAAGACGGTCACGTACGCGTAGACACTGCTAAAGATACGTGAGGAACGGCGGCGCATGCACACATACGCCTAGACTTCGAGTCTACGAATACAGTCACATACGCATAGACACTGCTAAAGATACGTGAGGAACTATGGCGCATGCGCGCATACGCCGATACTTCGAATCTACGAATACCGTCACGCACGCGTAGCCACTGCCTTTATAATATATGTAAAGGCCCTGTCACATTACGGCGTATGGCGGGAGCGTATTGAAAACCTACGTATGCCGTGCTGGTGCCAGCCTATGATGACCTTCGGTGAACTTTCGGGTGGGTTTGAGCATATGGGGGACCTATGAGGAGCGTACGAGGAGCGTATGAGGAGCGTATGGGAGCATGCTGTGACATTTTTTGACAGTATGGGCCATATGCCCTCATAGGTCGAGTTTTTTTGAGCATGCACAAACAAATTTGGACGGACGGATTTATGAAAGCGTATGGCGGCGTATGCCTCATGCGCTTCACATAAGCCGGCATCTGGCGGCATCTGGTGGCGTATGAGTAGCGTATGAGTAGCGTATGAGTAGCGTATGAGTAGCGTATGAGTAGCATATACGGCGTATGCCGACGTATATGACGTACAGCGGCTACGCCGCCATACGCTCCCGCCATACGCCGTAATGTGACAGGGCCTTAAGTGAAGTGGGCGAGACTACGCGACTGGTGGAAATGCGGGCCTGGGCTGATTAGCTCGCACTATGAAATGCGTGTAATGTATCTAGTTATCCGAACACCCCCACCGTAATACAGTATGACGTCATAAGGATCCACTCTTAATAAAGACAGTTACATTGCAGAACTCACGGTGTTAACACATCCTTTACATGGTGTCAGATATAGCGGAAGAACTATGTATGGCGCTACATGGATTAAAACCTCCTGGGCCTTTGAACCTAGATGAGAAGATGACAGTGAATTGGAGATCTTGGTTACAAGCTTATGAAATATATTAGATTGCTGCAGGTGTTTCGATAAAAGCAGAGAGGGTTTAGTGTTGTGTGTTTTTGCATGTTGCTGGCGTGGAAGCACAGAAGATACACCGAACGTTCACTTTTGAAAACACAGAAAAGGACAAGATTGCACCGTTAATTGCTCCCTTATTTTGACTATGGAGATGTAAACTACATGGGTGCGAGAAAAGAACTACTAAAAAAACTGCAAACACTGCCGAACAGAGCCCTAAAAATATGTCTAAGAGTAGACAAGCTGCACCCAACCTATGACATACACAAAAGAACCAAAGTGAAACTACTAGAAAATAGGAGAATAATTCATTTGAAAACATTAGCATGTAGCTATAGTCAAAACATTAAACTTCTAACAAAACCACAAAGGGCTACTAGAGCAAATAATGCACCACTACTAAAGCAGACCAGAAGCCAAATAAAAGCTCATGAGAGAAGCACGCTGGAAATGGCTGCCAAGTTGTGGAATGCCCAAACGGTAAAGGAACGACAAATTCCTGACCTAAAAACTTACAAAAAATATCTGTGCAAAATAAGGCTAGGAAACCCCCAGTAAGCTGCACTGCAAAGGGGCATGTGATATGTCACGGCCCACCAGCGGGATGCCCAATGGAAGGTAACCATGCCAAAAGTAGCCAGATAACACACCACACAGCTATGTACAAGCCTATGATATGTAAATAGGAGTAGGCTAGTCTAGTAATAAGAGTAGAAAATTAAAAACATATATACCACGAAAATCACAAAAAACTAACATAGGCTACTAACCATACCAACCAATTATCTATCTGCTACTGAAATGCAGGCAATCAAATACCTTATCAGCAGCCACTGTGTGGTAAGATAACACCAACACTACAACTGGCCAGCATTGAAAACAACCCTGGGTACCCGGGCTTATATGCTATGGACAGTATAAATACAGCCTCAATTAAAAAAAAAAGAAAAAAAAGGCTTTCACTCAGTATTGTGAAGGGAAAACTAACATAACTGTCGTGAGGTACAAATTCAATTCCTATAATCAATCTACTGAAAGTATGGACTCTTCCATTAGGGAACTGAAACATCGTATCCAATACTGTTGCTATGAGTCATCGATCAAGGTTAAAGGCTATGAATTAATTTTTCAAGTGACTGATGCTGGTAGTGCGATCCTAGGGAAGCGCACATGTGTTAACTTAGGACTGGACGTACTAGATGCTGTGGATGGTCAAGAAGAAGCACATGAAATGGTAAAGAAGTATTCTGATGTTTTTCAAGGTTTAGGCTTAATTAAAGTAAATGCCAAGATTTACATTGTCGATTTTGATTTCAACATGGGTAATTTAACCCGCTATAAAAACTACATACTTAATATGGAGGCGACTACTGGCGCCATCTATAATGGCTCTCTTAACTAATAATGCTCCGACTGTGGCGCCATCTTCTGTAAATTGGCATAACGAGATGCGGCCCAGTTTCATTATAGACACTTCCACCAGAGCATTTCAATCGACAGGACGTGTTCTCTCCTTTGGATTTGAAGTCAACAAAATGACGGTCGCCAAGCACACACGCTTTAAAGATCGAGATAAAAGAATTCGGAACGGCAAAGTCTAACTTCTAAAAGCATAAGATAGGACGAGGTTATTGGCTATCCCTTAATCTACCGAAAAATAACTGCTCGTGTGCAACAAAGGACAGGCGCGAGCCCTGGACACATTACAACAACGCACGAACACAAAAACCGAGCTACGGATGTCGGATTAACCGTGGCCTGGCTACTGTACATAACGGATGGACGATATTAATGATGGGATCGATGCTTGGATTGATCAGATTAAAAAACGCTGAGTGTCATGGTCGGGGTCTACTACACCGTGGAAGGCGAGTTTGACATCATGCCACATGGAGGCGGCCATGACAGCATGCTCGAGGTCTCATGATCAAGATGGCTAGATCCCCCGAAATTTTACAGTTTGCCGTCTACAATTGGCTGCCATTCCTGGTTAATATGGTCTCCTCGTCCTTGGAGTGTCGGACGTTTAGTCTATAAAATACATCGAGACTTCATAACATTGGGTTTCGACCTGGGTTCGAATCTTACCCGTTCTCAATTCCTGACTGCTGACATGCTTCCAGAAATAGGCCACACAACAATGATATCGGCGTGCGGATACGGAAACCGAGGCTACGGACGTTGGAGTAACTGTGGCCTGTCTCCCTTACAAAACGGATGTACATATCAATCATGGATCAGTCATCGGGACGATCGGCGTCACAAAATGCCAGGATCTGTGCGTGCTGTCCTGCAGGAGAGGAGTGCTGGCTCACGCCATGTGGAGGCGGCCATGACAGCATGCTCGAGGTCTCACATCCAAGATGGCTAGGTACCCCGCCGTGCTACCGTTTCTTTCGGTACAATCGGTTCCGAGCCGAGCTACGGACGTTGGATTAACGTGGCCTGGCTACTCTACACAAACAAGGCTGCACTTCAAGAGCTTGTGCTTGGGCTGGTCCTACTAAGTCACCAAACGGAAAAGCAGCCATCGCCACAACTAAGTTCACCGTACGTTATGACGTTCAGCAATAGGCTCACTCTCCCTTGGTGCCATGCTTGGGCCATCTGAGGTGCAGTCTTCTGGTGGATACGCACTGTAGCCTCATTCGCAGTAACAATACTATATTACACCCATGGCTATGATAATTAATGATACTGCCATACGCTCAATTCAGCATTTTGTGCCCTGTCTTACTACCACTGTCAAGGCCCACACACCAAAAGTCACCAGCATTAGTCAATACCACAGGTAGTCATACTGCCATATACTTGACTCAGCATGGTATGCCCTGTTATTTTAACATGCAAGGCCGCACATCAAAGAACTTGTGTTCGGGCTGGTCGTACTTAGTCTCCAGTCAGACAAGTAGCGACATTTGCCATACGGTTTAACATCACCATTACACGCATACTGTTACACCCATGGCTATGCTCATTTATGAAACTGCCATACACTCAACACGTCCACCAACCGTTCCCAACATCCTCTCTCAACAGACGGTGGCCATAGCCACAAAGCAGACGTCACTCATGCAAGGGTGCATTATAACTTCGCCAGACGGGCTTTAGGTCACCAACTATAACCATATGGACGGTCTTCACAACTTCGATGCTATGGACATCGGATTAACGTGGCCTGGGTACTTTGCCATGCCACGTGAGGCGGCCATGACACCATCCTCATCTATCATGACAGGGATGGCCAGTTGCTCCGGCTATCCACCCTAGTCACCAGCATTCGTCAATACCACAGGTAGTCATACTGCCGTATACTTGACTCAGCATGTCACACCCTGTTATAATAACATTCAAGGCCGCACATCAAAGAGCTTGTGCTTGGGCTGGTCATACTCAGTCTTCAGTCAGACAAGTAGCGACATTCGCCATACGGGTTTAACATTGACATTACACCCATACTATTACACCCATGGCTATGCTCATTATGACACTGCCATACACTCCACTCGTTATTACACCCATAGACCATTCATATAGACGGTTCACAAGGCTCGCACATCAAAGAGTGGTGCTCGGCTGGCTCTGCTCGGGCAACAGATGGGCAAGTAGACATAGCCGTAAATAGTGTCATCCCTACGAGGGTATGTTATGAGGCGTCACATAGGCTCATATCTCCTCACAATATGCAGCATTTAGGCATATTTCATGCCATATGGCCTTACCATTTCCTAAGATTTTTACAATCATCTCAATCCTGAGTTTGTCAACACGTGGTGGCCATCCCCTCAACCAACTATCACTTATGAAGGGGTGTTGTGACATTCGCCACACTACTGCCCCAATAGGAAAGTATGGGCTATGAGGACGCTCTGGGCTGATATGGCACTCCTCCAACAACCATAGGCGCATACACATCAATCATTCCTCAATGGGAACTGGTCAGGTGGGCACATACTGTAGCCTTATCCGTAGTGACAATACCATCGTTAACTCTAACATATCATCGAGGAGTTTAACTCAAAGCATGCATCATCGCATCATCGGAGGATCTTACTGAAGGTCGGGTGGTTCCATACGTGCAGGGTGTATGGGCTCAACTACTAACCCACACCCACATATTATAACCTGGGATTCGACTGCATTATTTTGCCTCTCTTCCCAGGTTATCCACAATACCACACCAGTGCCTCCGACACCCCATAGCCGGCCTCCCAGCTGTACATGGACAATAAGGTACTGCACAGCAATTTCATGACACCCGGTGGCCTCCATGGTCACTCAAGTCGCGCGAGGATCTGAGGCTAAAACTCCTGGGCATCAATGTCCGTGTCATCATGCAAGACACCAGTCAAACCATCGTCTCCTAGAGACATCACATTCCAGCAACTCTGGTTCGCCTTCTGCCCAACACCTGCGTCGAGACAAGTATGTGTCCGGGACACCACATTGGCATGACGGCCGGCCTTCTTGACTCATGTGGCTACCACTCACATGTTCGTGGATTAATTTCAATCATAACACTGGCCCTGTCCGTGGTTGCCCACCTAGCACCCCATGCTTTCAATCATAAGACTAGCCCTGTCCGTGGCGACCAACTTAACACCTGGTGCTTTCAATCATAAGACTAGCCCTGTCCATGGCGGGCCACTTAGCACCCGGTGCTATAATGCTACACACCATGCGTTCAGCTCTCCATAGTTCTGCCTCCAAGGGTCATTGAGGTAGGGCCTAAGACAATGGTCACTGGACCTCTGCTGCTGTGTCAACATACAACATCCAGTCTCAGCTTCCAGGCACTTGAGCTATATTTTGGCTACGTGCCTGAAATCCTCGAAATCTTAATAAATCAAACATCTCATGGCTTAAATGTAACAACAAAATACTAAGAATAAATGAATCTTGATACTGTACTTGTCTTGCGTTGGTTGAATTGTCGATGTTGATTTCAACATGGGTAATTTAACCCGCAAGAAAGAGTACATACTTAATATACTTAATATGGAGGCGACTACTGGCGCCATCTATAATGTCTCTCTTAACTAATAATGCTCCGACTGTGGCGCCATCTTCTGTAAATTGGCATAACGAGATGCGACCCAGTTTCATTATAGAGACTTCCACCAGAGCATTTCAATCGACAGGACATGTTCTCTCCTTTGGATTTGCCATCCCACCCACCCAAACTACAACTGACATTCATAGGGCTATGTGCATGAAATCCTCGAAATCTTAATAAATCAAACAGCTCATGGCCTAAATGTAACAACGAAATACTAAGAATAAATGCCACTTTATACTGTACTTGCCTTGCGTTGGTTGAATTAATAGTTCTGTAACACCTGTTATTGATCCTGCATGCAGAGTGCCGTTAGCAATTGTCGATGATGTGCAGACTGAATTGAATTGTATGATGAACTTGGGAGTTATAGTAAAGAAGGATGAGCCTACACCTTGGGTTAGTTCAATAACAATTGTCCGACAGCCAGGAAAGTTAAGTATTTGTCTAGACCCTACTAAATTAAACAGAGCTATTTTGAGAGGTCCATACCCTGTTAGAACTGTGGAGGAAGTTGTTGCCAATATTCATGGGGCTAAATATTTTTCAGTTTTAGATGCGAATAGTGGGTATTGGCAAATTCAGTTGGACGATTGTAGCTCTAGATTGTGTACTTTCAACACACCGTGGGGGAGATTTAGGTATACCCGTTTACCTTTTGGAATAAAAACTGCTGGGGATATTTTCATCCAAGAGATGAATGATATCCTAGTAGGTTTGCCGGGTGTTCATATTATTTTGATATATGGGGAAACGGTCCAGGAACATAATGTATGTTTAGAGGCCGTATTGCAATGAGCACGAAAAGTGAACCTAAAATTGAACCCGAAGACTTCCAAAATTTGCAAGAAGAGTGTCAATTATGTAGGTCATTTAATAACATCAGATGGTCTTAAGCCTAATACTGACAGAATCCAAGCTATTGTTGACATGCCTGATCCTACGGATAAGGCGGCGTTGCAGCGTATTTTGGGGATGGTCCGTTATGTCAGTAAATTCATCCCGAACATGGCAGAGATTACTAAACCTTTAAGAACAGTGCTCCAGAAAGATATAGCCTGGCATTGGGATTCTGATCAGAATGAAGCTTTTGTGAAATTGAAGGACTTATTGAGTAACGCTCCTGTTTTATGATATTTTGACAGAAGGGAACATATTGAACTCCAGGTAGATGCTTCTAAGTATGGTTTGGGTGCAACCCTTTTTCAGTGTAACTTACCGGTGGCAATGGCTTCCAAAGCATTGGATAAGACTCAAATAGGGTATGCCGTTATTGAAAAAGAATTGTTGGCTATATGTGTTGGTTGTCATAAATTCCACGATTATATTTATGGTAATGAAGTGACTGTCATAACTGATCACAAGCCTTTGGTAGCTATTATGCTGAAACCTATTCACCAATTGTCGGCTAGAATGCAGAGAATGAGGATGAGGTTACAGAATTATCATATTGAGGTAAAGTACTTAAAGGGGTCGGATTTGTTTTTTGCAGATACTCTGTCCCGGGCGCATACGTCCAGTGTAACTCCGAACAACCTTTATGATCGGGACATCTCAGTGGCATCAATAGACATTAGTGATGACATTGTCCAAAGGATTAGAAAAGAAACATTATTGGATGCCACATTAAAAAAAGTGCATGAGTTGACTTTAAATGGATGGCCTTCTATTGGCTCTTTGCTTGACCCTGATGTTAGACCATTTTATAAGTTTAGAGATGAAATAACCATGTCTGACGGTGTTATGTTAAGAGGGATGCAGATCATAGTACCAGAGTCTTTGCAACATGATATTCTTGAGAAACTACATGAATCACATTTGGGGGTAGTGAAAAGTAAACAGTTGGCGAGGGACAATGTTTTTTGGCCAGGTTTGACCAGTACTTTGGAAGACAGGATATTGAGATGCCAAATTTGTCAGGAATTTAGAAATTTACAGGCTAAAGAGCCATTAATAAATCACTGCATTAGCGACTTACCATTCAATAAAGTGGGAGTGGATTTGTTTCATGTGAGTGGAAAGAATTATATTGTCATCGTTGATTATTATTCTAAATTTCTTGAAATTATAGAATTGTTGACAACTACAAGTACCGCAGTTATAAATGCATTGAAACAAACATTTTCAAGATTTGGAATCCCTCGGTTTGTCATATCAGACAATGGTCCACAGTTTGCGAGTGAGGAGTATCGGGCATTTTCGTCACTTTTTGGTTTTGAATCAGTGTTTACGAGCCCAATGCATGCTCAGAGAAATGGCCAAAGTGAACGGTATGTGCAGACAATTAAAAAAATGATAAAAAAGTGTATTAGGGACGGTAGGGATATTGACATTGCCATGTTGAATTTTAGAAATAAAACACTAGATGGCGTAGGTGCATCACCAGCACAACTGTTAATGTCATGAAAGTTGAGGTCGAGAATACCGGTTTTAGACCGTGACCTCAGAGCGGCTATACAACCGTCTAAATTAGTGGAAATGGAACGTAAGCAAGATGAACAAAAGTTATATTTCAACAGACGAGCGGGTAAGGATCACTCATTATTACATGTGGGGGACAAAGTCAGATATCGAGATCATTAAAATGAATGGAAAAAGGGACAAGTTGTAAATAGGAGTGACAGTAATCGAAGGGATTACCATATCGTTAATGAATGTAATAATATATTAAGACGTAATAGGAAGTTTATTTACAGATGTCCAAATTCACATGTAAATCATACTGTCCTTGTAACCAGTACAAATGACGGGAAACGACATAAAAAAACACACATACATAAGACATACACTACACGATGTGGTCGAGAAATGTGACCTCCAAAAACGTTTTGGTGTAGACGTGGAGTGAGCGAATCAATTACTAAGGATTGTATTTAATTAAGATACTTGTGTTATTTTTCTCGTTTGATAATATATATATATATTTGTAATGTTACTTAGTTATTGGTGAGGGATGCCAGCGTAACACTCTGACATTAGTGATAAATAGAATAGTACGTTAAATGCTTCGGTATTACTGGAAAACTATGGACCTGGATCGCGGATTTCCTTCATGCAAGAATACAGCACATAGTTATCAATGGTGTGAAATCCCTGGCAGCGTTAGTGTTGAGTGGTATTCCGCAAGGAAGTGTTCTGGGACCCCTACTGTTCATATGTTTCATTACCGACATGCCCGAGGTCATCCATGCATTCATCCAGATGTTTGCGGATGATACAAAGCTGCATATGGAGGTTAACAGCCCTGAAGATCAACAGGTGCTACAAAAAGACCTAACTGCACTTGAAGACTGGGCCAACCTGTGGCAACTACGTTTCAATGCACAGAAGTGCAAGGTCATGCACCTGGGTAACAGAAATGAAAATCTCAGTTACTACATGCACCAAGATGGAGAAGAAGTCCAGCTCCAAGTGACAGAACTAGAGAAAGATCTTGGCATATACATGGACATCGGACTCACCTTCTCATATCACAGTGAACAAAAGGTGACCAAAGCGAACAAGCTTCTAGGCATGATACGCCGCTCGTACACATATCTAGACAATGACCCGGTGAAGACACTGTACACGTCACTGATCCAGCCGCACCTTGAGTATGGCAACACGGCTTGGACACCGAAGTTCAAGAAGGACATGTCAATGATCGAGAGTGTACAGAGACGTGCTACAAAGTTATCACCAACCATAAGAGAACTACCATACGAAGAACGTCTCAGGATTCTCAACCTACCCAGCTTATACTACCGAAGGGCCAGGGGAGACATAATAGAAGCATTCAAACACGTCACTGGAAGATATGCGGTTGATGCTAGATACCTGAAGCTGGCCAACTGTAAAACTAGAGGTCATCGATACAAGCTGAAGAAGGAAAGAGCAATAAAACCTGCCAGACAGCTATTCTTCAGTAACAGGATAGTAAATGCCTGGAACGCATTGCCTGAACATGTCATAGAAGCGCCTTCCGTCAACGCCTTCAAAGGCAGACTGGATAAGCATTGGAGGGGGCTGCAATATTGCACACATCCGGTACTCGATGCATTTAATCCTAGTAAATCAAATTTTGACATGCATCGACCTGATACAGGCTATAAGCCTAACAAAATCAGAAGCGGATGAGTATGAGTATGAGTTAAAAATGTAACGTTATTTAGGTCATGTATTAAAGAACGTCGACACTGTTACTCATAAGAAATGACATGTAGTTTTGCTGCGTGTACATCATATGTGCGTATGTGTGAGTCTTTTTTTTTGTTGTACAATGGTGACATTGTTGAATGAGTAACTTGTACACATTAATTACTTATGGTTTTTTTATTACATTTAAAAATGCATGCGTATGAAGTACTTTATTTGTATGGTCAAATTGTATTTTGTATGTTCAATGTTCTCGTAAAGTACCACTTTTGTTGTTGCATGGTTTGCCATTTAGTTCTTGGTGAAATGTTTCCACATTATTGATCTCACATGCCTCTGTTTGCTTTAGTTAAGAAAGGGGATGTGATAGTATGATGCATGTTAACGTACCATAATGGTACGCTGTCGATCTTGTTGTTAGTTGGGATTAGTAGGAATACGTTAGTATCAAAGAAATTTATTAATGCATTGATGTCTGTAACATATTGATGAGGTACCGTTGGATCATATAGGAGGTAATGTGCATAAAGATGTCATTAGGTATTAAGTGTTAATTAATATACATATTGTTCACAGGGGAATGTAGTTATCCGAACACCCCCACCATAATACAGTATGACGTCATAAGGATCCACTCTTAATAAAGACAGTTACATTACAGAACTCACAGTGTTAACACGTCCTTTACAATGCGGGCTACTCACCAGACTCACATTTACCGCCATTTGCGGGGCCGGGTTCACTGCCATTAAGCGTTGCTAGGATACACCCATTGTGACTCTCCTAGCAAGGGTGGAAGGTCGGGTGTTCGGACCCAGACCCATCAGACGTGTTTTTTCACGCTCTGATGTTTTAGCCGAGATTTCGGCTTTTATTGTCGAAATTCCAAACTTATTTAACTTCATTATATGGGAAGGGTTTGACTCATGAGGAGTTGAAATGTTGCTACACTATATTGTTAGTTTGGGTAAGAATATAGCTGTGAGCTCTTGGAAAGGTGAATTGGAATGTTCCTTGCATTCATTACTATCCTTCAATTGCTTTGTATGTAATTAAGGGCCTTATGCCTAATAGGCCTTATGCAGCTAATTAACCCATCTGCGGGAAGATAATAACAGACATATTAACGGAATTAACGTAGTACTATTTTGGCTAACGATACGACAGTAACTTAGGCTGATTAACAGTGAGAGTGGCAGCAATTATTTAGTCATATCAATATACACCAAAAGGCGGGGAGGACAGCCAGTTAGATGAAATAACAAATAATTGCTTTAGACCGATAAATGCGGGGAGGGACAAACCCGTATTTAGATGATTCTCTGGCTGGCCACCCTTAGCCCGTGAATGACAATGATGGCGATGGACTACCTGCAGACAGGCCGAGAGGCAGCGGCGGCCCGTGGCAGGCCCAGGAAATTCCCATGGAAATAATAACATAAATTAACATGTAGGCTCGCCTTAAGCTGGGGTGGAATAGCCCGACGGATAAATATATATATGTAATATACATATATATATATGTATATCTACTGGGATGAAATGGGAACCGTTTGTCATCTAGTGACGAGGGAATGAAAGGGAAGGTACGTTCTTCATGCAGCTATTGGGTCCGAATCCTTCGGGCTATGTTTGTTTGTTTGTTGTTGTTTAACGTGCTAGCAGCATCTAAGTTCATATCAGGTGGGTACTGACTTGTGACAGTGTGCACTCATGGCAACTTTATACTGCTGACCCACTGGGAGACCAGGCCGCCAGCACCATGATGTGATATCCCACTCAGTCACATTATCCTGACACTGAGCCAACCAGTCCTTGCCCTATCTGAAAAATGCTGAGTGCCAGGCTAGGAAGCGACAAGTATAAATTTGTAAGTCATTGGTTTGATTCGACTAGGGTTCAAACTGACGATCCCACGGTCTACCAACAGGGGAGACGGACACTTTAACTCATTCGGCCATCCCATTGGGCTATGTACTCTGCATTATATTGACCTATATTATCCCACATACCCCCAGGCGTTCAAACCATTGTTGGATATCGACTGCTCTCCATTTCTGCGCTGTGGGTTACATTTAGTGATGGTCTATAAAAACCAATGGGTTTCACAGCCCTAACAATCTGTAGGATTAGGTTTCACACCCTTCGTCGCAATACTTAAAGCTGCATAGTCCGATGAAGCATCACATTTTCAAAAACCAAAACAATTATCTAGATTTGATTCTACATATCTAACTTCGATACTGATGCACTTATTAAGCATTTGGTGCTACATATAAGGGAATATTGAGTCAATTTAATAGGACCTGTTACTGCAGAAGCCTATGGTGTCAGCCTTTTGGCTTGCTTGCCAACACTAATTGGACATGTTTTACACTTCAAATATCTCAAAACTTAGTGATTTCAAATAAAAGTCACTCCAAACTAACATTTGTGGTGTTCTCTGTGGGGGAGTGGTTAAAGTGTCTGACCTTTTTCTAGGTCGGACTCCTAATCTGAAGGCCAGTGGTTCTATTCCCCGTGCCCCCACATCTGCCAATTTGGATTTCCACCACTGTGCATAACTTACAGCATCATCAAAGGCCAGTTGCTCTCATACCATGTCTATGTGGTGTGGGAGGTTAAAAATCCCTTGGGTCGGTAAAAGTGTAGGCTTGGGCTTTCTATCGACAAACTGTGTAATGGTGAAAACAAGTCTATTCACACTTATCCATGATAGGCAGTATAAATCTTCAAGAAAACAGCAATCAATTTAATATATTTATCTCAGAAAAATTTTAGAAACCCAAAACCATCGGACTATGCAACTTTAAGTTAATGCAATGTCTGGCTAGCATTACATGCCAAGCCGGCAAAAGGTTTATAATGATAATGGCAATGGCAACGGCAATGGCAACGGCAATGGCAATGGCAACCTCAATGGCAGCAGGGCAGCGGCAGCGCCAGTAACAGCGGCAGCGATAGCGATATCGTCAGTAACAGCGAAAGCGGCAGAGACAGTGACAGCGACAGTGACAGTGACAGCAACAGCGACAGCGACAGAGACACCGGCACTGGCACCGACACCTACACCGACAACGACAATGACAAGGACAATGACAACGACAACGACAACGACAACGACAACGACAACTACTATTATTATTATTTATTCATTTAACAAAATTAAAGAATAGATTCTCCGTCGTTTTATAGACGCATAACTCATTATCTTCTTTAACCTAACATAACAAGATTGAGTAAAAACTAACTTCATAAAATACAGATATTATGCCATGAAATTGGCTTTTACCCCATAGCAATCAGAGGAAATAGGTTTTACACTTCCCATCATGCCTCGGCTGCTCCCTCTCCTCTTCTGCGCTTTGCTTACTGACGTTAATAGACCGTCCCTATATTCAAATTGTCTTGCACTCTTTTTGGCGATTGCATGTACCATGTATCCACATTTATGTATATATGTACATGTGTATATTTATATATATATATATATATATGTATATATATATATATATAGATCCTGGGCAGTCCCCTGATGGGAAGTATTCACCACCATCCCGTCCTGATATGACCCAATACATATTTGTATATTTTAAAATCTGACCGTCGGGGCAGGTCTGGAGGCGGTAGTGACCGGAAAGAGTTGGTATCAGAGTGGCCAGGAGCCACTCACAGGTGGTGCCGTAGTGACAGAAACAGGAACTAACTCATCTTACAGTAGGATAATAATAACTAATATACAGAAGATAACTGATAAGTGGTAGTGTCCTTGTCTATATTTCCATAATAGATTATAGAGCACATACATATATATATAGATATTTATATTTAACTACACATATATTTGTTTAAATGTATGGATAGATATATATATATATATATATATGTATATGCTTGGGTTTTACATCCTAGCTACATATAAGGTCACATCAGGACATGTATCAACTTGTGACAGTGTGTATTCATGATATCTTTATAATGCTGACTACCTGGAATACCTAGCCGCTATCACAACGTGATGGTACCCTACTCAGTCACATTATCCTGGTTCTGAGCTAACCAATATTTGCCATGTCCTAATAATGCCAAGCGCCAGGCTAGCTATCAACAAGTATCAATGTCCTAAGTCCCTCTCTTGACTCGGCCAGGAAGCCAGTGCTCTTAGCTATTCGACCACCCTATCCGTTAATATATATATATATATGATGTATAAGAATTATACAAGTATAATAACCTGTACTTCCATACTCGCTCCTCATATCCACCCACCGGTAATCGAGTGGTGGAGCATCGGGATAGTAATATACTGATCCAACCTACTCAACCTCAGCTCCTATGGTGGCGCCACCACTCCCCTCTGCTCATTAACCTATTTCACTTACCGCTGAAAATGGTGTGTGTTGCATAAGCATTATACAAGTATGAGTAATCGGAAACATTTCCACCTCAGCTCTTCCTAGTAGCCACTCTCAGTAATGTACTGCAGGGTTCGTGAATACTATGCTCTGACACGCTCAGGCTCACTTGTCAGTGCTTGTGGCGCTACCTGTCTGTACACACACGCACCAGTCAGCCCTCACATCTTCATGTTCACCATGGAAATATATCTTATATATATATGTGCTCTATAATCTATTATGGGAATATAAACAAGGACACTACCCCCTAGCAGTTCTCTCCCTTACTTACTCTATACCCTAATGTCACTGAGCTATTACAACCATAGGACTAGGTTAGTTCCTTCATTCTCCACTGCACTGCCACCTGTGAGCAGCTCATGACCGCATGATACCAGCTGCGCCTGGTCACTACCACTACCGCTCCCTCTCAGCAGGACGGATTTTAAATTTTTAGGTGGGCAATAATATATTCCCGCCAGAAAATATATACTCTTTCTCAACCACTCCTGTCTTTTGTTATTCTGTTTCCAGGGGACTACTGTTTATATATATATATATCCTACACATGATCCTGTATATGAATATAAACAAGCTATAAACAAACATTCTAGGTGGGATAACTTGACTCTGCTTTTGTTAGTCTATTTTGTTGGGTTTAAATCAGAAAAATGCATTCATTAGGTAGAGAAAGTATCAATTCGTCTAGTTCACACCGCTCCCACTCCGGCGCCACCTGTGCCTTGCTAATAATGGACGACCCTCACGCTCCCCTCCAGTGTGAGATGGAGCTGTCTAGCTGAATGAGTCATTATTTTACGACTTCTTAAGAGGGTCAGTCCGGCCACCAGCATATGCTGGTCTAGGAGGACGTGAAAAGGATAGTGTGCTGACAACCAACTAAGTTTCACACATTTAAAGTTGCATAGTCCGATTAAAGCATCAAAGTTTCCAAAGTCAAACCATTATCTAGATTTGAACCGAAATATCCACACACAAAAACAATATGGCGCCCGGGTTCTGAAATAATAAAAGAGGCAATGTAATTCAATAAACTTCAAAACGAGGCCAAGCGCAACTAATTTACTGCTTTTGTAACAAGAAATAATAATTTTGGAAGGAATGTTTACAAATCGAGCCGAAGAGCGGAGCATGCCTACGACTTTTGAAAATGCCGACTTAAAAATATTGAAGGGACTATTAGTAACTGTGGAACCAGAACTTCTTAAACCTTGGACGGTTGGTTGGTTTTTGGAGTTTTACATCTTGGTAACATCTAAGGGCATATCAGAATGGATACCGACTTGTGACAGTGCACTAATCGTGACTTTATAGTGCTACCCCACTGGGAAATCAGACCACCAGCAGCATGACCCACTCAGCCACATTATCCTGACACTGAGCTAACCAGTCCGTGCCCTATCCTATTAATGCCAAGCACCAGGCTAGAAAGCGACAAGTATCAATTTGATAAGTCATTGGTTTGACTAGACCGGGAACCAAACTCCTGGGCTTCTGCACGCAAGGCCCCAGCTCTACTGATTCGGGCACTGTGTGCCTAGTGAAAACTCAGATGGACACTTCTCTGCTATGCTTTCTACTGCGAACTTGGTCATATTAATATGAGCTTTTCTGACTGTCACCTTCATTAATACTAAGTTGGCCATATTATTGTGCGCAAATTCTGACTGTCATCTGTAGTAATTTGGTCATATTAATATAACATGTTTTTATGGTTTCTTTATTTCTTGAAGATGTATACTGCCTATCATGGATAATTCTGAATTGACTTGTTTTCACCATTAGACAGTTTGTCGATAGAAAGCCCGAGCATACACTTTTACCAACCCAATGGATTTTTAACCTCCTATAACAAAAAGACAAGGTATGAGAGCAACTGGCCTTTGATGATGGCGTAAGTTATGCACAGCGGTGGAAATCCAAATTAGCAGAGGTAGGAGCACAGGGAATCGAATCATGAACTTTCAGATTAGGAGTCCAACCTAGAAAAAAGTCAGACACTCTAACCATTCTGCCACAGAGAACTTTCGCTGGGGACTTACATCCTGAGTACCAGGCTAGGTAGCAACACATAGACACTTTGGAAGTCACTGCTTTGACTTATTTGGAGTTCAAATTCACAGTCTCCTACATGGGTTGGTTGGGTGGGTGTTGTAGTTTTATGTCCAGGCAACATCCAAGGTGATATCAGAATGGGTATTGACTTGTGACAGTGCGCACTCATAGAGATTTGATAGCGATGCCCCACAGGGAGATCAGGCTGCCAGCACCATGACCTGATATCCCACTCAGTCACATTATCCTGGCACTGAGACAACCAGTCCTCTCCCTATCCTAATAATATCAAACGCCTGGCTAGGAAGCATCAAGTATCACTGTTTAATTCATTGGTTTGACTCGACCAAGGTTCTAACCCGTGAGTTCGAATCCAACAACCAGAGGGAGTGGCCGAATGAGTTAGAGCATCCCTCTCCTGTGTTGGTAGATCGTTGGTTTGTGGGTTCGAACCCTGGTCGAATCAAAGCAATGACTTAAAAATTGATACTTGTCGCTTCCTAGCCAGGTGCTCGGCATTATTAGAATAGGGCAAGGAATGTGGTCTGCTCAGTGTCAGGATAATTTGACTGAGTGGGATATCAGGTCATGGTGCTGGCAGCCTGGTCTTGCAGTGGGGCAGCTCTATAAAGTCACCATGAGTGCGCACTCTCACAAGTCCGTGCCCGTCCTGATATGACCTTAAATGTTGCTAGGACGTAAAACAACAACAAACGAATCCCACGATCTACCAAAAGGGGAGACTGAGGCCACCCAATATGTTGGCCATCTTGTACAGTCTGTTTTCAGTGTCCTCTTTAATACCATGTTGGTGACATTAATATTAGATTGTGTGACTGTAAAGTCCCTTTCACACATCACCAGATTGAGCAACGGACAGAATTGTTTAGTCCGGGCGTCATAAGTATTAAAATGTGTCAAAATGTTGTGATATCGGACATGAAACGGATATGAAACGGACATGAAACGGACATGAAACGGACATGAAACGGACATGAACAGATAGCCAATGGATGGTAAGCAGACTAACCGGACTCAAACCGGACAAGATATGTAGACGCCAATCAGGTGGCATCCGTTCCAAGTTTTGTGCAGGTTCAAAACTTGTACGGACACAAACCGGACTATCAACGGACTTTGTTCGGTTTCTTTCCGTTTCCTCCAATCCGGTGATGTGTGACTGTGACAGACGCTCTATCTGTATTTACAGCTTTGATTACATTAAGTTGTGCGTCAAAGGTCGATATCCAATTGGATCACATTGATATGATGTTTTATACCGGAATTTCTATTTCCAAATTTGTCAAACTAAAAGGAGCTTAAAACCTATTCATATTACAATGAGATGTTGTTTTTCCTCCCGACAGGTATGCTGTTTTCATTGCTGACGTTGCCACAATATTACACAATTTCATTGTTAGAAATAACCATTTGTTGAAGTAGGCTAAGCAGATAGGATTACCCTGAAGATTAATTACATTTTAAATCATGAACAAAGTCTATGATTAGCTTCCACCCTTGCTGATATGCTGCTTTTACGAATCGGACTATGAATACGTTCTATTACACAATGTGCCTTTCTGCTCAGCAATGCCACGGTTTGAGATAATGTATTTTGGTGACGGTTTCTTCTAATGCATTAATAATTATGAGAAGCAATTCTGGACGAGTTGGCTAAATTGGTAATAGGCACACTGAGCAAATTGCGCTGGTTGAAATATATGCATAAAAGACATTCAGGTATGTGTGGAGAACAAAGGATATGTAAGTGAGATGACGTAATAGACAAAGGGTGCCGACGGTTCAGGACCCTAGACGGTGAATAAAAGCATTCAGTAACCAGAAGTCAAAGTGTTCAGACGTCATACTTTCACATGGTGTCAGATAGGGATGATGCCGCCCGCTAACACACTGCTGGGTCTCAGGCCGCCAGGACAGCTCATCCTCTGCAACAATGCACGATCGAACTGGAAAACATGGATCAGCGCATATGATATATATGCCTTGGCTGAAGGTGTCATAACAAAGACAAAATGAGTGCAATGCTGTACCTTTATCCAGGTCGCCGGCGAAGAAGCGCAAAAGATCTTTGTCAATATATCCATCCAGCTCGCTGAGCGAGACAAGATCGGACTGCTTACCGACGCATTTCAAGCATACTGTACTGGTAAATGCAACTTAATAATAACATGCTACCGCTTTAATTCTCATAACCAAGCTACTGAGAACATGTCCATGTATATTACTGCATTAAAGGACAGAGTAAAAGATTGCGAGTATGGACCGGTGGAGGAATCGCTTTTGCACGATCGGTTGATGGCTGGCGTAAAAAACACTAATTTGTCATAGACAAAGGGTGACGGTGGTTCAGGACCCTGGATGGTGAATAAAAGCATTCAGTAACCAGAAGTCAAAGTGTTCAGACATCGTACCTTCACACAGGTCAGCGGATTATAATAATACTCTTTGCTCTTGTTTTGCTTTCATAATCCACTATATGAATTGCAATTTATATTTAGTACACACCGATTTAGAATAGTGAGATGGTATATCTTGAATGTGAACCTAACAATTTACTTTCTGAGATACCACCAAATACATATATATATATATATATATATATATACATTTCACAACTATATGTCTATATAAAAAATGTCCTCCGGTGTGTGAGGGGAGCGCCCGCCCAGCAATTTAGCCGACAGCTGGGAGGGGGGGGGTCACTCCACCAATGCGCACAGAGGAAATATAGGATGTACATGTTACCCTTGCATTTATAATCCTTTAATGCGTTATACATGACATATATATATATTTTTTTTTAAATAGACAAAGTATGTCACTGCAATGCGGTAAGTTGCAACTCTCTTTCACAGATATAAATGCCTGTATCGAAATGTTTGTAACTTGTCATGGCTGGGTCGAGTAATAGTCAGAAAATGCTATCTGTTTCATTGTAATGATTTCCACAGGTGGTGCAACAGTTGTTCGCATTTGACAGTCAATCGCCTACCAACAGAACAGAATAATGGAAGACAACAATGAATTGGAATTTAACGAGCACAACATCACGTTATTTCCTACATGTATTTGTACTCGCATAATTCATCATACAATTTATAGGAGGTATATACCCGTATATGCCAGTGTAGGCACCCGCGGGCATTGACGTATGTACATTTGAGCTGGTCACTATTCAGGCGTTTCGAACGCGCCGGCCCGAGCCGCGCATTTTGCGCCCCTGCTCGCTAGGCGGCGCGTCAGTTAGTCTATATAACCACGGCGCTCGGCCGGCCCGGCGCCTTTCCTGATACGCACCCGGCCTGCGCGCCGGTCAGCTCACCCGAAAAAGTTTCTGCACCGCTTGCGCCTGCACCGCCTGCGCCGTCTGCACCGGCTGCTGTCAACGGTCGACCGCTCTTGTCACCTCACGCACTTCATTGTTTGGTAGCTGTCACTTGTCGGCTATTGTCTTTGTACGTATGCCTAAGGACTTTTGTGCACCGTGTGGCTACATACACCTTCCGCCCATTAACGACGGGTGCACTCGACGCCCAGCACGGACACGTCGTGCTACGCGTCAGTCAGAGGAAGTAATGGAAAAAGAGAAATTGAAGTCGGAAAAGTTGTTGGAGCCTGCTAAGGCTAGCTTGGTCGTACCGGTCGTCTCGGACGACCCGCTGAGTGACGACGAACGTTCTTTGCTTGAGCGTTTGCGAGGTTTGGAGAAAAAGAAGAGGAAAGCGGTGATAGCTGAGAAGACTGGCAATTGAAAAAGAGCTATCATTAATGTCGTTGGGAGGTGCAGGCAGGAGTGCGTCACTGGACAGCGGTTGCGGGCGGAGCGGGTCGGGCGGCGGGCGAGGGAGCGTGTCGAGGGGGCGGCGGAGGAGCCGTTCGTTGAGTCGCCGTCGGAGTGTCTCCAGTGCCGGCGGTCGGAGCGTGTCGGGCGACAGAGGGGGAGGTGCGTGCGGGGACCGCACCGCCTCATCGAGCAAGCGCCGGGAGTCGAGGTCGCCAGGCGCGCACTGGCGGTCGAGGACGCCGGTGCTGGAGGCATGCAAGTCGGAGCTGCGACGAGGCAGGAGTCCTTCGAGGCGTCGGAGGCGCCATAGGCGCCGCAGTTGTTCGTCGTCTTCGTCTTCAGACAGGACGCATAGTCGCGAGAGGCGACTTAGGAGTAAGTGGTCTATAAAACGCTTCACAGAAGATAAGAAAGTTGTTCGTAAGTTAAATTGTTACGAGCTCATTGAGGCGAACTGTTACTGGATGCTGCATACTAAGGATACGAACATTAGAGACTATAGGCGTTTTGTTCGTCATATCGCTTATTTAGCGGGTAGAGCTAAAACTGATAAATTTGTGAATGCTGCGCATGTGAACTATGACGTTGGTGTTCGTCGCTTGGCGGCGGATGACGGTTATTCGGCGTTTAACCCGGGGAATTCTGAACTGACTCTGCGATACTACGGATTTGATTGTTTGAGACGAACACTTATGGTCAGTCGAAAAAGGGAGGCGAGTCAAAGCAGTACACGAAAGAGGGTGTACGACCTTGTTATGGTTTCAACAGTGAGGATGGGTGTTCAAGGGACGAACAGACATGTCGTTTTGGCCATTGGTGTGGCAAGTGCGGGGCGAAGTCGCACCGGCGCGATAAATGTAGGAAGGATTGATGTGGGGTCGGGCGCACCGGTGTTGAAGGAAGCGAGTCAATGGACGCTCATGGGGATCGGCGGTGGGCGGATCCGTTGATTGATTGCTCAATTGGTCAAGGCGAGTCGGGGGGCGTGTCGGCTCATGATAGTCAGGTCACGCACTCTCCATTGATTGATTGCTCGACTGGTCGTGACGTGCCGGGGGGCGTTGCAACTCAAGTTGTTGGCACCGCGCACTCTGGGCCTGTTACAATGGACAATGCTCACTGTGGCATTGCAGACTTTGATTGGCGAGCTTGCTTACTTAATTGGACTTGAATTGTTTTGTTGTTCATGCCATTGATGATCGTAATGATGATTGTATTGTTGATTTTCGTGTGATGGATACATGCTTTCTAGGGAGTTGTCATTGTACTCATTACATCGCGGGCAACCTTACACAATTGCGCCCGTGTCGTGCGTTCTGTGAACTATTTGTATTTGGTTCGCATGACGCTGATTGGAATTATATATTGAGAGGTATGATTTTTGGCTTTAAGGTCATTAATTTTGATTGTATTGTTGATTACACTGTATTTAATAGGGCAGTTCGCTCTGACGCGCATGAGAAATTTATTGGTGAACAGTTGTCTTGTGAGTTACGTAATGGATATATTTCTGAGGTGGTGGTTCCTCCCGCTTGCATTCACAATATTTGTTGTGTCCCAAAGTCTACGGGTGAAGGGTTACGCTGTGTTGTAGATTGTTCGCACCCTTTATGTGGGTCTGTGAACGCATACGTCGACAAGGTGAGTCAGACATTTTCTTATCTAGGCGTCGACGACCTGGTCGATAGTATGCGGGCGCAGGACTACATGGCGGTAGTGGATATTAAAAATGCGTATCGAGCAGTCTCGATCCATCCGAGCGATAGGAGTCGACAGGGATTGCAGTGGGATTTTGGTGGAGGTGTTCGTTTTTTTTGTGGATAATCGTATGTGTATGGGTTTGTCCTCCAGTCCATATATTTTTACGAGGATCAGTAACTTTGTAGTGCGGGCTTGTAGCCGCCGGGGTGCGTCGAATGTAGTAAATTACTTGGACGATTTCGCTGTAGCTGGTCGGTCTTGGGACGTGTGTGTTCATTCGCAGTTAATTATTGTTAGAGTTCTTAGGCAGTTAGGGTTTTTTGTTAGTTTCCCTAAGATGCTGTCTCCATCCCAGTGCACCAGGTTCCTGGGCATAGAGATTGATTCAGTGCGCATGAAGTTGTTACTGCCTGCGGATAAGGTGGCAAAATTGAAGTCCCATTTGCTTTCCTTTGTGGGGAGACGGAAGGCGACAAGACGGGATTTGGAGAGATTAGGGGGTCGCCTAGCGCATTGTGCTTCTGTAGTGAAGGGAGGTCGTTCGTTTTGTAGTCGGGTCTATGACGCCATTAGGACACTGAAGCGTCCTTACTACCAGTTCAGATTGAATAGTGCATTTAAGGAGGAGATAGCTTGGTGGTTAGAGTTTGTGGATCGTTTCAATGGCCATGCACGCATATTGGGAAGTCACGCAGAGTGCGTGTCTGTGTATACGGACGCGTCTTCCTCTGGATTTGTTGCGCTTCACGGAGATGATTGGTGCGTCGGAGTTTTTGACTCGGACGCGTCTCAGGACTTGGAGTCCTCGGTGGGGCATCATTACGCATCTTCTAGTCAGATTTGCAGTGACGCTCATATTAATGTGCGTGAGATGTGGGCGGTGATGGCGGCCGCTGCAAGGTGGGGGGAGTATTGGAGGGACAAGTCGGTAGTGTTCGTCACGGATAACATGACTGTTCGTGCAGCCTTAGCGTCGGGGAGGTGCAGGAATAAGTTGATAATGGATTGGGTGAGGCAATTATTTTGGATTTCTTGTGAGTTTAATTTCGAGGTTGGTTCGGTGTATGTACCGAGTGATAGGAATGTCATTTGCGACGCTTTGAGTCGGTGGACTGTAGGGCAGGGCAGGGCTCGGATCGGGTTGGTAGACTCTGCAGGGGTACTGTGTTGTCGACATTTGTTTGTTTGACATTATTTGTTTCCCCCCTTTTTTTTCCTTGCCAGCATTGCATCAGGAGATGTCGCTGCTTCAGTCGAGCTACTACCCAGAGAGCAGTCGTGCCACGCGTTCGACAAAGATTAAGAAGTATTTTTCGTTTTTGGACGAATTCCAAGGTTTATTTCCTCCCCTGCCATGCCCTGATGTGCAGGTGGGGTTGTATATTACCTGGTTAACGAGATCGCTAAAGTTTAGCTCTATTACAAACTACTTATCGGCATTGAATTATTTTTTGCAAGCGAGAGGTTCTCCTCCGATTAATTATGGCTCTCATTTGGTCAAAACAGTGTTGGGGGGAGCGAAGAGACAGCTAGGGTGCGTAGTGAGACGCGCTTCTCCGCTTTTACCTAGGCAATTGTTATTGATATTCTCCTTTATGTCGAGCAGTATAGGTCATGTGTCGATTCGCGCTGCCTTATTGACAGGTTTTAGGGCGTTGTTAAGGAAGAGTCAGTTGACGAGGTCGGATTCCGTCCTGTCTAGGGAGGATTTTAAGTTCTTCAGCTGGGGGATGTTAATTACGGTGAAGCGGACTAAAACTATCCAGTTTAGACAGCGTGAGTTATTGATCCCTGTGGCTAAAGTGATGAATCGGAATTTATGTGCAGTCTATTGGACTGAAAGGCACTTTAGGGAGGTCCCTGTGTCAGATACTTTACCGACTTTTCAAGTACCTTCACCTGGCGGTGGGTTCAAGCCTTTAGAGTACCGAGCTTTGAATTGTGCGATCAAGTATTTCGCTGAGTGCGCAGGGTTGCAGAAAGAGTTATTTTCTTGTCATTCGCTTCGCAGGGGGGGTTGTACGTTTCTTGCTATGCAGGGCTCCACGTTAGAGGAGTTGAGGACTAGAGGGGATTGGTCCTCAGATGCTATCTTTTCTTACATTGCTTCTCCTCTCCCCGAGCGGATTCTAGCTGACATGCGAGTAGCTTCGACCTTGTCGAGTTATTAGTTGGCTGGGGGCGCGTTGCGCCATTGGCGGTTAGGCCAGCCAGATACGGTATTTCAATAAACTGTATTATCCACACACTTTCCTTGTTCGTCCTTAGCGGGTCTACAGGAGGTATATACCCGTATATGCCAGTGTAGGCACCCGCGGGCATTGACGTATGTACATTTGAGCTGGTCACTATTCAGGCGTTTCGAACGCGCCGGCCCGAGCCGCGCATTTTGCGCCCGTTGCTCGCTAGGCGGCGCGTCAGTTAGTCGTATATAACCACGGCGCTCGGCTGGCCCGGCGCCTTTCCTGATACGCACCCGGCCTGTGCGCCGGTCAGCTCACCCGAAAAAGTTTTGTTTGATTCGGCGGTTAGGCCAGCCAGACACGGTATTTCAATAAACTGTATTATCCACACACTTTCCTTGTTCGTCCTTAGCGGGTCTACATATATATATATATATGTCAGAGAGATTTAATTTATTTGCACAAGCTTTATTTGGGAAATTAAATGATAATTAACTATACAAACAGTTGGTATGGATGACTATGTTTACATCTTAAGATATATACTTTTTCTATCATCGTAATCAAACTTTCAACAACATCGCTATTTGTGTTTGTTTTTGTGAGCTATGTTTATTCTGTCAGCGCCGAAGCACTGGTATTCCAGCCATTTTTATATCCTGGATTATTTGCACAACAATACTACAGAGAGAGAGATATATAAGGTGAGCTAACAAGAACTGTTGAATACACAATTTGCAGCATTATATCACTGTGGAATTGGAAGTATGTACTCACAAGTTCCACAATATGGCAACAGTAGTGTCATATGACTACATCAATATTAGTTGGAGCGATGTGAGTATTTGCATGGTATTTAGAATGCATTCAGACATCATCGTCTGTATTGAATATCGTTGATTGTTTATAGTGCATTGCCTTGTTGAACTGACTGTAACTAGGCCATGCATTAGAACAGTCAAATAGAGACCCTGCACTGCACAGTCTTGGACATACAACAGTCATAGAGAGACCCTGCACCACACAGTCTACAAATTAGAACTGTCAGACAGAGACCCTGTACCGCACAGTATATGAATTAGAGCAGCCAGAGAGACCCTGCATTGCTCAGTCTAGGAATTAGAACAGTCAGAGAGAGACCCCGCACCGCACAGACTATGAATTAGAACAGTCCGAGAGTGATCCTGCACTGCACAGACTATGAATTAGAACAGTCCGAGAGTGATCCTGCACTGCACAGACTATGAATTAGAACAGTCCGAGAGTGATCCTGCACTGCACAGACTATGAATTAGAACAGTCCGAGAGTGATCCTGCACTGCACAGACTATGAATTAGAACAGTCCGAGAGTGATCCTGCACTGCACAGACTATGAATTAGAACAGTCCGGGAGATACCCTGCACCGCACATACTATGAATTAGAACAGTCAGAGAGACACTGAACCACACAAACTATTAATTAGAACAGCCCGAGAGATCCTGCACTGCACAGTCTAGGAATTAGAACAGTCAGAAAGCGACCCTGCACCACACAGTCTAGTAGAACCTCTGAATAAAGAGACATTCCGAAATTGCGCTTTAGTTGACAGATGGCACTGACACTTCATTGCTGCCTATCTCTCCTTACCGTGCACTGGTGCTCCCCGTAGACACCAAGTGGCGCCAGCCTATAGGCCAGTTATTGACGGGGTTGACCTATGCATCTTAGTTATAGGTATCAACTTTCTGCACGCTGTGCCTGCTCTATGTATTGCTGAAACAGCAACAATGTCTCACTCGAATGAGTTGAGTGTCCTTCTCCTGTTTTGGTTGATTGTGTAATTCTAACCCACAGGTTTGAACCCTAGCCGAGTCAAACCGATGACTTAAAAATTGATACTTGTAGCTTCCTAGCCATGCATTCAGCATTAACAGAATAGGGCAAGCACAGCTTGGCTCAATGTCAAGATAACGTGACTGAGTGGGATATCAGGTCATTGTGCTAGGGGCCTGGTCTCCCGGAGGCGCAGCACTTTAAAATCACCATCACTGTGCACTGTCACAAGTCGGTACCCATCCTGATATGACCTTAGACGTTGCCAGGACGTAAAACTCCATCCACCTAACCAACCGTGCCATGGTGTTCCCCGCAGGCACCAGGTGGCGCCACCCTTGAGACCAGTTGTTTACGTGGTTGACTTATGCATCTTACTTTTAAGTATCTAGTCCCTTCATGTTGCGCCTGCTGTATTCATTGCTGAACCAGCCACAATGGCTCACCTTGCCTACCACTGATCACCTGTGATTATACAGTCGCCCTACTCCGCCTGCCTTCAAACATCTCTCTGATCAGCAAACCACTGCCATGTTATATGGTATATGTGCTGACAAGTTATCTGTGGCATTCTATGTGGCGGAGTGGTTAGAGTGTCTGACTTTTTCTAGGTCAGACTCCTAATCTGAGGGCCGGCGGTTTGATTCCCCGTGCCCCCAGCTCTGCCAATTTGGATTTCGACCGCTGTGTATAACTTACAGCATCATCAAAGGCCGGTTGGTCTCATACCATGTCTATGTGGTGTGGGAGGCTAAAAATCCCTTGGGTCGGTAAAAGTGTAGGCTTGGGCTTTCTATCGACCAGCAGTGGAGTGGGGAAGACCACTCCACTGACGAAAAAAAAAGATGACAACAAAAATGAGAGACAAATAAGTGTTCACACTTCCTGTCTACCATTCGCTATATCGCTATATCGTTAGCAATGTACAAACTGTCTTTGTCCCATTTGATCGATGCCCGGACACCTGCTACGTCACGAAATCCATTTGACAGATATACAATTGACAGATATTGAATTATCTCACTATTGTAATGCACACATACCGATTCCCCATTCTGCTTTTTGAACCTGATCGATCCAAGCATCAATCCCAACACTAAAGCCGTGTTTACACGGACAATTGTGAAGAGAATTAGACAAAGCGATTTATATGAAGCGAAGTAGAGGCGCATTTACACACGGAGCGGTTTAAGGTGGAAATCAATATCTGCGCATGAGCAAGTCCAGACTAACCAGCGCCAGTTTGGGTTCGTCGACGTCGCCACGAGAGAGTGTGGGTTTGACCTAGATATGTATGGACTGAATCGTATTGGTTTGGAATGGTCAAAACTTCTGTTGGGCAGTGAAACCCTAAAAATAAATGATGAACAAAATATCTGTGCAAAGTTAGCGGTTTCATAGACCAAATTATACAATATGCACTTTTGATCGACCGGAAAATCAACAAACTCAGGTCTTGACTGCGCATGCGTGTGAGGTGGTTAAGCTAGTTAGCTTCATATAAACCACCTCGCAATGTGGTTTACATTTACCGATTTATATGAATCGCTTCAGCCCTAAAATGCCACAGCATCGCGTTTACACGGCAAATATAAATCGATCTAGGCAAGTGGTTTTATATGAGGCGTTTTAACTCGCCCGTGTAAACACGGCTGTATACCGTCCATCCGCTTTTGCAGGTAGCCAGGCCACGGTTAATCCGACGTCCGTAGCTCTTATTTCCGTGTCTGTGCATTGAGTTGTTGTCGTATATCAGGGCTCACGCCAGTCCTTTGTTCAACCAACACAAGCAGTTATTCTCGGTCGATTATTATATGACATCGTCTATATTAGTGTTCTTGTGCATGGTCATACCGTACCCTTATGTGATTGTTATTGCATGGTATAAACGTATAGGTGTAATCGGAAATGTTAAGCCGTATGGCAAATGTCAGGATGGTGGATGAAGTCACCTGTTCCCAGAGGAGCACCCACTTGTTCCAGAACGTCCTTGTAGCCTACCTCTGGAATGTGTCAGCAGTTAGCATGTTGGGAACGAATAAGATTCGAACCCACCGTCAATGGTAAAAGGAAGTGATGAATAGTGTTGTGCATACCTTTGTTGAAACTATGGTATAAGGATGGTACGCGATGTCATTGGTGAGATTATGAACATCGTCGTATAGATGTAACACTAAAACACGGTACGAGGAATGCTAAGTTGAATATTATAGAACATAACACAGGAAACGGCAACCGATTGTACCGAAGTGAACGGTAGCACGGCAGGTGACCTAGGCATCCTGGATGTGAGACCTGAGCATGCTGTCATGGCCGCCTCCACATGGCGTGACGTCAGCACTCAATCCTGCAGAATATTATGCCTGGATCGTGGCGTTTTGTGAAGGTGATGGCTCCAAGGACTGATCCATGATTGATATGTGCATCCGTTTGCAAGGTAGCCAGGCCACGGTTAATCCGACGTCCGTAGCCTCGGTTTCCATATCCGTGCACTAAATGATTGTGTGTGAGGCTCTGCCCAATCCTTTATTCAAACAGGCGGAGTTATTTTTGGCGTAGATTAATCGGTATAGCCACTGACTTTGTCCTACCTTTAGTTTTAAGAGTGTCCCGGGAACCAGGTCCATGACGACCGGCGTCAACAAAGGGAGCAGCAGTTAAGGGAAACCGAGGTTGACCGGTAGTGTGTCGTACAACAGACCTCCTCCAAGAATCATCAAGCAAGGTGTCATGGCGGCCTCCATGTGGCGTAAAGTCAGCATTCATTTTCCAGGGCGTAGTAGACCCGAAAACGACACTCAACGTTTTTTAAAGACGATCGATCCAAGCATCGATCCCGTCACAGACATCGACCATCCGTTTGTTTAGGGTAGCCAGTCACGGTAAAATATGACATCCATAGCTTGATTTTTGTATCTGTGCATTGATGTTGTTGTGTCCAGGGCTCGTTCCGGTTCTTTGTTCAACCAACACGAGCAGTTATTTTGTTAGATTAATCGGGATAGCCACTGACTTCGACCCACCTTATGCTTTAGGCGTTAGACCTTGTCGTTCTGGAGTTTTTCTCTCGATCTTTAAATCGTGGATTCTTATCGATCGTCATCTTGTTCACTTAACATAAATCCAAAGGAGAGAACACACCCTATCGATCAAAATGCTCTGGTCGAAGTGTCTATAATGAAACTGGGATCGCATCTCGTTATGCAAATTTACAGAAGATGGCGCCACAGTCAGAGCATTTATTATTAAGAAAGACATTATAGATGGCGCCAGTAGTTGCTTCCATATTTAGTATGTACTTTTTCTTGCGGGTTAAATTACCCATGTTGAAATCAACATCGACAATGCACACATTCCGACTCCCCATTCCCCTCGCCCAGGACACCTACTACGTCACAAAACACATTTGGCATATGAGACTGTCTCAAAATATGGGACAAAACTTTGTCCATTGTAACGATCAACATACTATCTGCTTATGCATTTGGTCAGGATAAACTGATTTGGTTTTTACATGGTGTTTCATAATCCCAATAGAATACATATTGATTTGAAGCAAATGTCCTTGTGTTTTCAGTGTAACCATTTCTGTGCTGTTTTGTGTCAATCGTTACAATGGACAGAAAAAAAAGAATGATCACGTTTTGAGACAGGCTCATATACACATATGTACCTGAATTATCTCAATATTAAAATGCACACAGACCGACTCCCCCCTTCTCCTGCCCCCAACCCACCCCCACCTGCCCCTACCTGCCCCCACCAACAAATGACCCAAATTGCGTCACAGCGCCCTCTGTCGGAACAATTCTTCGGGTACCCCGTTATCAGCAGGCAGTTGGCTCCAGCTGAGGTTTGAGGCATGTAGAAACTAGGATCTCCAACTGCCGACTCTGGATGCCGCCATTTCAATTGAGTTACACCACATACCACCCAGCCAGCCCCGCCCCTTGGGCTCAACTCTATAATGGGAAGGATTTTCCCAGAAGTGGCAGGGGCGGGAGGCGGGGAGGTGAGGGGGGAAGGGGCTACAGGGGCCGAGGAGAAAGGGGGGCGGGGAGGGACGGGGACCGGGGGCGGGGGGTGTAGGAGTGGGAATATAGTATTACGATATGTCTAGTAGCATGGACTGACCTCTCAGACAAGGAGGGGCACTGATGGGGGTTGTGTATGGGAGGTTTCAGCTTAATTCATGAACCAAGACTGTAGTGTAAGGTAATAGGGGTGTGGTGGTTTGTGGGTTACTGATGGGTGATGGTTTGGTAAGGTATTGGGATGTGAGGGTATGAGGGTGACTGATGGGGGATGTGTATGGGAGGTTGCGGCTTAATTCATGAACCAATACTGTAAGGTAACAGGGCTGTGGGGTACTGATGGGTGTTGGTTTGGTTTAGGCGGAGGGGGGTTGAGTTTGAGGGGCACTGATGGGGGCTATGTTAGCTTCTTTCATGAACAAGTTTGGTGAGTTGACCACAGATTGATTTGTTTGGTTGGTTGTTATGTTATGCCCCAGCAACATCTGAGGTTATATCAGGACGGGTACTGACTTGTGGTAGTGCACACTGATGGAACCTTTATAGTACTGCCACACTGGAATACCAGGCCACCAGCACCAAGATCCGATATCCCGATATCCCAGTCACATTATCCTGATACTGTGCTAACCAATCCTTGTCCGATTCTAGTAATGCTTAGTGCAAGGCTACGTAGCAACACGTATGGATTTCATAAGTCAGGGTTTGACTCGGCTGGGATTCGAACTCCCGACCTTCTGCACAGGAAACCTGCGCTCTACCGATTCGGCCACGGCGTCCCGTGTTCATCGGCAAAAACAGTGGGCTGTGTGTCGGGGGGGGGGGGGGTCACGTGGTCAGAGTAATTTAAGGGATCCCGAGTTTGGTTTTACTGTTATTCAGGACCTCTCAAGTCTTTCTTTGAAGGTGAGTAGATACTCTCAGGTCCGACAGCCCTCTGTCAGTGTTCGTCTGTTGTGCATAGATACATCTCACCTACCCTAACACTACATCCAAGAGAATGAAGGAAGCCTGGTCGCACTTTGAGATCACCTGCGGTCTTTGTTGTTTGTTGTTGTTTTACATCCTAGCACCATCTAAGGTCATATCAGGATGGGTACCGACTTGTGACAGTGCGCACTCATGGTAACTTTATAGTGCTGTCCCACTGGTAAACAATACCGCTGGCACCATGACCCACTCAGTCCCATTATCCTGACACTGAGCACACCAGTCCTTGCCCTGTCCTAATAATGCTGAGCACCTGGCTCGGAAGTGACAAGTATCAATTTTTAAGTCATTGGTTTGACTCGACAGGGTTCGAACCCACGACCCCATGATATACCAGCACGGGAGACGGACGCTCTAACTCATTCGGCCATCCCGTCTGGTCTCAGCTGCGGCCTACTCGTCTGATATGACCTTAGATGTTGCTAGAACGTAAAACAATGACAAACAAACGTATTATAGTGCCTTGGCAATACAAGACTGGACTGGAACAAACATACTGACACAACGGTAAGCAACTTCTATTCAATCATCAGTCTTTATAGTAGCTATATCCTGGACAGTCCATATACATATATATATATGACGAAATAAAATAATCTAGCATATGTATGATTCCTGCCTGAATAAAATTAGATCAAAATCAAATACCCAAAAGGGTTTGACACGGTTAATTGACAGAGAATTCAACATAACAACAGTCCCATTGGAATTAGTAAATTAGCGAGCACTTGGTCAAATATTACATGGCGTTACTCAGTAGGGCCCTTTATGCCTCAGCATCATCATCATCATGCTGTCGGTTGCGATGTGACAAAGACTGCTTTCATTACTTGACTGCCGTTCTCCATTTAGCTCTCTGCTTTGAGAGTTGCGTCCATGAGTTGGTCTTAATGTCTCTCAGCTTCAGGTTTCTCTTGATGGTATCCTTGAACCGGAGATGAGGGCGCCCTCTCTTTCTGTAATACATTCCATGAAAGCTGCCTGCAAAAGTGTTGAAGTGCTGCTGGCTTTTGCAAGTTATCAGCGGCACTCTCTCGGGGAGCAAATAGAGGTTTCACACCAGCAAGAACATGTCAAGACAGGCGCAAAACTATTTGTCCCTGCAGTGGCTGGTCGGGAGATGTTGGGAGTTCCAAACATCAACCGCCTTTAATGCTGCCACAGTGACATGGTTTTCTGTTTAGGGTTTGCTCCCTTAGCCGTCGGTTCTGTCAAGAACCTGTACCACAAGTCAGTGGTTTACAACTCTGCAGGGCAGGGGCATCAATCTCCCTGAGGTATTGCAATACCTGCAATACCTGCATACCTTTATGCCTAGGCACAACCGAATAGGTGTGAATGTCAACACATGAGGCAGCACTATGTGCTATATTAAAGTAAGAGACCTCCTTTTGTTCCCAAATAAGTAGGGACAGTTAAGGTATTCGTCATCATCATCACCACAGATGACTTTGCAACCATTTTCCTCCAGATTTCCCTGTTCTCCACCGCACTCTGACACTTACCAAACTCCAGGCCTGTCAATTATGATGTTGTATTTGCACATTTCCTTTATCCGCCTTGTTTTCTTCACGGGAAATATGGTCATACCACTTCTGTTTCCCTCTCGTGATGATCATCTGGAGATCTTTGTGTTTTCCAATTGCCTGCTGGATCTAGGCATCACCTTCCTCATTGGGGACACGGTCTTTGTATGAAATGTGTAGTATCTGGCGATCTTACTTGATAACTGACCGGTTGTTTTGACCAATGAGAGTCCAGCTTTTAAAAGAGTTTTGCTAACTGCTCCTGACACGTTCAATTAGTCCTCCTTTGGCCGTTCAGTCCCAGGGGACCATATCCCCACCATGAGATGCCCCTGGCTTCACCCCATCCTCAATTATTTGCCGGATTTCACCCGCCTTTTCAGTCACCAGTAACAATCCACTGCTGGTTTTTAATTATTTTTGTTTTCATGAAACTTGTCCTTAGCCAAATCTTTTTCTCCAAACTATGGAAATCATGTGACATCCACCCCGACGTCACCAGGTGGCGCGTGATAGCAACGCGCACACTTCCTGTATGTAAGATTGCGGGTTCGATTCCTGATCGAGTCAAGCGAGAGACTTATGCGAAGCAATAGTTGTCGAAACCGAGCCTGGCGGCCAGCATTACTAGAATAGGGGCAAGGCCAAGTTGGACCAGTGTCAGGATAAAGGGACTGCATGGGATATCGGGACGCAGTGCTGCCAATGTCGCATCTCAATGGGACAGCGCTCTTAACGTCATCATGAGTGCACACCGTCAGAAATAGGCACCCGTCCTGATATGCTGTTAGATGTTTCTAGAATGTACACCCCAATATGCGTCTTCTGAGGTAGTGTCTCTGGGTGTCGGTAGAAGGACTGAAGCTGCAACCCGGCGTGTTTACATGCCCGGAAGTGGGGTGAATGCCTCTTAGGTCAATCCTTCAACAAAGGTCCTGTCCTTCATGGTCACTTTGACCCCCAGAAGTACATGGTTCCGGATGAATAAACCTGTTTGGGTTCTTATGCTAAATTAGTCACCTGAACAGTGTTAAGCCGTGTTCACACGGGGAAAATGTAAAGCGATTTAGACAAGGCAAATCATATGAATCGATTTAGGCGCCCGTTCACACGGGCAGTACTTGGGCCGGAAATGGATATCAGCGCATGAGCAAGTCCAATCTGACCAGCGCCAGTTTTCGGTTAGGCAAAGTCACCACGAGAGAGTGCATTCGACCTAGATATGTATGGACTGAATCGTATTGGTTTGGAACGATCAAAACTTCGGCTGGGCAGTGAAAACATTAAAATAAATGATGAAAAAAATATCTGTGCCCAGCTAGCGGTTTCATAGACTAAATTATATAATATGCGCTTTTGATCGACCGGAAAGTCAACAAACTAAGGTCTCGACTGCGCATGCGTGTCACTTCCTTAATCCACCTCAGTGCGTCCACACAGGCAAAATAAATCGGTTCACAGAAATCGACTTACATAATCGACCTCCACAGGTGGTTTACATTATCTACATCACAGGAATCGATTCAGCCCTAATCCGCCTCAGGCGCCCATTCACATGCGAAATGTAACCCAAACTATACAAGTCAATTTCTACGAATCGATTTACATCGCCCGTGTGAACATGGCTTTACAGTGAAATTGTGCTAACATAAACAAGCATCATGCTTTTACTAAAACATCACGCCCTGCTTGTATTCATGTGTGTAAAAAGGTGAGTTGCTGCAGTAGATCTACCTTATAACTGCAACTATGGATGGCAGGGAGACCAGTGCTTCGGTCCTGACAATTGATGTATTCTGATGAAAATAATATTTGCCAAAACCCTACCTCCACCAAAAAGTAAAACCAAAATAATAAATCTAAAGTGGCTGTCACACATCACCGGATTGAGCAACAGACAGAATTGTCTAGTCCGGTGAAGTTTGGGCGTGTTAAGTATCAAAATGTATTAAAATGTGTCAAAATGTTGCGATATCAGGTCAAAGGCCGCAGGACGAACGGACGTGAAATGGACATGAAATGGACATAAAACAGACATGAACCGGACATGAATGAATAGCCAATGGATGAAACAAACTCAAACCAGACAAGAATCGTAGACGTCAATCCGGCGGCATCCGTTCCATGTTTTGTGCATGTTCAAAACTTGTACAGACACAAACCGGACTATCAATGGACTTGGTTCAGTTTCTTTCCATTTTCTCCAATCCGGTAATGAGTGACAGCTGCTTAAAATACAACCTAACCCACCTCTGTGTTCACGTCTCTAGGAATTAGTGTAGCTCATTTAGGACTGGACACAGTGGCCGATTTGGCATAGCGCAGGCTTCCCGTGAGGAAGGTCAGCACTTTGAATCCCAGCCGAGTCAGACTCAATGACTTACGCAATTAATATGTGTCGCTACCTTGCATTGTGCGCAGCATTACTCGGATAGGCCAAGCAGTGGTTAGCTCAATATCAGGATAATGTGACTGAGTCGGACAACATTGGTCCATGGTGCCGGAGGTCTGTAATCCCAGTAGAAAGGCACCATGAGTGCGCACTGTCACAAGACTTTAGCCTGCGTGATATGACCTTAGATGTTGCTAGGATGTAAAGCCACAAACATACACAAACATCGTATTTAAGCTAAGATTCCATAGACACAGTGTGCGGCATGCAAGCCCGTACCAGACGGGATGGCCGAATGAGTTAGAGTGTCCGTCTCCCTTGCTGGTAGATCGTGGAGTCGTGGGTTTGAACCCTGTTCGAGTCAAACCAATGACTTACAAATTGATTCTTGTCACTTCCTAGCCAGGTGCTCAGCATTATTAGGACAGGGCAAGGACTGGTGTGCTCAGTGTCAGGATAATGTGACTGAGTGGGATACCAGGTCATAGTGCCGGCAGCCTGGTTTCCCAGTGGAACAGCACTATAAAGTCACCATGAGCGCGCACTGTCACAAGTCGGTACCCGTCCTGATATGACCTTAGATGTTGATAGGACGTACAACAACAAACAACAAAAAGCAAGTCCGTACGCAGCATGCAGCATTCTATTTTCGATCTTTCTTGCTCCAAATTTGTGAAGGAAGGTCAATGTTCCTATTTTCTCTATGGCAAATGGAGTACCATTCGAATTCGTATTCGCATTCCTATTCGTATTCGCATTCGGATTTGCACTGGTCAATCCATGGAGCGATCCACTTGCTGCATTCCCATTGACATTCACATTCACATTCGCATCCAGACATATTGAAGCACCGCTGTGCATGTACATGCTTTGCTTTTGTTTATCGCATTCGCATTCACATTTGCATTCACATTCACATTCACATTCGCATTCGCATTCGCATTTGCATCTGGACTTAGGGGAAGCAGCACTGTGCATTTACATCCTTTCCTATTGTTTGTAGCTTTCGCATTCGCATTCGCATTCGCATTCGCATTCGCATTCGCATTCGCACACAGCATATATGGAATTTTAGATTAAGGCAGGTGAATATTCGCTGTTGCGAAGCAGTGACTCCATACAAGGGCACATTAGCGGTTGGTCCAGTTCGGATGCCTCATTATGGATCAAGGGTGGTGCACAGACACCCAAACCTGCTGATGTGGTCTCACCAGTTTACGTGTGATATAATCGATGACTTCTAAAAGACTCCCACCCTCCTGTAGCTCAATCCCACCCATCCCTCCTGCCACCCCTCCTGCCACCCACCCCCCCCTGCCACCATGCCACCCCCCCTCCAACCCACCCACCCCTCCTCCCACACACCCCTCCTCCCACCCACCCCTCCTCCCACCCCCCCTCCTCCCACCCACCCACCCCTCCCACCCACCCACCCATCCCCCCACCCACCCTCCTCCCACCCACCCACCCCTCCTCCCACCCCTCCTACCGCCCGCCCACCCACCCAACCACCATCTCCTTCCACCAATTTCCCCCGGCCTGCACACATAACCTTAAGGCCCTGTCACACTACGACGTTTCTCGCCGGCGACCCGGCGACGTGTGGTGTTTTGGGGCGAAAATGGGTGAAATATCCAGACACGCCGGTACACTATCCTTGACGTTGATGGTCGGCGCAAAACGCCGGCGCGCGCTATTGGTCGGCCAAGGTTTTAAGCGTGTCAAAAAAAAAAAAAACGCCAGCGTGCGCAAATATATGGGTAAGGACGTTAGGCGGTCGTCGAGCTCCGTTGGACACACCGGAATAACGTTATGGGAATGCTAGGCAGACGGTACACACGCGGCCGGGTCATCTCCACACGTTGCGCCAAATCGTTGCTTTCTTGGTTTACGTCCTATCAACATCCAAGGTGATATTAGCACGTCGCGTTTTCCCAAACGCGTCGACACACCTTGGTCGCGCGCGAATAATGCGCTGCGCTGATGCCAATCTTTTTCCCCAAACAGCCGAAAAGTTGGACGTTTCTCGACGTTTCTCGACAGGTCGCTGGGAGAAGCGTTGTAGTGTGACAGGGCCTTAACGAAGCACTCCCTTCTCCCACACGCTTGGTTGGTTGCTGGAGTGTTACGTCCTGGCAACATGTAAGGTCATATCAGAACGTGTACCGACTTATGACAGTGTGCACTTATGATGATTTCATAGTATTTCCCCACTTCAAAATCAAGCTGCTCGCACCATGAACCGATATCCCACTCAGTCAGATTATCCTGACACTGAGCTAACCAGTCCTTGTCCTATCCTATGAATGCCAAGCACCAGGCTAGGAAGCGACAAGTATCAATTTTGTAAGTCATTGCTTTGACTTGAGCGGGAATGGGACACCCGACCTTCCGCACCGGAAGTCCGTGTGCGCTCTATCGATGTGGCTACAACGTCCGGTCAGCCACGCTACAAGCTACTCATCTGTGAGAATAAACAACATTAAAAAACAGGCACCTTCAAAATAAAATCAAAGAAGATAAAAAAGGAATCCCAGAGATAATAAATCACCCAGTCATTGTTTGCAAGCTTTGTTAACACAACCCCCGTGGTGGAAATATCGATAGAACTATTGATCCAAGCCATGGGTTGAATTAGGGTGAAGTGGAATTTGGCCACTGATCTTCGCCAGTTTCACGCATCACCTGCGTTGTTAACTGAGCGCAGTTTCGAGGTTATTTCCATAATGAGGCTCATGCCGACACCGTTTCATTGCTGTCAATTCGCGCTAATGACGCTTTCATTTAACCCTTTAAGTTTAGGCAATGATTTACCGGCGGTTTGTTTATGTGTATTATAATTAATTATAATAATATAAAGAACGCAGCGTATACCAAGGTTTAATTATTATTTATTATTACTGTTCTACTGTATTACATGTATTAGGAGTCACGCACCCGCGCAACTGGCGCGCGCGAATGAGGCGCCACCTGTACAGCGCCGAAATCAACTTCACTCCTGCTACAATTTTCTTCTCCATAAATGTGCACTGTCACAAGTCGGTACCCATTCTGATATGACCTTAGATATTATCAGGACGTAAAAGTCCAACAATCAACCAAGATGGCGTGTACAAGGAGGGAATGGTTCGTGAGGTTATGTGTACAGGGTGAGGTATATTGTTGGGAGGAGGGGTGGGTGGCTGGGAGTGGGTGGGTGGCTGTGAGTGGGGTGGGTGGCTGGGAGTGGGGTGGGTGGGATGGTGGCTGAGATGAGATTTTGAGCTACAGGTAATAAATAATGACACATGTAATAAATAATGACACATGTTAAATACCTTCCGGGCTCCCTCCCCCCCCCCCCTTGTTTGTGACACAGCTTAATGTCACATTACGATGTATCTTGCAAACGTGAACTGAGGTGGGTGAATTTTGGCCCCGATGTCAGTGGACGTCGATATGCGTTACTCAAACGTTACCCGTTCATTATGCATACGTCATTGTACATCGATGTACGTCAATGTACATCAATATACAGCTTTGTTTGTTAAGGGGTCGTGAAAGTTGTGTGCATGCACACAACTTTCGATGTTTGACAATATAAAATGCCATATGCTATGTATACATTAGGGTACGTCAATGTACGTTAGACATACATTAGACAAACATTGTTCAATATGTTGCGCGATGTTGACCTTTGTTAGTCAGACGGAAAGGCAGTGGAAATGTACAGTCCATGTATTGACAAAGTACTGACAACGTATGGATAACGTATGTCTGATATACATTTTGTGTTTCTCCACTGTGTCTTGACATATGCAACGTATGAGGCATAGTTCTGGCCATCGAATTACATATATAATGTTCACCGGCATTCTGCGAAGTACCATGAGTGTAATTCAAGCATTTTTCGCCGGGAGGCACCTTAGCCATCCGTTGGTCACACATTGGCCCTAGGCTATGTGTGCGGTATGTATACATCCAACTTGGTCCTGTGCCACAAAGTTTAATGCATCTTGATGTCAAAAAGTGATTTTACCTGTTGGCCACGTGCTTGCGCGATGTGTCATAATGTGACAGGTCCATGAAATCGCCATCACTGATTAATATCTCAGTGCATAATTTCATTCAAAGTTATTCTGTTGCTGTATACTCTGACTCATAACCACCGTGGAACTTAATACCCAACGCGGTGGCCGAATCGGTAGGGCGCAGGGTTGTTGTGAGGAAGGTCAGGAGTTTGAATCGCGATTTAGTCAAACCAATGACATAACAAAAGGGATGATTGTCACCACCTAGCCTGGTTCTAGGCATTAATATCATAGGCGGAGGAGTGGTTATCTCAGTATCAGGATAGTGTGACTGAGTGGGATATCAGGTCTAATTTGGATATATATATATAGCAGTAAGACGAGGTGAGTGCTTTCGTATAGAAAATGTTGTGATTCCTTAGGACGATGGTGCTTTCAATGTGGCCAGTTTGTTATCAGTCTTCTAGGACCAAAACATTGCAAAGGCCGTCACTATAGAGACTGCCTGCTCATCAGTAAGCAGTAGGCATTAAGCCCCCCCCATTCACACCTCACCGGATTGGGGGAAACGGACAGAAAACGAACAATGTCCGGTTTGTGTCCGTACAAGTTTTGAACATGCACAAAACTAGGAATGGATGCCGCCGGATTGACATATATGGTTGTTGTCCGTTTTGAGTTTGTTTCATCCATTGGATATCCATTCATGTCTGTTTCATGTCTGTTTTATGTCCGTTTCATGCCCGTCTCATGTTTGTTCGTCCAGCGGCCATTTACCCAATATCGCAACACTTTGAAACATTTTAATACATTTTGATACTTATCATCACCGGACTAGACAAGTCTGTCTGTTGCTCAATCCGGTGATGTGTGACTGGGGTTTTAGGCATTTAGTAATGCTGATTCCTTTAAAGAAACCAGTGATCCAGAACTGGTTCATCAAACGCTGTGATATGTGCTGTCCTGTCTCTGGTAAAGTGCATATAAAAGACCCCTTTCTGCTTATTGGAAACATTAGCCTATGTGGCGGCGGCGGGTTTCCTCCAAAGAAATATGTCACAATGACCATATGATTGGCATCAAATTGCTGAATCAATGTGATCTAGAGGCTTTGTTCAATAAAGCAAGCTTTCATTCCGTTAAAGTTCCCAACCTAGACATGGAGCTTAAATTATACAACAAACCCATTAACTGGCGGGTGCTTCCGAATCGAATCGTTTCATTGCATTTCAAAACCTGTTTCAACCCTACTTCGTATACCCCCCGCACACACCCAAAGAAGAGTAACCAAAAAAAGTACACACAAGAAGCACTCAAAGACAACCCTCAAGAAACAAATCAATCAATCAATCAATAGGATACAGCTATAATAGGCCTTGGACCTGTTAGCTGCTCTTAATTAATAGAAATGGAGACAGTTCTTCAGATGTGGTCGATAGTAGCAACTGTCACTGGCTCCAAGATATATGTAATGCTTGACCAGTATGCATCCAGTCGGGACTTGAAACAGTTCACCCACTCTGCTGCTACGACACTCTCTGGCAGGTCATTCCACAGGTCAACCACCCTAAAGCTGAAAAGTTGTGTCGCAGGTCCAGTCTGGAGTACCGCTTCCTCAGCTTCAGGGAGTGCCCTCTGGTCCTGGTGTGGGAGTCTCTGATAAGGGGGCTGCCTGTCTTGTAGATACCATGGAGATATTTGAATACTTCAATCATATCCCCCGGGCCCGTCTGTAGTACATGCTTGGGATCTTCAAACGACGCATACGTTGTTCATAGGGTACAAGGTTCGTTGCCCTTCTTTGGATCCTCTCAATTGACTCAGTATCCTTCCTGTAGAGTGGTGACCATACAACATTTCCATATTCCAAAAGTGGTTGTGCAAGGGATGTGTACAGTCTGCGTACAACATCCTCGTCTAGGTATGTGTATGATCTTCGAATGGTAGCCAGTATTCCAATAGCTCTGTTGGCGGCTTCCTGGATGTGGTCGCTGAATGTCAGTTTGTTGTCCACCTTGACACCCAAGTCCTTTTCTATCATTGTTTCGGAGAGCGGAACATTATTCACACCATCGTTCATTACATAGATGTGCTTGCTGTTTTTGCCCCCTAAATGCATCACTTTGTATTTTGAAGCATTAAACTTCAGCTCCCAATCACTTGACCACTTCTCCATGTTGTTGAGGTCCTTCTGCAAGTCCCGTGAGTCACTACCTTTCTCCATACGGCGGAATACTTTGGTATCGTCAGCAAACATTTGGACCATAGAATGTACAACCTCTGGTAAGTCATTGCTATATATCACAAATAAGACCGGTCCAAGCACGCTGCCCTGAGGTATTCCGCTTTTCACCGGGCACCATCCTGATGGTTTGCCATTTACAATGACTCGCTGTCTTCTGTTGCTCAGAAAATCCTTTATCCAGTGTAGGACATCTCCTCTTATGCCATAGCCGTGCAGTGTGGAACAGTGTCGAATGCTTTTTGGAAATCTAGATAAATAGCATCCAGATCTCCAAAGTCATCAATAACGCAGATCCACTCATCCATACATGCCAGTAGTTGGGTCATACATGATCTTCCTTGCACAAAGCCATGCTGCTGTGTTGATAGGAGGTTGTTTTCGACAAGATGAGCCATGATAGAATCTCTTATTATTGATTCCAGCAACCTACACACTACAGATGTTAGACTGATTGGCCTATAGTTTCCTGGATCACTTCTGTTACCCTTTTTGAAGATGGGAGCCACATGTCCATCCTTCCATGGGTGAGGAAGTTTTCTTTGGTTTAGTGATTTTTGGAAAATGTGTCTAAGTGGTTCAACAAGCTTGTTGTGTAGCTCCTTCAATATGCGTGGGTATATTCTGTCAGGACCTGCTGCCTTAGATGTATTAAGATTGCATAATATTTTTCTTCAGATCGGATGGTGCAATATTTATGTTGGTCAGAGGGGCACGAAAGAGTCGGTCCTCAAACATTGGTATATATGACAGGTCTTCTTGTGTGAAGACACTTATCACTATCCATATAGAGGTAGATACATATATATATATATATATATATATATATATATATATCCCTATATATATATATAGTGATATATGAAGGGTTCAAGTGCAAAAATCTACAAATCTATTTTATTTGTTTTCGGTAAAATATAAATACTTGTATATTAAGTAGGTTATGAAATAGGGGGATGTGGCATCTTCCGCAAACTAAACCGAACCAGATTTGATTGTGGGAATGATGGCCGCTTCAGGTGAAGCATAGTAGTCATAGTTTCATTTTGGTCTGGATTGCCGGGCACAAGTACAAACTTGAATAATGGCAGGGCTTGGAAGGTCAGGGAAGGGAGGAAGATGGGGAGTGGATTGAATGTGCGGTGTTTTCAGCATGGGGATTGCTGGAATGCCGATAACAGAATAAAGTAGAATGGGGTTTGGGGGTGGGGGATGGGGGTGGGGATGGAAGGGGGGGGGGGGAGAGGGGACAGACAAGGCCGGTAATGAACGAGCATCAATCCGATGTGGAACAGAAAGAGAGACAGAGAGAGATAAAAAGTAAATAAACTCCATCTTATAAAGGCCAACAGCTCAGTGCCAGAAGCAGGAAATGAGAGGTTAGGACAGGAAGTGTGCAGCTGCCAGCGAAGCACCAGTTGCCACAGCCGGGCAGTGCCAAACTGGGTTTGACTTTAAGCTGCCAACCCATTCAGAATAGAGCCCAACTTTTAGCAATCCTGACGAGCTCAGCAAAACTATCTGACAAGGCCTTCCTTTGCAGCTACTGGAAAAGTTGAGGGTTTACTCACAAAACGACGATACTTTGCTTCAAATTCAGTTAATGCGCCCCCCCCCAACGAAATGGGATCGTATTTAAAATACAGTTAAACCATGTATTTTCGTATATATATATATATATATATATATATTATATATATATATGTTATTTTGTTTTGTTTGTTTTGTTGCGGTGTTACGTCCTAGCAAACTATGTGATCATATCAGGATGGGATATATATATATATATATATATATGTATATATATGTATATACAGTAAAACCTCTCTAACCGATCGCTCCACAGATCGACCACTCCCCTATATCGATCGCTTTAATTGGGTCCAGACAATACCATGATAACCATATCCTAACTCTCTAAACCAACCACCTCCCTAAATGGACCACTTAAAGTCGATCCCAAGGCCGGTCGATTTAGAGAGGGTTTACTGTATATGTATAACATATATGTATATATTATGAGTGTGCTTTATTTTACTATGACACAATTACTTTATATGGAAGTCAAAGGATCAATAGACTACATCGCCATTCCAGCCGTGTGGGATGCATGGAAGATAAACAAACCCCCGCGAAGCACATGGCCAATGCTAAGACACTGGGTGCAGCTATAAAATGTGCTAGTTTCAGCTCATCTCAGCCCTTGTTTGAAACATAGAATACCAACTAAAAAAATATATATAATAAATTAAGATGTTAATATAATCAGCACATCTTATGCCATGTGGATTTAGATTTAGACAAATCTGGGCACTCAGACTAGTGTTAAAGACATAACCAGAGTCAGTTGTACTTATTTTATTTATGTTTTTATTTATATCCTATGGTTAATGACATATGTAGAACTAGAAAATGAGTAGGGTTAATCAGATATTGGTTATATATTTCTCTGAAAGAAGTGTATTTTGACACATTTGGCATTTTAATATTTAGAACAAGAATTAATAATAGTGATGCGGATAAAGTGACTGATTGTTTTGTGTGGAATTGTATGTTTCTAAGCTCAAAATGTTAAACTATGGCTAGTTTTGTCTTAGCCATATTCATCAGATTATTATATTGCATGTGTGCATACATGTTTATGCCAAATTGTTATGTATTGCTATTCATTTTGAATAAAATCAAATGTTGCCCTATGCGTATCGGCAAACTCAATGGCCATACACATTTGCTTTGCTGCCAATGCCATTTTTAGCGCATGCACAGTCGGAATGGTGATCTCGTCTATCAAGGCATGCGTTAGGACCATCTCTATTTTAAGTACCCTCTGTATTCTAATGGGAGACATGAGTTTTAAATAAACCTAGAAGCAATTGAAATGCCTGATATGGGATATATATATATGCATATTAAACTAACATCCATACCTTATCTGTTTATTTATATATTATATATTTACATATAATATTATATATGTGCATTCTCTTTGTGGATACCCTAGTTTGATGTTTGAGCACCGTGCACTGCTACAGCGGAAAACAACTTTTCTTCGTGGGTAAATCAAAAGTTGTTATTTCAATGAATTTGTGATTATAATAATTTGAAGAAAGAATCAACAGCAAATTGCACACAATTATATATGCAGTTGATCAAATTTGCAAGGCGGTCGATCTTAGTAAGAAATAACAAATATTTGTTTAACAAAAGAACAGAAGAAAATAACCAAATCGTTCAAAGTTCTCCTCACAAGTGCTGTCAGCAGGCGTGACCTTGGCACATACCCCACCTTCTCTCCCCCACATCCCCACCTTCCCAAGCCACCCCACCCCATGAACCCTCTGACTTTCCTGTCAACATACCGGGCGCGGTGGCCGAATCGGTAGAGCGAAGGCCTCCCATGTGGACGGTCGGGAGTTCAATTCCCGGTTGAGTCAAACCTATGAGGTACAAAATGTATACGTGTTGCTTCCGAGCCAGGCACTCGGCATTCTTAGGATAGGACAAGGACTGGGGTGTCTGGTAGCAGGATAATGTGACTGAGTGGGATATCAGGTCATGGTGCTGGGAAGCCTGGTTTGCCAGTTGCGCAGCACTATAAGGTCACCATGACTGCGCACTGTCACAAGTCAGTACCCGTCATTATATGACCATAGATGTTGCCAGGACGTAAAACTCCAACAACCAACCAACCTCCATGCCACCTCTAGCCGCCGACCCCCCACCTCACCACGATTCCACAACATCAACCCCCACGCCTCCACACCCCCCCCACGCCTTCAGACCTCATGTGTCACTCCATCCCCCCACCTCCAATCCCCAATCCCCAACCTCACCCCTCCTCAGCAGACTGAGCTCCCTTCATGTGTCCAGCAATGAAGGGTGTCACATTCCAGTCGGTTAGGTCTGATCCGGACCCACGAGCAGACTTATGCGCCCCCTTGCGGTAGTTGATAAGAGTTCTCACAGAGGGCGCGGTAGGTGTCCGGGCGCGGGGGGGGGGGGCGGCGGTACGGAGTAGAGGGGGGGGGGGCTTCACAGGGATCACAACCATCACCAAGTCTCTCACTGAGTCCTTTCTCACTTTGCCGATCTCCAAGCACTGAGGATCTTCGCCCCTTCTCCCAAGATATGTAGCTAATTTGAGCCGACACATCCTGTTTTTTCTCTTCTGCAAACCATTTAAAAACAAGGAAATCATTTGGGTCAAAGGTGCTAACTTTTAATTTGAAAAAAACCATCACAAATAATCACTTTGCGCCCACGGGAAATAAATAGATGCACATCGATGTGTCTGCACCAGCACAGTGCCCGTCTATTGGGACATATGAGCCTGTCTCAAAAGGTGCTAGCTCTTTGTTTTTTTTGTCCATGGTAACGATTGACACAAAACAGCACAGAAATGATTACACTGAAAACACAAGGACATTTGCTTCAAATCAATATGTATTCTATTGGGTTTATGAAACACCATGTAAAAAACAAATCAGTTTATCCTGAGCAAATGCATAAGTAGATACTGTCTTGATTGTTACTATGGACAAAGTTTTGTCCCATATTGCTTAGCACCTTTTGAGACAGTCTCATATATTTTGGTCAATTGTGTACAATGTCAGTCACCACAATAAGCCGGTATCATTATGTTCAACGGCATCTTTTATTCGGCTAGTGGTCATCCATAGTGATGAGGGTCAACATTGCTTAGGTTATACCCAAGTCACATTACGCTTGCGATCACTTTGCAATCTCTTTGCGACCACCACAAATGGGTAGTCGGATAGTGGTCGGCGATCGGTCAGCAGTTGGTCGTCGATATGGCGGTGATTGTTCGGCGACCTACGGGCGATCATTTTGGTCAGAAGGGTGTTGCACCAAAAGCCTCCTTGCAACCAAAGCAGGAGCTGGATGCTCCCCGACTGATTACTGACCGATCACCGACCATCGTTTTTCCTGCCGACTTTATGTCGCAAAGTGCTAGCAAATTGGGCACGTGTGGTCACAAGCTGAAGTGTGACAGATACTTTAGACGTTAGTGATGTGGCGGGAACAGGTAGTTCCACTATGCCCTATTGATCTCACCAAGATAGTCCCTGGCTATTGCTTCAATCTGTCAGTATGCCCTATTAATGTCACCAATATATTATCTGGCTATTGCTTCAATCTGTCAGTTTTCCATATTGATCTCACCAAGATAGTCCCTGGCTATTGCTTCAATCTGTCAGTATGCCCTGGTGATTTCACCGAGATAGTCCCTGGTTATTGCTTCAATCTGTCAATATGCCCCATTGATCCCACCAAGATAGTCCTTGAGTATTGCTTCAATCTGTCAGTATGCCCTGTTGATCTCATCAAGATAGTCCCTGGCTATTGCTTCAATCTGTCAGTATGCCCTATTGATCTCACCAAGATAGTGCTGGCTATCGCTTCAATATGTCAGTCTGCCCTGTTGATCCCAGCAAGATAGTCCCTGGATATTGCTTCAATCTGTCAGTATGCCCTGTTGATCTCACCAAGATAGTCACTGGATATTGCTTCAATCTGTCAGTATGCCCTATTGATCTCACCAAGATAGTGCCTGGTTATCGCTTCAATCTATCAGTATGCCCTGTTGATCCCACCAAGATAGTCCCTGATTATTGCTTCAATCTGTCAGTATGCCCTATTGATCTCACCAAGATAGTCCCTGTATATTGCGTTAAGCTGTAAGCATGCCATATTGATCTCACCAATATAGTCCCTGGATATTGCTTTAATCTGTCATCATGCCCTATTGATCTCACCAAGATAGTCCCTGATTATTGCTTCAATCTGTCAGTGTGCCCTATTGATCTCACCAAGATAGTCCCTGTATATTGCGTTAAGCTGTAAGCATGCCATATTGATCTCACCAATATAGTCCCTGGATATTGCTTTAATCTGTCATCATGCCCTATTGATCTCACCAAGATAGTCCCTGGCTATCGCTTCAATCTGTCAGTGTGCCCTATTGATCTCACCAAGGTAGTCCCTGGCTATTGTTTCAATCTGTCAGTATGCCCTGTTGATCACACCAAGATAGTCCCTGGCTATTGCTTCAATCTGTCAGCATGCTCTGTTGATCCCACCAAGATAGTTCATGGATATTGCTTCAATCTGTCACTATTGCGGTAGTGCATTCTTCAGCACTTTATTCCAGATACATATACTAGTGAGGATATATATATATATATATATATATGTATACATATTTAGATGATGACTAGTAGCAGTAGGAAATATATAAGAAAACTCCTCCAATGCGACTGTCACTTGTCAAAATCCAGTGGAGGTGAGGAGGTCTGCAGGTGGTGCCACCGGCACAGTGTTGAGTCTTACGGAGTATAACAATATCATACTACTCTCCTTACATTGCTGTATACATCACTCATACATCAAACCCATTGAAATATTGTGGTGACTCTTTTTTTAATGTTGGATGGACAGAGCGGTGCTGGGTGAGGCACAGGAAATTATGTTCAATGGTTTTAGTTTCTGCTCGGGCTATCACCCTGCAGACACACACTACATATTTCTGAAGTGTAGTAGGCAGTTTGTATGTCGCCAGGTGGCATTCCCCTCTCGCCTTCCCGCTCGCCTCCCCTACACCCTCCCCACGCTTCCACAACCAATCCTTTCCCTCCTTCCTCCCTTTCGGCTTCACTCTCCCTCGCCCCCCATCCATCAATCTCCCCTTTCTCCAATTCCCATCCACTCTCCCTCGCCTCTCCCTCCCTCAATCTCCCCTTCCTCCCTTTCCCGTTCACTCTCCCTCCCCTCTCCCTCCCTCCGACCCCCTTCTCTCCCAATCACTCCCCTCGTCTACCCCTCCACTCCCCCTTCCCCTCCACTCCTCTCACATCATCACCCTCCCTCCCTCTCCCTCTCCCCCTCCATTCCCTCCCCCTTTCCCTCACTCTCCCTCGCCTCTCCCTCATCTCCCCTTCCTCATTTACCCCCCTCCCCCCCTTCCCTCCCCCATCTCCCTTCCTCCCTTCCCCTTTCCCTCCACTCTCCCCTCTACTCCTCATCTCCCCTCTCCCTTCCCTCCACCCTCCCCCCTCTCTTCTCCTTCCCTTCCTCCCTTCCCTCCACTCTCTTCCCTCTCCCTCCTCCACCTCCCGTTCGTCCCTTTCCCTCCACTCTCCCTCCCTCTCCCTCCTCCTTCTCCCCTTCCCCTTTCCCCTTCACTGGCCCTCCCTCATCTCCCCTTCCTCCATCTCCACTTCCTCCATCTCCACTTCCTCCCTCTTTCCTCCCCACTCCTTCCACCGCTGCCTTTACCCCTAGGCAACTTCTACCCCCTCGCTATCCCTCCTTTCTTCCCCCCATCTCCCCCCACTCCCGCCACCCCATCACTTCTTTCCCTCTTCCCCCCACACGTCCTCCTACACCTTCCCTTCCCCATCATTCACCCATCTCTTCTGCCTTCTCCTCCTCCCCACTCCCTACCTCCCCTTCAGCCCCCTTATACCCACTTCTCCACCACTTCTCCTATCTCTCCCATCCACACCTCCTCCCTCTACTTCGCCTATAACATCAATTAATAAATACAAATATATTAAAATACTTATCCTGGCTTGTAACCAGCAGCTGTGGAAGAATTTGTATATGGACTGGTGTTGGTGTAAGAGTGCAAAATTAAAAAAAATTAAAATAAAAAAATAAAAAGAATGCTGGTCCTGCGTTGTAACTAGCAGCTGTGGAAGGATTCGTATATGGACTGGTGTTGGTGTAAGAGTGCAAAATAAATAAATACAAATATAATAAAATGCTGGTGCTGCATTGTAAACAGCTGTGGAAGAATTTGTATATGGACTGGTGTTGGTGTAAGAGTGCAAAATAAATAAATAAAAATATAATAAAATGCTGATCCAGCCCTGCAACCAGCAGCTGTGGAAGAATTTGTATATGGACTGGTGTTGGTGTAAGAGTGCAAAATAAATAAATACAAATATAATAAAATGCTGATCCAGCCATATAACCAGCAGCTGTGGAAGAATTTGTATATGGACTGGTGTTGGTGTAAGAGTGCAAAATAAAAAAATAAAAAAATAATAAAATGCTGGTCCTGCGTTGTAACCAGCAGCTGTGGAAGGATTCATATATGGACTGGTGTTGGTGTAATAGTGAAAAATAAAAAAATAATAAAATGCTGGTCCTGCGTTGTAACCAGCAGCTGTGGAAGAATTTGTATATGGACTGGTGTTGGTGTAAGAGTGCACAATAAATAAATACAACTATAATAAAATGCTGATCCAGCCCTATAACCAGCAGCTGTGGAAGAATTTGTAGATGGACTGGTGTTGGTGTAAGAGTGCAAAATAAATAAATACAAATATAATAAAATGCTGATCCAGCCCTATAACCAGCAGCTGTGGAAGAATTTGTAGATGGACTGGTGTTGGTGTAAGAGTGCAAAATAAATAAATAAAAATATAATAAAATGCTGATCCAGCCCTATAACCAGCAGCTGTGGAAGAATGTGTATATGGACTGGTGTTCGTGTAAGAGTGCAAAATAAATAAATACAAATATAATAAAATGATGATCCAGCCCTATAACCAGCAGCTGTGGAATAATTTGTATATGGACTGGTGTTGGTGTAAGAGTGCAAAATAAATAAATAAAAATATAATAAAATGCTGATCCAGCCCTATAACCAGCAGCTGTGGAATAATTTGTATATGGAATGGTGTTGGTGTAAGAGTGCAAAATAAATAAATACAAATATAATAAAATGCTGATCCAGCCCTATAACCAGCAGCTGTGGAAGAATGTGTATATGGACTGGTGTTCGTGTAAGAGTGCAACCTAAATTTAATACAAATATAATAAAATGCTGATCCAGCCCTATAACCAGCAGCTGTGGAAGAATTTGTATATGGACTGGTGTTTGTTTAAGAGTGCAAAATAAATAAATAAAAATATAATAAAATGCTGATCCTGCCCTATAACCAGCAGCTGTGGAAGAATTTGTATATGGACTGGTGTTGGTGTAAGAGTGCAAAATAAATAAATACAAATATAATGAAATTCTGATCCAGCCCTATAACCAGCAGCTGTGGAAGAATGTGTATATGGAATGGTGTTAGTGTAAGAGTGCTCGCACCGCCATCACACTCTCCCTCCAATAACTTATCCACTATTCATCTGCACCTGACAACATATACGTGTGCTTATTGCTAGTGTGCTTGTAGGGTCACCAGTCTAGAGGGGGACATTGAGCGATTTACAGAAATATCGGAACCTGGTAGAATGTACAGAAATGGTTATAAATTAAAGTGTATTGCTCGGTGCATTGCCAGCAGTCGATCTCGAGCATATATTTGAATATAGTTCCGAAATGGATATACATATGGATAAATCTATTACAATTATGAATAGAAATAGAAATATTAATAGCAATAGATAATAGCATCAGTGGATTGGGAGAATGCTTTCAAATGGGACGTCCTTAAAAGCTGAGGCCAATTTGAGATCACCCTAGACGATTATTATGTAATCAGGCAATTACTTCAAATCATTTCTTTGATTAAAAAAAAAGATATGCATGTACTAAATTATATTCTTATCTGCTAGAAGTTTATATTTTAGTGACTTGCTTAGGCACGCGTTATATTGTCTGCAATTATATAAAGTCCTAAGCTAGATCAAAATACAAAATATAAATAATGCAGGTAATTAATTATGACCTGATTTGCTAGACATTTATATTTTAGTGATTTATTTAAGGTAATAGTTATGTTGTCTACATTTATATAGAATCAGCTCTTTGATTTAAAATTGAAATATATATAAATATATATGTATATATATATATACATGTATGTGATGCATAACGCATTATGCAAGCATAAAGATACATAAGGAGATTATTATTATATTTTGATACTCCGTAAGACCCAACACTGTACTGGTGATGCCACCTGTGGCCCTCCTCATCTCCACCTCACCTCCACCGGTTCTTGACAAGTGTCCGTCACATAGGAGGACTTATATATACAATATATGCGCAAACGGTGAAAGAAAGACAAATCCCTGACCTAAAAACGTACACAAAATATCTGTGCAAAATAAAAACTGGGAACCCCAACTGAACCGCACCACAAGGGGGCAGGTGATATGTCACGGCCCACCAACTGGACAGCCCAGGGCGGGATAACCGGAAATATAAAAGCCAGATAACATATCCAACAACAATATAAATCAAATCAATTTCAAACAAACATAACTCAACCACATATTACATACAAGCCTATGGACATGCAAATAAAATAGGCTAGTATAGAATTAAGTAGAAAAAAGCGGAAAACTCTTCCCAAGAAAACCCCAAAACACTAACATAGAACCTTAAGAAAACAACTAACATAGTAATAAGAATAGAACAAAAATACAATGCCAAGAGGGCCCAAAAAAACTAACATAGGCTACTAAACGTACCAACATACTATCTATCTGCTACTGAAATGCAGACAATCAAATAACTTATCAGCAGCTACTGTTTGGTAAGACAACACCAACACTACAGCTGGCCAGCATTGAAAACAAGCCTGGGTACCCAGGCTTACATGCTATGGACAGAATAAATACAACCTCAATAACATTTAAAAAAAATAAAAAATAAAAAATAAAAAAAAGAATATACGGAAATATGTTCTCATTTGCCAGGAATATATATTCTGTCGATTTCTGTTCGGTATTAGTGCCATTTAACTGAGCAGAAGGCACCTATGTATTGAGGTCAATTATATGCAGTAAATATATTGAAAATACTGAAGGCTTGATGGATGGATATATTTTGGAGTTTTACGTCCTCGCAACATCTAAGATCATATCAGGACGGGCACTCACTTGTGACAGTGTGCACTCATGGCAACTTCATAGTGCTGCCAGAGTCACTTGCACAATGACCTGATATCCCACTTAGTTGCATTATCCTGACACTGAGCTAACCAGTCCTTGCCCTATCCTATTAATGCCATGTGCCAGGCTAGGAAGCGACAAGTATCAATTTTGCAAGTCATTGGTTTGACTGGACTGAGAACCGAACTCCCGATATTCTACACGCGAGGCCTGCACTCTACCAATTCGGTCACCACGCCCAGTCCTGAAATCTTGTGTCCAACATATGAATATATTATATTGGAAAATCTTGAATATGTTTCATACGAGAGACATGCATCAGTTATCGATCAAGGAAATGACCCTGACTAGAACTGACACATGTTCACCAGTTCACGTGGTATTACTTAATACAACCACGACCCAATGGTCGGAATCTACTCATTAGAACCTAACAGTGAATTAATTAAGCCGCAAATGGAAATATGTATTTATTATTCGGAACTGCAATATTTATGTCGGTGTGGGAGAATAACAGAATTAATCACATGAAACTGGACCAGCAATTTGCTACGCCGTCCCATTCCTAACTGGATTCGAAGGGTGAGTGGTGAAGGGGAGCGGGGGTGGGACGGGCAGGTGTAAAGGGTGGATGGGGGAGGGTGGGGTGGCGAGAGACGGGTGATGGTGATGGGGGGTGGGAGGGGGAGGAGGGAAGGGGGATGGGGGAGGGTGGGGTGGCGAGAGACGGGTGATGAGGGTGGGGGGTAGGAGGGGAGGAGTGAAGGGGGATGGGGGAGGGTGGGGTGGTGAGAGACGGGTGATGGTGATGGGGGGTGGGAGGGGGAGGAGGGAAGGGGGATGGGGGAGGGTGGGGTGGCGAGAGACGGGTGATGAGGGTGGGGGGTAGGAGGGGAGGAGTTAAGGGGGATGGGGGAGGGTGGGGTGGCGAGAGACGGGTGATGGTGACGGGGGGGTGGGAGGGGGAGGAGGGAAGGGGGATGGGGGAGGGTGGGGTGGCGAGAGACGGGTGATGGTGATGGGGGGTGGGAGGGGGAGGGAGGGGGAAGGGGGATGGGGGAGGGTGGGGTGGCGAGAGACGGGTGATGAGGGTGGGGGGGGTAGGAGGGGAGGAGTGAAGGGGGATGGGGGAGGGTGGGGTGGCGAGAGACGGGTGATGGTGACGGGGGGTGGGAGGGGGAGGAGGGAAGGGGGATGGGGGAGGGTGGGGTGGCGAGAGACGGGTGATGGTGACGGGGGGTGGCAGGGGAGGAGGGAAGGGGGATGGGGGAGGGTGGGGTGGCGAGAGACGGGTGATGGTGATGGGGGGTGGGAGGGGGGAGGAGGGAAGGGGGTGGGGGAGGGTGGGGTGGCGAGAGACGGGTGATGAGGGTGGGGGGTAGGAGGGGAGGAGTGAAGGGGGATGGGGGAGGGTGGGGTGGTGAGAGACGGGTGGGGGTGGCGGCGGGTGGGAGGGGGGAGGAGTGAAGGGGGATGGGGGAGGGTGGGGTGGCGAGACACGGGTGACGGTGATGGGGGCTGGGAGGGGGAGGAGGGAAGGGGGATGGGGGAGGGTGGGGTGCCGAGGGAGGGGTGAGGGTGACGGGGGTGGGAGGGGGAGGAGTGAAGGGGGATGGGGGAGGGTGGGGTGGCGAGAGACGGGTGATGGTGATGGGGGTGGGAGGGGGAGGAGTGAAGGCGGAGGGTGGGGGTGGCGAGAGACGGGTGAGGGTGACGCGGAGTTGGGTGTGCGAGGAGTGAAGGGGCAGGGGAGGGGGAGGGTGGAGAAGGAGGGGGAGGGCGAGGGACGGATAAGGGGAATGGGTGAGGGAAGTGCTGATTGCAGGGGGAGGGCCAGAGGTGGAGGAATATACAAATGCTGCTGATGGTAGCAGACATTCTAGATGAGCCCTGACTTTACTGATATTCAAAGCACGTAAGTTATTTGGATGTGTTTTCGCATCATGCATTCCAAACAGGGAATAATATTGTGATAAGATAACACCAACACTACAGCTTGGCAGCATTGAAAACAAGCCTGAATACCCAGGCTTATATGCTATGGACAGTATACATACACCCTCAATAAAAATAAAAATTTAAACAAATATTGCCGGCTACACTCAGAGCAATTTTAAAGAAAAATAGTACGCAAATGTTTGGTTCTTTTTATTCCTAAAATTATTTCTTTCATCCACACATGATCAATGTCTTCCGCACATAAGAGGCATCAGTGCGCTACATTATTTACGAGGACTTCAATTACTGCTAATAGTAACGCGCCACACATAATTTGGGCTTGGATAATACAATACATTTGACACACAATTTGGATTTATGCAAGCTATATTTGCTCCGTCTTGAATATCCGGCATATATTGTTACACTACTTAATCCGGTACCGGGGGAGTAGGTATGTTAAGTGATATGTGAATGAATCTACTAGTTTTTTTTTGTCAGGACAGTAAGAAGATATGGCGGGTACAATGAATGGCATAGAGTAAAGCAGGATGGTGTCGAATAGAAAGATTGAGGTCGAGCGCATCACAGCAACAGATCCGCTTTCCTCACATGTCTCATCTATCTCACCTGCCTCACCTCCCACACCCGCCTCATCTGTCTCACATGTCTCACCTGCTGTCTACCCTTTCTCAACTACATCACATGTCTCACCTGTCCCACCTGCCTAACGTGCATCACCTGTCTCCACAATATCACCTGTCCCACATATCATACCTGTCCCACCTGGCTCACCTGTCCCACATGTCTCACCTGCTGTTTAACCTGTCTCAACTACATCACATGTCTCACCTGTCCCACCTGCCTAACGTGCATCACCTGTCTCCACAATATCACCTGTCCCACATATCCTACCTGTCCCACCTGTCTCACCTAACCTGCATGTCTCCGCTGTCCCTATTCTCTCAGCTGCCCAACCGTTATCACATGTCTTACCTGTCCTACCTGCCTACCCTTCCTCACCTGTCCCACTTGTCCCAGCTATCTCATCTCTACCACCTGATCAAGCTTTCTCACCTGCCTCATTTTCCCCATATGTCTGACCTGTCCCACCGGTCCCACCTTTCCCACGTGCCCCACCTGTATCGTCTGACTGATGTTCTTCACCTGTCACACCTGTCCCACATGTCCCACTTGTACCACATCTCCAACCTTTCTCACCTGTCCCAGGTGAACCTACTTCATCCCCTTTACCACCTGTCCCATCTTCCGCACCTGTCCCTTGCCTCACATGCCTCACCTGTCTAATCTGCCTCACCTGCCTCACCTTCCTCACCAACCACCTGCACCTCCACATAATTGGCTTGTATGCCGAGAGTTCGGTTCCACATAATTGGCTTGAATCAATTCAACAAATCATGAGACAATATGTCTAAGAATCGCCTACACAAACTAAGGATTCATATATCTTTATTCCTGATTTGTTTACAGCTTCTTTCATAATTCATTCTGACCTATACCCGATATGGTTTACTCTGGCTTCTCTACTTTCATCGTCATTTAACTCATTACATGACTTTAGTTCCGTATCATAGTGCTGTCACATTACAACGTTTCTCGCCAACGCGCATGGACGTGTGTCACTTTTTGGCAAAATGTCGGGAGATGTCTGGAAGTGTTATGCGCGCATTTGGCGCATTGGTATTCGTTGGTGGATGGCGACAGTCGGTGGCATGCGTCATTGGATCAGCAAAGTTTTGTGCTTGCACAAAACTTTTGACGACCGACAATGCGTGACAACGCATGGGTGCCAACATTATGGAGATGTCAGAAGCACGTCGAGACCGCTGGAATAACGTTATGCAAAAGCTAGGCACACACCGCGCGCACTTGAGTGTCGTTCCCATATGTTTCGCTAAGCTTTTGCTTTTTGTTGTTTTACATCCTAGCAAAATCTATGGTCATATCAGGACGGCGCACCAAACTTTTACCACAGCGTCAGCCGCACGCTACCAATACGTTGCGCTGACGCCAAAAAGTTTGACGTGTCTTGACGAATAAAAGGGATTTTGTGCGTTGGCGGCACGCCGGCGAGATACATCATAGTGTGACAGGGCTATCAGCCTTCGCCTGGATACACTCTAAGCCCCCACTGGCCTGTGACCAGAGCATCCTGCTAAGATAGCAATAAAGTCCGCTTTTCCTCACAGTTGGTCTCTCATCCCTTAAGGCTCTGTCACACCTCACCGGATTGAGGAAACGGAAAGAACCCAAACAAAGCCCGGGGAAATATGTCAATGTCCAGTTTCTATATGGTCAGCATCCGGTGTTTCTGTTCTGTGTCCAGTGGTGTCCTGTGTCTGCAGTGGCAAGTTTTGAACATGCATACAACTTAGAGCAGATGCCACCGGATTGACATCTATGGTTATTGTCCAGTTTAAGTTTGTTTAGTCTGCTTATTATCCATTGGCTATCCGTTCATGTACGTTTCATGTCCGTTTAATGTTTGTTCGGTCGGTGGCCTTTGACCCGATATCGCAACATTTCGACACATTTTGATACACTTTGATAATTATCCCGCCCAAACGCCACCTGACTAGAAAATTCTGTCCGTTGTTCAATCCGGCATAGTGTGACAGGCACGTTATGTACCACATGGAATGTTTGTACAGAATTTAAGTTGGTTGTTTGTTGGAGATTTACGTCCTGCTGACATCTAAGCTCATATCAGGACAGGTACCAACTTGTTACAGTGCACATTCATGGCAACTTTATAGTGCTTCCCTACTGGGAAATGAGGCTGCTAGCACCATGATCCAATATCCCACTCAATCACTTTATCCTGACACTGAGGTAACAGTTCCTTGCTCTATCCTATTAATGCTGAGCCTCAGGCGAGGAAGCAACAACTAATAATTTTATAAGTCATTGGTTTGACTCCACCGGGAACTGAACTACCCTACATCCCCCATCACCCTTTCAAAGAGTATGTTACTAATAGAAAGATAATCAGTTATGCCCCACCCCCTACTAACGCCTACCATACTAGTTTAACATAGCTACCTCCCCGCATATGTCTCTTTTCGCTTATCTTGTTCTTTACCTATCATTCACGTACCAATGTTTTGCTTAGTTTCCTGTAATTGTCTATCTGTATATTGTTGTAGAATTGTTTACTGCGTAAAGGCAATTGTGATTAAGGCTGGAAGACCAGTGCATTAGCACTGACAACATGTTATTCAGAGGAATAAAAACACTTGAACAAAAAAAACAAAAAAACTACCGATCTTCCGCATGCGAGGCACGCGCTCTACCGATCGGCCACCACACCCGGTGTACAGTAGTTAATATGTTGTTGTTTGAGGCTTTACATCCTAGCAACATCTAAGGTCATAACAGGACGGTATAATTTAAGATGAGGTTACTGTACGGATTGGTGCTCAGATAATACAAATGGCGGATAAGGTGTTTTCGTCAGGTTTCAGAGTGCAGGTGTTTTAACTCGCGCCGTGCATGTATCAGGAGTGGAATTGTTCAGAGACTTGGCCGCGCCCATTAATTTCCTTGAGTCACACGCGGTGCTCCATAGTCTCCTCATATAGAAACACACTGCTCTTCAACTACCCGGGCTTCCACTCTCCCAGCACGCGCCCAGCCCAGCCACCTGCACTGACACTCGCAGTGCCACAAGCAGGAGAGACAGCGGCAACACCACCAACACCCGGCACTACCACAGTGATTGGCCTAGTGTTAACACCAGGGGCCGTATGCACGAATCGGGGTTAGGCTTAGCGGGAGTTAAGGCACTAGCCGTGGTTAGCTACCTCAGGGTAGCGGGGGGTTTGAGAAATGTGTGAATCGGTATGCACCAATGTTTTAGCCACTGCGGATAGCTAACCGTGAGTTTATTTATAGATTTGGGAATTCCCTCTGCGTTTATACCCATATATTAGGCTCAAATCTATTGAATGCGATCATATTTAACAGAATTACATACGCACTAAGTGAAATTTTATCAATTTAACCCTAAATTTGAAGCGTTATTAAGGCTACCGCCGCATTGGTGGCGATATTAATAGTTATATTTTTGAATCGACGAACATAGAGTAAACAAACCACCACCACCGCCAGTATGGAAAGCGACGTCGATGCGGCGGCGGCAATTTGTTTACTTTACGTTCGTCGATTCGAAAATGTAACTATTAATATCGCCGCCAATGCGGCGGTAGCCTTAATAACGCTTCGCATTTAGGGTTAAATTGATAAAATTTCACTTATTGGTATGTAATTCTGCTAAATATGATCGCATTCAATAGATTGAGAGCCACACACGCACACTAACCACCCCGGCTAGAGGTAAAACCTGATTTGAAAATGGTTTAGCTTAGCCTAGGCTAAATTTTGCGGTTAGCGCTAACACCAATTCGTGCATACCGATTTCTCACATTTAGCCGTGTGAAGCTAGCCAAACCGCAGTTAAGGCCCTAACCCCGATTCGTGCATACGGCGCCAGCACCACCCCACAACTCCCAGCAACACCACACTGAATGTCCTACTGCTAACACCACCACCACCCCACAACTTTCCACCAACACCCCACTGAATGTCCTACTGCAAACACCACCACCACCCCACAACTTCCCACCAACACCACCCTGAATGTCCTACTGCTAACACCACCACCACCCCACAACTTTCCACCAACACCACACTGAATGTCCTACTGCTAACACCACCACCACCCCACAACTTTCCATCAACACCACACTGAATGTCCTACTGCTAACACAACCACCACCCCTCAACTCCCACCAACACCACACTGAATGTCCTGCTGCAAACACAACCACCACCCGACAACTCCCACCAACACCACACTGAATGTCCTACTGCTAACACCACCACGACCCCACAACTTTCCACCAACACCACACTGAATGTCCTACTGCTAACACCACCAGCACCCCACAACTTTCCACCAACACCACACTGAATGTCCTACTGCTAACACCACCACGACCGCACTACTTTCCACCAACACCACACTGAATGTCCTACTGCTAACACCACCACCACCCCACAACTTTCCACCAACACCACACTGAATGTCCTACTGCTAACACCACCACCACCCCACAACTCCCAGCAACACCCCACTGAATGTCCTACTGCTAACACCACCACCACCCCACAACTTTCCATCAACACCACACTGAATGTCCTACTGCTAACACAACCACCACCCCTCAACTCCCACCAACACCACACTGAATGTCCTCCTGCAAACACAACCACCACCCGACAACTCCCACCAACACCACACTGAATGTCTTACTGCTAACACCACCACCACCACACAACTTTCCAGCAACATCACACTGAATGTCCTACTGCTAACACCACCACCAGCCCACAACTCCCAGCAACACCACACTGAACGTCCTACTGTTATCACCAACACTGCCCCACAACTCCCAGCAACACCACGCTAAATGTCCTACTGCAAACACCACCACCACCCCACCACTCCCTGCAGGAACACACTGAATTCCCTACCGCTACCACCACCACCACCCGACAACTCCCACCAACACCACACTGAATAGCCTACTGCAAACACCACCACCACCCCACCACTTCCAGCAACACCACACTGAATAGCCTACTGCAAACACCACCACCACCCCACCACTCCCAGCAACACCACACTGAATAGCCTACCACTACTACCACCACCCCACCCCTCTCAGCATCACCTCACGCAACACCCTACCGACACCACGACCACCAACACCGACACTCCCACCGCCCCCGCCCAACAGCCAGCTAAGCAGCCTCAGGCATCCGACCCGCACCGCAACCACAGCCACCACAAACATCGCTTCAACCACTCAGTCTGAGCAAACTCCTCTCTATCCTCAAGCCAACCAGCAGCCTCAGCCTTATCATCTCGACCACAAACACAACCACCCTCACCTTCTGCCACCACCCAACCACCACCACCCCTACCATAACTACAACCATACCTCCCACAATCACAACTACTATCGCTACCACAACCACAACTACCATGACCAGCACAACCATCCTCACCTACTACCACCACCCAACCACCACCACCCCTACCACAGCTACAACTCCCACAATCACAACTACCAACGCTACCACAACCATAACTACCATCGCTACCACAGCTATCCTCACCTCCTACCGTCACCCAACCACCACCCTCACCCATACTATTCCTACCACCCTCACCACGACCAGCACAACCACCGTCACCTGAATCCTAGGATCCTCTATCCGCAGCATCCAACTGATCCGTCCACCAACCCCTTTCCCATCACACCCATCACCACCACCCACCGTCCTCCGTCTTCCCAATTCCAACGATCCTCACTCCAACCCTACACACCACACACCACCCAAGCTGTCCTCCACCACCCCTACCGCACAGGACGTGGTAGGCCGAATCGGCCCCAATTGCTCCCTTCCAACGTGATAGGTCGTGCGGTCGAATCCCGGCCGAGTTAAACGTTTGATTTGGTCGGGATTCGAACTTACAACTGTCATACCTGGCGCTATCTCACATAATACCCGGCATCACTGAAAACAAGGAAAATAACTGGGTTGTTCCATGTCAGGATAATCTGACTGAGTCGGATATTGGGCAATCGTCTTGACGGCACTGCGTTCCATTGGGGCATGACTATTAAACGCGATGACAAAATCAGTAATCATCTTGATCTCTCCTAAAATGTTAGAAGGTAACACTTAAAACAAAATGACGTGCTGCCTCCAATATGGCCGCGGTACTCCCTGCACCACGGTCGCCACCCTCACCCACCCTTAGCCACTCTCAGTCACCTGATCTACAAGCACTAGGGGCACCACTTCCTGCCCCAGACAGACAGCACCACTTCCGGCCGCACTCACAATAATTCCCACCCAACGGCTGGGTCTAGCCACTCTCCCTGCTCAAGGCACCTTGCAGCCCACGCGCATTAACAATCACCACCAAACACATTAAGAATTACACCATCGCTACCACCATGCACATTCACAATGACACCATCTCTACCACCATGCACATTCACAATGACACCATCGTTATCACCAGGCACGTTCACAATCACACCATCTCTCCCACCATGCACATTCACAATCACACCATCTCTACCACCATGCACATTCACAATCACACCATCACTACCACCACATGTTAACACTCATACCATCTCTACCACCAAACACATTAACGATCATACCATCTCCATCACTATGCACATTAACAATTATACCATCACTACCACCATGGAGATTAATAATCACAACATCTCTACCATGCACATTAGCAATCACACCATCACTACCAGCAGACACATTCACAATCACACCATCTCTACCACCCTGTACATTCACAATCACACCATCTCTACAACCACACACATTAACAATAATAGTATCTCTACCACCACACACATTCACAATCACACCATCACTATGACTATGCAAATTCACAATCACACCATCTCTACCGCCACACATTCACAATCACACCATCACTACCACCATGTACACTCATAATCAGACCATAACTACCACCACATACATTCACAATCATACCATCTGTACCACCATGCACATTAACAATCACACAATTTCTACCTCCAAACATTAACAATTACACCATCTCTACCACCAAACACATTCACAATAACATAATCTCTACTACCATACACCTTAACAATCATGCCATCTCTACCACCAGCCACATTCACAATCATACCATCATTACCACCATGCACATTCACAATTACATCATCTCTGCAACCACACACATTACCAATCACACCTTTATATCAGTTCTGCAACCAAACACATTACAAATTACAACATCTCTACCACCATGCACATTAACAATCACATAATCTCTGCAACCACACACATTACCAATCACACCATCTCTACCACCAGTCATATTAACAATCACACCATATCTACCATCGTGCACATTAACAATCACACCATATCTACCACAACACCCATTAATTATCACACCATCTCTACCACCATGCATATTATCAATCACAACATCTCTAGTACCAAGCACATTACCAATCAGAACATCTCTACCACCACAATCATACCATCTCTACCTCCAAGCATATTAACAATCATGCCAGCTCTACCACCAGACAGATTCACAATCACCCCATCACTACCACCACACATGTTGACAATCATACCTTCACTACAACTGTGTCCATTAATAATCACACGATCTCTACCACCACACACATTACCAATCACACCATCACTACGACCAGACATATTCACACTCACACAATCTCTACCACCATGCACATTCACAATCACACTATTTCTTCCACCACACACATTAACAATCATAGGATCACTACCACCACACACATTACCAATCATACTATCACTACCACCACACACGTTAACGATGATACCATCTCTACCATCATGCACATTAACAATCATGCCAACATTACCACCATGGACATTAACAAGCATACCATCACTACCACCATGCACATTAAAAGTCACACCATTTCTACCACAACACACATTTACAATCATACCATCACTACCACCATGGACATTAATAATAATCACACAACCTACACACACATTAGCAATGTTACCATCACTACCACCATGCACATTAACAATCATACCATCACTACCACCATGCCCATTAATAATCACATGATCTCTACCACCACACCAATGAACAATCACCCCAGCACTACCACCAGACACAATCACAATTACAGCATCTCTACCAGCATGCACATTCACAATCACACCATCTCTACCACAACACATTAACAATCATACCATCTCTACCCCCAAAGATATTAACAATCATGCCATCTCTACAACAAGACACATTTACACTCACACGATCACTACCATCACCCATGTTGACCATCATACCATCACTACCACCATGCATATTATCAATCACATCATATCTGCAACCACACAACTTACCAATCACACCATCACTTTATATTTGAAACCACACACATTACCAATCACATCATCTGTACCACCATGCACATTACCAATCACATCATCTCTGCAAACACACACATTACCAATCACACCATCTCGCACACTAAACACATTAACAATCACATCATCGCTACCATCATGCTCATTAACAATCACACCATCTCTATCACCAGTCATATTAACAAGCACACCATATCTACAATCATGCACATTAACAATCACACCATATCTACCACCCCCCCATTAACTATCACACCATCTCTACCACCATGCACATTATCAATCACACCATCTCTACTACCAAGCACACTCAGTCAGATGTCTCTACCACCACACACATTACCAATCACATCATCTCTACCATCATGCACATTAACAATCACACCATCTCTACCATGACACACATTATGCATCACACCATCTCTACTACCAAGCACATTATGAATTGGAACATCTCTACCACCACACAAATTACCAATCACACCAGCACTACTACCATGCACATTAACAATCAGACCAGCTCTACCACCACCCACACTAACAACCACACTATCTCTACCACCATTCACATCAACAATCACATCATCTCTGCAACCACACACACCATCTCTACCACCATCCACATTAACACTCACACCATTTCTACCACCACGCAAAGTACCAATCACACCATCTCTACCAGCAGACACATAACCACTCAAGCCAGATTGCAGACCGTTCACTAACCCACATACACAACCCCTCACAGACACTACCCACAACACCACTAACCATTCACTCAACCACTCCCGCCACCTACCACCCGACCCCAATCGTGCCCTCCACTCACTGAAGTCACCACGCATCCAGCCACTCTCGCACCTAATGGCCCTGTCACACTACGACGTGACAACGTCAGCGTAGGGAGAATGTGAAAAACGTTGAACTTCTCAGCGTAGTATGCAAATTTTGGATGTGGATGCAGCGTAGTTGATGAGAGCGTAACGTTGGTAAAGCGTAGTGATAGCTTCGTTCAACGAGAGAGGACAACGTAATTATGCTGACGGGACGTTATTAACGTTATTCGATCGCCAGAACTATGTTGCTTTACGTTACCTTATGTTACTTATGTCATGAAACGGTGGCAAAATGGTAAATGTACGTGGGACGTCCGTTAGGCATCCGTTATCCTGATATTTTCACTACGCGGACTGCATGTTCCCACCACCTTTAATGTTGGTCAACGTAATGCAACGTAGTGCAATGTAGTGCAATGTAGTGCAACATAGTGACCAACATTTGACTAACGTCCATTTAACGTCATTGACGTTCGCCGAACGTGTACAGAACATACGGCAAACTTAAACTCTTACATTCTAGTTACGTCAAAAGTTTTGAACAGGTTCAAAACTTTGACGCGCGCCGACGTAACACGACATAATGTGACATAGCTCGACATCAGTCTAACGTCATTCTGATGTCATCATAATGTAACCCAACGTACGTCAACGTAATGACAAAACGTGATCACGTCAGGCTTACGTTTGCTCGTTACGTCGTAGTGTGACAGGGGTATAAATCACGCCCACCATCACTCACATCACGTGACCGACTGATCGCGGCACTACACACGCACCCAACCGCCAGAACACCCACCCACACGCACCCACCTCGACGCGCTGTGCCGCCAGCGCCACCGCGTCCCGCGCGAGGACGAATGACGCCGCTGAGATAACTGCCCTGCTCCCAGCTGGCACTAGGGGGCTTTGGTCGTAATGCGAAGCATTACGGTTGATGCGAGGAGAGGAAGAGACCCTCCCCCCGCCCCGCGCTGTCGCGCTGCTTTCTCACCTCGGCAGACGGCGCGCCACGCCGCCCCCTCCCCCGCCCTCCGCGTCGCGCGGCGCTCACGCCTCGCCCGACGCCGCTGCTCGCCACCTGTCGCCCTCCCCCGGGCCGGCAGCTTTCACACTCACCTGCTGTCGCCCCTCCCTCTCCCCGTATAAGGCCGCCCCCTGGCCTCCCTCAGGCACTCGCCCTCCTGCCGCCTCCCAGATCTCTCCTTTCTTCAACTTTGGCTCACCTCGGACCTATACACTATGCCAGGAAAGGGAAAAGGACGGAAGGGCGCCCGGGCAGCCGCCCACGGCACCCCGGGACCGGCTACAACCCCGAGGCGGGACGAGTCACCCCCATCCGCCCCGGCGACCCTTTCCTCGCCGGGCACCTCACGCCGCGCCTCGGGCATCGACGCCATCCTGGAGGAACTACAGCGCATCCGGCTGGAACAACGCCAGTCGACCGCGGACCTCCACGCAAGGATCGACGACTTACAGACCGGGGAGGCGCGGCCCATCCCCGAGGCGCCCTCCCCCGCGCCCGGACACCGGGCCGCCCCGGCCCCCGCACCTCGGGCGCGCGCCTCGGTGGGTCCCAGGCCGCCGCCGCCGCCTGCAGCCCTGCCAGGAGCCGCCCATCCACAGTACGAGCGTTATCATCACATCGGCGGCCATGCTCCTCTGCCGACATCCCCGGCCTACCACCAGGAGCCGGCACAGCACACCCCGGTATCCGCAGCCGACGCCGTCCGGGAGATCCTGGCCTCCGCCGAGGCGCGCCACTCAGTGAGGCGGCAAGGTATTCCGGCTGATTATGTGTTCCCCTCCGACCTTGTGCAGAGAGGGGCGGAGAGGAAGTCGGTGAAGAGGGGGGAAGCGACGAAGGATGAGTATAACCTCGCCCTTCTGACCCTCATCAACCACCCCGACTTCCCCGCCCACTCCGCCCCCGGACTACACCACCACATCCTCACTGTCCTCCAGGATCACCTCGTCTACCCGTGGGCGACCGTCCGCCATTATTCCGAGACGGTGTTTACTTGGATCGCGGACGGCCGACTCCCCCACGGGTGGCACGACCCAGTGGCCCTGAACCTCCTTAGGGTAGAATGCATAGCGATGCCACCCCAGCAGACAACCGCCACCGCACCCCGCCCACTCGACCCTCCACACCGAGCCCCACACTCCACCCGAGTCCAAGTCGACGCCCGAGTCGCCTACGACAGGCTCACTCACGGGGCTCCCTGCCCGGCCTGGAACCGGGACCCCGCCTCGTGCGATCGGGCTTCCGTCGGGGAGGCCCACGGCGAGGCGGGGGACAGGCGCCGTCACGCATGCGCCTACTGCGCAAACGTGAGGCGCGTACTCACTATGCACTCCGAGGCCGACTGCATCACAAAGCAAGCCCTGTGAGCGCCAGACCCCCGCCACCTCGGCGGATTTTTGATCCGCCGGCCTCCCCCCGGCCGGCCCGGGGGGACCCCTCCGGCGCCTCACCCTCACCACTGCCGACAGCCCCGCAAACCCCGCCGACAACCTCCCAGCGACCATCCACCGCAGCGCCGCCAAGTCCCAGCCGAGGATCATCACCTCGGGCATCACACCTCGGACCGCATCCCAGCCCAGCCTCAGGAGGAACCCTCTGCCACCGACCCTCACGACACCGCCTTCAACAGGGGGCTAAGGGGGCTTTACGGTGCTAAGTGGCGCCACCAGGTGTAGCATCACGGAACTCAGACCACGTGGCACGGAGGCGGGTCACGTGCTAGATCACGTGCCGGTGGGCGGGCGGGTGGGAGGGTGTGCGGCGGTAGGGGGGAGGGGGAGGGGCTGACCCCGCAGCTGACCAGAGTCATGAATCATTGAGGGATAACTCTGAGTGAGTTTATAGCGTTGTACAAAAAAAACACCGGAGCAGATATAGGTTCAATCAGCAACTCGCATATGTAATATGCATGCCATGGTCATGTGACACAATATAATAGCAATGTGAGGTATTGGGTCGTGAGAAATAGACGGGATGGCCGAATGAGTTGAGCGTCCTCTCCCGTGTTGATAGATTGTGGGATTCCAACCGACGGGTTCGAACCCTGGTCCAGTCAAACCAATAACTCAAACATTGATCCTTGTCTCTTCATAGCCAGGCACTAGGCAGTATTAGGATAGGGCAGGGCCTGGCTGGTTCAGTGTCTGGATAATGTCAATGAATTGGATACCAGGTCATGGTGTTGGTGGTCTGGTCTCCCAGTTGGGCAGCACTATTAAGTTGCCATGAGTGCACACTGCCACAAGTCGGGTCCCGTCCTGACATTAACGTAGATGTTGCCAGGATGGAAAACTCCAAACAACGAACCTATCAGTTCGTGGTGTGCTGGTCGGTGGGTATATAGTGGGGCAGCACTATACAGCTGGTGCGTGCACCATACGGGATATCGGTTCTATAGTGCTGGCGTGTAGGTACCCCAATGGGGCAGCACAATAAAGCAACCATGTGGAATAGTGGTAGCACACGGACAGATTTGCGGTGGTACCAAAGTGAAGAAGCACTATAAAGTTATGATTTGGGATGCATGCTTCATGGTGTTTGAAGAGTGGGGTATCCCTGTGAAGGAGCGCTATATATAATGCAGCCATGTGAGATGTCGCTTTCATGTTGCTAGTGGAACGGGTGTATCTGTGAGGCAGCACTATAAAGCTGTCAGATTGATATATTTCATTGTGCAAACCACGTTCGACTATCCCGATAATGAAACACTCTAATGCCAAAAGTGGGATTTGGGGTTATAGTACCAGCGGAAACTGTTATTCCATTGAAGAAGCACTATAAAGCTGCCATGAGTGGGCACTGCCGCAATGCGGTACCGACCCCTTCGTACGGACCCAGAAGTTGCCAAGACAGAAGACACACGAATGGAAGTTATGGACAGTGTCACTTACCAGAATGGTGACTGGTTGCGACCTTGCCGATAGGCATATCTCCTTTCTGTTAATGGTTATTGCTATTTGATATTGTTATACGGAATGACTTTCACGGAGCCAGTCCTGATATCACCTTAGATGTTACCAGGACGAAAAACAAAACCGACAAACAAAACAATATTGCCCTGGTCTGATTTATTCCACGAAATAGCACTAATCTCAGACACCATGCGAGCGTGAGAGTCTACAGATGATGTATCGAGACGGTTGTGTCCTGTCTCACGTGGATAAGAAATAAATACCCACCTAGTATGCTCAGACTTGATTGGGTGTGTCGAATCAGAAGAGCGCGGGCATCGCGTGCCGTATATGGAGAGTTTGGTTCCCGGTCGAGTCAAACCAATGACTTATAAAATTGATACTTATTGCTTCCTAGCTTGGCGCTCGGCATTAACAGGATAGGACAAGCACTGGTTAGCTCAGTGTCAGGATAATGTGGCTGAGGGTGATATCGGGTCATGGTGCTGGCGGTGCTGATTTCCCAGTGGGGCCGCACTATAAAGTCACCATGAGTGTGCACTGTCACAAGTCAGTAGTTGTCTTCATATGACTTTAGATGTTGCCAATACGTAAAACTCCATCAACCGACAGTCTGCCCGTATGCATGATGTGGTGTTAGCTTACACTCGGTGTGTTTGGGCTAAGACCTCTCCTTGCGTACTGAGTTTTCGCCGCTAACCTAAAAATCCCTGCCAAAACCAGTTTTGGCTCGCTGCAGTTTTGGCTCATGCATACGGCCCTGGAGTAAAACACTGATTGCTTCTTCTGAATTAATTAACTGCCCACCCCATAGATTGACTGCTGATGTAATTACCGGACAGCAGGAATAAACCTATCAGTGCCTGGATCGCATCGTCTCCTCTCAGGGTCACCACGAAGGGATGGCCGAATGAGTTGAGCGTCTGTCTCCTGTTGTGGAAGATCGGGGGCTCCGAACCCATGGGATCGTGGGTTCGAACCCTGGTGGAGTCAAACCAATGACATACAACTTTCTACTTGTCACTTCCTAGCCAGGCGCTTGGCATTATTAGGATAGGGCAAGGACTGGTATGCTCTGTGTCTGGATAATGTGACGGAGTGGGATATCAGGTGGGGCAGCACTGTAAAGTCACTATGAGTGTGTACTGTCACAAGTTGGTACCCGTCCAGATATGACCTTAGATGTTGATAGGACGTAAAACAACATTCTCCCCTTTTGTGTGCATGATATGGCTCCTGGGCATCTGTTTGTTTTTTGGAGTTTCAGGTCCTGGCAACGTCTAAAGTCGCTTGTGATATTGCACACTCATGGCGACCTTATAGTGCTGCCTGACTGGGGAATCAGGCTGCCAGCACCATGACCTAATTTCCCCACTGACTCAGTTACATTATTCTGACACTCATCACAAGTATCAATGTTGTAAGTTACTGGACCCGAAATCCCCACCTTCCGCACTGGAAGTGTGTGCTCTACCGATTCGGACATATCATCCGCTCACCTGGGAATATGTTACACCACTGCTACCAATAGACTACATCACAGTTCCAGCGGCGCAGTGCATTGTGGGATGCGTCAGAGCAAAAAAAAGCAGCGAGAAGCAGATGGCACATGCTAATACACTGGGTGCAGCTATGAAATGTGCTAGTTTCAGCTCATCTCAGCTCTTGTGTGAAACATAGAATACCAAGTAAACAATAGATATTAATCTTTTATCCAGTATTGCATTTACATCAATATAATCAGCACATCTTATGCCATGTGCATTTAGATTTAGACAAATCTAGGCACTCAGACTTGTGTTAGAGCCATAGCCAGAGTCAGTTTTATTTATTGTATTCATGTTTTTATTTATATTCTATGGATAATGACATATGTAGAAATAGAAAATGAGTAGGGTTAATCAGATATCGGTTATATATTTCTTTGAAACAAGTTTTTGTTGACACATTTGACATTTTAATATTTAGAACAAGAATTACTTCTGACTAATCAATGGTGATGTAAACATCAGCCTGTAAAGTGACCGGGGTGGGGAGAACCACCAGCTCACCACTCCTAGCATCAATCAATCAATCAATCAATAGTTCCGTCTCCACTTGTCCCGATGTTGTGCTGTTCTGATAGACTGTGAATAATTTAAGCCTGTCCACTGGGAGATATTTGTAAACCATGATGTTCTTGGTCTCCCTCTCCCTCTGCTGCCATTCACCTTCCCTTCCAACAATGTACGGTATATTGAACTCTGACGAATGATGTGGCCAAAATAAATATGTTTCTTTGTCTGTATAGTGGCAAACAAGCTTTTCTTATTTTTAATTTTTCTGAGAACTTCTTTGTTGGTGATCTTCTTTCTCCATGATATTTTCATCATCCTTCGATAAGTCCACATCTCAAATGCTGCTAAACGTTTGTACATTTTCTTAGAGATTGTCCATGTCTCTGCCCCATACATTAGAGTAGCCCACACATAACACTGAAGAATACGCTTCCTTGTTTGTATTAATATCTTACTTGATGTTAACACTCCTAGCATCACCACACTGAAAACTCTACCGCCAACACCACCGACACCACACCACCACTACCCCACCCATACCCAGCATCACCACAAAGGATCCCATCATGCCGACTTGTGCATCTGCCCCGATATCGAGCGTTAACTACTTATTGAGGCACCGAATAGACTAGATCGTCATTCCGGCTGAAAACAGCGTCGAGAGCAAAGCAAAGGCATCCGGCCATTGAGTTTGGCGATACGTGTGGGGCAAACCTTCAACTTTATTCAAAATTAATAGAAATACAAAACAATTTGGCATAACCATGGATGCACATATGCAATACAATGATATGATGAATATATCGAAGACAAAACTAGCCATAGTTAAACATTTTGAGCTAAGAAACATACAATTCCAGACAAAACAATCAGGCACGTTTTTTTTTGTTTTTTTTATTGGTAAAGTATTTATTCATCTGAATATGACATTTGACAGCGCCAAAGCACTGGTCTTCCGGCCATCTTACTATTGGAATTGACATTCTAAACAATCTAAGTTTGGTCAGTGCTGTATTAGTCACAGCACCGACCCTGAAGAATTGAGGGAGTGGCTCCTGCTGTATAATGTACAGCACAAGTCAATGCGGTTAAGGATGATATCCACATCACCTTTAATAATTCTTGTTCTAAATATTAATATGCCAAATGTGTCAACAGACACTTGTTTCAGAGAAATATATGACCAATAGCTGATTAACCCTACTCATTTTCTAGTTCTACACATATCATTAACCATAGGATATAAATAAAAACATGAATAAAATAAGTAAAACTGACTCTGGCTATGGCTCTAACACTAGTCTGACTCTGAGTGCCCAGATTTGTCTCAATCTAAATACACATAGCATCAGATGTGCGGATTAGATTAATGTAAATGCAATGCTGGATAACAGATTAATAACTTAATTTATTATATATACTTTTTTAATTGGTATTCTATGTTTCAAACAAGAGCTGAGATGAGCTCAAACTAGAACATTTCATAGCTGCACCCAGTATATTAGCATGTGCCATGTGCTTCTTGCGGGTTTGTTTGTATTCCACACATCACACAATGCACAACGCTGCTGGAATTACGAACCCATCTATTCTCTTGCAGAGGTGCATGTGTCTGTTTTCAATATTCCATTATACTCGTGCATAATTGTTTGCTTAAAGTTGTATAGTCCGATGGGTTTTGAGTTTCCGTCATTTTCTAAGATAAACATATTAGGGTGATCATTATAATCTAGCCTACTTTCACTTGAAGTAACTTTTATTTTAAATAGCTAAATGTTTTAAATATTTGAAGTGCAAACAAGCAAAATTAGTTCTGGCATGCATGCCAAAACTCTGACACCATAGGTTTCTGCAGTACTTGGTTCTATTAAATTGCCTCAGTATTCCCTTCTATATGGTGAGAACTGTTTAACAAGTGCATCAGTATTTAACTTAGATATGCAGAATCAAATTGAGATACTTGTTTTGGTTTTGAAAATTTGATGCTTCGATATAGCAATATAGCGAATGGTAGAGAGGAAGTGTGAACACTTATTTGTGTCTCTTTCTTTTTTTGTTTGTTACATTATTTGTCCCAATCAGGGGAAATCCCAGTCAGAGATGACTGGTCTTCCCCACTCCACTGCTGGTCGATAGAGAGCCCGAGCCTACACTTTTACCGACCCAAGGGATTTTTAACCTCCCACACCACATAGACATGGTATGAGAGCAACTGGCCTTTTTATGACGCTGTAAGTTATACACAGCGGTGGAAATCCAAATTGGCAGAGCTCGGGGCACGGGGAAACAAACTGCCAACCCTCAGATTAAGAGTCTATCCTAGAAAAAAGTCAGACACTCTAACCACTCCGCCACAGAGAACGCCACTCTGCAGCTTTAGAGTTGGACATATTGTGTTGCTTGGTCAACACATGCAAGTAACTGGTTATTCCAGAGGCTAATCCTTTATATTAGGGAAGGGTTTGCTATATTTGCTTCTCTTTTTTCTTTTTGTTCTCCTCTATATTAATTTTGTGTTTAATCAGGAAAAACACGAAGACAGCAAGTATAATTATGGTAACTTTAATCAAGGTAAGGTTGAAACGTCCGGTTACACAATGTCAGCTCACAAATGCTTATAAACGAGGCTAGAGATGCTATGGCCCTACCAATATCATACGTGGGGTGGGTGGGAGGCCAATTTAAAGTCTGGTCAAAGTCTCCTGGCTCCTCCGGTCGTAATGACAGAACCCACTGCTGCGTCGCCTTATATAGCTAATTTGTACCCACAAAGCAGTGCGTCGACAATTTAAGCACACTGCCTGCTACGTCATCAGAACCTGAGATCCACGGCGGCGAGGCTAAAGAACAAACCGCTAGCCGGCGACTGAGTTAAATACGTAGTTCTGAAGAATTCCGCTAGTCGGCGCAAAGACGTCCTGGCTACTGGCCCGCCTTGTACTGTCTCCGTGATCCTGATTACCCGCAATGCCAAAGCATTACGCATAATGTCTACCTTCCTAATCCTATGCTGAGAAAATGGATATTTACCGTTCGATGTAAGTTATTGTTGTGTTGGACTCTGGGGCCTATAAATTAGGGGATCAATTAATCAACAACAGCAAAAACAATTGTCGGATTGTAATTGATCTTTTTCATGAACATCGGACGAGATGGCCAAATCGGTAAGAGTGCTCACTACTGGTGCGGCAGGTGACATGTTCTGATCTCGGCTTAGTCGGAAGGATTTAATAAATAACATTACAATGTTCGGTGTTAATCTGTAAAGTAAACTAAAAATGAATACTTATAGCCAAATAGCATATTGCTCAATATTAATATAATATAGGACAAAGATTGGTTTGTGACAGTATCATGATAATGTGACTTATAGGCAAATAGCCTATTGCTCAATATTAATATAATATAGGAGACAAACTGGTTTGTGACAGTATAGTGATAATGTGACTTATAGCCAAATAGTCTAATGCTCAGTATTATTATAATATAGGAGAAAAACTGGTTTGTGACAGTATAGTGATAATGTGACATATAGCCAAATGGCCTATTGCTCAGTATTAATATAATATAGGACAAAGACTGATTTGTGACAGTATCATGATAATGTGACTTATAGCCAAATAGCCTATTGCTCAGTATTAATAGAATATAGGAAAAAGACTGGTTTGTGACAGCATCATAATAATGTGACTTATAACCAAATAGCCTATTGCTCAGTATTAATATAATATGGGAACAAGATTGGTTTGTGACAGTATCATGATAATGTGACTGAGTAGGATATCGGCTCATGATGTAAGGGGTACGGCAGACATCGCAAATAGGGGGTGGGTGCCTTTGTTTCTTTATTTCTTGCAGTTTTATGTCCTGGCAACATCTAAGGGAATATCCATACGGCAGCAGGCTGAAGTGGGGCAGCACTATAAACCCACCATGAGCGCACTCTTTCACAAGTCGACACAAACCATGCTTAGGAACTCAGAAGTTGCTATGACAACCAGAGAAGCCTGTGGTCCAATTGAAGAGCTCAGGCGCAAAACCACATAAGTGCCATTCCAAAAAAGTAGTTTAAATAAAAGGTTTTACCTGAAAATATCTTTACCTGAAAATATTTTTTATTCTCACTAATTTCACTTTTCATGTGATCATATAGTTATGGAGCAATGAACAAAAATGCATGAATTAAAAAAAACACCTACTTTTTTTTAGGTTTGATTCCAATGTTTATCTCCATTTTTGGATTGGCGTTTACGTGGTTTTGCACCTGAACTCTTCAATTGTTGATCGACAGAGGTTAGTTCCTCAATCAATCAATCAATCAATCAATAGGATACAGCTATAATAGGCCTTGGACCTGTTAGCCGCTCTTAATTAATAGAAATGGAGACAGTTCTTCAGATGTGGTCGATCGTAGCAACTGTCACTGGCTCCAAGATATATGTAATGCTTGACCAGTATGCATCCAGTCGGGACTTGAAACAGTTCACTGACTCTGCTGCTATGACACTCTCCGGCAGGTCATTCCACAGGTCAACCACCCTAAAGCCGAAAAAGTTGTGTCGCAGGTCCAGTCTGGAGTACTGCTTCCTCAGCTTCAGGGAGTGCCCTCTGGTCCTGGTGTTGGAGTCTCTGATAAGGGGGCCGCCTGTCTTGTAGATACCATGGAGATATTTGAATACTTCAATCATATCCCCCCGGGCCCGTCTGTAGTACATGCTTGGGATCTTCAAACAATGCATACGTTGTTCATAAGGTATTGCATCGAATCCATGTACATGTCCTCGAGTGTGTTTACTTTCCTAGACCACCCGCCTGTATCAGAAGCGTGACATAAATCTTGTGTTGTGTGATGGCTCGATAGATGTGAGTGTGGTTTGTGTATGTGTGTAATTAATAAACGGCCTGCCATTACTGCTTGTCTTGCGCGTTGTATATTGACATTTATAGCATGGTGATCCTGGACGACCTAGGGGGAGATCGGTGGTAGTAATGAATGAATGGCACACTCACTCCTGCTGCCCTCAGCAATTCAGTAATCGAACACCGGGAGTTTTATTTGTTTGTTAGATTTGCATGTCCTGGCAACATCTAAGGTCACATCAGGACAGGTACCAACTTGTGACACTGTGCACTCATGGTGACTTTATAGTGATCCCCGACTGCGAAATCAGGCCGACGACACCATGACCCAATATGCCACTCAGTCAGATTATCATGACACTGAGCTAACCAGTCCTTGCCCTATCATATTAATACCGAGCACCTGGCTAGGAAGCGACAAGTATCAATTGTATAAGTCGTTGCTTTGACTCGACCGGGAACCAAACTCCCGATCTCCCGCAGGCGAGGCCTGCCCTCTGCTGATTCGGCCACAGCGTCCGGTCCGTTGAGTGAAGGATAGATAGATGTGAGCCCAGGTGGTCTCTGTGTGTAATTAATAAATGGCCATTACTGCTTGTCTTATGCGCTGTCTATTGAAATTTATAGCACAGTGATCCTGAGAGGAGATCGGTGGTAGTAATGAATGAATGCCACCCTCACTTCTGCTGCCCTAAGCGCGTTGGTAATGGAACACAGGGTGTTTTATTTGTTTGTTGGATGTTCATCTCCTAGCAACACCATATGTCTGTTCGTTTGGGTTTCATGGCCTGGCAACATTTAAGGACGGATATGGACTAGGAAACAATGTGCACTCATGGAGTCTTTATAATGCTGTCCCACTGCAAAATCAGTCTGACGGCACCATGACCCAATATCCCACTCAATTAGATTATCCTGACACTGAGCTAACCAGTCCTTGGTCTATAGCCTGGCTAGGAAGCGACAAGTTTCAATTCTATAAGTAATTTGTTTGACTCGACCGAGAATCGAATGCCCGCTCTACCGATTTGGCCAGCGTGTCCGGTTGACACCGGATGTAGTATTGCGTATGTGTGTACAGTGCATGTGGTCTTTTTTTTCCAAAAGTGACATAATTTTATCTGAACTCAATTCATTGTATCGGATATTAATCCAATGTTTGTTGTTGCTGTCTTGGAACGCGAGACAAGTGTGAATTATTGTTGGGGTATTACATCCCAGCAATATCTAGGGCCTCAACTGTCTTCTGGTTACAGAAAGAGAGGGCGCCCTCGTCTCCAGTTGAAGGATACCATCAAGATAAACCTGAAGCCGACAGACATTAAGACCAACTCATGGACGCAACTCTCCCAGCAAAGAGCTAAATGGAGAGCGGCAGTCAAGTAATGAAAACAGTCTTTGTCGCATCGTGACCGACAGCATGATGATGATGATGACCAGGACGGGTATCGATGCGTGACGATGCGCAGGCATTGCCAGTATAGAATGCCGCCTCATGGTGAGACTGGGGCACCAGAACATCAATCGAATATCCCACACACTCGAATCATCCTGATACTCAGCCAACCATGCCTTGTCCTGTCCTAAGCCGTGTTCACACAGGCAATGTAAATCGATTCATAGAAATTGACTTGCCTAGTTTGACACACATTTCGCGTGCGAACGGGCGTCTGAGTCGAATTAGGGCTGAATCGATTTCTGTGATGCGGATACTGTAAACCACTTGTGGAGGTCGATTACGTGAGTCGATTTCTGTGAATCGATTTATTTTGCCCATGTGAATGCAACCGACTTACTTGAGGCGGATTAAGGACGTGACAGTCGAGACCTGAGTGTGTTGACTTTCCGGTAAATTTGCTTTATATTTTGTTCATCATATATTTTTAGGGTTTCACTGCCCAGCAGAAGTTTTGACCGTTCCAAACCAATACGATACAGTACATACATATCTAGGTCGAACTGACTCTCTCGTGGTGACGTTGCTTAACCGAAAACTGGCGCTGGTCAGACTGTACTTGCTGATGCGCAGATATCGATTTCCGGCCCAAGTACTGCCCATGTGAACGGGCGGCTAAATCGATTCATATGAATCGCCTTGGCTGAATCGCTTCAGATTTTGCCCGTGTGTACACGGCTCTAGTTCTGCTGAGTGCCACCCGAGGCATGGCAACTATCAATTTTGTAAGGCATTCGTTTGTCTCGGGAATCGAATCAACAAACAGTTGCAAGGGAAGCCAGTTACTAGCTAATGCTGTTATAAATTCGGTCTTGGCATCGACTCAAGTAACTCGATGCAAAGCACTGGCACATATAACGCCTCATTTGCAGCAGACTTTGACAGTTTTTCTGCCGCTCGTCTAGTAGTTCTAGTTCCAATGTTCTTATTCTGCCCACAGCTATCCCTGTCATCTAAGTTGTGTACTGTATACCTGTCAAATCTCCCGATTGGGGTGGGAACCTCATGATTTTAAATACCTCTCTTGACCTCCCGATCGGGTATTCAATTTAAGCTCAATCTCCCACTTTAAAAAAAAACTGAATGCCTGTTCCATTAATTTTATTTGTTTGATGTATTTTGCAAGTGATGCTGCTCAATGAACCCATTTGCAGTTTGTGTTATTTTGCATTCTAACCAGTGGTCCACAACCGGTTCATCAAAGGCTGTGGTATGTGTTGTTCCATTTGTGGGAAAGTGCACATAAAAGACCCCTTGCTGCTTATCGGAAAGAGTAGCAGTAGCAGGTTTCCTCCAAAGAAATATCTCAGAATGACCATATGTTTGATGTCCAAGAGCCGATGATCAAAATGAATGCACTCTAGTGGGGTAGTTAAATAACACAAGCTTTTATAATCATACGCTATGCTCAAACTGCATGCGCGAATGGCGTAAAAACTGATTTCGAGTATATTCTTCCCCATGAGAATTTTCAAATGTTGATAACCATCGTAATCGCATCGTAATCGTATTGTAATAGCAGTAAAGGACTGTACCAGGTAACACCAACGTCCGAGCAATGTTGGTTGGTTGGTTGTTGGAGTTTTATGTCCTGGCAACATCAGACCAGGACAGGTACCGACTTGTAACAGTGCGCACTCATGCCGACCAATGTCAAATTACCATAAGCATATTCAGCGCTATATGGAGTGACCCAACTAGCCACGGTGCGACCCAACCAGCCACGGTTGAACTCGTTTCAGCCCTTTTAAACTTGTTTCTGGTACAAAGCCTAGGGGACCAGGTTGGAAACTGAGCGATAATATCTGAAAACTTCTATGCCTCTGCCTGAGTAAATGAATGCCAGGGGACCAGGCTAGACCTCCACAGGGCTAGCAGTCTAGTCAAATATTAGTTGACTAGTTTATTGTCAGACATTATCACATATTTATTTATCTTTTGCACAGATTAAAGTGCTTGAAGTATATTTTTAATTTATCTACATCAACTTCTCTTTAAATCACACAATATCAGGACTTAAAGAATGGGAAACTATTCCTGTAAGGGTATGCTCAATATGACCCAGTGGTCAGCCGTTTTTCCTCCTTTCGTCGCTTTGGACCCTTCTCAAAATTACAGCGCAAACTGAAGCTTCTGACCCGAAATTGTCACGTGACTCGATTTGCGGGAACAACAGCCAAGAAGTAGCCTAGTGCTGACCCGCAGCAAAGGTACAAATGGACAATAAATAATTAAATAAATATATACCATGCACTAAACGATCTCTGCTTTATATATATATATATATATATATATATATATATTTATAATAAAAGTGTATCCCATATATATATATGTATATATAATATATACGAAACTGTCTATATATTTGTAACATCCTCAACTAATGTTTCCTGCGCCTGGTAGGTGCAGGGTGGTGCCGGAGGTGGCGCCACTTGTCAGGAGCATCGGCAGGAGACAGTATACAAGATTTGGTTCAATAACATATATAACAAAATAAGTCCCTTTCATCCCTGTATACTCACCTAATGCGTTATATACATCACATATACACACACATGTCCATAACACATGTATATATGAGGGGTTCAGGCGCAAAACCACGTAAATGACATGTTCATGAAAAGTGAGATAACCAATGGAGACACCACTTCTTAGTCCCTAATAACCAATGAGCAAATCAATTTTGTTTCAAAACCTGGTAAGTCCTTCATTAAATCGGACCTCAAATACGGTTTTGTTGCAAAACCTTGGAAATGCCATCTGAATTTGTCTGCAGAACCACGTAACTTGTAGAGGGCCAATCAGCAGCGCGCATCAGATCACACGATGCAAAAAATGGCGCTGCCCAGAATCACTATTTGTGTGCACTGATTCTGCTAGATTCCTTCGGTATACGGCTGTTTTGTCTATGTTAATTGTCCATGTTGCCGGAAACATGCATAATTCAAAACACTGACGACGGACTGATATTACGAATACCATAGATACCGTTCGTAGTGCGCGTCGCTATGTACAAAGTTAACTTCCGGTAGTAGATTCAAAGGCTAGTCCAGTCCTTACCTGACCGTCGCTGAAGTCGGTTCATTGGTGATCAATACTGAAATTTTGATTTCTGAAGTAAGTAAGAACTATTCGTGAAGAGGTCCAGATGCCAAGACTAGGGAAGGTTCACGTGAATATTGGTAAATATTCAAAGGAGCTTCTTGAATCAATGGAAGATACGGAGGATCGTGTTGTCGACAGTGCAAGTCGGACAAATGTGCGTCGTCCGGGTTCGTCGGCGAGAGCCCAGCTGGAGGATATAACTTCTCCTGCTTCTGTGTTGCCGTCGTGTTCTGTTTCGAGTCCATCGTTGGAGGATATCGCACGATTACTGGACTCAAAACTGGTGGCATCGCAGCAACCTTTGCTGGATCGTCTAGCTACATTGGAGATTACGGCATTGTCAAATATGGGTCAAGCAGGAAACAGCCTGGCAGTGGGTCAAAATGATGTCACGGATGCGGATAGTGTAGCGGCGGTTAGTACTAATGGTACATCGCCTGCACGGTCGACGGGATCGTGCGCTCTGCGGTCCATGATGCATACGGCAAGAGTTTGCAGCCGGCTAGGGGCTGCCTTGGACATGGACGGGGTGTGTATCGCTGACGTCGTCCCGGGTTGCGACAGCTTTCCAGTAGATGGCAGCACGAGTGAACAAGATGGCGTCAAACAGATCTGCAAGCCCTCCGTTAAGGTCGGTGGTGTACATTCGTCCATGCATCCCAGAGTTTAAATTTGAATCTGTCACCTGCCCTCTTATCACCCTCTCTCAGCTCTGATAGTGTAAAAGATCGCTTGGGTAATGTTATTGGTTCTGTTCCTACCCATGATAACTTGCAGGCCCCGTCTAGTCGAATTGGTAATACTGTTGACAGGTTGACTGTTGCTCTCAGGAGCAAGTCACATGTGATAAGGGGTGGGGCTCTGGGAGGTATTAAATGTGGTGGCAGTAAAACTAAATGTATTGGCTATAGTGATGTACGTTGCTTAACTTCTGCTGTTGTGGCAGATGGGGGTTCTCTTGTCCCTAAATGTGGTAGTAGATACCGTTGGTATAATCCGTCTCTAAGATTACTGGGGCCGAAAGGGGGTGGTAATATGTTAAGGGTTGGTGACAAGCATTTAAATTTGGATATGGGCTCGCTACGAACACCACAACCTGAGACGGGGCAGTTGAATGCGTTCCTTCCACGCGGTGACCATGACGACGTCATCACAACTGCGAATGCTGCCTGTAGTGCGGCCCCGGTTCCTGAACTACATGGGCGCTTACAGCATGACTTTCCATTAGTGTCCATTGACAATACTGGTCAATTGCTTGGTTATGAGACCGGCAGTGAGAGCTGTGTTTCTTTCACTAGGGGAGGCGCACTGCTACCTACAGAGCCTATCGCTAGTCCCGCCACTAGCGTATTTAATCTTTCTCCTGGTAGGCTTAGTCAGTCCAACAACCCTTGTGTATCCAATACTATGTTGCCTGTTCATGTTGATCGTTCTTTGTGTGTTCAAGGGTTGGCTGACATGGCCTACCCACTGTTAACTTCTCCGGTGTTAGATAATCATCATAATGGGTCCGCGACCAGCGGCGCTGACTGTGTTTTCAGTGCCTGGGAACCTCTCACGGTTCCACCCAACTGTCCTAGTGTTACTGTGGGTGCAGATGCTGGTATAATCGACCCTATTGTGCCTTTGAATTTCGTTGTCGATACGTCGCATTCAGTTGTTGTTGATAGTGTAGTTGATATTAACGTTGTTGATGTTCCGTTGCAGTGTGATATGGTTGCCAGTATTGATAGTTTGGTCGTGAATTCTGGCATTATTGATGCTAGTGGTTCCCACGATAGGGCGTATATGCCTAACAAATTTTGTGAGAAGTCCCCAGTTGAATATAAACCGTTTGTACTAGACTGCTGGCCTAATTTAACATTAAACTGTAATTTATTCGTGGGATACGCTGATATTTACGCCAGAGTACGGGCTACTGGATTGCCGAATTATTTAGAGGCTAGGGTGCCGGTTCCCTCTGGCTTGGTCATTAATAAATGGAAAGAACTGTTGAAAGATTATTACGATACTGATTTAGTACAGTTTCTGGAGTTTGGCTGGCCTTCCAACTTTACTGGTAATTTTATCCCTGCTACTTCTGATTGCAATCATACCTGTGGTGCGGAGGATGTATTTTGGATTAACAAGTATGTAAGTACTGAAATGTCTCATGGTGCATTGTTGGGTCCGTTTGATTGCCCACCTTTTTCTCCCTGGGCTCAGATTAGTCCTATTATGACCCGCCCCAAAAAGAATACTGCAGAACGTAGGATCATTGTTGACCTTAGCTTTCCGAAGGGGCGAAGTGTTAATGATGGGATAATTCAAGGTTTTTATCAGGGTAAGGCGTATAAGTATAATCTGCCAACTATAATGACATTGGCTAGGCAGGTCACTAAGCTGGGTGCAAATTGTTTTGTTTGGTCTATAGACCTGGCAAGGGCATACAGGCAATTAAGAACCTGCCCCTTAAGTGTGCCCTTGTTCGGAATCAAGGTAGAAAACAAATTTTATTTTGACACGGCTCCTCCTTTCGGCTGCAGAACCTCCAGTATGGCTTGTGCTCGGACTACAGAGGCCGTGGTTTATTTAATGAGGAAAAAGGGTTTTTTTTGCCGTGTGTTTTTTAGACGATTTCGTGGGTGTAGAAAATACTTTGATTAAGGCGCAACAGGCTTATGACTTCATTTTGAGTTTGACGAATACGTTAGGCTTAGCTCTTTCGGTTAAAAAGTGTACTCCTCCGACTAGGCGATTGATCTGGCTAGGCTATGAATTGGATACGGTAAATATGTTGATTAGGATCCCTGATGATAAACTTTTAGATATTTTGTTGGAATGTCGGAAATGGGTAGTGGGTAGAAGCGTCACCAGGAAAAATGTTCAGAGACTAGTGGGGAGGTTACAATTTATATCTAAATGTGTCATGGCATCGAGGGTGTTTATGAATAGGATTCTAGAATTTCTTAGAGCCTCCCCCTTCTTTGGGAAGGTGCAGGTTACTAACGAATTGGTTAAAGATATCTTGTGGTTTCTACGTTTTGCAGAAGGACATAATAGGATGGTGTTGCTCCATCACTTCCCAGAAACAAAGTGGGTAATTGAGTGTGACTCATCATTGCAAGGTGGGGGTGCTTTCAGTGCTATTAACTTTTATTCTGGTTTGTATGATGATACATTGTTAGGTCACAAATTCCATATTGCCCAATTAGAGGCTATTAACTTAGTGGTAGCATTAACAAATTTGGCACCTTCGGATCCTCATAATTTTCATATTATCATTAACACTGATAATGCTGCTTCCCAACAGGTGCTATCTTCTGGTGCTGGTAAGGATCCTGTCTTGTGTGCCTGCGCCAGGGAGATCTGGCAGTTTGCTGCTGTTCACAGTTGCCAGGTGCAGGTCGTTCACAAGTCAGGAAAGGATCTAGTGCTAGCGGATGCCCTAAGTAGGTTGTTTTTCAATACTAAGTATAAATTAATTGCTGATGAATTGTGTCAGAAAAAACTGTTGACTGAGATACATGTTTCGCACTCGTATGAAGATTTTGATTTGCTGTTATGATCGTTGCCTGCTAGTTGATAATTTTGTGGTTTTTTTTTGCCTTTATCAACTTGCAGGTGTTAACCACGCATTAGTTGGAAACATTAGCGTGTATTTCTCAGCAGGATTGTCAGAGGGTACTTGGAGGAATAAGAGGGTGCAATTTAGGGAGTACTTAAGGTTCTGCAGAAACATTAAAGACGACCCTAAGAGACCCAATCTTAAAACGGTAATGTCATACGCTTTGTATTTAAATGATAAACTCAAGACTGGAGGAGCAATAAGAAATTACATGAGTGGGGCACGAACATGGATTAGATTGTTGAGAGGAAATACAGCATCATTTGATTGTTACGCAATGTCAGTAATTAAAAGTGGTATGTTTAAGTTAAAAAATAACACTGTAAATAAAGCTTATCCATTGAAGATTAAACATATTAAACTAATAATTATAGAATTCAAAAAGATTGGAGATGATGGACTGGTGTTGATTATTGCATTATTAATAGGATATCTATGTGTGCTAAGACAGTCAAATTTGTTTTATTCCGAGGTGTCGGGGGATGGCGGTCACATGCTGCTCGGTGGTGACATCACGGCGCACGGCACACACCTGACGGTAACAGTCAGGAGCACGAAGACGACACACAAAAATGAGGATGTATATAGCATCAATCTACCTCACGTAGCAAGTACTGACTTCTGCCCTGTCCGAGCATGGAACAAGTACAAGCGTCGCTTCCCAGTGCATGAGGGTGCCCCGGCATTCATGATGTCAAGTGGGGAACCTCTGACTGCCCAACTGTTTAGCAAGTGTATGCAAGTTGCATTAAAAGCATCTGGACTTCCCTGGTGGCCATTGGTGACGTGTCATAGCCTACGGCGAGGGGGAGCTCAGGAGTATGCAAGAGTGGGAATGCCACTAGAGTGCATAAAAGCACTTGGGAGATGGAAGTCAAACAGTGTGTTTAACTATGTAAATAAAAATGTATTGTAGATTGGGACCATTAGCTCTCCTGTTCCAACTTGGCTGAGAGCTTATGGTCCCTATGACCCATGACATAAATGTTTGCTGTATGACATAAAAAGTGTGAATGTGTGTGAGTGTGCCGGATGCGAGCTGGATGTGTGACCGTGATCTGCCCCTAGCGGATGCCTCATGTCTTCAATTTTGTCAAGACTCTTCACAGAAATGAATAACTGGACTCATATGATTGATAGTATAATCAATACTATGTCCTGCAAATAAGTAATGCAAATATAGTGATGACCGATATCCTTAGATACTTAAAGCTGCAAATAAGTAACGAGATCAGAAGAAACAATAATTTCACAGGTTGTACTACCTGATAACAGATAAAAATAGGTAAAGCTACTAGTCTCAATTGTACTATTGAGTAAAGCTAATATAATAATTTGTTCATAAAGGTGTAGTCTGAAGGCTTCTGTAAAATTTATTAAGCCTGATTAATAAATTATTAGCCCATAAAAATCTATCTGTGTCTGGTTTTGAATTGTCCATGTTGCCGGAAACATGCATAATTCAAAACACTGACGACGGGCTGATATTACGAATACCATAGATACCGTTCGTAGCGCGCGTCGCTATGTACAAAGTTAACTTCCGGTAGTAGATTCAAAGGCTAGTCCAGTCCTTACCTGACCGTCGCTGAAGTCGGTTCATTGGTGATCAATACTGAAATTTTGACCATCCCACCCACCCTTTCTATAGCTTGGCTGAGAGCTTATGGTCCCTATGACCCATGACATAAATGTTTGCTGTATGACATAAAAAGTGCGAATGTGTGTGAGTGTGCCGGATGCGAGCTGGATGTGTGACCGTGATCTGCCCCTAGCGGATGCCTCATGTCTTCAATTTTGTCAAGACTCTTCACAGAAATGAATAACTGGACTCATATGATTGATAGTATAATCAATACTATGTCCTGCAAATAAGTAATGCAAATATAGTGATGACCGATATCCTTAGATACTTAAAGCTGCAAATAAGTAACGAGATCAGAAGAAAACAATAATTTCACAGGTTGTACTACCTGATAACAGATAAAAATAGGTAAAGCTACTAGTCTCAATTGTACTATTGAGTAAAGCTAATATAATAATTTGTTCATAAAGGTGTAGTCTGAAGGCTTCTGTAAAATTTATTAAGCCTGATTAATAAATTATTAGCCCATAAAAATCTATCTGTGTCTGGTTTTGAATTATGGAAACCTATGATGCAATTGATGAAAACATGATGTTATCACCATCGGGAAAGGGTAAACGACATCAGCCACAAAGGTCCACGCGTTGTAAAGCCAAAGCAGCTCTGTAGAGTGGAGAAGGTTTGATTCCTTGTGTCAAATGTGCACATAACAATACTGTGTGCACTGCCCAAACTCTGACTGAAAATGATTTACAATACATAAAAGGACAGCTCTACGTCACCACATATAAAGTTAAGCAAGATGCAATCCTTGTGTCTCACATGGATATAAGGCAGGTCCTTCGCCAGAGGCCAAGAGTAGAAAATGAAGAAAGGGCACAAATAAAGGTGTGTTGATCAAGTGCAGCTGTGTGAAGGAAGATAAAACAAAGATTTCAGTGTGCCAGGCTTCATTTCTCAGCATTTTGTGTAAGTATGGTTACCATAATTATTATTATAGGGAAGTCATAGATGATTGTAGCCTAATATCATTTTCATGGTGGGGGTTGGGTAATACATTTTTAGTTACAGTAAACTGAAAAAGGTATTATTTCCCTGGTATTGTTTTGTTTTTTTTCACATACGGCACAACATTTAATCTATTTTATTTAAGATATTTCATAGTCTTAAAGTTTTTTTCCAGGACTCACATTTATTATGTTTTTGAAAAAAAGACCTAATGATTCGAAACTGTTATATTTAATTAAATTTATTATTTCAGGTGTCAAGGAGTATTGGCTCCAGAGCATCACAAGGTACTGGCTTGAGCATGGTATATCTCCTCTGGAAAATCGTGGTGGTTACAGGAGAGCTGCGGAAAATGAGGGGAAGAATGAGAGCATTCAAAATCATATGATGTCCTTCACTTGCAGAGCTAGCCACCATGGTCATCGAGGTGCACCAGGGAGGAAGTACCTTCCTAGTGGTTTAAGTGTTGCAAAGATGCACAAATTGTTCCAGACGCAGAATCATGATCAGATAACATACTCACTGTATTGGAGCATTTTTGTGTACAACTTCAATCTAGCATCTGGTCGCCCTGCCACAGATGTATATTCCATATGTATGAAATTCCGCATACAAATTAAGGATCTAGTGCAAACCCCTGACGAAAAGCGAGAAAATATTCTGCTGCATGGGTTGCATCGTCGCCGTGCCCGTCAATTTTACAACAAGATGAATGAAGTGGGAGATAGTTTCACTGTCTGTTTTGATGTTATGGAAAATCTTGTTCTTGCAAAGTCCCCAATAGGGCAAATGTATTATTCTCTTTAGTTATACATGTATGTGTTTTGTATTGTTCATCACCAAGGTAGAGGGGAATCGCAGGGGAAAGATGCCATTCATTTATATACATGGCTTGAACTTCAGAATGGCAAAGACAGCAATACCATTGCTTCTGCATTACATAATTACTTAGGTTCAGTGGGTAGCATGGACATCAGTCAAACTGAACTCCTACATTTGTTCTCAGATTCTTGCTATGGCCAAAATAAGAACATTAACGTTTTATCCATGTTCTTTGCATTGTGCGGCCAGAAGTACCCAAATCTTACTGTTGAATACAATTTCCCAATACAGGGACACATCTTTCTTCCTGCAGACCGAGTGTTTGGAAGGATCAAACAAGAAATCGGAAAGAAGGAAACAATATTAATGCCAGAGGAATACTGTGAGATTCACAGGAACCATGGTACTGTTCATGTGTATGGAAAGGATTGGATGTGCTATGATTACAAAGCAGAATCTGCCAGTTTCACAAACTGTCAAAGATCTTTCAAAATCAGTGAGGCAAGAATGGTACAGGTTTCTAAGAATAAGTTGGGGTTCAAAAGTGCATTTGCTGGGGAATTTTGTGAACACTCGCTTCTAAAAAGGGGGCAAAAATGGGGACAGTTCAATCATTCACTGCTGGCTGATATTAACTGCGTTAAAGAGGCTAAGAAGCAGGATGTTATGAAGCTGCTGAAACAGTTGGATGTAAATCAAGAGGTTTGGGATTACTATGAGAATGCCCTCTCTCATGTTGGTTATCAGAACATTGTGCAGGACCTTGAGGATAGTAGTGATGATGAGTAAGCTAATGATGAAAATGTCACACACTCTGCCTCTGTGACCAGAAATGATGTAGGGGTCTAAGTTTGTTCAATATTATGAGAAAATACTTTAACACCCGCTAGCCCAATTTCAGTAAATCGATGGATGTGTGTTTAAATTGGGGGAATGGGTGGGTTAACTAACTGAATTTTCATGTAATCTTTTTGATGACTTCTAATGGCAAATGGAGTATATTGTGAGTGGACTAGCATTATTTTCCTGCCATCTCTCCATAATTTTGACTCTAGAGTAAGGATCTTATCGTGATTGTTATTACACTGGGATTTCATAATCGTTTAAATAATTGTCAGTTTTAACACTTTCTGAAGTCAAGGAAGAATCGGCCTACTGCCAAACTTTGGTATAATCATAGATAAGAAAGGGTGTTCTTTTGTATATATAATACACACTTCACTTTTAAGATATTTCTAATTGTGTGTTCTTTGATTCTGCAACATTTCCATAAGATTAGTCTTTGACAATGGACTTACAGGGTTTTGCAAACAAACCGAAAGTGGACTTACTTGGTTTTGCCGAAAAATCAATAAAAGTTAGTAATTAATGAGTTTTGGAATAAAGGTTCATTTATCACTTTCATAGTATTTGTTCATTGCTCCATAACCCTTTAATAAAAAGAAAAGTTGAATTACTGAGAATTATATTTATGGTCATATACAAATCTTTATTTTAAAACAAAACAGGTCGGGTGGACTTACTTGGTTTTGCGCCTTAACTCCTCATATGTAAATGTACACGCATATATAATATATATATTTGTACTATGGAGCAGCGGTGATCTGCATGGCTGAGCGATTTTCATGTGGTATTGGTGGTGTAATTGTTCATGGGAGTGGGACTGGGAGCTGAGCACCACCCATGAACATCTAAAATATTAAAACAATTTAAAAAAAATATATATATGAAGAGTTCAGGCGCCAAATGACGTAAATCCAAATAAAGACATGGTGTTTAAATAACAGATTTTTATCTGAAAATAATTGTAATTCTCACTAATTCAGGACACAACACGAAACTACTTAGTATGGAATTTATTAATCTAGCAAGGAGAAGTCATACAGGTAAAGTACAAGGTGAGGTCAATAGTAACAAGGTAGTGAGTTCAAGTCTCTGCATGAACCGGGCACTCAACCCCAACATGTCACAGTCTGAAAGTATGGTCAGGTGGGATGGTGAGAGAAAGGTGGGACGTGGTTTCGGGTTGGTGTCTGGAGGTGAAGTGCCGTCTGGAGAGGCCGGAGGGCAGAAGTGATGTCAAGGGGGCATGGCTTGGGTACAAAACGGCAGTTACCAGCATGTGGGCGCAGGGGGTGGGGCCGCCACCTGGAGTCGCCTCCCGGCCCCCTATAGTTAAAAGGGGGAACTAAGGTATAGGTCTGGGGAGGGGGTAATGGTGGGAGGCAGGAGTCCCATGTCAATCCCGAATTACCCATGTTGCCTATGCAACATAACCAATTCCACATTTCATATTATCATATGGTTATGGAGCGATCAACAAAAAAGTAGGAATATAAACAAAATTAACTTTGTGTAAGTTCGATTCCAATGTTTATCTCCATTTTAGGATTTGCGCCTGAACTCTTCATATTGTGACCAGGAATTCCCGGTTCATGTGTCCAACTCCCCCTGTATGAGAATTATATAAGTAAGTATCCTCTTCAGTGCCTCCAGTTGGAGGACTTTCTTTTTCTCGTGACCACATTTCCGCTGTTGAATCAAGGACGCCACCTCATTCCTCCATGGCCTCTGGGAAGCCTCGTTTTGAATGAACCACATGCATCACTCACCGAAGCTTGGCGAATAAACACACGAGGAGAACACACAAACAAAATAACCTACCCTAGTCCCACTCCCATCCCCACAACCCCACCCACCCACACACACACACACATACACCGACACACACACACACATCCAGTAATTGAGTGGCGTATTTTGGTGGGCGTTCTTTTTCTTGCGTTAAAGGCGCATGTGAATCGATCTTGGACTCAAAGAGAAATAAATGCCTTCTGAGGGTGCAATTAATGTGATGCGCGAAAAGGAAGAAAGCAAGGCGGGGGTGCTTCGCATTACGACCAAGTCCACCTGGCTTGTTGTTGTATTATTGTTGTATTGTTGTTTTTTTGTGTTTGTAAATAGAGTTTATTCATTGAATAAAGTCTTTTGTCAGCGCTGTGGCACTGGTCAACAGCCATGTGACAATACAGTTATTTACAATATATGTATATGTAGTCTGATATTGTCATCAGCAGCTAGCTCAAATCAGCTGAAATAACAAGATTAAAGATTCAAAGACTTATATATGGTATAGTTTGACAATTCACATATAAAAATAGCAGGTATATGTTGTATTCATACACACTTGATACATACATGTGTATTGATTAGACCTTTACATTACGGAGTGGTTAGGTGCATAGTTTCCCTTCATAGGTTTGTATGCCTACTATGGTGTGAATTGCAAAACTATCATGTTGTTGGAGTTAACATTTTGAGATGGAGTGTTAGTAGAATGGTTTGTTTATTCTGTTAGATATAGTGTGGGTAGCTTTTAGGGTTATGCTTAAAAGGTTAATACCTCGGGTGTGTTTTTTGACTACATGAAGTAGTTTGAGTAAGTAGGTTGTTAGTAATGATGGGATAAACAATGCTTGGAGGATTGTACATTTCAGTCATTTAGTAGTCATTTAGTAGTCTAGTACAGACTTTATTAGGGTCTATGCCTATACAAAGACCCTATAATAGCAAGACACAAAAATACACAGGACGCGGTGGCCGAATAGGTAGAGTTCAGGCCTTGCATGCGGAAGGTCGGGAGTTTGGTTCCCGGTCGAGAAACTGATGACTTATATAATTGATACGTGTCGCCTCATTAGCTGGTGCTCGGCATTACTAGGTTAAGCCAAGGACTGGTTATCTCAATTTCAGGATAATGTGACTGAGTGGCAGATCGCGTCCTGGTTCTACTGGCCTGATTTCCCAGTTGCGCAGCACTATAATGATGCCATGAGTGCATACTGTCACCAGTCGGTACCGGTACTGATATGACCTTACATGTTTCCAGGACATAAACCTCCGGCAATCAACCAACCAGCACACCAACAAACAACAATACATATATATCAAAACTATCCAGAGTAAGGCTTTCTACTACTGATTAAAAGGCTCGAGCAACACAGCTGACTCATGTTCACTTTCTTGTTTCATGTATTTAAGACAAATCATTCATGCGTGACAGGATGCAATTATCATCAGTTCAAATGAGAGGGTATGCTCATTAGTAATCATTGCTGGGGAGTGTTTCTCTTAAATGCTCATACATGTGCCTTGAGCATGATATATATATATATATATGTATATATATATGGGTCAGGATCACAAAAAGAGGCCAATTGGTGGAAGTTGGTGGCGTCGAGCATGGATGTCAGCGTCGATTGGTATAATTATAATTTAGCATTGACAGAGGTGTTGGAAAGTCTTTGAATTTATCCTGAATGTAAAGGTCGAGAAAATACAACAACCTTATTTGTTTCTAGGATAATTTAATATAAAACAAAGAAATGCCCGAGACTTTAAGAATTGCGACACCGACATCTGTTAAAGTTGTCGGCGTCAATCATTGAAAGTCGGCGTCGATCGGTATAATTATAGTTTATCATTGACAGAGATGTTGGAAAGTCCTTAAATTTATACTGAATATAAAGGTAGAGAAAATACAACAACCTTATTTGTTTCTAGGATAATTTAATATGAAACAAAGAAATGCACTACACTTTTAAGAATTGCGACGCTGACATCTTCACTTGACCACCGATTGGCCCGTTTTCGTGAGGCTGACTCATATACAGTAAAACCTCTCTAACCGACCACCACCACAGATCGGCCACTACCTTATATCGACTGCTTTATTTGGGTCCCAAACGACCGTCCATGCAAGACCATTGTAACGATAGAAAAACCTCTGTAAACCGACCACCTCCATATATGGACCGTTGAAAGCCGGTGCCATGGTCGGTCGAATTACAGAGGATTTACTGTATATATATATACATATATAAGTATATAGACCACGTTACATATTCGATGTAAATGGCCCAAGGGGTTACCTAAATGGTGGTCGTTTTTAAAGCGGTGTACGCTTTATTGTAGTATGATTGATAGGTGTTGAATAAGTGCTGACAATGCCTGTAGCAACAATAAAGAAATGAATAACCAAATTCAATGGATGTCATAGAAGGAAGATTCTCGTTAAATCCTATGATATGTCACGGCCCACCAGTGGCACGCCCAATGGAAGGTAACCATGCCAAAAGTAGCCAGATAACACACCACACAGCTCCGTACAAGCCTACAATATGTAAATAGGAGTAGGGTACTCTAGTAATAAGAGTAGAACAAAATAAAATACATATATGCCAAGAAAATAAAAAAAACTAACATAGGCTACTAACCATTCCAACCAATTATCTATCTGCTACTGAAATTCAGGCAATCAAATACCTTATCAGCAGCTACTGTGTGCTAAGATAAAACCAACACTACAGCTGGCCAGCATTGAAAACAAGCCTGGGTACCCGGGCTTGTTTGCTATGGACAGTACAGCCTCAATCAAAAAAAAGAACGGCATCGTTTCCCTTTTCATGGCAAGACTGAATTTGTAGTATAATTAATAGTTTCATCTAGTAAGATTACTCTGGGGAAGATGAGCAAGGATGCAGTTATATGCATAGGTAAAGTATGGCTATTATACACGGATATGGTCTATTATTTGTGGGGGGTTTTCGTGGAAGGAGGAATCAATATGCTTTGGAATTGTTATGTGTTCAGCACAGCTCACAGGTCTTCCGGTTGCAGTCGATATCACCAAGAATTTACTAACAATATATGTGTATATAATTAGAAGAGTTCAGGCACAAAACCTCTTAAACGCCAATTCAAAAATTGGGATAAACATCGGAATCAAACCTACTTTTTTGTTATCATTGTTATCATTGCTCCATCATCAAACCATCACTACACAAGTGAAATTATTCAGAATTACAATTATTTTCAGGTCAGAATCTTGTATTTTATTTGCATTTTTGGATTGGCTTTCATGTGGTTTTGCGCCTGAAGTCTTTGTTGTTGTTTTGTATATTAATATTATCATACGGCTATAATGCATTAAGCTCATTAGAATATTTGAAGTATATTAATGGGTTTATAGGATGTGTAGCCCTTATGCACAGCGGGTATTGTGAAGCATAATCTAGTAGGTCAATATTATTTAGGCTGTACTGTTATATCCGTTGGTACTGCTTCTTTGCTGTACATTGTACCTATGTGTATTTGTTGATAGTTCTCTACCTTTGCTTATTTGCTGGTCGAGGCACTGCTGAGCAATCTGCACCCCTGCTCAATTGCATGCATGCATGCTTATTTCTTTCTGGGACTGGCTGTGTGCAATGGCGGACTGTTGCAATCACCTGTTTACAATAGAAATGTTGACTTAATAAATGATTAGTAGGTATTTTCCCAGGTCCAGTCAGAGGAGTTCTCGACAAGACAGGATGGCCGAATGAGTTAGAGCGTCTGTCTCCCGTGCTGGTAGATCGTGGGGTCGTGGGTTCGAACCCTGGTCGCGTCAAACCAATGACTTAAAAATTGATACTTGGCACTTCCTAGCCTGGTGCTTGGCATTATTAGGATAGATCCAGGACTGGTTGGCTCAGTGTTAGGATAATGTCACTGAGTGGGATAATCTGACTCATGGTGCTGGCGGCCTGGTTTCCCAGTGGGACAGCACTATGAAGTTGCCATGAGTGCGCATTGTCACAAGTCAGTACCCGTCCTGATATGACCTTAGATGTTGCTGGGACGTAAAACAACAAACAAGCAAAGAAGCTCCAAAGCATATCCGTTGTTCTTGTTCTTGCTGAAATAATAAATAATAAACACTTGTTGGTAAGCAGGTGGTGAATTGTCGAGCTTAGTTAATTAGATTTTCATTGAACTGCATTAGTTTGAGACAGGGATGGTTACTCTTAAGTTGAATTTTGTTGGTTGTTGGAGTTTTACATCCTGGCAACATCTAAGATCATATCACGACAAGTACCGACTTATGACAGTGCGCACTCAAGGCAACTTTATAGTGCTGGCCCACCAGGAGACCAGGGCAGCAGCACCATGGCCTGCTATCCAATACAGTCACATTATCCTGACACTGAGCCAACCAGTAATTGCCCTTTCCTAATAATGCCGAGCACCTGGTCGGAGCGACAAGTATAACATTTTAAGTCATTGGTTTGACTCGACCAGTGTTCGAACCCCGACGGCCTACCAAAACGAGAGACGGGCGGTCAATTCAGTGGGCCATCCCATCTGGTCTGGGATGGATGGATAAATAGCTAGATTTGGCAGAAATTGTAATCCATCGGATTATGCAATAACTTCAATAACACCAGTCCGCACCTGTTTTCAGAGATGCTCAGCCTCATTGTGGATCAGCAGGAAGGCGCGTCACTCAGGTCGGTCCCGTCAATCAGTCCACCAGGTGGCGCTGTCTCCAGTTAGAACACCACACACACACCATGCGCCTTGATTACAAACCAACACGGCTTGTTGTCATTGAGCAGATCCCGTAAAATCTGAGCAGCTCACAGCAAAGCGGCTTGTCTCATTTGTTTCAGTTAATACCAAAATAAACAGGACGCGGTGGCCGAATGGGTAGAGCGCAGGCCTCCTGCACAAAAGGTTGATTGAGGAATAAAGAGTCCTCCCTGGTTTGTTCTGTCAAGGCCAGAATAGAGTTGATATGTCATGTAACATCTAACCTCCCTCTGTGGGTGGGCTTTTAGCAATCGAACAGTCTGCTGTAGGGACTGTTCCTATGAGCGTGCTGCCACCTGTTGCTACTTCTCAGCAACAAGGATCAACCCCCATCACCAGCACCACCATGTGGTATTGGCGCTCATTGCAGACTACTACAATATGAAACTGTCATCGGGCGATGTAGCTGTATATTCCGATGAAAACATCAATTTTCAAAAAGACTAGACAATAATTATCTCAATTTTATTCTACGCATGTAACTTAGATAGGCCTACCAGTTTTGGCATACTAATGTTGCATGGTTGCACTTCAAATACCTCAAAAGATAGCAATTAAAAATAACAGCTACTTGAAGCTAAGTCTGCTACATTATAACTATCAACCTAATGTATTTACCTCAGAAAATCTCAGAAACTCAAAACCATCGGACTATGCATCTTTAAGGAAAGGGCACAAACACAACAGAAATGTCTAGATCTCTCTTTGTAGTTGGATGATTGGTAAGGCTACTTGTATATAAGGTATTGACACCAATCCTTGCACATGTCAAAACAAGATGTATATATTATGTCATTGCACTGCCTTATGGGGACACCACTACTGATTAATAGGATGGGGAAACTTGTTGACTCACTGCAAGATTCCTGTGAGTGATTGGGAATATTGGGTCATTAGTGTTGCGAGTACGGTATCCTAGTTGTGAAGCACTATAAAGTCGCCGTATGGGCGGACTCTCGCAAATGGGTTCCCTTCGTGGCATTACCTTAGATGTTACTAGGGTTTAAACCCCAATAACACAATCCAATCATATTTGTCTGTAAGATCGCTGCACGAATTGAGCGAATAACAGACTATTTACTGACTTGAAAATAACCGTTTTCCCCCTTTCATTTGCATCAGTCCACAAACGGTCTGAGTCAGTACACTTATCTGCATAAACACACAACTTAGTGATTGTTTAAAACCAGATTGGCAGCAAAATCCATGTTCTTGGCTAAAAGCTAGTGTTGTTTATTTTAGCGGTTTTGTTTCACGCAGAAAGGTGTCGATTACATTTATACATTAAAATGTGAATTTACATGGAAAACTTCAAAAATACAATTTGTGCCAAATGGTCGCAAAAGAATTGAACGATTTCAAATGGAATTTTGATGTGGTTTAATCTGTGTCAAAAAACAGTGTAATTTAGCTCACAAAACATAGCTAAAAATGACAGCAGTAAACACAGTACCTAGGAGTCCTTTATGGATTATCCGAGACTTTTCTGTGGAGTCTCAACAATATTTCTTTTCAACGATATCACTGTATCTTAAATATTATATTATGTGATGAATAACGTTTGTTTATTTGGGTAAATATTTTATTCATCTGCACCTATTATTTTGTCAGCGCCGAAGCACTGGTCTTCCAGCTTCATACGAGTATGAATACGCGGAGGGGAAGATATACTTATTATATGTCTTATTTACCCTCTAAACCTCTAGCACTAACTGGAGAAGGCCCCCCCCCCCCAACCCCACCCAGGGGACAGTGACACAGGAGTTCATTCGTTCCAGAGATTAAACATTATGGGGCTGTCACACTACAACGTTTCTAACCGGCGACCCGTCAACGTGTAGTGATTTCGGGCGATAATAAGTGAAACGTCGGGACACACTGATGGCGCGTTACGGGTCGTCGGTACATTTCGCTACACATCGGTACACTATCCTTGACGTTGATGGTCGGCGCAAAATGCCGGCGCGCGCTATTGGTCGGCCAAGGTTTTAAGCGTGTCAAAAAAAAACAACGACCGGCAGCGCGCGCAAATATATGGGTAAGGATGTTAGGCGCGCGTCGCGATGCGTTGGATGCGCCGGAATAACGTTATGGGAATGGTAGGCAGACGCCACGCGCGCGGGAGGGTCATTCCCACCTGTTGCGGCAAACTGGGGCATTTTTGTTTTACGCCCTAGCAACATTTAAGGTTATATGAAGACGTCGCGGCAAACTTTTTATTTTTCCCCAACATGTCGACACACGTTGGCGGCGCGCTACTAACACGCTACTCACACGCTGCGCCAACGTCCAATTTCCCCATATTTCCCCTAAATCTTTAACGTTTCTCGACGCTTAACATTTTATTTTCAACGCTGATGGGTCGCCGGGAGAAGGGTCGTAGTGTGACAGGGCCTTTACTACTTAACCACTAACTCTCTTTCCTTGTTCGTTCTGTATCAAAAAAACTTATACATGTACATTTGACTTGATTGTTTGTATTGCACTTGATTCAGTGGGGATGACATGCCTCTAGTCTCCTCAGCCGATGGCGCCATGGACTCATTTTTACATGGACGGATTAGTTCGTCTCTCCATCCACGCGATTGGTCAGTGGGCTTTCACACCTTTTTCCACCATGAGCCACATCTCTTTATTTCATGGTGAGCTAATGATGTAAGCACTTTCCCACCCACCCGCCCTACTACTGCAGCTGTTTGCCCTTTCCTAATAGGTCTAGGTCCAGGTGCTACGTTAATTGCTGAATACAACTCGTTTTACCTGTACTTGCTCGTCTGTGTCGTTCTTTTCCCGAATCACTGTGTAATATATTGGGAACTCGGCCGTCAGAGCCCCGTATACCACTACTCTCCCCAGGTGTGTCCTGACAACTGTCTGTCAGTTTCCACCTGTGTTCCTTCCCACAATCTCCTAAGGAAGAAAGAAAGACAAGTAGTGCAAGATTGACAGTGAATAAGTTGTGCTTTATTGGCATCAACTCCTGTTCACCTACTGGCGACCTATCAACCTCACTCCTTATCAACTGCCCACACAGATCCACATGACTCTGGCTTGTGTATATCAAAATCAGTGCCTATTGCCCATTGAACTTGAGTCCAATGGTTGTTGCAGTTTCGGTGTACAAGTGGAGTCTCAGACAAGAGTGTCTGGAGCCTTGGACAAGAGAAGAGTGCCAGAATGGGGTCTGTGTGTCAGGTATACGGAATGCCCGTGACTGGGCTCCCACAGCCAGCCAATCAGACACCCGCTACAGCCTGGGTGGTGACGTCCTAATAGGGGGCATCTGTCACTCAATCCCCAGCTGCAGGTGGCGTCCATAATGTATGCAGGATGACTGGGTGTGCTTGCCCATCGGCCCCGTGGTAACAGGTAGTTGCAGACAGTTACAATACACATATATTAAAAATGTCCTTCCGCTCCACTTGCATTCTTTCTGGTTCATGGAGGGAACATTTCACTAATCACTAACTGTCTCTTAAATATGAATATCACATCACAATCTTGGTTGCTATGTGTTATCACACTTTCCACATAGGCCTTTATGTCACACAGCGAGTGGGGCACCCATTGCCTCTCTGTTACATAACTGGTCCCCACTCTGTCACCCGAGAATAGTAATGCTCTCTGCCAATATATAAATCTGAACCGAAAATTCGTATGTTTTTACAAATGTAATGTAGTGTAATAATCTACACTGACCTCTTAGATGAGTAACCACATATGCAGGTAGGCATGGATATGCTTACGACACTCGGGAAGCTTAGGCGGTATAATGGTTTACACACTGGCCCGGAATACAAGAGATGTGGGTTCAATTCGCACTCTAGGCACATTATTTTCCATTTCTATCCCCCTCATGACACTGGTTCCGTTATGAAATCCCGTATTTCCAGGCGCCCGCACAATATATGCGGGCTACAGAATGCTATTAATGGCCGATCCCATTAGGTGGTATGTGGAGGTTATGGTTCCTGTCATTTTGTTCTCTCATGTCATTGACTGTACTGCTCAACAAGGCTATACTGCCCTGATATCCTGTGTAATGCATACAGTTCATAGCTCCCCTTTTCTCTCTTCCATTATATGAATTATAGATCAGAGCTTACCCCATAGTAGATACAACACACAACACGACACACGATCCGAGTTCAGCACCAGCAGAAGTGTAGATAATAGCTGATGATAATCCTGAATGATTAGTTTTATTCACTTATATATTGTTTTCAGATACCTACTACAGTGGATGTTATAGACCTCCTTACACTCATGCACACCAGTCATTCCTCTCCTGCATATTCTCTCTGAAACATAGTTCACCATTGCCTGCCTTCAGGACTCACCCCACTCCCACCCACTTCTGGCCACCACCTAGCCATCGTGGGATTACCACATAACCTAATGGTGACCGTGTGGCTGGGCGAGATAAGGGGGAGGGATTCTGCTTAAAGGGGCACTTCTTCCCTCCCCCGGTGTGAGCATTATAAAGGGAGTGCTGTTTCCCATTTAGCCATCTCGATACTCAATACCTACTTCAACGGAGAATGTTACACCATGACCAGGACCCTGTGCAAGCTATGCACTGTGTGGTTACTGAACCTATCCTGGGTATGTATATATGAAGAGTTCAGGCGCAAAACCACGTAAACACCAATCCTAAAATGTAGTTTAAATAAAAGATTTGTTCCTGACAGTAATTTAAATTCTCACTAATTCCACTTTTGATGTGATCAAATGGTTATGGAGCAATGCACAAACAAATAGGAATATTACAAAATAAACATTTTCTAGAATGTATTCTAATGTTGATCTCCATTTTTGGATTGGCGCTTACATGGTTTTGTGCCTTAACTTTTCATATATGTAAGTGTATTGCCTTTATATATGTAATTGCAAGCATTAAAACAACTAGTATATGTAAACCATTTAAAGCATTTACAATTCCAGTGGAACGAGCATAGCAGTCCGCACTGACCTCTCAAGCAAAGAGCCACATAGACAGGTAGGCGTGGGTAGGGTGATGATACTTAGGTAGCCATGTTGGTGTGATGATTAACATAACACAATCCCACTTTATTTTTATTTTTATTTTATATTTTTTTATTTTATTTTATTATTATTAGTATGGTTAGCACACTAGTCCGGAATGCAAGAGATGTAGGTTCGAGTCCTTTCTTTCAGCACAGCAATATTTCCCATGTTCATCACCTCCATAACAGTAGTATCATTTCAATACCATTGCATCGGCGCTGAAAAAAATACAAACCTGTTTTACTAAATAAAATACAGTCCACCGCTACAAAGAAAAATTGCTATGTGATTCGCAAGCGACATTTACCCCCCTAGCCCCCTCACCCCCACCACCACCATCTCTCTGGGTTGCTGCATGGGTATGGATTATATCTGCCACCCAATTTTAGAGTTAAAAACAAGTACGGCCTTTGGTAACTCAGCCATATTGGAATCATATTCGCCTGAAAAAAAGGGCTCAAGAGGGGCTTACGAGTGCTGCTCTATCCTTCGAACTAAATAAACCCGGAGGGACAATGTTATTGCAATGACCCATTTACATTGTTATCATTGACTACATATTGCACAACTAATTGTCGCCTTCATTTATAAATGATATGGCTTGAAGCATTAAAAACAACGTTGGAGTGAGCTGATGCGATTGTATATATATTCTACTTTGAATGGTTTTAAAACAACACAAGAGTGAGCTCCTGCTATTGTAAGATGCATTCTACATTAAGGGCCTTACAAGAAACATATCAATGCGCTGTTTCTACTTGAACTGTATTCAGTATTAAAGCTGCATAATCCGATAAAGCATCACATTTTCGAAACCAAAATAATAATCTAGATTTGATTCTACATATCTAGATACTGATGCACTTATTAAGCATTTGTCGCCACATAGAATCGAATACAGAACCAATTTAATATAACCTGTTTCTGCAGAAGCCTGTATGGTGTCAGAGTTTTGGTTTGCTTGCCAACACTAATTTTATATGTTTACACTTCACATATCTCAAACGTTAGCCATCTACAGAGAGCGTGTATATAAACAGATGAGAGGGACAACTCCCGCGAAAAACGGTAACACAGGCTACAGTGGCGTTCCTGGCGGTTAGTGTTGAACAAGCCTTGAGTTTGCCAGTACGCTCAGTGCAAAACATTTGTTTTTATTCAAAATTAATAGAAATCCAGAACCCTAACCTCATAAATTCAATATAATCTTGTTGGTAAACATGTTTTCTATATGTGTCCTAAGCGGCTTGTTTCTATTTGGTGTAGTTTTAGAGATATTTCACTTTTTCTGTAGGAAGATTGCACACGACCATTGACAATGCCTTGAGTTTCCCGTACGCGTAGTGAAAAACGTCAGTTTTATTCCAAATTAATAGAAATCCAGAACCCTAACCATATCAATTTAATAGAATCTTGTTGGTAAACATGTTTTATATGTGTATTCCAATCTGTTTGTTTCTAGGTGGTGTAGTTTTAGAGATATTTCACTTTTTCTGGATGAAGATTGCACACGACCATTGACAATGCCTTGAGTTTGACAGCTGTGTCATATACTGTTCAACAACCACCACTTGGAGCGCCACAGTCGGCAGATGTTACATGCTCTAGTATGGGAGTTGTCCCTCTCATCTGTTTATATACACGCTCTCTGCCATCTAGAAAAAGGTTACTTCAAAGTAAAGTAAGGTAGATCATGATGATCAATTCAATACAACTATCTCAGAAAATTGACAGAAACTGAAAAGCATTGGACTATGCAACTTTAAGTGCATTAAACACAACCTAAGAGTGTGCTGCTGGTATTATACATTAAATGTATTCTACATTAAAGCTGCATAGTCCGATGAAAATATCAAATTCTCAAAACCAAAACAATAATCTAAATTTGATTCTACTTAGATACTGGTGCACTTATTAAACATTTGTCACCTCACAGAAAGAAATACCAAGGCAATTGAATATAATATGTTATTGTAGAAGCCTATGGGGTCAGAGTTTTGACTAGCTTGCCAATATTAATTTTGCATGGTTCTACTTCAAATATCTCAAAAGTTAGCCACTTAAAATAAAAGTTACTTCAAGCTAAAGTAAGGTACATAATCACGATCAACCTAATGTCCCTCTTAATTTTCAGAAACTCAAAACCATCGGACAATGCAACTTTAACTGACAAGTCGGGCTAATCAAATGAGATGATCGAGCTCGCATTTCACGAAGGATGGTATACGCCCATGTTATGCTTTCAATAAAGAGACTGGCTGCCCTACAGCCACATTTGACTGTTCATACAGTCATTTGTGTGCCAAATGCGGCTCTACGGCGCATACAAGTGCTTGCCGCCTGCAAGAAAGAATGTTTTTGCCCACCTGCCGAGCGCACCTTAAATGAGTCGTCAAACTCAAAGATTGAAACGCCTACAATATTGTTTAATAAAACGTTTTCTACAAAGCTATAACCTAAAGCCACGGTCGCTATTCAATCTACATGACACAGTTATCTACAGGACCTCTCTATTGGGCAAGAGATTCAAGGCAGTGTGTTGCCAACCAATATCAATCAGCCAATTATGGATAATGCCATTACTGGTAACTGCCCATATGTCGGGCGGCTGCTGGGATTGTGTGGTGAAACTCTACTTGACCACCCAAGACCCGATCCCTCAGCCGGCCACGTGGTTGCGCCGACCCATGACTTCTCAAACTGCCATGGAGGCTATGTCGCTCACCCCTGCCCCGCCGCCGCCACCTGCCGCGCCCACCTCAGCCCACCCCCACCTCCGCGGCCAATGCCTCCACAGCCCTGGATCGCCTCGCGGGAATCGTCGAGGCAATTGCGCTCGCCGCTGCCGAGTTTGCCGCCCCTCTCTCCGATCCTCACTGGGCCTCCTCCCCTGCCCCCACCCCCGCCCCCACCCGCCCCCCCTCGGCTACCTTGGCAAACCAGTCACTGACATCATCGATCCTGCCATCCAGGACACCATCCCCGCCACCCCTTCCTGCGGTCCCACCCTTCACCAATACCGCCATACCCTCCTCTCTATCTGGCCTCATGCCTCCGGCGAGGCCTGGGCCCGCTACCCAACCTTCTCCTGGGCCTACGTGGCCCTCCGGGATGCGGGCCTCCCTAATTGTTTGGCTGCCTGCATCCCCCTCCACTCAGGCCTACACATCCCTGCCTGGCTAGACCGGCTCGAGGGCTAACACAACCGGCTCGAGGGCTAACACAACCTTGACCTGGTCGACCTCCTGGAGTTTGGTTTCCCGGCCAATTACTCCACCAACGCCCCTCCCCTCCCCGCCCCACATACACAAACCACCGGGAGGCCCGGTGAGCACAGGGTCCACCTCCGGGGCTTCGTCCGGTGCGAGCTCGCCCACGGCGCGCTCACCAGCCCCTTCCACGTCCCCCTCTTCATACCCTGGGCCCAGGTATCTCCGATGATGACCCGGGCCAAGTCCGACCCTGGAAAGAGGCAGGTCATCATCAACCTGTCGTACGCTACCTCTGGGAGGCATTCCCCATCGGGAATACCTCAGGAAGCCTCACACCTACAGGGACCCATGCGTCGCAGACATCGGCCGCCGCCTCCTCCGCCAACTCCGCCAACTACCGCCAACTCCGGGCCAAGCGTCTGGGTCACTGTGGCAGTCTCCTGGATCCTCCGGCATGAGGGCTTCCATGCCCTCGTTTATGTCAGTGATTTTGTCAGGTGCGAGCGCTCCTAACTGAGGGCCCGACAGATGTTATAATCAACGGCTTCATCGCCCTCGTTGGCGCCCTCGGGCTGGAGGTCGCCGCCGGGAGGTGCCACTGGGAGGTGCCACCCTCTGCGTTCCGCCTCTGCTGCCTCGGATTCGCCCTCACCAGTAAGGCGATGATGATCCGGATCGCACCCGACAAGGTCAAGGATCTCGTCGCTGACTGGGAGGCCCAGATCGCACACCCCACCCTCGGGCGTTGTGAGCTCCAGAGCATCCTCACTCGGCTCAACCGCATTGGTAGCTGCGTTCTTCCCGCGAGGAAGTTCATGGGCCTCGTGGCCCTGCGCAGCGGCTATGGAGCCGCCGCCATCACCCTTGGGGAGTAGGGCCACTGCGACCTCAGGTGGTTCGCGCTGTATGGCCGTGCCTCCAATGGCCTCCACCTCCTTCGCACTCCTGAGGTCCGCCGCCTGATCATACAGTGCAATTCGTGCTTCACCGGCGGTGGGACTTACTCCGCGATGGGCTGCTATGCTCCGGGCGCACTTCCCAGTGATCCACAAACTTGAGGCCATGAACCTCATTGTGGCCCACCGGACCCTCCTCACGGTTGATGTGGCGGGGCCCACTGTAGTCGTTAACACTGACAACATGGCCTCCGCCGCCTCCCTGGAGTCTGGGCGTGCCCGAGACGCTACCCTCGGGACGTCCACCCGTGAGCTCTGGTTCATGGCGGCCGAGGGCTTCTTCACTCCCTCCATCATCCACAAGCCCGGGGCCGACCTTGTCCTCGCTGACGCACTGAGCCATGCCCACCTCGCCATACCCTGGGCTGGGATGGCCCGGACAGAGGTCGCTCGCCTCGGGCTCGTCTACCTCCCCGCCGCCACGATGACTTCCCCTACACCCCTGGCTTCTGTTTGTAGGCTACACAGCGCTGGAGGTTGCCGCGGTTGACGGCCTCCGCATCGCATCCCTGGCGCCCTCGACTTGGAGGAACCGCCGCCGCCAGGCAGGGGACTATATCAGGTTTGTGTCGGCCCACGACCATGAGCCCCTCGCGTCCTCGGACTTTGATGTCACCGCCTACACCGCTTCCCTCTACGCCGGCACCATGGCACCCGCTCTCAACCATGGCACCCACCCTCATGGCACACGCTTCTGGGTCTCGTCTGCCGGCGGTGACACCTCGGGCTTCGGCCCTCGCCTCACGCGAGAAGTTTGCCGCGGCGGCGAACGGGCCTCGGCGCACGTCCCATGCCCCGCCCTGCCACTCACGCCCGAGAACCTTGTGGTCGTGGTCGCCTAGCTGGCATCCTCTGGTGCTTCGGCCCTCGATCCTCGGGCCGCCCTCCTCCTTGGGTACTACGGGATGCTGAAACAGTCCAGTGTCCTCTCCTCCAGCCCCGAGGGTTGGGGCGGCCCACACACCATCACGCGCGCCGATGTCGCGGCACCACCGGGATGTCTTAGGGTGACCCTCCGGGGCTGCAAGACCATCTCAGTCCCCTCCGGAGTGCTCGCCCTCTTCATCCCGGCCTCCCCGCACTCCCGGCTATGTGCTGTCGGTGCCTGGAACGCCTCGGTCGCCCTCATTCCCCCTGCCCTGGACGATCCACCCTTCGTTATGCCCTCCGGCCGGTCGCTGGACCCTCGGACCCTCGCAGCCGTCCTCCGCGGCGGCCCCCGGGCCGTCTCGGTGTCAGCCCTGGAGACGTTCACCCTCCATAGCCCGTGGTGGGGCGCTGCCCAGGCATGCCAGCGCGCCGTGGTGGCGCTCGCAGACACTATGGCACATGGCACCTAAACCTTGGGTGCGGTACATGCGTACATTTGCCGCCTCGCCCTTTCTGCCGCCCCTCACGCCATCTCCTCCATTTTGGTGGAGGGCTCTTCGGGGCCCCTTCTTCCCCCATGAGTTTCTTTGATTGACATTTACACTGCCCTGTATTCATTTTTCTTGCTTATCTTCTTGACCTTATTTGTACTTTATTCATTTGGACTGCCTGTATTATTGCTTATCTGCTCGCACTCTGACTAAAGTGCTTTTATTTCCACCACAATTCCTCTTCCTCACTCGCTGCGTATCAGTTGTAATGCTTGCATTGCATTTGATTTGCAGTGGAGGAGTATCCACCCCCCTTTTCTCCTCCTTCCTCCCACGACGGTTGACGGTTGACTGTTGGTTACGTAATACCCTCCCCCGGGTCCCGGCCTTATAACCCGCGCCCGCCGCTGCCTCCAGCCACACCGCCTCCAGCCGCCTCCAGTAGCGCTCCCCTAACATCGCTGCCAGGCGGAGGCCTATGTCAGGTTTGTGTCGGCCCACGACCTTGATCTCCTCGCGCCCTCGGACTTTCACGTCTACATCGCTTCCCTCTATGCCGGCGCCATGGCGCCCGCCTCTGTCAAAAATGCACTCTCTGGCATACGCTCCTGGGTCGAGGCTGCCGGCGCCTATAATTAATTCTAGACTACCCTACTCTATTTACATATTATTATATGTATCTCTCATTTTACGTATGCCAAAGCCACCTCTAAGGGATGTGGCTTACTAATTAATTGTTTAATATTTAACTGCACTCTTGGATATATACTGTTATAGTGCCTTATTTTCCTGCAGCGCGGGGAGGGGGATGTCACTCACTATATTACGGCTGCACTTAATCGTGGTATTTACACAAAATCCATTTTAATCGAGTTGTTTTAATATTAATTTAAGACTAATTAAGTGTCACCGCACTGGCTGTGGAGTCCCTCCTTGGCTGTTCATTTCCTCTGATGTGCACCGTCTGTCACCTGATACAGTCCAGGCATCTTGAAACAATTCCATTCCCAATTGGCTTGGATATCTCTCGGTTTCTCTCTTACTGGTGCATTGCCCGATGGTTTTCAGATGTTGTAATTTTTCTTAAATAAATCTATTAAATTGATTCTTATATTCTACCTTATTTTACTTTGAAGTAACATTTATTTTAAATGGGTAGTTTTTTATATATTTGAAGTGCAAACATATTAAATTAATTCTGACAGGCACATCAACACTATGACACTATAGACCTATACAGGAACAGGTTTTTATTCAATTGGTTCAGTATTCCCTAATATAAGAAAGACAAAGCCCTGACCTAAAAACATACAAAAAATATCTGTCCAAAATAAAAACTGGAAACCCCAACTGAACTGCACCACAAGGGGGCAGGTGATATGTCACGGCCCACCAACTGGACAGCCCAGGGCGAGACAACCGGAAATATAAAAGCCAGATAACATATCCAACAACAATATAAATCAAATCAAATTCAACAAACATAGCTCAACCATCTATTACGTAGAAAAAGCAGAAAACTCTTCCCAAGAAAACCCCAAAACACTAACATAGAACCTTAAGAAAACAACTAACATAGTAATAAGAATAGAACAAAAATACGACAAAACATACCAACAGACTATCTCTCTGCTACTGAAATGCAGACAATCAGATAACTTATCAGCAGCTACTGCTTGGTAAGACAACACCAAAACTACAGCTGGCCAGCATTGAAAACAAGCCTGGGTACCCGGGCTTACATGCTATGGACAGTATAAATACAGCCTCAATAAAAAAATATAAAAAATATGGCAATACATGCTTAATGCATGCTCCAGTATCTAAGTTAGTTATGTAGAAGCAAATCTGAGGCAGTGTTTTGGTTTTGAAAAGTTGATGCCTCATCCGACTATGGCACTTTAAAGCTCAACACCACTCATCAGATAAACAGAAGGTCATTTTACCACAGCGTCAGCTGCTTCCATTAGGAGGAACATGAGCAGGATAAATTAATGCATTCAATTCAACTGAATTATTTACAATTTCAAGTGAAGAAAGTTGGAAAGGAGTGTTCTGTTCCTCCCAATACCCCTGTCAAACTACAATGTAATGAGCCAACGTAAGCCTGACGTGCTTACGTTTTGTCATTACGTTGATGTATGTTGGGTTACGTTATGATGACGTCAGAATGACTTTAGACTGATGTCGAGCTACGTCACGTTACGTCATCTTACATCGGCGCGCATCAAGGTTTTGAACCTGTTCAAAACTTTTGACGTAACTCCAACGTAAGGGTTTACGTTCACCATACGTTCTGTACACGTTCGGCGAACGTCAATGACGTTACACCAACATTAGTCAAACGCTGCTCACTACATTGCACTATGTTGACCCACATTAAAGCCGGTGGAAATGTCCACGCAGCGTAAGGGGAACGTCAGGAGAATGTACACCGAACATACATCCAACATACGTTCAGCATTTCGCCACCGTGTCATGACGTATGTAACGTCACATATCGTAGCGCAACATAGTTCTGGCGATGGAATAACGTACATAACATTCCATGAGCGTAATTGCGTTGTCCTCTCTCGTTGAATGATGCTATCACTACGCTTTACCAACGTTATGCTCTCGTCAACTATGCTGCATCCACGTTCAAATTGTGCCCATATTTGCATACTACGCCGAGAAGTTTGACGTTTTTCACATTCTCCCTATGCTGACATCGTTACATCATAGTGTGACAGGGCCTTTAGGCATGATACATGGTCAGCATAGTTCTGGCTAGCTACAACCGTAGCACTTTGATTGGGCTGATACTGATAGGCAGTTCATAATACCCCAGTCACACGAGGCCTGCATTCGCTTATAATCGATCCGCAAGCATTTTGCAATTAAATTACGACCATCTTACGACTGATCGCCGAGTACTCTGTGAGCGATTGCCGACTGATCGCTGACCTTTTCGGCCTTGTTTGGTCGCAAGGAGGTTGTCGCTGCAGCAGCAACAATCTCCTTGCAACCTCTGGCGTCTCCACCAATAACTGCTCTCAGAACCACAGAAATTCCCGGCCGGCGATGATGTCACAATGACGTCATTGTCGACATGGCGACGTATTAAAATAGTTTGTAACAAATTGTTTCATTTTTGGTGCAAAGAGCTCGCAGACTTTTGGTCGCCAAGTGAACGCAAGCGAACATAGGCCGTCGTGTGACTGGGGCATTAGACAAACTAATCAGCAGGCTGGATTAAGGATGGGTACCGACTTGTGCCAGTGCGCACTCATGGTGACTTTATACCGACTACCACACCCAAGGGGGAGGAGTCTAACGTGAAAACGGGGTCATCCATAAAGTGGTAGGTACACAACATATGGGTGATCAATATTGGGAATCTTCTGGTACACGTCTTTCTACTCGCATAACTTTTATACATCACATAAACAATACCCATACCCTTATCCGATTCTTCTGAATTCAGAGTTTAATTACATCATTTTGCTAAATATCAATTTGATCATTATCGGAATTGTTCTTTTTTTTTTTTGTACATTAGTCATTTAAGCAGGGTAAATTTCAGTCGCAGACGACTGGTCTCCCTCATTCCACTGCTCCTTGCTCTATTCTAGTAATGCCAAGCGTCTGGCTAGGAAGCGACAAGTATCAATTTTTAAGTCATTGGTTTGACTCGACCAGGATTCGAACCCACGATCCAACGATGGGAGACGGACGCTCTAACTCATTCGGCCATCACGTCTGGTCAAACACGCCTGCATTAACACGTATGCATGCAATAGATTTCGAGCAAACAGTGCAAACAATCTGTGAACACGGGCTCTTGAAGTTGCGCAAATTAGAATGATATAACTCAATTGTTCCTAATTGGAACTGAACAGATGTTCATAATCATTGAAGGACATTAACTTTAATTAGGCACACTGCAATTGTTCATATTGGTTGGCAATACGGGTAATTCGGCACCGAGTCAGAGCTGAAGCTCACCCCCCCCCCCCCCCCCCCCCCCCCCCCCCATCACCAGACTGCCTTACCCACGCTTGCGCTGGTGCCGCCACCGGCACCCAGCACCCCTGTCACCACTTCCGGCCACCCAGCCACCACAGCCGCACTTCTCATCCAGACGCCGGACCACCAACACCTCCACTTCTTACCGCCCCATCCGCCCAACTCTCCCTACAAGACCACTCACACCAACAACGATAAGGGTTGAGGCCCGGGTCACAGAGATAATTCAACCACATGCCCTATACACTGTCCCTATTGACTTGATCCCCCCCCTCCCCACCCATATGTACTATCCTCATACTGCTACCGATTGAGTTAACTTCTACTGTCCCATTAGCTGCGTTTACACGGGCAAAAAGTAAAACGATCTAGGCAAAGCATTTTACCTGAAGCGTTTTAGTGGCGTGTTTACACGGACCGAGATTGAAAGTGTGTCGCATCTACACGGGCAGTACTTGAACCGTTTCAAGGCGTCACATGCATGCACACACGACCGAATCATTTGTTCTCTTCCGGTTACCCGTTTAAAGGTGGAAGTTGCACAGTCTGATGGATTTGAATTTCTGTATTTTTTCTGAGATAAATATATTAGATCGATCAATCACTAGTATCTACTTTATATTAGTTCAAAGTTACTTTTATTTTAAATGGCAAACTTTTGAGATATTTTGAGTTCAAACAAGGAAAATTAGTTTTGGCAAGCTTGCCAAAATAGTGCTGTAAGGAACACAGCTCCCGTAGGGTTTTTGTGCTAAAATTTCCATTTTGAGACCTCCCACAACTGGCCATTCCCCTATCTCCGGAAGTTATTGACCGATTTTCATAATTGAAGTGTTGATTTGTAGGTTTTCAGGTAAGCTGAGTTGATTTGTAGGACTTAGAAACGTCAGTAAAATGCCTCAAGTATCATGCTACCGTTTACGCGACCATTTACAAAACGTTTTATCTAAAACGGTTCCTGTAAACCACCTCCCGAGGTGGTATACGTGAAACGTTTCAGGTGAAACGTTTCAGCCCTAAAACGCCTAAGCAGCGCGTTTACATGGGCAACTGTAAACCGATCTAGGCAACTGGTTCTACCTAAAGCGTTTTAACTCGCCCGTGTAAACGCAGCTTATGACTAAGGGATCCACTCTGGACCATTGAGACCCTTCACCTATATCTGTTACATTGCTCATTGATTGCCTTGTCTATTGTTCGACATGACATTAACTGCTCTTATTCACTTAACTCATACTGTCCCTATGATTAACGGATCCACTCTGGACCACATGAGACTCTTAACTTGACACCTGCTCCATTGCTCATTGTTTGCATTGTTCTACTGTAGCGACATGATATTACGCTTATCCTATACATGTACATCCAACCCGTCACCACAACTACCACATAACCTACTCAATAAACTTCCATACTATAGCTCCGTATTGTGTCCTGCAATTAGTGTTCTCCGTAACTGAAAGGAGTGAGTGGCTGTAGGTTCAGGTTACTGCAAAGAAAATTGAGAAGTATTGGAGGAGACCGCGGATTCTCTTATTAAAGAGTAAGACAGACTTTCCTGGATGGTTTTACCTCAGGGTTTACTTGAATGGTTCATGGGCAAAAACTGACAAACGCGATTAATGCCAAAATGAAACCATAGACCTAACTACCACATTTGAGTTGAAGCTGCCATCATTCAGATACTTAAAGTAATTTCTTCGCAGAAGCTGACACATCCTAATGTAGACCCTATTGCAATATCACATATGAAACTGATCGACTTTAACTGGCGTTCTCTGTAGCTGAGTGGTTAGAGTGTCCAACTTTTTTTCTAGGTCAGACTCCTAATCTGAGGGTCAGCGGTTCGATTCCCCATGCCCCCAGCTCTGCCAATTTGGATTTCCACCACTGTGTATAACTTACAGCGTCATCAAAGGCCAGTTGCTCTCATACCATGTCTATGTGGTGTGGGAGGTTAAAAATCCCTTGGGTCGGTAAAAGTGTAGGCTCGGGCTTTCTATCGACCAGCAGTGGAATGAGGAAGACCAGTCGTCCATGACTGAAATTTTCCCTGCTTAAACAACTAATGGACCAAAAAAAACAAAAAAAACGGGAAAGTTCAGCAAAAAATGTATCTGACAGAAAACAACTAAAATGGATTTATAAGTTTTCGCGCCTGAACTCTTCACTCACATTTAGACATTGCTGTAACTGTGAGTGTCAGCTAGCCTTAGTCATCAAGTTATTCAGACCCTCACCCCAGAATGGCAGCCATGTTGGGTTTGAGAACCTGCTGAATGCTTGGGGCTCCCCTTTCTTTGCATGACTCTCATGCCATTGTTAATGCGGGCGTGTGGCCAAATCGGTCAAGTGCAGAAGGTCGGGAGTTGGGTTCCCCATCGAGTCAAACCAATGACTTATACAATCGATACTTGTCACTTCCTAATCTGGCTCTTGGCATTAATAGGATAGGGCCAGGGCTGGTTAGCTCAGAGCCAGGATAATTTGACTGAGTGGGATATCGGGTCTGATTTCCCAGTGGGGTAGCACTATAAAATTGCATGAGTCACAAGTCAGTACCCATTCTATGACCTTAGATGTCACCAGGAGCTAAACCTCCAACAACCAACAAATCATGACATTGGTGACATGACCCGGATGCTCTACATTATCAGCACTGTGTGTATAGACAACATCACCATTCCAGCAGCACGGTGCATTGTGGGATGCATAGAAGAAATACAAACCCGCGAGAAGAACATGGTACATGCTAATACACTGGGTGAAGCTATGAAATGTGCTAGTTTCAGCTGATCTCAGCTCTTGTTTGAAACATAGAATACCAACTAAAAAGATATATATATAATAAATTAAGATATTACCCTTTTATCCAGCATTGCATTTACATCAATATAATCAGCAAATCTTATGCCATGTGCATTTAGACTTAGACAAATCTGGGCACTCAGACTAGTGTTACAGCCATAGCCAGAGTCAGTTTTACTCATTTTATTAATGTTTGTATTTATATCCTATGGTTAATGACATATGTAGAACTAGAAAATGAGTAGGTTTACTCAGATATTGGTTATATATTTCTCTGAAACAAGTGTATGTTGACACATTTGGCATTTTAATATTTAGAACAAGAATTAATAATGGTGATGTGGATATCAGCCTTAAAGTAACTGATTATTTTGTGTGGAATTGTATGTTTCTTAACACAAAAGTTTAACTATGGCTAGTTTTGTCTTAGATATATTCATCAGATCATTATATTGCATGTGTCCATACATGTTTATGCCAAATTCTTATGCATTTCTATTCATTTTGAATAAAATCGAAGTTATTCCCTTTGCGTATCGGCTAACTCAATGGCAGTACGCATTTGCTTTGCTGCCAATGCCGTTTTTGGCGCATGCACAGTCGGAACGGTGATCTCGTCTATTCGAACCTGGCCTGGATGTTATATGGAAGTGCACTACCCGGCTATCTTTTTAATTGTATTTATGAGTGATACAGGTCCAGAGGGGTCATAATTGTGCGATGTACTCATCTCCCGAGGTGATATGTGCAGGTAGGTAAGTGTTCGCATTTCTTCTATTTTCTTTAGAATTAAGATTTCTTTTCGGATTTCAGAAAAAAGGTAGTAATCTAAAAGATTAAAACTGTAGTGAAGTTGTATCACATTATTACGTTACGTGGGAAAATATAGAGATTTAAACTACCATTACAGTTTATTTTTAGCATAATACGGTAATAAATGAAATAATGGGGAAATGATGTAGGCCTACCATTAATACTCTACTACATTTCAGTTTCAACAAAACATATGGTAAAATTTAGGCATTTACCACTTCAAGCGAACTATTATCAGACACATTCACATTTGTCCACAGAAACGCATGAATATGCGCACGAAGTTGGATAAATAAATACTATAAATAATACAGTAGTTTCTTTATATGCTCTATACAAAATAAACACTTCGGTTTTCAGGGATTTTCAGATTTAAATTGTGGGCATATAGCCCCCCCCCCCCCCCCCGAAATCGTCTGTAGTCATACCGATGCCACCGGACTTTCAAATATCTAAGTTACTTTCTGAATGTGCTTCTACACAGACAGTGCAAATCTCCAAAGGGAGTGCTAACAAAACACAAAAAACCCGGACCACACCTGCACAGAAAGTCCGGTATAAATCTACATGGTGGTGTTCTCTGTGAAAGAGTGGTTAGAATGTTTTCTAGGTTGGACTCGTGATCTGAAGATAGGTGGTTCGATTCCCCCTGCCCCCACCTCTGCCAATTTTGATTTTCACCGCTGTGTATACCTTACAGTGTCATCAAAGGCAGGTTGCTCTAATACCATGTCTATGTGATGTGGGAGGTTAAAAATCCCTTGGGTCCGTAAAAGTGTAGGCCTGGGCATTCTATCAACAAACTATCTAATGGTGAAAACAAGTCTATTCAGACTAATCCATGATAGACAATATACATTTTCAAGAGAAAAAGAGACTGCCATTGTATTAATGCATAGCTGATTGTGGCATGCCTATACAGGACAGTACCCTGGAGGAGTAATGTGGATTCCACACGTCTCAAACATCAACTTAGTCAGTCCAGGCAGCACCCTATAGCCAAGGTGGCTCAGCTGTCCGAATTATGTTTGGTTTTCATTTCCTAGAAGTAAACTGTTTTCTTTACACTGGGAGCTTGGTGCCGGGCCTGAGGCATGAAGACATGGGTTTGCCATCCGCCTATATATATATATATATAATATATATACACGCATGTCGCAAACAGTGATAAGTAATATGGAACAAAACTTTGTCCACTGTAACGACCTACATACTATCTGCTTATGCATTTGCTCAGGATAAACTCACTTATAGTATTTCATAATCCCAATGGAATACATATTGATTTGAAGCAAATGTCCTTGTGTTTTCAGTGTAACCGTCTCTCTGCTGTTTTGTGTCAATCGTTATGCCGACAACAACAAAATGTGTTAGCACCTTGTGCTCATTATATATATATGGGTGTATGTGTGCACATATCTGTGTGTACATGTGTGTTAGTATACACCAATATGAGGATTGTGTATACAGTAGAACCTCTCTAAATCAACCGACCTTGGGACCCACTTTAAGTGGTCCATGTAGGGAGGTGGTCGGTTTAGGGAGTTAAAATATGGTTACAATGGTATTGTTGGGACCTAAATATGGTGATCGATATAGGGGAGTGGTCGGTCTATGGCGGTGGTCGGTTAGAGAGGTTTTACTGTATATTTATTGACATACATTTATATATACATATATGTGTATAGATTGTAGGTCTACACATAACACGTAGCCTATGCGCCAATATATCGTATATATGCGCATATATATATATACATTAATATACACTGATATATGAAGAGTTCAGGCACAAATCCATGTGAACGCCAATCTAACAATGTGGATTAAATAACAGATTTTTACCTGAAAATAATGTTAATTCTCACTAATTCCACTTTTCATATAATCACATGCTTATGGAGAAATGGGCAACACAGAAGGAAAATAAACAAACTTTTTAAAGGTTTGATTCCAATGTTTATCTCAATATTTGGATTTGTGTTTATAGGGTTTTACGCCTGAACTTGTCATATGTTAGCACACATTCATTTATATATATATATATATATATATATATATATACTATAGGCCCTATGTGGTTAAACCAAAATAAATGCACCTTGATATTGAAATTGTATAGCTCGATAAAAGGATCAACCGTTCTAAACCAAAACTATTACCTGGATTAATGTTGACCCTCCAGATCTTATTTGATATAGACCAGACGGGATGGCCGAATGACTTAGAGCGACCGTCTCCCTTGCTGGTATATCGTGGGGTCATGGGTTCTAACCCTGGTCGAGTCAAACCAATGACTTTAAACTTGATACGTGTCGCTTCCTAGCCAGGAGCTCGGCTTTTTTAAGAAAGGGCAAGGACTGGTTTGCTCAGTGTCAGGATAATGTGACTGAGTGGGCTATCAGATCATGGTGCTGGTGGCGTGGATTCCCAGTGGGACATCACTATAAAGTTGCCATGAGTGCGCACTGTCACAAGTCGGTACCCGTCCTGATATGACCTTAGATGTTGCTAGGATGTAAAACAACAACAAACAAACAAAAAAACTAAACTGATTTGATATTGGTGCACTTATTAAACCTATGTTGCAGTTTACTAGAACATGTCATTACTGTAGCTTGTGATATCCAGAAGTTAAGTATGCACGAGAAACAAATGGTGTTTGAATTATGTTCACTTCAAATAGCTCCAAAAGTAAATGCCCTGTCACACTATGATGTTTCCCACCAATGCACGTCGACGTGTTGCCTTTTTGGTCGAAACGTCGGTACACGTCCGGTACGTTACCGGCGCGTTACCGACGCATTACCGGCGTGTCGGTACATGTTGAGGGATAGCAACATGTGAATGGACATGTTGTCGCGCGTCGGCGCGCGTTGGGTCGCGCCGATCGTTTTGTGCTTGCACAAAACTTTTGACATGTGCCGACGCGCGCCAACGTGTTGGATGGCGCGTTACCGGCGCGTTGGCAGGACGTGGACCCACGTTACCAGTGCGTTGCCGGCCCGCTCGAACCACGTTGAGCAACGTCCATCAAGGCTGGGGATTTTTCGCCAAACTGCATTGGACGTGTTGCTGGCGCATCTTGACGTGTTGCTGGCGCGTCTTGATGTGTTGCTGGCATGTCTGCCGCACGCCTAACGGTACCCGGCATTCTGCTAACCTATAATGATACGCTACCCCCATGCCATCGGCGCGCCGGCGGCGCGCCGACAACGCGCTGATAACACGCTGATGGCATGCTAGGAACCCGCTGGCGGGACGTTGAAACTTTGTTCCGCCGCACATCGAACCCCGTTGGCCGCGCGTTCGTAGCACGCTATTAACACGCTGTGCCCCGTCAAACTTTCTCCCAAACCGTTGCCGGCACGCCAGTTAGAAACGTTGTAGTCTGACAGGGCCATAACACGAGAAAATACAAGATGCTTCAAATTAAACTAAAATATGTTATAATTATGAGGTTCAGATATTCAATAACAATATATTACCAACCTAATATATTTAATACATTGTAATTTAGTTTATATACTATAAAATACTATAATCCTAGAGTTAATGGTAAGTCTGTTCATGTCTGATAAATTAATGGCACCCCCGATAATCACTTCAATGAGAGACGATTAGGCGTACAGTCATGTCAGAGACACTAAAGCGCTGATTGTCGCTGTAACACTACGGGTTAAATCAGAAGCGAGAGGAATCCAATTGGTTGTGCACACAGCGTGGCGAATGTGTGATCGATGCATAAAATGGCTAAAGCTCGAATCTGTGGTTGTGTAGGCAGGCTATCGTTAAATCAATACGGACAAAGAGAATGGAAGAGTATAAAGAAGAAGAGAGAGTCAAGCCCTCTGGTTTATTATTTAAATGGTTACATGGGTTCATTGTAGAGTATCACCCCACCCCTTTCCCCCAATGGGAAACAAGCATTCTTGGCCCTACCAATATGGATCCAGCATTGCTGGTCCCCATGGCTACCAGGTCTGCCCATCACAACCAAGCTGTATGGCCCCATGGCACCCACCAACCTTGACCTTTGAGTGTGATGATCCCTATCCCAGACGGGATGGCCGAATGAGTTAGAGCGTCTGTCTCCCGTGCTGGTAGATCGTGGGGTCGTGAGTTCGAACCATGGTCTAGTCAAACCAATGACTTAGAAATTGATACATTTCGCTTTCCTAGCCAGGCACTCGGCATTATTAGGAAAGGGCAAGGACTGTTGTGCTCAGTGTCAGGATAATGTGACTGAGTGGGATACCAGGTCATTGTGCCGGCAGCCTGGTTTCCCAGTGGGACAGCAGTATAAAGTCGCCATGAGTGCACACTGTCATAAGTTGGTACCCATCCTGATATGACCTTAGATGTTGCTAGGACATAAAACAACAACAAACAAACAAAACAAACCTATCGCAGCAGTGGCGGCAGGCCCTGAGTGCACTCACGCCCAGACCTGCCAGCACCACTATGTCTATTTACATCCCCCTCCCGCACCACCAACCCATACATATATATATATACATACATGTGCCTGGTCACGTACACCGATCAGTAATAGAACATTTGCATTCCCCCTATGCCATTTATCGGAATATTTTACAGATGGACAAGTAGCATCAACTTAACTAATGCTTCACCAACCACATCCTAAGAAGCTTAAATGGTCATGGTGTTAAGCTGCCAGAGACTGTTCAAGTGGCATAACTGACAGTATATATGTCATGTGTGCTTTGCATTATCCTACGCACATGACTAGCTTGTAGGATATACAGTAAAACCTCTCTAAATCGACCGACCATGGGACCGACCTTAACCGTTCTATTTAGCGATGTGGTCGACTTAGGGAGTTTTGTTATCATTACAATGATACTGTATGGGTGTTTGTTTGGGACCCAAATAAAGTGATCAATATAGGTGAGTGGTTGGTCTGTGGAGGTGGTCGGGTAGAGAGGTTTTATTGTATAGGGATAATATGTATGGCAATAAAGCTCAAACTACACTTGCTGGCATGCGTATAAGAGATTGTGCCATTTGTACACATCAATGATACTCAACGTTACCTTAATGTTGATATATATTGCAGCATGTATTTAGCATCTCAGGAGGAATTGTTCAAACTATACCATATACAGTATAACCCCGTTAAACCAAACTTGAAGGGACCCTAGAAATGTGTGTGGATTAACTGACCATTGGTTTAAGCAAGCTTTGGCTTTGACTTTGACTTTGAGTAAGCATGTATTGCAAATGTAATATACAATGTATGTGGACACTTGGATTATTGTTTGTATGTAAATACAGTATAACCCCGTTAAACCAAGCTCGTTTAAACCAAACGATCGGTTAATCCAAACTTGTGTTGGTGGCCCAGCAAAATACTACCATTTTATCATATAACAAATTTGGTGTGGTCTCAGATGACCTTATAACCACATGAAAGTTTGGTTTAACCATACCAGAGTGGCCTGTGGTCCGACAATTTTGTTTGGATTAACCCATCATTTGGACTAACCGATTTGGGTTTAACCAACTTTTGTATATGATAAATGGTAGTATTTTGCCCAGCTGGCGAAATAAGTTTGGATGAACTGCTCGCTTGGTTTAACCAAGTTTGGTTTAATGGGGTTATACTGTATGTAGGTATTGAAATGGATAATGTTGTCATTTCAGTTGACTTGAACTAGCTCCTGTTGGCAATATCAGACTATATACGCATATGAGCCCGTCTTAAAAGGTGCTAACTCTTTGTTTTTTTGTCCATAGTAATGATTGACACAAAACAGCACAGAAACGGTTACACTGAAAACACAAGGACATTTGCTTCAAATCAATATGTATTCTATTGGGTTATGAAACACCATGTAAAAAACAAATCAGTTTATCCTGAGCAAATGCATAAGTAGATAATGTGTTGATCATTACTATAGACAAAGTGTTGTCCCATATTGCTTAGCCCCTTTTGAGACAGTCTCATATACCTTTTAAACCACAAACAACTGACTAAAACTGTTCAGCATTGAAAACAAGTTATATCGGGAACTTATATGCTACAGACAGGATAAATAAACTTCTTTGTTTTGTATAAAACACAGTGTTGTCGCATGATCAGAAGACCAGTGCCGCAGCTAGGAACAAATAATATATTCAATGAATAAACTATATTTAAAAACAACAGAAAAACAATGTTGCCAACATCAGATGAGCACGGAAGCACTGTAGTTTGACTATAACTGAATGATGGTTCAGTCAAGGGATGAATGAGTGTGTTAAGGTTCTCTATGTAGTGTATGGTAGTCACTATCTAAATCCTCAATACCATTTGGATTCAGAGACCAATGGTGAGTCGCTATTTAGACATGTTCCTTTTGAAAGAACAGTAAACCATTCTGTTCCCAATTGAACAAAATGTACATATGGAAATGTTTGCGTAGTATTAGTAAGCCATTCACTACCCCCCCCCCCCTTTTTATTCTAAGCTTTGATATTTCTGATCATATACCTTAATACATGTGAATTGTTGCCTGGAGCACAGAGAATGAGGAAGCAGGTATGGCAATAATCACAAGCAGTAAGTCTACTTCAATGAAGGAAATAAGGTCTGGTCAAATCTTCTCCCTCATCAACTTGTTTGCTTGCTTTTTTTATTTATTTTGATTTTCCTTGGATTTGTTTTAACCAAGTCGGTGGTGTTCTCTGTGGCTGAGTGGTTAGAGTGTCTGACTTTTTTCTAGGTCGGACTCCTAATCTGAAGGTCAATGGTTTGATTCCCCATGCCCCGATCTCTACCAATTAGGATTTCCACTGCTGTGTATAACTTACAGGGTTATCAAAGGCCAGTTGCTCACACACCATGTCTATGTGGTGTGCGAAGTTAAAAATCCCTTGGGTCGGTAAAAGTGTAGGCTCGGGCTTTCTATCGACAAACTGTCTAATGGTGAAAACAAGTCTATTCAGACTTATCCATTACAGGCAGTATAAATCTCCAAGAAGTCAAGTGCATTAACTGTGGGTGGGTGGGTTAAGAAGAGGTGTTGCTCTGATGGTGGTCCATGTGTGAGTCGTTAGTAGGGGCTCACTGGTGCGAGGAATGGGTTGTGGGTGAAGTAGATGTGATGGGCTGTGGGGATTATAGGTCGGCCCAATAGAGTGGCTAACTGTTTGGTGATTGCCAGGTGAGAGGGGCTGCGTACCTGTTCTCTGCACCTCCAGCAATGAGAGCAAACTGAGTGCCACCCACTCATTTAACCCTACTGTTATAATTGGAGCATGCTGGCCAGAAGTGGTTCGGTGAATGTCAACTAGTCAGAACTAGCACCCTACCCTGTCCAGTCCCTACTGTAAAAGTACAACGTCTGAACACTTTGACTTCTGGATACTGAATGCTTTATTCCCCGTCCAGGGCCCTGAACCAATGGCACCCTTTGTCTATGACGTCATCTCATTTATATATCCTTTGTTCTCCACACCTGCCTGGATGTCTTTTACGCATATATTACACCTACCACCCCCTATATTTCATGCACCATGACCCAGTATTCAACTCCGATTATATAATCCTGATACTAAGCAAACTACGCCCTGGCATATTACAGTAACGCCAAGCCTCGGGTTAGGTAGTGACAACCATACATTTTGTAAGTAAATTTCCCCTTCCGCTCTTCCCACAACATACAGCAATCCACCTCAATCAACCACCCAACATGACTGCATTAGTTCTACTACACACTAACTGTGGTGTTCTCTATGGCAGAGTGGTTAGAGTGTCTGACTTTTTTCTAGGTCGGACTCCTAATCTGAAGGTCAGTGGTTTGATGCCCCGTGCCCCCACCCCTGCCAATTTGGATTGTCTCTGTCATCGTATATGGTTGACTGGAGATAATAGCAACAAATAAAAAACTTGACCATACATTTTTACCCTTTCTTAGAAGGGGGTTCACTGAACTAGTTTTAAAAATAACACAAGGAAACCACACAAAACATCATATTATATTTGTTATCAAATCTTCAATGAACTGCATCAAATTCCTCTATCATAATAGCCTCATATATTCACCATGTACATTGGTACAAAGTTACCCTGACCACGACACTGACACAATATAATTTACACCCTGTTATCTCTCAATGCTGTTGGGTAAAAGCACTATTCTTCTATTTCTTCCTTTTGTATTTGCATCAAACTCTTGTTGATTTTAGATTATTATATGTGAATGAATGTAATATAACTTGGGCCAGAAGACCAGTGCCTCGGCGCCGAAAAAATACCTTTATTCACTGACTAAAATGATCATTTACCAAAAAAAAAAAAAGGTTTGACTAGGGCAGGGTTCAAACCGACATGGGAAGCAAGCCGGCGCTCTAACTGATTTGGCCATCCCGTTCGATGTTGGTCGGCTTGCAGTGGAGGGCAATCATATTGGTTGATAGGGGGGGGGGGGTGCGGGGGGGGGTGCGGGGGGGAAGGTCGTGATCTCGATATATCATACCTGTCTAGGACTAAGTTTTGGGCGTAAAGACTACGGTTTTACACGTAAAATTACAACTATGGCCGTGGGTGAGCAAACCATATGTTTTCAGGTGTGTATTGCATATTAAAACCCAGGCCCTCACCGACCCTTATTTGAGGCAAGTGTCGTATTTCAGGTCACCTGGTGCTGTTCCCAGTGTTGATGTTTACGGCCGTCTCCTGTCATCACCAATCAGGGCACTTACTGCATGGCACCATGTGGGTTCTAGCCATGTGGTGGCCATTTAGAAACACAGAATGAACCATTGCTATGGTAAATGATCTGCCAATCACTAGATCTACTAATTTTGGTAATTTGAGTCAAAATTATGTTGAACTATGGTTCATAGCCATTAGGAAACATACTATTTCTAAACACATAGCCGTTTGTACATGTACTGAATGCTTATACAGACATAGAGTTAATATAAGAATGAATAGCCAGTTACTTCTAGTGAAATTGTTCAAGTACTGCGATTTGCCCATAAAGGCTATGGCTTCCACAATCTTCGACCTCTGTTTTCATTCTTGTTGGGGGTTGACACCTATGTTGTACGTTGTTGAGTAAATGAAGATGGCAGAAGCGAGTTAAAGAGAGGGGAGAGTGTAGGGCTAACAGAACAGGAGACAATATTCAATCTAGTGTGATTTGTATTCAACCAGGTCACGACTGTTGAAGAGTAGACCAGATGCGGGAGTAAAAAAAACACAAAGAAACGAAGCTCACCGGAAATTGGGCCAACTATAGGCCAAGCCGGTAGGTGGCGTGTTGGGAGAGTCTGCTAAGCGCAGGCAAGTCCGGTGTCGCAGTTTCAGCGGCACACCAGTTTGCGAGGGACACATCACTTCTGTGCATGCGTCAACATCGAACAGCATCGTCACTAACCTTATACATTTAATATAATGGTTTTGGTAAAGATGTTTTCTATATGTGTACCAAGCGATTTGTTTCTAGGTGGTGTGGCTTTAGAGATATTTCACTTTTGCTGTATTTTCTGTATGAAGATTGCTCACGACCATTGACAATGCCTTGAGTTTGATGGTAGGCGCAGTTCAAAACGTTAATTTGATTCAAAATTAATATAAATCCAGAATGCTACCCTTATCAACTTAATTTAATCTTTTTGGTACACATGTTTTCTATATGTGTACCAGGGATTTGTTTCTAGGTGGTGTGGTTGTAGAGATATTTCACTTCTTCTGAATGAAGATTTGCTCACAGCCATTGACAATACATTTGAATGGAAGTGTCCCTCGCAAACTGGTGTGCCGCTGAAACTGCAACACCGGGATTGTGACCTGTGAGGAGCTCTCTGTGCAACTCGTCTATATTGCATGGTTCTCTTGCCTTCAGGGCATGGACTGTCCCTAATGGGGATAGAACCCTAGTAGGTTATCCTGAAGATGGTCGGCAAGTAACTCCATTTTGCCGGATGGAGCCACGGAGGAGGGCTCTGAATGAAAATAGGCGTCCTCAATACTTGGGGGATGAATATTTAGTTATACGCGATGTAACTTTTATGTAAAACATACATATATATCTATATATACGTCTATAAGTTGTCTGAGCTAGGCGATATCATTTATATGCAGATGGCATATCATAGATACAAGTGGGTATCTTCTTCTAATTGCTATCTTTAATTATTCTTGTGTGGTGAATAGAAGGAAAAGCTCGATGATCCGTTGATGAGTGAGGGAATAAGCCTCTGGCACAAATGGTGGGTTTTATCCGCAAGGACGCCACTGACAGTCGCACAAAACCAAAAATAAAAACCAACTGGCAGTTGATAGAAAAATAATTTCAGTTATTTGTCAAGAAATATGAAGGCACCCTCTTCAGGATGGAAAGGTGTGGGTATTGGACATATGTGGGGTTGTTAACTATTAGTAACACCCAACTTTATGTAATGCCACTAGACATGACTTTCAAAGTGTTCATGGTGGTTCGCCAACATGGGTAATTTGCGCGCGAACAGGGAGCCTACAATGGCACCACCTGGGTATGAATCCTCTAAGCGGCCCCCCAACCGGTCTCGCCCAGAACTACCCTCACGAGACTCTGACATCACGATCCCATCTCGCGAGACTCTGACGTCACGAACCCCTACTTGCAAATCAGGGAGCATCCAAGCTTCAGTTCCACCCCGGCAGCCAGACGAGCAACTCAACAACTCAACTCAGCTCAGCCGCCCACCCAACCCTTCAAATGAACATTCAAACGCCTGAGTCGAACATTCCTGAACATTCAGATTGATCACAAATTATACTTCTCTACTGTACTCACTATCATATCAACTTGTTTCATTAGAAATTCCAGAACATGGGCTCCTTGTTCGCGTTGTTTAATTGGTAGTAAAATGATCCTGAACATCCCTTTGGTTGAATGTGTGCGGGATTGTGTGTGGGAGGCATCAACAGGGGTGGCCGATGATGACCCATCAATCAACCACCCTTCAACCTGTGTGCGCAGCCAATTAGATTCCGCTCGCTTATGATTTAACCCCTCTTCTAGCCACCACGCATCACGAATTATAATTGATGATTATTCATAGTCACGTGACAAACATAGTGTGTGAGATTGCGGCTGCTGCTGAGGAAGTCAGTGATCTGTGTAGACCATAGAACATTAATATTTGTTTTAGTCTGAGGGAATAGTAATACCCCTGTCACACTACGACGTGACGAGCCAACGTGAGCCTAACGTGATCATTTTTCGTCATGACGTTGGGTTACGTCATGATGACGTCAAAATGACGTTAGAATGACGTCGAGACACGTCACATTACGTCGTGTTACGTCGAGTTACGTCAAGGTTTTGGACATGTTCAAAACTTTGGACGTAGGTCGAACGTAAGGGTTTACGATCGCCGTACGTTCTGTTCACGTTCAGTGAACGTCAATGACGTTAAACGGACGTTATTTCAACGCTGCTCACTACGTTCAACTACGTTCCACTACGTTCCACTACGTTGACCCACATTAAACCAAGTGCAAAAGCCTACGAGGCTTAATGGGAACGTCAGGAGAACGTCAGGAAAACGTCAGGAGAACGTCAGGAGAACGTCAGGAGAACGTGCATTCAACGTACGTTCAACGTCTCATTACATAGCTAACGTCATGTAACGTTCTTCTGGCGATGGAATAACGTTCATAACGTTCCGTGAGCGTAGTGACGTTGTCCTCTCTCGTGACTGATGGTATCACTACGCTTTACCAACGTTACGTTCTCATCCACTATGCTGCATCCACGTTCAACTTGTGCCCAAATGTGCATACTACGCCGAGAAGTTCAACGTTCTTCACGTTCTCCCTACGTTGACGTCGTTACGTCGTAGTGTGACAGCCCCATAAGACACTTCTAAATGCTTGTCTCAAAATGAATGCCCTTACATGCTTGTCTTTAATATTTAGTTTGTGTGTAAACACACCATAGCTGCATTAATGTCCGCGCAGAAACAGTAGGCCTAGTTTGGTAGTGAAATAATACTCTTAATATTGAGAAAGTCATGTACCACAAGATATTTGCAATAACAACAAAAAGAGAAAGTTGTGCAGGGTATTGCTTAGATGTAATACAATTGTGTGTAATACAATTAGGTAAATACAATTGTGCAGGGTATTGCTTAGATGGAATAACAACTGCACTTCACTCCACTTCACAACAAAAAAGACCAAGAGTGGAACAACGTAGACTAGATGAGGACAGCAGAGCTATTCAGGGATCTGATGTTTGAGACTTCTCTTGAATTTCAGGTGAATAAACTCTTGAACATAAATTGAAACATGAATTTGAACCTACTATTGTCTATATTGTTCATAGCATCTCATCATCTCATCCATAAATAGTTCATATGCACTATAATCGTTAAGGCCGGAAGACCAGCACCTCGGTGCTGACAAAAGATGCTATTCAACTGGAATACAAATTTGGAAGACAAAAAAAGAAAGAAAAAAAGTCAAAGATTGTAGCTACAGGAGAGGCCAACACAGCGTCCGCCGCGGCGAAGCGCAGGAGGCGCATTACAAGTGTCTTGCAAGTGGCATCTTTACGTTTAACACAAGTGCTGCTCCACATTATACAATAATAGAATAAGTGGAAGGCTATAATAGTTTAATAGTACGATGGCATAATGTCGTACCAACTTCTGACAGTGTGCACTCATGTTTTTTTTTGTTTTTTTGATGAGTTTTTCTTGAAGATTTATACTGCCTATCATGGATAAGTCTGAGTAGACTTGTTTTCACCATTAGCTATGTCGATATTCAATTCAATTCAATTCTTTATTTCAGACTCAGGATTATGGTAGTTACATAATTTGGTCCATAGTAGGTAGATATACAAATTTATGTGAATGTGATATAAGTAATAGTATGAATACTACCATACTAGCCAATATCAAAATGTTGATCTACATACAGTAGAAAGTTCTAAATAAATTTACCTTCACATCAGTTGTACACATATCAAATTTCCTGATGAGCATATTTCCCTGAGCATATAACTTGCGACGCTGTCTATTAATAGCCCTGTCATCTCTAAAGTCATCGGTCATAAAGTGTCCTAAGTACTTGACTTCAGTAGAGATTGACGGAGGAGCACCAGTTAACATAGAATCAAGAAACACAGTATCATTGTCATATTTTGATCGAATGATCAAAACCATACTTTTAATAGCATTGTATTTGATATCAGCTTCTATGCCATATTCGGAGCATATATTAAGTAGCATTTGCAGTCCACTACTATATGGTGAGTATAATCCCAAATCATCGGCATACATGAGATGATTTAGAAGTAATAATCCATTAAATCATCCAGTTTTACACTGATTTAACCTTTTCGACAAGTCATCCATATAAATATTAAATAAATAGATAGAAAGCCCAAGCCTACACTTTTACTGACCCAAGGGATTTTTAACTTCCCATGCCACATGGACATGGTATGAGAGCAACCGGCCTTTGATGACGCTGTAAGTTATACACAGCGGTGGAAATCCAAATTGGCAGAGGTGGGGGCACAGGGAATCGAACCACTGACCTTCAGATTAGGAGTCCGCCCTAGAAAAATGTCAGACACTCTAACCGCTCCGCCACAGAGAACACCACAATGGTGACTTATAGTGCTGCCCCACTGGAAGTCTGGACCCCGGAAACAGTGACCTGATATTCAACTCAGTCCTCTGAACAAATCAGTCCTTGCCCTATCCTATCCTAGTAATTCCAAGTGCCAGGCTAGGTAGCGACAAACATCAATTATGTAAGTCTTTGATTTGAATCGGCTGGCCTTCAAACCGACACCCTGCAGAACAAGAAGCCACCCAGTACTCTTACCGATTTCGCCAACTCATCCGGTGTGAATTAAAAGTAGATTATTATGATGACCCAATTCTACAACACAACATGAGTAACAGCTGGGCTCACTCATACTCATACTCATCCGCTTCTGATTATGTTAGGCTTAAAAGCCTGTATCAGGTCGATGCATGTCAAAATTTGATTTATTAGGATTAAACACATCGAGTACCGGATGTATGCAATATTGCAGCACAATTGATTAAATTAATCAATTATTCCGATGAGATAAATGCAGTATATGACACCATAAAATAGTATAATATACGCCAGGGGCGGTGCTATTATGTGAGGTGTTATTCATATACCTAGCCAAGGGAGCTTGTATTTATATGTATACACAGTACAACCCCGTTAAACCAAGCTTGGTTAAACCAAATGATCGGTTAATCCATACTTGTTTCAGCGGCCCAGCAAAATACTACCATTAATTATATAGAAAAGTTGGTTAAACCAAAGTCGGTTAATCCAAAGTATCGATTAATCCAAACATAATTGTTGACCCCCAGGCCACTTCCGGTAGGTTAAACCAACCTTTCATATGGTTATAAGGTCATCTAAGACTTTTTTATTTTATAAATGGTAGTATTTTGGCGGGTCGCCGATAAAGTTTGGATTAACCGATCGCTTGGTTTAACCGAGCTTGGTTTCACGGGGTTATACTTTATATACATAAAACACAATAATCAATGTGTCCACATACACTGTAAATTACATTCATAATGCACCCATGTTTTTGCCAAAGCCAAGTCAAAGTCGAAGCCAAAACTCAGTTAAACGAATGATCAGTTAATCTAAACAAATTTCTAGGGTCCCTTCAACTTTGGTTTAACGGGGTTATACTGTATATGTATTGGTTGGGTTAAAACTAAGTTAATGTGGATGACATAGTGAGTGCTGGCAGGTTGACTGCAGTGGCACTCAGGACCTGTCCCCCCTGCCCGAGTAGGGGTCAAGACAATCCAATAGGGGTCAAAACAATCAGGCTGTGAGGAGCAGCCAGATCAATGTTTGGTGTTGACCAGGCAGTCACTGGTGGTGGGCAGACTACTGGTTGCCATGGGGACTGGAAATGTTGTTCTCCTATTGGGTGACAGGGGTGGTGTGACACCCTACTAGGGAACATATCCACTATTAAAAATAAAGATAGAAGGCATGCCTTCCCTTACTGTCTCCACTCTTACTTTCTCGTTCTTCTTGTCTGTATCGTATGTTCATACAGCCTACTTGCACAGCCACAGATCCGGGTACCAACTCTTCAACACACTATAAATATAGAGAGAGTGAATAATTGATCATCCTGCCTTTTACACTAAGCCCTATAAATCAAACTCTTACGAAGTACTTATACACATTTAGGAAGGGTGGGTGCTAGACTAACATTTTGACTAGTGACGCTAACTGCCTGAAGTTTGAATGGTGCTGTCACATTACAACGCTTCTCACCAGTGCGCCGCCAATGAGCAAAATCACTTTTAATCGTCGAGAGACATCAAACTTGTTGGCGTCAGCACAATGTATTGGTAGCGTGTGGCCGACGTTGTGGTAAAAGTTTGGGGTGCCCTCCTGATATGACCTTAGATGTTGGTAGGACATAAACCAACAAAAAGCAACCGTTTGGCGCAACGTGTGGGAACGAGCCTCATGCATGCGCGGCAAGCACAAAACTTTTGACGTGCGATGATGCACGCCGCCGATCCTCGCTGACCATCACCGATTGTTGTCGTCCATCAACGAATACCAACGCGCGCCTTACGCGCCAGTAACACTTCCTGACGTATCCCGACGTTCCGCCAAAAAATCACATACGTCGATGCGCATTGGCGAGAAGCATCGTAATGTGACAGCACCATAATGGGCAGTGAAAAATGCTGGTCTGGCCAGTACAACGTTAAGCTTGGTTGTCAAGGGGACTTTTGAAGTAGAAGTTGCTATATGAGTATCCCAGAGTGACTGCTGTCATGCGCTAGATTATATAGAAATTATACATACACAATATATTCATCAAAAGAAAATGCCAGAAACTCAAAATCTGTCATCAAAATGTCCAACTCTACTGCTCTGGTCACGTGGTTACATGGAAAACACCATCAGACGAAGAGGCGTGATTTGTTTGGTATCCAGGCAACCAGGTGTGCATCGCTCATTGTCACGCCATCACGCCATACACACCGGGACCCAGCTGCGCAACTCAGTAGAAGATAGTGATTTGGGCTTACACCTGAGTGGCTACGTGCTCATCTGGTAACAAAGTTCTAGCAGTACCAGCTCAATGGGTGTCATGTGAAGATGATCTTAGGCGCCATTTACAGGCCTGTCCTTTAGTCTGATTGAGCTCATTTTTTATTAACAACCCCCCCCCCCCCAAAAGTAGTTTTGCTTGCATAATAAGTGCATCGCATGTTGCATCATATAATCTTGTATGAAAGATTGATGGATTGATTGATTCGTTGGTTGGCGGTGGTGACTTAGTTCCATAGTTACATCAAATACCATACTCAAGCTGTTTTGCTTGCACAATAAGCGCATTGTATGCTGGCTCATAACATGTCACGTGGAAGATTGATTGATTGGTTGCTTGTGGTTACTTGCCTCCATGGCTACAGCAAATGGCGTCGATATTCAAGTCCCCACCTTAATAGTCTACATTGCTATAAGAGTGGTGTGTCCAATCTCTATTTGTGTGATCTATAGGCATTAAGGCGTCGAAGGGAGATTATTCTTATTCTTATTATTATTGCTAATTAAAATTGTTGTACACCCATTTGGTGCGGAGCATGATATTCCACCACGTGACCGGTGGCACCACCACCATCACCAATCCAAACCAGGGACGCTCTACTCTGTCATGCACACCCGAGTATTGACAGTCTATACATATATATATATTCTGACGAAATAGGCTTCAGCTCCAGTGGCAGAAAATCCAGGGAACTTCAAAATATTGGCAATGGCAAACGCCTATGTATTTAATTCCTTGTAGGGCTTCATTGTTAATCAAGTTCCTATAATGAATGCCACATCCTTAATTGCTACAGTATCAAAGTGATATATACAAAATAAAAAAAAGAGAAAGCAATTAATCCTTAATCATCATCATCATCATCATGCTGTTGGTCGCGATGCAACAAAGACTGTTTTCATTACTTGACTGCCGCTCTCCATTTAGCTCTCTGCTGTGAGAGTGATGTCCATGAGTCGGTTTTAATGTCTCTCAGCTTCAGGTTTTTTCATGAAAGCTGCCTGCAAAAGTGTTGAAGCGCTGCTGGCTTTTGCAAGTTACCAGCGGCACTCTCTCGGGGAGCAAATGGAGGTTTCACACCGGCAAGACCATGTCAAGACAGGCGCAAAACTATTTATCCCTGTTCCATACATCAACCGCCCTTAATGCTGCAACAGTGTCATGGTTTTCTGTTTAGGGTTTGCTCGCTTAGCCTTCAGTTCTGTCAAGAACCTGTACCACAAGGCAGTGGTTTACAACTCTGCAGGGCAGGGGCGTCAAGCTCCCAGGGGTATTGCAATACCTGCAATACCTGCATAAGGATCCCAATATGGCATACCTTTCATTGCTGACAATTTCATTGAGATTACACAGTGGAAATGTCAATCACTGACAAAATTGCGCTTGATCTTTCCACCATTCCTTGTCCTATCCAACTGCTATACAAGATTCAAGTATAAAATATGTAAGTCGTTGCTCTGACATGGTGGCTCTGCGAAAGCCCTAGTCACACCTTCCCGGATCAGGCTCTGGACCACCCGGGACCATGAATACCATGAATCCGGTGAGGTCCGGGCTGATCCAGGTTCATCTCTGGCAAATATGTGGCTCATCCTTGGCTGGTCCTTGGTGATCTGTGCTGATCATTGGCTGGTCCTTGGTGGTCTGGGATGTTCCGATTGCTTTAAAATGTTTAAAACATTTGCGGCGATGCAGGGAATATTGCAATCCGGGGTTACTATGTCATCATCCGGGTATAAACCCTGTGTAATCTGTAACTCATCCGGGTAGCCAGTGTGTCGTCCGGGGGTCGTCCGTATCTCGTCCGGGGCAGTCCGGGACATTTTGAAATCGGATGAGCCACGTTTTAGCCACAGTTTAGCCCCGGAGTAGCCCAGCCAGAGCCACCGACGACTCCTACGTGTATTAACTAATATTCATTTAAATTCCCAAGTAAATCGTATTTTGATAAACTAATATTCATTTAAATGTCCAACCACGTCGCATTTTGATGAACTAATATTTATTTAAATGTCCAACTATGTCCTATTTTGATAAACTCATATTTATTTAAATATCCAACGAAGTCCTATTTTTATAAACTAATATTCATTTAAATGTCCAAATAGATCGTATTTTGATGAATTAATATTCATTTGAATGTGCAACTAAGTCCTATTTAAATAAACTATATTCATTTAAGTATCCAACTACCATATCTGTCCCAATAGCAGCTGGCTATCCAATAGAAGCACACCACCCATTTCAAGATTGAAAGCATGCACAAATTTACGATCATATTCAGACTGAATGCACATAAAATAAGACAATCCCACTTTATTTCAGAGGCACAACAAAAAGAAATCCATGAAATAATAAACAGTGAGACATATATGTTTCACAATATCTGCATATGTAATCATAGTACATTTTAATTTGAAACACACCATCACAAATAATTACTTTGCGCCCAGGGGAAATAAATAGACGCTCATCCATGTGTCTGCAACCGCACAGTGCCCGTCTATTGGGACATATGAGCCTGTCTCAAAAGGTGCTAGCTCATCGTTTTTTTGTCCATAGTAACGATTGAGACAAAACAGCACAGAAACGGTTACACTGAAAACACAAGGACATTTGCTTCAAATCAATATATATTCTATTGGGATTATGAAACACCATGTAAAAAACAAATCAGTTTATCCTGAGCAAATGCATAAATAGATAGTGTGTTGATCGTTACTATGGAGAAAGTTTTGTCCCATATTGCTTAGCACCTTTTGAGACAGTCTCATATATGGTAAGTCCTATTGTATACCCGTTACACAAAAGTTGAAGCAACGCCTTTCTACACAATCAGCGTCATCAGTGTTAGTAATACTGCTGCACTCACCTTAGGTGTCGTTCCTCTTTGCTCATACCAATGAGCTATGGGACCTTGGATCATGACCTTGGGGCATGACCTTGGCGTGTCGGGGGCTGGCTGAACATAAGGTACACCGCCACCAGCTGAGCATTGTGGATGGGGCAGGCATACCAACATACTAATGCCACCCTCCAACCTGATCTGGCCAAATCAAACTGTCACTATAGTTTTATAACACCATTAACTGTCTAGATAAAGATGCATAGTCTGATTAAACAATCAAATTTTCAAAACCAAAACAATTATCTAGATGTTATTCTACATATCTAACTCAGACACAGGTGCACTTATTAAGCATTCGTCGCCATGTAGAAGGGAATACTGGGGCAATTGAATAGACTATGTTACTGCAGAAACCTATGGTGTCAGAGTTTTGGCGTGCTTGCCAAAATTAATTTAGCATGTTTGCACTTTGTGTATCTCAAAAGTTAGTCATTTAAAATATAAATTACTTAAAACTAAATAAAGTAAGGTGGATTAGAACAATCAACCTAATATATTTATCTCAGAAAATGCCAGAATTTCAAAACCATAAGTAGAAGGAGCTTTCCATTATCTTATTTAAACTCTATTGTTGTATATTAGCTATGACCGAACAACCAGTGCCTCAGCATTGATGTTTTCACTTCAATGGGGAAAAAGTATGAATGACTAGTTAAAGTATGTGTGTGTTAGATAATGGTATTGTCCCCGGGTGATGAAAATGGGAAATACTGTAGTAGGCCTACCTAGGGGCAGATTCCAAACCACAATTATTTGTCATTCCAGAGCTTGTGTCCTTAGCATTAGAATATCTAGGCTTGCTGATGCAATATCCCTATTCCTGCCTAGGTGTCTATGTCACTCCTTGACTGATAGGTTAGTGTGGTCTACCACACTCATCCCCCTAGAATCATAACTGCATAAGTCTGTAGTAGTCTGTACATGAACCCCACTACCAAACGGTGGCAGCAGACACTATGCCGCACACAGATGCAGTTACACTGAACGGCGCTAGGTGGCGGAAGGCTAGCCACCGGGCAGACCCCGACTGGGCTGCCCTCTACTGCGTGTGGCTTGCTCACCCCCCACCCAGACGTGGGACCAGACATGGTGACGTGGGACCTGGCGAGTTAGGGGGCAGGTCAGTTGACTGTTGATGGCGCGGAGAGCAGAGAGGTTTTGTAATAAACCAGGTTGAAGCATACTTTAAAAAATGTTGTTATTGAGGCTGTATTTATACTGTCCATAGCATGTAAGCCTGGGTACCCATGATTGTTTTCAATGCTGGCCAGCTGTAGTGTTGGTGTTGTCTTATCAAACAGTAGCTGCTGATAAGTTATTTGATTGTCTGCATTTCAGTAGCGGATAGATAGTCTGTTGGTATGTTTAATAGCCTATGTTAGTTTCTTTGGGCCCTCTTGGCATTGCATTTTTGTTCTATTCATATTACTATGTTAGTTGTTTTCTTAAGGTTCTATGTTAGTGTTTTGGGGTTTTCTTGGGAAGAGTTTTCCCGCTTTTTTCTACTTAATTCTATACTAGCCTATTTTATTGACATGTCCATAGGCCTGTACGTAATAGGTGGTTGAGTTATGTTTGTTTGAATTTCATTTGATTTATATTGTTGTTGGATATGTTATCTGGCTTTTATATTTCCAGTTATCCCGTCTTGGGCCATCCAGTTGGTGGGCCGTGACATATGACCTGCCCCCTTCTGGTGCAGTTCAGTTGGAGTTCCCAGTTTTTATTTTGCACAGATATTTGCACAGATACTGAACCTAAATCTTGGCGTTATTCCGTGAGTGCGTGACAGTGTGGAAGACCATGGGCCATCACAGTCTTTTAAATGTTTACATCCATATGTCACGATGGACAATTTACTTACAGTTGCACATAAACACACACATATATACACTTAGTAGGTGTCAGCAGCCATACAGGTTCTATAGAATCCTGGTAATGGCAACAAGTGTTGATCTAGGGGAGAACATGGGAAATATTGCACCTACAGTAGGAGTCAAACTCACACTTATTGACAGTGAAAATACCTCATGGCCCTGTCACATTATGAAGCATCTCCCCAGGGCGCCGCCAACGAGTAAAATCTAATTTTTACGTCAAGAAGCGTCAACCTTTTCGGCGTGGGGGGCAAAGTTGGCCATACTGTATACACAGCATATGGCCAACATATGACCAACGTATGGCTAAAGTACCTCCCAGTGAAAAATGCTTGAATTACTCTCATGGTATGTTCACAGAACGACGGTGAACGCTATAGACGTTATTCGATCAGCAGAACTACGCATCATACGTTACATATGTCAAGACACACTGGAGAAATGCTAACCGTCGTATGTTAGATGTACGTTAGGCGTACATTATCTATAAGTTGTCAGTACGCAGACTGTATGTTCCCACTACCTTTAAAGTAGGTCAATGTAGTGCAATGTAGTGAACAAAGTTTGACTAATGTACGTCCAAAGTACATCGACGTAAACCTAATGCATACATAGCATATGGCGGACGTAAAATCCACAAGCATACACAAAACTTTGCCGACCACCTGGACGTGCGATGCCATATCTCGACGAATGTTGACATACATTGAGCGCCTAACACATGCATAACGCATAACCACATATCCAGACATAGCGGCAACAAATCACATACGTTGACATACGTTTGCGTGATGCATTGTAATGTGACATCACCATTATGGACACCTACCTGTCCATGTCACTGCTGGACTGAGAGATCAGTTCAGACCACTACAGTCTTCAAAAAAAATTGCATGGACAAAGATCTGCCATACTGACATGAATGATTTTGTCCCAGTGAACAAACTGTTTTTGTACCATTACACTGTCCCTATGTTGACTTAACACGTGATATGTCAGAACAACAGGGGTGAATGCAGTGTTGTCCTTTGAAGACAGGTTGTCAACTACTTAGTATATATATGCCACAGTTTCTAGATAGGTAATATACATGTCCCTCACCTATCTAGATGACCCTTTTGCTATCACTATTTATCTGTCATCATGCCTTTTTATTATTCCTTAGTTGAGTCGTCATTCTCTAGTGTTTACATTGCACAAAGTGTAACGTATTTCCATGGGTATTAAAGTTTTACGTTCTATCTACCTTAATGTCACTATACTCCTGATGTGACCTAAGATGTTCCTAGTTCGTAAAGCCCCAACATATACATAACTAGACTGACTCAGATATTGTGTCATGTTGCCGGTGAATATGGAATCCTAATGACGCGTTCCTATGAAGCTGACATGAGCGCGTATATGATATGTGTTAGTCTTTTTTTAAATGGAAATCGCATATTGTTGTGGCGGAAAAATCCAATGGCTGACTCACCATGCACTCACCTTAACTCAAACCCTCATCCTAACTCACACCTTTCCACTGACTCTTTCACTCACCCAAATCCCTCATTCTAACTCCTCAATCAATCATCAATCAATAGTTCCATCCTCTAGTCGAGGGTTGGATGCAATGGTTCTCCACTTGTCCCGATGTTGTGCTGTTCTGATAGACTGTGAATAATTCAAGCCTGTCCACTGTGAAATATTTGTAAACCATGATGTTCTTGGTCTCCCTCTCCCTCTGCTGCCATTCACCTTCCCTTCCAACAATGTACGGTATATTGAACTCTGACGAATGATGTGGCCAAAATAAATAAGTTTCTTTGTCTGTATAGTGGCAAACAAGCTTTTCTTATTTTTAATTTTTCTGAGAACTTCTTTGTTGGTGATCTTCTTTGTCCATGATATTTTCATCATCCTTCGATAAGTCCACATCTCAAATGCTGCTAAACGTTTGTACATTTTCTTAGAGATTGTCCATGTCTCTGCCCCATACATTAGAGTAGACCACACATAACACTGAAGAATACGCTTCCTTGTTTGTATTAATATCTTACTTGATGTTAACACTCTATTCATTTTGGAGAATGTTGTTCGGGCTATTGTTATCCTTCTTTTAATTTCTTCCTCACATCTCCCATCATTTGTAATCTTTTGTCCGAGATATATGAATTTGGATACTTGTTCTATGTTTGTGCCATCTATGGTTATATTGACATTTGGTTTATCTGTCTTTTTACTTATAACCATTGTTTTGGTCTTCCTGGCATTCATCTTCATGTTGAATAGTATTCCAGCTTTATTGATTCTATTCACTATATCTTGTAGGTTTTTCTCACTGTCTGCTAGTATTACACTGTCATCGGCATATCTAAGATTGTTGATGTTCATGCCACCTATTGTCACTCCCTTGCAATCTTCAATGTGTCTGAAAATCATCTCTGTGTACAGGTTAAATAGACATGGTGACAATACACACCCCTGTCAAACTCCTCGTTTAATCATAACTTCATCCGATAGGCCCTGCTCCATTTTTATAAATGCACGTTGTGTCCAGTATAAGTTCACAATTAGTTTAATGTCTTTGCCATTGACACCAATATCTTGTAAACATTTGATTAACAGTTTATGATTGACTCGGTCGAAGGCCTTCTCATAGTCAATAAAGCAGGCATAAACATCCTGGTTCACTTCACAATAACGTTCACAAATCATTCTCATATTGAAAATCCCTTCATGTGTACCTCTTCCAGATATAAACCCACTTTGTACGTTACTGATTTGTTCTTCAATTTTCTGTCTGTTTCTAACTCCTACACTTACTCTAACTCCCAATATCACACTCACAATATCACCTACCCTGACTCCCACCCTCACACTCACCCTAATACCCACCCTCACACTCACCCTAATACCCCTGTCACACTACGACGTAACGAGCCAACGTGAGCCTAACGTGGTCATTTTTCGTCATTACGTTGGGTTACGTCATGATGACGTCATAATGACGTTAGAATGACGTCGAGCTACGTCACATTACGTCGTCTTACGTCGAGTTACGTCAAGGTTTTGGACATGTTCAAAACTTTCCACGTAGCTCGAACGTAAGGGTTTACGTTCGCCGTACGTTCTGTTCACGTTCAGTGAACGTCAATGACGTTAAACGGACGTTATTCCAACGCTGCTCACTACGTTCAACTACGTTCCACTACGTTCCACTACGTTGACCCACATTAAACCGAGTGCAAATGCCTACGAGGCTTAATGGGAACGTCAGGAGAACGGCAGGAGAACGTCAGGAGAACGTCAGGAGAACGTGCATTCAACGTACGTTCAACGTCTCATGACGTGGCTAACGTCATGTAACGTTCTTCTGGCGATGGAATAATGTTCATAACGTTCCGTGAACGTAGTGACGTTGTCCTCTCTCGTTGAATGACGGTATCACTACGCTTTACCGACGTTACGTTCTCGTCCACTACGTTGCATCCACGTTCAACTTCTGCCCAAATTTGCATACTACGCCGAGAAGTTCAACGTTCTTCACGTTCTCCCTACGCTGACATCATTACGTCGTAGTGTGACAGGGCCGTAACTCCCACACACATACTCATCCTAACAAATACCCTGACTCCCTCCCTCACACTCACAATATCACCTACCCTGACTCCCACCCTCACACTCACCCTGAGACACTAACCTGACTCCCACCCTCACACTCACCCTAATACCCACCCTCACACTCACCCTAACTCCCACAAACATACTCATCCTAACAAATACCCTGACTCCCACCCTCACACTCACCCTAACTTCCACCCTCACACTCACCCAACTACCCACCCTGACTCAACCTAACTCCCACACTTACCCTAACTCTCATCCTCACAGTCATCCCAACAGTCAAATTCACACCTGACTGGTCAAGGATCGGTCCCTGACAAATTGCCAATCAATGTTTTTTCCGCCTTTTTTCGCTTTGGTCACAAGGTCATCAGCTTTTGGTCACAACATGGTAGTAAAATGGTTGCAAACCATACTTACTGAGACCTAAGTGACTATTGCAACAACTGTTCAAATATAGATTAAAACAAGCAAGAGCTTTTGGTTAAACTTGAATTATTCATCACAATACCATGCAATTGCAATGGTAAAATAATTATAGAAAGTATATAAATTGTAAGTTTAAATACCTATCAAAGAATCATTATGGCCATGAATCTTCCATTATTGCTTAACATGCAACGTTATATGAAAACGTCACAGTGACGTTAAAAATCAACTTTAGAACATTATAAAATAACGTTATATAACGTTTTTTATTCCATACAAAATAACGTTTATATGACGTTTTTTTTATAATTCCGGACACACCACGGAGCTATAGTATATTAGTATGGAAGTTTATTGATGAATAGGCTAATGGTTGGATCAAGGTACAATAGTCGATCATTTGAGAGTACAGGATAATTAATGAATAGCAGTGGAAGAATCAAGGTCATCAGGTAACAGTAATCATAGGACATGTGCAGCAGAACAGTAAGCGAAGAAGGTCATAGCAGTAATCAGGACAGGTTGGGAGCCCATTACGGTAATTAAGGAGACCGAGAATGGTAGAACAATAGGGGGAAATAGAAAACATAGGGTAAGTCTCTTCATGACCCGGGCCTCAACCCTCAGCATTGTAGGTATGCTGGAGGTAGGAGGTGAATGTGCGGTGGGTGGGGCGGTGAGGATAGGGTAGGTGTTGCTGGGTCGGCATCTGGAGGAGAAGTGGGGTTGTGGCGCCGTACGGGCGGAAGTGACGTCATAGGGGTCACCGGGTACCGGCGGCAGCTCCACCACGTGCGACGGTGTCGCCACCTGGAGTTGGTCGGGGCCTATGAACAAAAGGGGGGAATGGGGGGGAAGTGGGTGTGGCGAGTAGGGATATGGAGGGGGAAGGGGGGTGGGGTGGGGGGGATAGCTCCGACTCGGTCCCGGATTACCCACATTGCCTAGCAATATCGACAACGTTATTGTAACATTTTATAACGTCATACTGACGTCAGTATGACGTTTGTTGTTAGCTGGAATATGTGTGTTGGGGTTTACATCCTGACAACATCTTAGATGATATCAGGATGGGGACCAACTTGTGAGAGTGCAGCACTCATGGGAACAGTATTGTGTTGCCCCACTGGTCATTCAGACTGCTGGTACCATGACTCGATATCCAACTAAGCCACGTTATCCTAATACTGAGCTAAACAGTTCTTGCCCTATCTTAAGCCTGGTACACACCTCCCGTATATGATTCACGCGCTAAAACTGACTGCCCGACGTGACCCGTCACAACCCGACCTGTCCCGTTTGCCGACTAATGCCCGGTACACACCTCCCTTATAAAACCTAAAACTGCCCGATTCATTTTTCGAATCTTATAAGATTCCAGTCTTAAGTCCTAAAACTGAGTTGTAAGTCATGAATCGGAAGGCTCAGGTGTCTTAGGGGGTCACACACCTAAATACTGAAACCGACTCAAACTCAAACGTAGTCGCGAAATGAGCAGTTTTAGATTTTATACGGGAGGTGTGTACTGGGCATTAGTAATGCCGAACGCCAGGCTAGATATCGACAAGCATCCATCTTTTAATTCATTAAGGTAGCCTTGATAATACCAGATAAGGCGTTTATGTTACTCACATTGCACATGTAGTGCTTGAACATAGAGAACCCTGATGGAGTACCGTGGATCCGGGACCTTAATTGCGCTCGCCTCCATCACGGCAGCAGAAATTGCATCATACATGCAGTGATAACCACAGCCAATCCAATACCCGAGCTATTGAGGCTGAGTCTAAGAAAAGGGTGAGATATAGACTCTGTCTTCAATATATATATATATATATATATATATATATATACAAATATATATGAATCAGCCTCACGAAAATGGGCCAATTGGTGTGTTTTTTAAGATGTAGGCATCACACTTCTTAAAGTGTAGTGCATTTCTTTGTTTTATATTAAATTATCCTAGAAACAAATAAGGTTGTGTATTTTCTCTAACTTTACATTCAGGATAAATTTAAGGATGTTGCAACACCTCTGTCAATGCTAAACTATAAGTATGCCGATCGACGCCGACATCCAGTGATCAACGCCGAAAACTATAACAGATGTCGGCGTCACATGAGCCCGAGCCTACACCTTTACCGACCCAAGGGATTTTTAACCTCCCACACCACATAGACATGGTATGAGAGCAACTGGCCTTTGATGACGCTGTAAGTTATACACAGCGGTGGAAATCCAAATTGGCAGAAGTGAGGGAACAGGGAATCAAACCACTGACCTTCAGATTAGGAGTCCGACCTAGAAAAAAGTCAGACACTCTAACACCTCCGCCACAGAGAACACCACAGCTTCATTTTGCAAACCCCAATAAGCTCATTAGAGATGCAGTAGGTCTGATGTCAGTGGCCAATCTGATATAGGCCTGGGAGTGCACACAGTTGCCAGCACCACCACCTAATGATTCACAAGCAGCATTACCCACAGGTTTAGACCACCCAAGCTGGCAGTATTATACTACACAATATGGATGTATTAGACTACACAATCTGGCTCAATTAAACTACGCAAGTTGGCAGCATCATTCCACCAAAGTTGGCTGTATTAGACTACACAAGTTGGATGTACTAGACTACACAAGCTGGTCGTATTATACAAGGCAAGATGACTGGATTAGACTATACAATCTGGCTATATTAAACTACAACTGAAGTCACTATTTGACTACACAAGCTGCCTGTATTATACTACACAGGTCGATGTATTACACTACACCATCTGACTGTATTACACTATACAATCTGCTTCTATTTCACTACACAACTTGCATCTGCTAGACTACACAAGCTGTCTGTGACACAGTACATTCTCTTCCTATATTAAACTACACAATCAGCCTCTGGCTGTATTACACTATACATAAGCTGCCTCTATGAAAATACACACTCTGCCTATATTTGACTACACAAACAGCCTGTTTGAGACTACACAATCTGCTGCTATCAAACTACGCAGGCTGCCTGTATTTTACCACACAAGCTGTCTGTATTACACTTCACAAGTTGCTTGCTGATTGCTTTCTGACAGAAACAAAGTGAAGCTATTCTCATGTAATTATTTCAGGCCATCATTCTCTGATTGGTTTGGGCAAGGAGTGAAGTCAAGTCGCCATAGCAACTGCAGACAGCCTGCAGACAGCCAGCCAGTTGGAGTACCTGGCTGTCTGTCACCCCGGCTCGTATTCGATTAACACAACCCGGGCGTCTCGGGTCACCCGAGTTGCTAGAATTTCAAATCGAACACCGCGATGCAGTGGTACTAATTAACTATCAATCGAACCATACTGAGTGACATGGAAGAATATTCCTAGGTGGTTATAATGAAGTACTGTATATACTTGAATATAAGTTGAACAGAGAGCTAAATGGAGAGTGACAGTCAAGTAATGAAAGCAGTCTTTGTCGCATCGCGACCGACAGCATGATGCTGATGATGATAAGTTGAGGAAAGTTACCACCAAAATAATCTCCTATCCTGAGGTGGTCTTATAATCGTGATCCCCCCGAGGGAGCATGCATGGCACCCAGGATGACATGTTGTGGCAAGATGAGTCTGACTTAAGCTGTGTTCACACGGACAATGTAAATCGATTCGTAGAAAGCGACTTGTATAGTTCGCCTCACATTTCTCGTGTGAACGGACGTCTGAGGCGGATTAAGGCTGAACCGATTCGCGTGATGCGCATCCTGTAAACCACCTCTAGAGGTAGTTTACGTGAGGCGATTACTGTAATTCGATTTATTTTGCCCGTGTGGACGCAACTGAGGCGGATTAAGCACCTCACACGCATGCGCAGTCGACCTTAGTTTGTTGACTTTCCGGTCGATCAAAAGTGCATATTATATAATTTAATTAATGAAACCGCTATCTATGCACAGATATTTTGTTCATCATTTATTTGTAGGGTTTCACTGCCCAGCAGAAGTTTTGACCGTTCCAAACCAATACGAATCATTAAATACATATCTAGGTCGAACGCACTCTCTAGTGGTGACCTTGCCTAATCGAAGACTGGCGCTGGTCAGGCTGGGCTTGCTCATGCGCAGATATTGATTTCCGGCCCAAGTACAGCCCGTGTGAACGGGCGGCTAATTCGACTCACCTGATTCGATTTGTGTGATTCGCCTCACATTTTGTCCGTGTGAACACGGGGTAAGTCAGAGATGATTACTCTGAGGACATTGACATTGACACTGGTGACACTAGTATGTCTCCCGGAATTGAAACACGTGCCATGTGCAAAAACTCCCGACCACAGTAACCAACGTCCTTGCTGGGGTTGGCTAGGAGCGATGATGTCACATTTGTATTGGTACTGTCCTCTAGCAGTACTACACGGCTGTGATGGCCCACAGTCTTCCACACTGCCACACACTCACAGAAGAATGCCAAGATATAGTACAGTATGCTTCCAACTGGTTTATTACCAAAACCTATCCACTCTCCGTGGCGTCAACAGTCAACTGACCCGGCCCCTAAATCGCCAGGTCCCATGTCGCATATATAGGTGGGTTGGGGGTGAGCTAGCCACACGCAGTAGAGGGCAGCCCAGTTGGGGTCTGCCCGGTGGCTAGCCTGCTGCCACCTAGCGCCGTTCAGTGTAAATGCATAGGTGTGCTGCGTAGTGCGTAGTGCCTGCCACCACGCGTGGTAGTGCGTCTCATGTACAGATTACTACACGTCTTATGTGTGTGGTTTTTTTATTTAGTTTTTTTTCAATAAATCAGATTAATGAAATTGAAATATAACTAAACTATGCAATCAACAAACACTTTGAATCCCATTTTGCTGTAGTCATGTTGGTTATTTTAAAAAAACGAACAAGTTTTATTGGATTAAGCCACCATTTTTCCACCCGGTGCGTGAAGAAGCATATTCGATTATTCAACCCGAGTCTGTAGGATGTGCGCATGCACCAAAAAGTCGCTTGGGTGAGCGGAGTTGATTAATCGAATACGCCCCCAGAGGTGGGTGAACGTTCATGCTGTGTTCATTATATGTTGCATTACCAGACGGCGCGAAGCCTATATCAGTGGTTAGAGTTTCTGACTTTTTTCTAGGTCAGACTCCTAATCTGAAGGTCAGTGGTTCGATTCCCTGTGCCCCTACCTCTGCCTATTTGGATGTCCACTGCTGTGTATAACTTACAGCGTCATCAAAGGCCAGTTGCTCTCATACCATGTCTATGTGGTGTGGAAGGTTACAAATCCCTTGGATCGGTAAAAGTGTAGGCTCAGGCTTTCTATCGACAAACTGTCTAATGGTGAAAACAAGCCTATTCAGGCTTATCCATGATAGGCAGTATAAATCTTCAACAACAACAACAATCTGACAGTTTCAGTTGTTTGGAATTAACCAACTCGGAAAATAAGCAGAGAGAGGAGCCCTACGGCAAGGTCTAATATAGTTGAATCCACGCAATGGCTGTAGGGATATTACGAAAGGATGGAGTGAGTGGGTGGGTGGATATGTGTGTGTGGGGCGCGGGGTGGGGGGGGGGGGTAGCGTAGGTCGGTGTTAGAGTTGGGGAGGGGTATGTGGGTGGGGGTTGTGGAGGTGTGGGTGTTGGAGGAGTTGGGGGAGGTGTGTGTGGGTGGGAAGGGTTCGTGAAGTGTGGGTGTGGTGTGTGTGTGTGGGCGAGGTTGCGGGAGGTGTACACATGTGTGTGTAGGAGTGGGTGGGGGATATGTGTGTGGATGGGAAGGGTTGGTGGAGGTGTGTGTTGGTGGGAGGAGTTGGGGAGGTATATGTGGGCGGACGATGAGTATGGTGGGAGGGGTTGGCGGAGGTGTATGTATTGGAGGGGTTGGGGGAGGTGTATGTGTTGGAGTGGTTGGGGGAGGTGTGTGTTGGAGGGGTTGGGGAGGTGTGTGTGTCAGATGGGTTGGGGGAGGTGTGTGTTGGAGGGGTTGGGGGAGGTGTGTGTGTTCGAGGGGTCGGGCAGGTGTATGTGTTGGAGGGGTTGGGGGAGGTGTGTGTCGGAGGGGTTGGGGGAGGTGTGTGTGTCAGAGGGGCTGGGGGAGGTGTAAGTGTTGGAGGGGTTGTGGGAGGTGTGTGTTGGAGGGGTTGGGGGAGATGTATGTGTTGGACGGGTCGGGGCAGGTGTATGTGTTGGAGGGGCTGGGGGAGGTGTGTGTCGGAGGGGTTGGGGAGGTGTGTGTGTCGGAGGGGTTGGGGGAGGTGTATGTGTTGGAGGGGTTGGAGGAGGTGTGTGTTGGAGAGGTTAGGGGAGGTGTGTGTTGGAGGGGTTGGGGAGGTGTTTGTGTTAGAGGGGTTGGGGGAGGGGTATGTATTGGAGGGGTCGGGGGAGGTGTGTGTGTTGGAGGGGTTGTGGGAGGTGTGTGTGTCGGTGGTGTTGGGGGACGTGTGTGAGTTGGAGGGGTTGTGGGAGGTGTGTGTCGGAAGGGTTGGGGGAGCTGTGTGTGTTGGAGGGGTTGGGGAGGTGTGTGTTGGAGGGGTTGGGGGAGGTGTATGTATTGGAGGGATCGGGGGAGGTGTGTGTCTTGGAGGGGTTGGGGGAGGTGTGTGTTTTGGAGGGGTTCGGGGAGGTGTGTGTGTTGGAGGGGTTGGGGGAGTTGTGTGTGCTGGAGGGGTTGTGGGAGGTGTGTGTGTCGCAAGTGTTGGGGGAGGTGTGTGTGTCGGACGGGTTGGGGGAGGTGTGTATTAGAGGGATTGCGGGAGGTTTCTTTGTGTGTGAGGCATATGTGTGTTGGTGTGGGTGGGTTTCGGGGAAGAGATTGATTGGGTAGCATCTTTCAAACTTGGTCAATTCATGACAGTCTTTTAATTACTCTGAAGTAAGTACACTCAAACTGTTGAGATGTCATTGCTGACAACAGACAAATGAGGTATCCATGTCTGAGATTAGAACCTGACCCACATTTCCTATGTAAGGTGTGGACACGAGTTTATACGAATATGATGTAAACTGTGCTATGATCACAATACTCAGAAACCTCCCTCCCGATCCCTCCCGTACGATGCACCATGACGCGCTATCCTAGGATAGCGGCCATTGGCAGAACTAGAATGGCGGCAGCACATTCAATATTGCGGAAATCTTATAGACGATTTCTACCACCACCCTGTGTTTGTTTGTTGTTGTTTTACGACCTAACAACATCTAAGTTCATATCAGGATGGGTGCTGACTTGTGACAGTGTGTACTGATGGCAACTTTTACGGTGCTGCCCCACTGGGAAACCAGGCCACCTGCACCATGATCTAATATCCCACACATTATCCTGATTATGTGCTAACCAGTCCTTGTCCTATCCGACTAGTGCCGCATGTCAGACTAACTCTCAGATGTAAGTAATTGCCCAGAGGTGATATCAATGGCTAGTAAGCTTGACATTCAAAGCACATTAGCTTCATTTACTTTAATTGCCAGGGACCTGTTTCTTAGCTTGTTGAGGTTTTACATCCTAGCAACATCTAAGGTCATATCACGAGGGGTACTAACTTGTGGCAATGCACGCTCATGCTGACTTTATAGTGATGCTCGACTGAGAGACTGGGCCGCTGGCACCATGACTCGATATCCCACCCAGTCACATTATCCTGAAACTGAGCAAAGCAGTTGTTGCCATTTCTATTAACACTGAGTGCTAAGCTAGGAAATGGCAAGTATAAATTCTTTGACTCATTGGTTTGACTCAACCCGGAATTGAAACCCCGACCTTCCACATGAGAAGCCAGCGGTCTTATGGGGCTGTCACACTACGACGTAACGATGTCAATGTAGGGAGAACGTGAAGAACGTTGAACTTCTCGGCGTAGTATGCAAATTTGGGCACAAGTTGAACGTGAATGCAGCGTAGTTGATGAGAGTGTAACGTTGGTAAAGCGTAGAGATAGCGTAGTTCAACACGAGAGGACAACGTAATTACGCTGACGGTACGTTATTAACGTTATTCGATCGCCAGAACTACGTTGCTTTACGTCACCTTACGTTACTTACGTCATCAAATGTTGGCGAAACGTTTTCCGGACGTTTTCCTGACGTCCCCCATTACGCCGTGTGTACATTTCCACTGGCGTTAATGTGGGTTGACGTAGTGTAAGGTAGTAGAACGTAGTAGAACGTAGTGACCAACGTTTGACTAACGTCCGTTTAACGTCATTGATGTTCGCCGAATGTTTACAGAATGTACGGCAAATGTAAACCCTTACGTTCTAGTTACGTCGAAAGTTTTGAACAGGTTCAAAACTTGTACACACACCGACGTAACACGACGTAACGTGACGTAGCTCGACATCAGTCTAACGTCATTCTGACGTCATCATAACGTAATCCAATGTACCTCAACGTAATGATGAAAAATCTCCACGTCAGGCTTACGTTGGCTCATTACGTCATAGTGTGACAGGGGTATTACCAACTCGGCCACTTTGTTTGGTGAGGTCGGACATGTCCGAAGACCAACACAATTCCCGCCTGCTCTCACCCCTCACCAGCCTCCTAGGACGGTTGGTATGCGGGGAGTTTGACCCTTAGCCTCTGCAGGAGAATGGATGGTGTTCTCTGTGGCAGAGTGGTTAGAGTGTCTGACTTTTTTTTCTAGGTCAGACTCCTAATCTGAAGGTTGGTCGTTCGATCTCCCATGCTAACAGTGTGAGTAATGCTGCTTGGGAATCATTATCTCGTGGTGCCGCCACCTGTGTGTATTGCAAGGGATCTGCCAGTGTATGTCAGATTGACCACTGACATTAAACCTACTGCATGTCTAGCAGACAGTGAGAAAAACCTACAAGATATTGTGAATAGAAGCAATAAATCTGGAATACTATTCAACATGAAGATGAATTCCAGGAAGACCAAAACAATGGTTATAAGTAAAAAGACACATAAACCAAATATCAATATAACCATAGATGGCACAAATATAGAACAAGTATCCGAATTCATATATCTCAGACGAAAGATTACAAATGATGGGAGATGTGAGGAAGAAATTAAGAGAAGGATAACAATAGCCCGAAGAACATTCTCCAAAATGTATAGAGTGTTAACATCAAGTAAGATATTAATACATACAAGGAAGCGTATTCTTCAGCATTATGTGTGGTCTACTCTAATGTATGGGGCTGAGACATGGACAATCTCTAAGAAAATGTACAAACGTTTAGCAGCATTTGAGATGCGGACTTATTGAAGGATGATGAAAATATCATGGACAAAGAAGATCACCAACAAAGAAGTTCTCAGAAAAATTAAAAATAAGAAATGCTTGTTTGCCACTATACAGACAACAAAACTTATTTATTTTGGCCACATCATTCCTCAGAGTTCAATATACCGTACATTGTTGGAAGGGAATGTGAATGGCAGCAGAGGGAGAGGGAGACAAAGAACATCATGGTTTACAAATATTTCACAGTGGACAGGCTTGAATTATGCACAGTCTATCAGAACAGCACACCATCGGGACAAGAGGAGAACCATTGCATCCAACCCTCGACTAGAGAACGGAACTATTGATTGATTGATGTCTAATGAACAATTTTACTTTTGTTGGTAATTGCGGCATTTTCCAGCCAGGATAACATCATGAAATATTCAGAAAGTGGTGATTTCCCAGTGGGGCAGCACTATAAAGTTGCCATGAGTATGCGCTGTCACAAGTCGGTGCTCGTCCTGATATGACCTTAGATGTTGGCAGGATGTAAAACTCCAACAACCAACCAACCAAGCTAATCCTGTTGAAGGTCATGCTGCCCTACTGGCCCAATTCTATTGATGCCTTATTCACAAGCAGTTACACAGTTAGGACCAACACAGAGTGTCTGTGCTTGGCCTGTGCTTGGCTCACGCAGACTTTCTGCCTCTTTGGCTTATCGCTTTGCTTGCTCTTCGATGAGTTTATCAACATGGAGAGACATACTGGGTTATCAATGAGATGCATAAGCAGGGCTGCCCTGATCAGCCATGGCCCAGGCACTTGCACATAACCCTTCAGAAGTCCATCAGCCTCAACAGGAGATCTATATCTCTTGTCTCTGGGGCTTCTTTCCTGCCTCCTCCAATACCGCCTGTTCCCGAGGTCTTGAGGCAATGTGAAGCATAAGGGCAGCACTTCTTGACGGGATGGGGCAGGGGGAGGGAGCACCATCCAGAGATAAGGAGATCATTCTCTTCCTTGCTATTTCTTTCTTTTCCTTTCTTTATTCAGATAGCAGGAACATGTGGTATTTCTTTATTTCTTTCAGAGTTAACACAATTGATTTATTTTTCTATCACAAGAAGTATCCCTGGAATTTCTTTCATCGTGAGAAAGAATGGATGCAGTAGATAGGAACACAACAACTGGTAGTGATAACACAAGGGCAACTACAGGACTATTATTATCCAGCAGCGAAAAGGTATACTTGGGCAGCATAAATACACCGTCAAAAAGAAGAAAAAAAACTTTCGGAAAGTATATACAAAGTATTGGATTCTGCCCTGGCTAACTATAAACCGGAAACCTGCTGTGTAAGGTGTGTAAATAGTCCTAAATGGTTATATTGAAGTATGAGGATTTCTCCGAATGATGTTTCATGGCATTTAAATAAAAAAGGAAGTTAAATTGTGGTGGCAGGATCTGGGACAGTGTGAGGTGTGTCTATGCCTTCCTGCTTTTGGAGACCAACTATCCCTTTTGTATTTAGCTCTTTTTTTTTTAGATTAGGAGAAATCCAAAGGAGCCTTATTTCCTTTGACCGGAAGTGGATTAAACGCCTAATTGGAAATAATGCGAGATTCTTCCAATTGTCTCCAGGCTGGATATTCTATTCTGGACTTCATAGTTTACGGTTCATTTTCGCCAAAGCAACATTGTTTGTGATGTCCGCAACACGCGTAATTGGACTTTTTGACACAGCCATAGCCTTAACCTTACCCAGCCTGATGCTGCCACCTATACTCAAACGCGGACACTACTACTTTCTATTGGGCACTAGCGCCGTCTATGATTTCACTTGGACACTAGCCTCACTGCTAAAAACAAAAAACTGACCTGCCACCTTTGGTGCTTTCTGGAACTAGTCCAGGTCTGCCTATATAAGGCCGGGTTTGGCGACTGCCAGCTCACTTCGGGACGGGCACAGGAGGACGCAACTAGCCTAATAATTGCCGCCCACCCACCCAACGCTTAATATAGGGATAGGGTTTAAAAGCTTACTGATCTATGTTCTACATGTTCCTATTGCATTTGACCTTATGTGATCAACCTGTACTACTGACTCACTGATTAAAATGCCAACTATATACTATTGCTGTGTTTTGTCCAATTATATTATGAACTGGAAATGGTCACTACAGTTCCATTGTGAAAAGGATATTACCAATAGGCAATGTACCAAGACGATATTACTCATATAGTTATTTTATCTTTCCATTACAGCAGAAATCCAATTAATTTAGAAAATGTCCTCCCTTGAACTGGATAATATATGTGTCTATGCACAAAATAGTCCATTGACTAGACAATTATTACATCCTAACATATTGGTTGAGCTAGTCTATGCGTCCAATACATGCATGGTTACCTAGTGCATGCCATAATAGGACTGATGGATGAAAGCACTTGTTTAGTGGTGTACTTACAATTAGTTTTTATTTCCTTTCAACACGTTCAAACAATGTTGTGCTCACAATTACAAAAAAAAAGATGTCTGGCTGTGCTCTTGATTACTAGCTATTCAATGAAGGGACCACGTTGTGTTAGTACAACCGAAGTAGACCCGGTGATGAGAAACATGATTACGCCGGGCCGAGTAATCCCTCAACAATAGTGGTAATCAGGTCCCTCTGGTTGTCATCATTGTTTGACTGCAACAAAGGCTGAAACTACACCATCTGCTCGCCAAGATTAAACACCTCACAGCCGACAGGTGTCGCTCTCTTCAGCCCACTCAAGGGCACTCCACCGCTATCCAGAATACCTGGCTACCACAGCTAAGATTCCACGATTATGTTTTGTTGGAAATTGTTGCTCTGGTATGTAGTGTGTGTTGTGTGGTGTGTGGTATGTGGTCTGTGGTGTGGGGCGGGGGTGTTTGAAATTCTTATTCACCTGATTTATGATGTTGTTTTATTAAACAAGAACATAAGCTTGCAGAGTCCGATGGTTTTGAGTTGCTGTCTTTTTCTGAGATAGATACATGAGGTTGGTAGTCTACTTTACTTTAGTTTGAAGCAACCTTCATTTTAGATGGCATACTTAGGATATATTTGAAGTGCAAATATGCCAAATTAATGTTGGCAAGCATGCCAAAACTGTTGACATGTCTAGGTTTCAGCAGTAAGATATTCTATTAAATTGACTCTATATTCCCTTCAATGTGGCAAGAGATGCTTAATAAGTGCATCAGCATACAATTCAGAGATTTAGGATCAAATCTGGATATTTGTTTTGGGTTTGAAAGTGTGATGCATTTATGGGAATATACAGCTTTTAAGTTGAGGCCCTGCTCTTTCAGCTATAGGTATGCTTAGTATAAGGTATTTGATGCTAATATTTTTACAGGAACGTTCTAGAAGGTGTTGGTTGGTGCTGGTAGAGCTGCCTGGAACACATCTAGGTCTGCACTAATAAGGGTACAATGGTCAGGTTGTGTTTGTTTGTTTGTTGTTGTTTTACGTCCTAGCAACATCTACTGTTATATCTGGATGGGTACCGACTTGGGACAGTGCACACTTATGGTGACTTTATAATGCTGCCCCACTGGGAGACCAGGCCGCCAGCACCATGACCTGATACCCCACTCAGTCACATTATCCTGACACTGAGCCAACCAGGCCTTACCCTATCCTAATAATGTTGAGCGCCTGGCTAGGAAGTGCCAAGTATACATTTTTAAGTCATCGGTTTGACTAGACCAGGGTTCGAACCCTCAAATCCATGGGTTCGGATCCCCCGATCTCCCAAAACAGGAGACGGACGATCCACTCATTTGGCCATCGTGTCAGGTTGGGTACTGAATAAAGTATGACAGGTGTGTACAGGGTGGTGAGAGGATTTACCACGACACAGGTATATCTTAAATAATAGAATAGAGTAATAGTTCATTTAATGGTAGTTATAAATACATGTTAGTACCACACAGCAAACACAGCAATTTACAACCCCACCCCAACAACATAATTCATAAACTCACATAACTAACTACATTAGAGTTACACTAGAATTTTCCTAACAAACCAACATTTATATACTCCTTGCCTAACTGCAACTGAACATTCAAACTTACTACAAGTTTACCAACTGAATACAGAAAATAACTTCTGCTTACATTCTAAATACTATGTAAATACTCACAGTGATCTGACTAATATTGATCTAGTTATATGCCACTACTGTACCATATTGTTATGGAACTTTTGGGTTTCAGAATTTCATTGTGTTACATGGTGCAAATTGTGTATTCAACAGGTTTTGTACACCTTATTCTATATACCTTTTGTGTAAATAACCCTGAATTGAAAAATGGCTGGAAGACCAGTGATTCGGCACTGACAAAAGACTTGTTCAGCAGAATAAACATATTTACCACAACAAAAAAGAAGAAAATAGTAATTACACATGGAAATTTGAAGATAATACACAGTTGCCGTTGGAGACAAATTCCAATAACACCCATTGTTATTCGGAGGTAATACAGGGTTTGCTATATAGCGTATCGCATTGAGGCAATTAGGAGAAGGAACCCAGTTTGTAGGGATGTGGGCGAGGAAGTATTGTGAAGCGTTCACTTTTAATCAAATATGAGCTGAAACAAGACACATGCTTCGAAACCAAATTTGGATGCAGATAACATAATGTCACATGAGAATTATAAATAGAGGAAACATTGCGTCTCGAGCAGGATTCAAATCAATAGTCTGACAACTATTCTGAACATTACAATATCTAGGCTTGCTGATTACCCTAGTAATGCCTATCTGTCTGTGTGACTCTTTGCCTGATAGGTCATTTCAAACTACTACACTCTCCGCTTGGAATTGTAAGTCTTTTAAATTATTTATATATATCAGTAAGTTAAGCTCTCTATATGAATTCACAGTGTAAGTTTCTGAAGCAATCACCGTATCCACTCCTATCTGTATAAGTGGCTCATTATCCGAGAGGTTAATGCAAAATACGTACATGTGATGTGAGCAAGACTATTATTGAGCTGTGGCTGGTGCGGGCTTGGGGCAAGCACCGCGCATATGGAAATGTAGGTTGCTTGCCAAGACGAACTCGCAGTGCCCATCAAATGCGGAGAATGGTTCGCTGCTGTAACTCATTGCTAGGAGATGCACCGCGGCATCCTGTGCTACCCTCCTAGCAACATAGCCCATCAGACATGGTACATTGGCGCTCTGATGTATTAGAACATTGGGAGTATCTTAACTATAAAGGAAATAGAGGGGAAGTATTTATTCATACCGTTGATATTTGCAGAGATTAGATGGTGTTGGTAGAAACAGAAATAAAGTTGTGAGCTCTTAAAATGTGATTGAAATGTTCCTTGCATTCTTTACCCTTTACAAACCGGTCCCTTATTACACAAACCATCATGGTCACTTCCCTACTAATGGTTCATCATAATATCTATTCCTATTGGCCTTTTGCGCAGACTAGCGAGTGATGTAGAGATCACCGAATGTAGTATGAGCCTCTTCTCGGGACTAGTAACCACCTCTTTAATACCAACAAAGATAACAATAGGTAATATCTTGGTTGTTTATAAGTGACATCATCGGCGGAGTACACCATCGGCCTTAGCTAGGGAAGCAGAGGAGTAATAGTAATTAATACACATCAAATGTGGGGGGTTGAGCCATCGAACATGTACTACATAGGGTGTCGGCACTCGGGCAGGATTATATTAACAAAAATAATGAAATGGCTACGAAGAGGGAGAGATGGCGGCGGCCAGCAGCAGGAGCGGGAAATCCATGGTATGTTTAATTGAACTAAAGGAATAGAACGGTTAAACACCAATAGTGTTAAATGATTGAATTTACATATGAAGAGCTATTTTCCAAACGTGATAAGCACCAATCCAAAAAAATGAGTTTGCAATGCCAATGCCAAGTTTCTAGATTTTCGAAAAGACTTCTTCACATATATCAATTTGTGAAAAACTCTTTATATATCTGAAGAGCTCTTTTCCAACACACGATCTATGAACTTGATATTGGCATTGCAAACCCAATTTTTGGATTGACGTCTATCATGTTTTGGTAAAGAGCCCCTCATATAGATACATATGAGCCTGTCTCAAAAGGACATAACTCCTTTTTTGTTGTACATTGCAACGATTCAAACAAAACAGCACAGAAATGGTTACACTGAAAACACAAGGACATTTGCTTCAAATCAATATGTACTCTATTGGGATTATGAAACACCATGTAAAAAACAAATCAGTTTATCCTGAGCAAATGCATAAGCAGATAGCATTATTATCATTACAATGGACAAAGTTTTGTCCGATATTGCTTAGCACCTTTTGAGACTCATATAGGCCTACACACATAGTGTAACTTCACCAACGATACACAACATAGCTTTAAAACACTCGTCGTCATCGCAACCAGCATCATGAGGGTTTTCTTGTTTTGCATATGAACGGAACATTATACCTAGAGCAATATTTAAAAATTAAACCCCCCCACACATCTTGCCATAGCATGGCTATTGTCCCAGCTATTAGGGTATCCTGACTCCAGGATGCAATCACCATATCCACTCCTAACTGTATAAGTGGCTCATAGCTTGAGAGGTCAGTGCAATAGTGTTTCATGATTGGAATTTCTCAATGAATCATTAGTGAAAGAACCCCGGCAATACACTTTGTTAGTAGATCAGGCCCACCGAACTAATTCCACCAAGAGAGAGAAGGGTGGTCCTGTGGGGAATGTCTAAATCAGAAGCATGTGTTTATAGAACAGGAGTCTCTGAATTTCTGATTATCGTTGGTATCTGGATATGGAAATGTGGGTGACGTAAGAAGAAGGATCCAGACTAACCAAATTAAAGTCAATCTAATTAGATAATAGCAGCACACGCTCATCGACCATGTCTAATGTTACATTATGGTTATATTCGCTGTCTTGGTGATTCAGACATGTTTGTGCCAATATGGCCAATGGTATTATCTTATTGTCAAGAGATTACATAACGTGTCCATCATTGTTCTCCTGGGGTATGCTGCATCAGTATATCACCACATTCATGTTGATTCTACACGGATAACGTTGGGTTTATTGTATGCCCTCAAGATGTTCCTTCGCAAAATTACAGAGCAATGACCTCCCCATCAGAGTCAGAGAAACACAAACAATACTTGCCTTCAAAACTGCATATGGAGCCCACCTGCTTATTCAGGCCCTTGAATGATAACTGCAGTAATTACTAGCAAAGCCATGAGCTCCTACCCCCCCCCCCGCATCCTTGCTTGCTCTCCTGTGGGTTTCCCCGCGCCCCCAACAAACAAACCATCAACACACCAAACATCCTACACAACTATCAACCTGTTTAAACACATTGAACATGAGATAAGACAAACAAAATGTATTGTCAACTATGAACTTACCTTGTTTTATATGAGTAAAATGTAACCCACAACGATTGTTTGAGTTGCCCCGAGTATACACTTTCTACTCGGTGTTGCTCCCCATTTCTGCATGAACTACAGTGACTGGTGCTGTAGATTATACAGCAGGAGCCTCTGATCAAACTTAGATTATTTAGACTGTCAACTACAATAGTAAGATGGGAAGAAGGCCAGTGGTCTGGCGCTGACAAATGTCATATTCAGATGAATAAATACTTTACCAAAAAAAAAAAGAAGAAAGTTCCAGGGCCCTTAATATGTTAAATTGACTGAATTCAAATATCAAAATTTCATAGTATAAAATTTGCATGGGCCGATGCCGTTTGAATGTTTGTCATACTTGTTTAGATAAATATATCAAATTGATCGTCATGACATACTAATCATTATTCCGGAGTGATTTTGATATACAAAATTACTAGTTTTGAAGCAATTTGAGCTGAAACAACCCAAAATACTTTCGACAAGCTTTCCAAAAGTTCTCTCGCTATGACCAGTATTGACATCTTGCTATGACTACGTGATGTGGAATGACCTAAATAAAATATAGACTGGTCACCTTTTTTTCCCCACTGATGGCTCTTGGTTTGGAGTTATTTGTATGTGAATTGGCAATATTTGAAGATAGTCGAAGTGAAATCATGCCAAATTAATGTTGGTATAATATTTCAAAATGGGGAATCATCATCATCATCATCATAATCATGAAAGCTGCCTGCAAAAGTGTTGAAGCGCTGCTGGCTTTTGCAAGTTACCAGCAGCACTCTCATGGGGAGCAAATAGAGGTTTCACACCAGCAAGAACATATCCAGACAGGTGCAAAACTATTTGTCCCTGCAGTGGCTGGTCAGGGGCCGTATGCACCAATCGGGGTTAGGGCCGTAACCACGGCTAGGATAGCTCCGCACGGTTAAATGTGAAAAATCTGGATGCACCAATCAGTGCCAGCACTAACCGCCGACTGTACCCTAGGCTAAGCTACCCCAGTTTCAAATCAAGGTTGAACTGCTAGCTGGGGCGGTTAGCTGCGTGTATGGGTCTCAATCTATTCAATGCGATCATATGTGACAGATTTACATATGCAATACGTGAAATTTAATCAAATTAACCCTAAAATCAAACCGTTATTAACGCTCCTGCCCCATTGGCGGTATTATTCATATTGTCGAATTGACGAATGTAAAGTAAACAAATCGCCGCCGCCGCAGCGATGTCGATATCCATACTGTCGCATATCAACAAAACACACATCGCCGCCGTCGCCGAATCGGGGGCAAAATATGAGGCCCAAATCTATTCAATGCTGTCATATTTAACAGAATTACATACGCAATAAGTTAAATCTGATCAATTTAACACTAAATTCGAACCGATATTAACGCTCCCGCCGCATTGACTGCTTTATTCATATTGTTGAATCGAGGGAATTCCCAAATCTATAAATAAACTCATGGTTAGCTATCCGCGATGGCTAAGACATTGGTGCACACCGATTCACATGCCTCTCCAACCCACCGCTACCCCGAGGTAGCTAACCGGTGCTAGTGCCTTAGCTCCGGCGTCAAACTCCCTGAGGTATTGCAATACCTGCAATACCTGCAATACCTGCAATACCTGCATACACTCCAAAATGCTGAATAAGATAGGCTTAACAGACTGATTTGCGTAGTAGCGGAATGTGTTGGACGTACCCTCCAATATCTCCTTACCTAATTCCAGAAAGTGAAACAAATACATAAAGGACTTACAATTGAAGAGCTCTTTTCGAAAACACGATAAGCGCTGATCCAAAGAATGAGCTTGCAATGCTCATGCCAAGCTAGTAGCTCATGTTTTGGAACAGAGTTCTTCATACATGTACTTATATGAACATCTCTTTGCCAAAGGACAAGCTACCAGCTTCGCATTGGCATTGCAAGCTCATTTTTTAGATCGGCGCTCATCGCCTTTTGGAAAAGAGCTTGTCAATGTCATCACATAGTCAAATGCTGACCTAATATAATTTTACATGTTATGGCCATGTCACACTACGATGCAACGTGCCAGCATAGGGACAACGTGAAAATAAATTTGATACATAAAAATTCTCGGCGTAATATGCAAATACGGGCCCAAGTTGGACGTCAATACCGCGTAGTTGACATGAGCATAACGTCGGTATACCATAGTGAGGACAAAGGAATTATTAATTGTGTCAATGTGAGGCTAGCGAAACCCCAGTGGGTGCGCCACCAGCCTAGCGTGACAGCAGCGGCAGCTTAGCGTCGCACAGACGTGATCACGCCCACCCTAACGTCGCCGCGTCTGACTCAACCATTTCTTCCGATGTGACTCGACGTCGCCACACCGAGAGACTAGCGTCGCACTGCCATGAGTCCGGCGTCGCCAGCGTGATGACAGCCCGTGCTTGACGCGATCGGCGTTAGCGGAACGTGGGCCGACATCAGGAAAAGCAAGGTCTTTATATACTCGAAGGGAACATGTTCACACCATGTTCACAAAACATTTGACAACACTCGAAGGACATCGCAGACATTAGGCACACACTAGAAGCTCGACAACGACGTCAGGACACGTTTGCAAAACGTTTGAGCTACATTAGGCACGCGTCACAGACACATTAGACCTACTTTGTGATATGTTAACCCCACGTTGTCTTAGCGTGGGCCACACGTTCCTTCTGCCTGGGCATCACTCTGACATAATGCAATGTTGATCTAACGTAGCCGACACAGCGCTATCGCATGTCTAACGTCAGCGTAACTTGAGTATAGCGTCATCCCAACGTAACTGCATCACGTTGAGCTACGTCAACAGTTTTGGACATGTCCAAAACCTTGACGTGTGCTGCCGTAACTTGACGTAACCTGACGTCTCTCGACGTATCTCAACGTCAGCCTAACGTAATCAGGATGTAGCCCGCCATACCTCAACGTAATCACCAAAATTCACCTACGTCAGCTCACATTAGCTCGTTACGTTGTAGTGTGACAGGCCTATTATGAGAACATGGGTAATTGAAAACGCACAAACGACGTCTTCCTTTCGATACAAAGAAGCATTTCTATTAACAGATTGTCTCGCCGCCTTCTAGCCCGCCTTTCAGCTCACTTCCACCTCGGCTGCGGTTCAATCAACACATATACTACGGGATCCTTTGTTTTAAACACACAATTCTTGAATATTCAGGGTCCAGACGGGATAGCTGAATGAGTTAGAGCGTCCGTCTCCCGTGTTGGTCGATCGTGGGATCGTGGGTTCGAATCCTGGTCGACTCAAACCAATGACTTAAAGATTGTTACTTGTCACTTCCTAGCCAGGCGCTCAACATTATTAGGATAGGGCAAGTAGTGGTCTGCACGGTGTCAGGATAATATGACTAAGTGGGATATGAGGTCATGGTGCTGGCGGCTGGGTCTCCCTGTGGGGAAGCACTATAAAGTTGTCATTAGTGAGCACTGTCACAAGTCGGAACCCATCGTGATATGACCTTAGATGTTGCAAGGACATAAAACAACAACAAACAAACAGAATGTTCAACGCTGGACGATGGTGCGACAATAATCAAGGCTTTGGTTTGACTTTGCCAGGGTTCTATCTTACCGATTGGTCACAACACCCAGCATGTGCTACACAGACTGCACATTCTCGATTAATGCCCAGTTTACCGATTCGCCATTTTCTTAGTAACCATCTCCCTTATAATACTCGTTTGTGGAGTAGTGGAATCTCGCTACTGTGTGTGGTAGTGTCAATTTTTGGGGTAAATTGGGGCAGCTAGCTAACAGTGCAAGCCTCGAAAAGTCGGTACCTGTGAAAGTACAACGTCTGAACACTTTGACTTCTGGTTACTGAATGGTTTATTCACGGCGTAGGGCACGCTTGACCCGCCGGCTAAACTTTCCATGACGTCATCTCATTTGCATATCTCTTTGTCCCCAACTCTGCATATCGTTAACATATATTAACCACAGGTCTAGACGTCTATTACGCATATATCACAGTACCCATTCCTGACGTAAACTTACTGTAGCATACAAAACAAAGGCGTCCTGTGCACACGGAAAGTCACACAAACACTGATAGAGCTTATAAAGGAGCTGAATCGTGCAAAAGTGTTCAGTAAAAACTATATCTCATCAGCTAGTGCTTCATCCATCATCATCATGCTGTCGGTTGCGATGCGACAAATGTTCGAGGTTTTGCATCCTTGTCAAAATTAATTGTGCATGATCGCACTTGAACTATCTCAAAAGTTACCCATTTAAAATGAAAGTTACTTCAAACTAGAGTGTGGTGGATAATACCTATCAACCTACTACATTCATGTCAGTCGATGACAGAAACTAAAAACCAGTGGACTATACAAATTTAAGAGTAAGTGATCAGGGAAGGTGGTAAATATGTTTATTCTGCGGAATAAGTCTTTTGTCAGTGCCGAAGCTCTGGTCTTGCAGCCATTTTTCAATTCAGGGTTATTTACACAAAAGGTATATAGAATAAGGTGTAGAATACCTGTTGAATACACAATTTGCACCATGTAACACAATGACATTCTGAAACCCAAAAGTTCCATAACAATATGGTACAGTAGTGTCATATAACTAGACCAATATTAGTCAAATCAATTTGAGTATTTACATAGTATTTATAATGTAAGCAGAAGTTATCTTCTGTATTCAGTTAGTAAACTTGTAGTAAGTTTTAATGTTTAGTTGCAGTTAGGCAACCAGTATATAAATGTTGGTTTGTTAGGAAAATTCTAGTGTAACTCTAATGTAGCTAGTGTCCTTCCAGTAAACTCATTCAACTCCTCTTGTTCCTCTGACCAATCGTGCTGGTTTATATGCAGTTTCCATTTATTTCTCAGGATATTGTGGTGGGTGTTGTGTTACTTGGCTTATAGTTTGTCATGAGTAGATTAGCACATCCCATGATACTAATTGGACTTACATGCTTTTAGATAAGTTGCATTCAAATGATCTAAGTATGTCTTCATGGATATCGGAAATTAATACTTTTTTTGTCAGCGTAGCAAATATGGGACAATGATAGTGTAACAGCGGATAGTTTGCAAGTTATGTTTGCATGTTTATTGTTTTGTAATGTGTGATTAAGACTAAGAGGTGTGCTTGGGCTTGTAAAAATATACGGATTTTCGGTTCGGATTTATATATTGGCAAAGAACATTATTATTCTCGGGCAACGAAGTGGGGACCATGATTATGTAACAGAGAACCAACGGGTGCTCCACTCGCTTTGTGGGGTGACATAAGCACCTATGTGGAAATGTGATAACACATAGCGACAGAGATTTTGATGTGATGTTCATACTTAGGAGACAGTTAATATCCCACTAAATCACATTATGTTGACACTGGCCAACCAGTCCTTACCCTATCCTATTAATGTGGGGCGCCAGGCTAGGAAGTGACAAGTATCAATTTTAAAGTCATTGGTTTTACTCGACCAGGGTTCGAACCCACAAACCAACGGGTTCGGCCATCGCTTCGGCTCAACTCATTCGCCCATCGCTTCTCGTCATATAGGTGTATATATAATGCTTGCAGGGCTTTGTTAAGGTCAAACAAATGGCAAACTGTCAATTCAAGAAGCTCCGGACTAAAGAGTGTAAACCCATGGTTTCATTCCAATGGTAGATCATTTTCTAGTAGGGTCCTTACAAGGTAATCTACGCTGATTCCTAATAAGAGGGCCATGAAGGACAATAAAGAGTGGCAGGGCATGGTGGAGCGTGATTGGCGGGGGAGGGGGGCGGTTGTAGGTCAGACAATGAGAGAGCGAGAGGGAGAGAGTTGGAATTGGATGTAGGCCCTGGCAGTGGTATATATGATTTGTTGACCTATGTGCCCTGGGAGAGGTATGTGGTTTATTGACCTATATGCACTGGGAGTGGAATGTAGTGTGTTGAACTAAACGCCCCGCGAGTGGTATGTGGTGTGTTGACCTATGTGCCCTGGGAGTGTTTTTTGGTTTATTGACCTCTATATCCTGGGAATGGCATGTACTTTGTTGACATATCTGCCCTGGCATTGATATATGGTTTGTTGGCACTATATGCAAGGGTATGTGGGTATTGCAGTACCTCTAATAACTTAGGTGCTAAAATACCTCAGGGAGTTTGACGCCCCTACCAAAGTTGTAAACCACTGCCTTGTGGTACAGGTTCTTGATAGAACAAAGGCTAATGGAGGAAACCCTAACAGAAAACCATGTTACCATGGCGGCATTCAGGGTGGTGATGAATGGAACTCCCAACATCTTCTGGCCAGCCACTGCAGGTACAAATAGTTTGCGCCTGTCTTGGCATGTTCTTGCCGTTGTGAGATCTCTATTTGCTCCCCGAGAGAGTGCCCTTAGTAACTTGCAAAAGTCAGCAGCACTTCAACATGTTGCAAGTACAGCCGCACGAAAGAACATCACTCTCACAGCAAAGAGCTAAATGGAGAGCGGCAGTTAACTAATGAAAGCAGACTTTGTCACATTGCGTCGACAGCATGATGATGATGATGATGATGTACTGGGAATGGAGTGTGTGTGTTGATCTATATGATTGTACTAGGAATGGAATTTGGTGTGTTGACCTATATGCCATGTGAGTGGTAGGCGGTTTGTTGACCTATATTCCCTGGGAGTGGTACATAGTTTGTTGACCTATATCTCCTGGGAGTGATACCTACTTTCTTGATTTTGCCCTGGGAGTGGAATGTGGTTTGTTGACCCATATGGCCTCGGAGTGGCATATGGTTTGTTGAGATATATGCCCTGGGAGTGGTATGTACGTTATTGATCTATATGCGATGGGACTGGTATGTGGTATGTTGACCTATATGCCCTGGAAGTGCCATGAACTTTGTTGACATATATGCCTTGGGAGTGTTATGTGGTCTGTTGAACTGTGTACCCTGTTATTGGTAAGCACTTTGTTGCCCCATCTGCCCTGAGAAATGTCAACGAATATCCTTAGTAGTGGCTTGCTGGACACACATATTTGGTATCTTTGAAGAGGCATACCGCTTAAGACAATTTTCAAGTATGAATCCAATTATGCTTCCATGTCTTCTGCATGACCTAACTTGCCATAGAAACGATTGATTTTATCACGTAACAGCATGGGTTGTCCAAATGATGTGGCTGACTCATTTCTGATGCGTAGAAACTTAATCCAGGTTCAGATCATTCTTCATCAAAGTCTGACGGTTCTGATGATCTGTCTTTCGCTGAGAAGTGCCATCACTGTGGCGGATTGCTGTGTGTCAGTGATACATTGTCCATGCTGATTTCAACATGGGTAATTGAACCCACGAGAAAGTACATGCAATACTTGGACGCGACTACTGGCGCCACCTATAATGTCCTTTTTAACTATTAAATGCTCACCGACTGTGGCACCATCTGCTGTAATTCTACATAACAAGCTATGAAGCAGTGTCCTTCTAGACACTTCGACCAGAGCATTTCGATCGATAGGACGTGTTTTCTCTACCTTGGATTTACCGTCCCACCCAGCCCAACTAGGGTTACGTGCCTGGAATCCTTGAACTCTTAGTCAATCAAATATCTCATGACTTAACTGTAACAAGTAACTAGTAAGAATAATGCCACTTTATATACTGTACTTGTCTTGCGTTGGTTCAATTAGTGGATCGGCTTGTGATTTCTTTCTTTCTTGACTCTGGTCGTCTAAGTTTGGGTGCATTGACGAAAGTTAATCCACAATGGGTCAGATCACTGAAAACCCTGACATAGGAGAAGTGGTTCATTTTGTTCGAATCAATGATCATATAGCTTATTTCACAAAAACTGATTATTTCAGTTGATTATCAGCTATATGCAATTGCGAACTCTGACCCTGCTATATGACAAAGACTACCATGGGAAATGTGTTCCATTGTTCTTTTGTCCCTACCTTCTTCTGTGCTTTTATTGATACAGTATTTATTCTGCCCATAGCGATTAAAGCTGTATAGTCCGATGCTTTTGAGTTTCTGTAATTTTTCTGAGGTTAATATACTAAATTGATTGCCAAAATCTACCTTTCTTTAATTTGAAGTACCTTTTATTTTGAATGCCTTATTTTGAGATATTTGAAGTCCAAACTATCAAATTAATTTTGGCAAGCACGCCAAAACTCTGATGCCATAGGCTTCAGCAGTAACCGGTCCGATTAACTTGACTCAGTATCACCTTGTATGTGGCAACAAATGTTTAATAAGTGCACCAGTATCTAAGTTAGATATGTAGAATCAGATCTAGATAATTGGTTTGGGTTTGAAAATCTGATGATTCATCGGACTATGCAACTATAAGCTCCTTTGACGGTGCTTGTTTTCATCGCTGGATAGCTATGAAGCTGCTGTGATATGTATATCAGTATATTTATTTGGTTGTGTTAGTTTCTATGCTAATTCTACCTGTTTCTTTTTGTTTGTTCTGTAGAAATCGTCTGTATTTATTAAGATCTGTTATCAATCTTGCTATTGGGGGTTGTTTGTTCCAGGTTTTGGGCCGCCATAGCAAATATACTCCTTTAATGGATTATTGTACCTTCAATCTTACAGACTACAGGGAGTCCCTGACTAAACTACAGGGAGTCCCTGACTGGTACGGAGGCTAGTGTACTGCCCATTACACTACATATGCTCCCTAATGCAATCGCCCTATCCAAGCCTACTTGTCTAATGTCTTCTTGCCTGACAGGTCAGTGCAAACGGATACATTTCGATAAAAGTATGAAATTGTTTAAAGTAAATAAGTTATGAAGATTTGACCCCCCTTATCGAACTTAGATACTGGTGCATTCCTTGACCATATATGGCAGTTGTTTTGGGATCACGTTATAGTATTTCTGTATGCTCGGCCATCATGAACACCAGAGAATACCATAAACTCCCCCCATTGCCTCCCTCATTTAAACTTCCTTAATTAAACTCATAAGGAAGAAATGAAGACAAGTCACACAAGATTGACAGTGAAGAAGTTGTGCTTTATTGTCATCAATTCCTGTCAACCTACTCGTGACCTATCACCCTCACTCCTTACCTTCTGTCCACACAGAATCTCATCACCTCTTTAGCCTGTCTATGAATCAGTGCCTACAGCCCATTGAACCAGAGTCCCTTGGTTGTTGCACTCAGCTCAATTTAGATATATGAATGTTGGTAGCATCAGAGAGAGTGTCTGGGGTGCCTGCTCAAGAGTAGGTGTGTCTCACTCAAGAGCCAGGAATAGAGTGATCTCTCCAGTGTGTCTGGAGCAGTTTCTTGAATAATTAATATCAAAGTGAGGCTAGTGTTGTCAGGTGGTCAAGGGAGTGCAGGTGACTGGACATCCCACAGCCAGCCAATTAGGCACCCCTACAGACTGGTCAGTGCAACGCCCTAATATGGGGAACTGCTACCCAACCCAGCCTGCAGGGTGTGGCCCTAAGGAATGTGGAATGGCTGGTGTGCTTGGCCATAGGTCTGGTAGTGACACGTAGTTGCAGACAGTTACAAATAGATCCATATTAAAAATGTCCTTTTTCTCAAAACATGAACTGTCTCTTATATAGGAACATCTCTTCATAATCTCAGGCATCATGTATGAACATATATTTCACATAGCTTATTTCATGCCATAATGTGAGTGGGGCACCATTGCTTTTAGTTTACATAACCTTGTCCCCACTCCGTTGCCCAAGAATGATAATGCTCTCTGCCAATATATAATTCCGAACCGAAATTCCGTATATTTTTACAATGTGCTGCTTTGCCATTCGCAAAGGTACGTAAATAAGGCTTCTTATACCCAGTATTTCGGTGTGCACATCAACATTTAATTCCGCTAGTTTTTTTGTTGTTTTACCTCAAATATATCAAAAATGATCAATTTGATATAAAACCTACTTCAAACTAAAGTAATGTACATACGAATTTCCACCAAGAGAGTGATAGCAATAGTGGTGCTCGCACCAGCTAAGTAACAGCTTGCGGTCTGTTTGCCTCACTGCATGCACACCCAAGTCGTCCAAGCTGCTGCTATCAGCGGATTGGGCGATAACAGCCTTTGGTGGATGAGGCGCTACCGGTACTTGCTCTCCAGACCGCACTTCGTCCACACCTCTCTCTATCTCCTCTCTGCTAGCCTTGCTCCTCCTTGATTATGTCTGAAAAGAGTTCCAGGAGGGGGAGCCCACCATCATTTCACTATCTATTCTAAAGGCCCTGTCACATACACGTTACTGTATGTAGTTGAACGTAGTGAAGGCTAACGTTTGTTGAACGTAGTTGAACGTACCGGCATCCATACTTCTCCTTGCTAATAATGTGGGTGTGCGATGAGTTCCAATTTAATGTTTGGACATGTTCAAAAGAGCGCTATGTTAGGGGCTGAATTTGCATCCATGATGGTAACATACTGTAGCGTACTCAAGTATACTTGGACGATGCCCTGGTCACATAGCTGTTAGTGGACATAAGTGAATGCAGTGGAGATTAACATAGTTGAACATCATTGAACGTACAGGCATCCATACCATAACATATTTATCCATACCATAATGTATTTCTCCGTACCGTAACGTATTTATCCATACCAAAAACTGCTGTACCTTAACGTATTTCAACATAGTTTAACATACTTACACCATGTTTGACCCACGTTAGCCTGCACTACGTTCACCTACATTCTACTACGTTCACTAACGTGTATGTTACCAGGGCATTACTCTGTCCGTGTCGCTGGCTCGCCGGCTGGTCACCATAGAGCAAAGAGATACAGCCTTTTGACTCAATTCTCCTCATTTCTCTTTCGTATACTCTACCCTTTTTTTTCTACCAGGCTAAGTTCTCCCCCTGATCAAGGGAGTTGTTTGCTTGGGTGGGGCCATGTACCTTATCATTTCTCTCGGATTGTTCTTGTTGCTGGAACCTGCTGAACCCCCCTTTACCCGTCCCTTCCTCCTGAACCATTGCTACTGTTACTGGATATGAGTGCTTTACTACCGCCGGACCGGAGAGATTCGGGGCCGCCCCAACGACTTGTCGTTTGATTGTTGTAAAGACATTGGCAGTCCACTAATAATATTAATAAATTGTATTTACATAGCATGTTATTCCGATGGATATAAAGTAGTTATCGATAGAAATGGCAGAAACTTACAACCATTGGATTATGCAACATTTAAGAAAAATAATGCTTCCAAAAATTATTATTCCGCACCTGCTTACACCATGACCCTATTTTTTACAACCATATCTCTGTCCTTTTCCCGTTGCACCTTGAGAAACAGAAGCAGGCTATACCGTAGTTTTGATGTGGCATAAAAAGGTAGGTAGGAGCTGTGAAAGTACAATGTCTGAACACTTTGACTGCTGGATACTGAATCCTTTATTCACGGCCTAGGGCTCGCTTGACCCACCGGCTAAACTTTCCATGATGCTATCTCATTAGCATATTCCTTTGTCTCAAACTCTGCATCTCGTTAACATATATTAGCCACACACCTATACGTCTATTACGCATATATCACACGGCGGTAGCCAGACCTTCACAATCCATTCCCACTCCAGCGGATAATCCCACACCCACAGTCATTGAGCACATGCCTCCCATGGAGCACATGCCTCCCATGTAGGAGATTGGTCCCGGGTCCAGTCAAATGAACGAATGACTTACAAAATTGATACTTGTCGCTTCCTAGCTTGGCACTCGGTGTTAATAGCATATGGCAAGGACTGGTTAGCTCAGTGTAAGGATAAGGTGACTGATATCGGGTCATTGTGCGGGTGGCCTGATTTCCCAGTGGGGTAGCACTATAAAGTTGCCATTTATGTGTACTATCACAAGTCAGTACCTATTGGGATATGCCCTTAGATGTTGCCAGGACGTAAAACTCCAACAACCAATCCACAATCATAGGAAGAACCACCGTTATTGATTTAACAGGCTCATCTGAGAACCACATTGTCGCCATCTCGGATGAATTTGTTGATCTAGAGGCTTGGTGACATGGGGACAGTCTGCGTGAGTTTGGATGTCGATCCTTTATCCACACGGCCACACCCTAACTGCTGCTGCATGGATATCGTCACTCCATCCCCGATAAGATGTGCACACATCATTCCTATGGCAGATAAGAGACCACATCCAGAAATAGCCCAGCCGCTGGGGTGAAAGGAGGGTGATCTAATTGTGTAAGGCCTCAGTTACACTATTGCTTGCGACCACTTGCGACCACTTTGCCCACCAAAAGCCGGAAACATCCTTGAGATCAAAGCAAATCAAAGGCAGGTAAAACACTGGTTGGCACTCGACGGTCGGTGATCGGTTGCTGACCGATCACTGACCGATCACCAAACTGCGGGTGACCATTTTGGTCGCAAGGAGGTTGCAGGAGCTGCACCAAAAGCCGCCTTCTTTTTTACCAAAATGGTTGTAAGAAGGTCGCTGACTACTTCCAATGCCAACCGATCAGTAAACTGATTGCAAAGTGGTCGCCAGTGGTTGCAATTTGTAGTGTGACTGGGGCTTAAATAAGGCCAGTCTGTGTTATACCCCTGTCACACTACGACGTAACAAGCTAACGTAAGCCTGACGTGGTCACATTTGGTCATTATGTTGTCGTACGTTGGGTTACGTTATTATGACATCATAATGATGTTAGACTGACGTCGAGCTACGTCATGTTACGTTGTGTTACGTCGGCGCGCGTCAGTGTTTTGAACCTGTTCAAAACTTTTGACGTGACGCGAACGTAAGGGTTTACGTTTGCCATACGTTCTGTACACGTTCGGCGAACATCAATGACGTTAAACGTTCCACTACGTTCAACTCGTTGACCCACATTAAAGCCGGTGGAAACGTCGGTGGAAACGTCCAAGCGGCGTAATGGGAAAGTCAGGAGAACGTCAGGAGAACGTCAGGAGAACGTCAGGAGAACATACATTCAGCGTTTCGCCAACCTTTAATGACGTTCATAACGTAAGGTAATGTAAAGCAACGTAGTTCTGGCAATGGAATAACGTTCATAACGTTCCGTCAGCGTCATTACGTTGTCCTCTCTCGTTGAATGACGGTATCACTACGCTTTACCGATGTTATGCTCTCGTCCACTACGTTGCATCCACATTCAATTTGTGCCCAAATTTGCATACTACGCCGAGAAGTTCAACGTTCTTCACGTTCTCCCTACGCTGACGTCATTACGTCATAGTGTGACAGTGGCATTACGGACTTGTTTGCCAAAGTATTGTAAAGTATAGTAGTAGTCTGCGCTGACCTCTCAGGCAAGGAGCTATATATAGACGGGTAGGCTTTGATAGGGTGGTGATATCAGGGAGACTAAGTGGTATAATGGTTAGTACACTGGCCCAGAATGAAAGAGAGGTGGGTTTGATTCCTGCGGTGGAATATTGGTAATTTTCATCAGCGCCATGACACTTGGTCCATGACCAGGATACTGTACAAGCTATGCATTGTATGGCTGTTGAACCTACCCTGTGTATGTATATATATGCATGTAAGTGAATTGCCTGTAAATATGTAATTGTAAGCATTAACATGATTTAGGGACTTTAAACCATTTAAAAGGCGTATAATTCCTGGGGGACACGTGTAGTAGTATCCGTTGAGCTCTGAGGCAAGGAGCAACATAGACAGGTAGGCGAGGATAGGATGGTGCCATCAGGGAGCCTGGGTGGTATAATGGTTAACATGAGAGTATGGGTTCAATTCCTGCAGTCTAGGCGCAGTATTCTCCCTTTGTATCACCCCTCAACAGTTTTGATGTAGTAGAAGTGGCCATTTTGCTTCAGAACTCAGAACTCCGTAGTCTAATGGCCCTGTCAGCGCGTGGCCAACTCGCAATATCACTTTATACATGTATACATGTATACATAGCGTATGGCCAATGTATGACAAACATATGGCTGACGTGCCTACCACAAAAGATGCTTGAATTACGCTCAGGGTGCGTTCGCAGAATGCCGGTGAATGTCATTTATGTTATTCGATCACCAGAACTACGCCTCATACATTACATATGTCAAGACATGGTGGAGAAATGCAAAAGGGTATGTTAGACGTATGTTAGACCTATGTTATCCATACATTGTCAATATGTGGACTGTACATTTCCACTGCCTTTAACGTAGATCAACATAGTACAATGTAGTGAACAACATTTGTCTAGCATACATCTAACGTACATCAACGTACGCTTAACATATACATAACATATGGCCGACATAACACCCATTTGCTGTCATATGTCGAAAGTTTTGTGCATGCACAAAACATTTGTGACCCCCTAATGAGCGGCACGTATATCGAGATACATCGATGTACATCGATGTATGCATAACAAGCGCGTAATGCATTACGACGTATCGCGACGTAGCGGCCAAAAATCACCTATGTCCACATACGTTTGAGCGATGTGTCGTAATCTGACAGGGCTTTAAATAGGGGTTGGAGAATGGAGTTGGACATGTAGAGCGGGACGGGTGATGATCAGAAGGATCTATCTCGCTGGAATACAGTGGGAGGTCTGGACGTCTGAGACAGATGGACAAGCTGGGCAGTAAATGGTGTTGAATATGTGTCCTTTGGCCTGGATGTTGAACCTACACTGAGTGCCATTCCAGGGGCTAGCGTTCAGACCAGTACACTATCTCATAGTATCTGATGCAATCACCCTACCCATCCTAACCTGCTTATGCGGCTCGCCGCCTCAGAGGGCAGCAGAGAGTAGGCTTACTACACTGGTCTCCCTGAAATCTTAACTCTTTTGAATGGTTTACGTCGATAACTTGTTTAATCCTTCTGTCGTGGGGGTGATTAAAAGGGAAAATGACTACAGCAGAATATTCAAACTCACACGTCTTGCCATTCTGAGGAGAGCATGTTGCCCATGATGCTACCTAGGTTCTCTGATGCAATCACCCTATGTATAGTTCGCTATCTGTCCATGTGGCTCCTGTCCTGAGAGATCAATGCAGACTAGTACACTTTTGGTTACATACATATATTCATCATCATCATGATGCTGTCGGTCGCGATGCGACAAAGACTGCTTTCATTACTTGACTGCCGCTCTCCATTTAGCTCTCTGCATTTCATGAAAGCTGCCTGCAAAAGTGTTGAAGTGCTGCTGGCTTTTGCAAGTTACCAGCGACTCTCTCTCGGGGAGCAAATAGAGGTTTCACACCGGCAAGAACATGTCAAGACAGGCGCAAAACTATTTGTCCCTGCAGTGGTTTACAAGTCTGCAGGGCAGGGGCGTCAAACTCCCTGAGGTATTGCTATACATGCAATACCTGCATACCTATACATATATTCAACGCATATGTATGTATGCATGCATGTATGTATGCATGCATGTATGTGTGTATGTATGTATGTGTGTATGTATGTATATACAAATTTGTATATACATACATACACATATACATACATACACACATACATGCATGCATACATACATACACATTGTAGGTCAACCAAACATGCACCGCACATCTTGTACATGACCATGATTATGGCACAATATAATGGGGGGGATATAAATGGGAAATACTGTGCATAGAGCAGGATTTAAATGAACACTTCTTCCCATTTAGGGGATAACCTCTTAATGATCTAGGCTCCCAGATACAATCACCCTATTCACGCATACCTGTCAATGTGGCCCCTTGCCTCAGAGCTCAGTGCAGGCTACTACAGGTTTTCTTTTAAATTCTAGGGTAAATCAGTTTTGACAAGGCTGTGGTGGAAAGGCCTTGGCTAGTGTGCCTATGGTGGTAGTATGACATAGATCCACGCTAAAATGACGCTATCCCCAGCTATGTAGTTCATAGCTAGTGGAGACTATAGACACTTGCAAAATCCCACCGCATCAGATATAGCACACTGTCAGTAGGGATGGAAGAAATAACCTATTAAATTGTCCGTGTCAAAATTTAGGTTCAAACCTTATTCAGTACAACCCCGTTAAACCAAGCTCGGTTAAACCAAACGATCGGTTAATCCAAACTTTTGTCGGCGGCCCGGCAAAATACTACCATTTATCATATAACAAAGTTGGTTAAACCAAAGTCGGTTAATCCAAATTATTGATTAATCCAAACAAAATTGTTGTACCCCAGGCCACTGCGGTATGGTTAAACCAAACTGTCATGTGGTTATAAGGTCATCTGAGACTTTTTTTATATAATAAATTGTAGTATTTTGCCGGGCCGCCAAAAATAGTTTGGGTTAACTGATCATTTGGTTTAACTGAGCTTGGTTTAATGGAATTAAACTGTATATACATAGAAAAACAATGTTCAAAGTTTCCACATGCATTGTATATTACATGTGCAATACACGCTTACTCAAAGTCAAAGTCAAAGCCATAGCTTGGTTAAACCAATGATCGGTTAATCCATGCAAATTGATAGGGTCCCTTCAAGTTTGGTTTAACAGGGTTATACTGTATAGTTAACAACAAAGAGGAACAGAGTAAAATACTTTCCAATAGAGTTGACAAGTGTTGGAGAAGGAATAAAGTATGGGGCACAGCCTAGTGATACTGGTTAGATTATGTGGACCTATTGTGCATCATTTAGTTGTGGGAAGTATTCCATTGATAATTTCAATTTGTCAGTAATAGATTAAGTGGACCTAATATGTATCATGTGATCGTGGGGGATACTCATTGATAATTCCAATTTGTCAGGAATAGATTCAGCAGATCCAATATGTATTATTTTATTTCTGGGAGATCCCCATTTATAATTCAATTTGTCAGTAATAGATTACACAGACGGAATATCGATGGTTGGTTGTTGGTATGTTATGTCATAGCAACATCGTGGTATGCAGGTATTGCAATACATCAGGGAGTTTTACGCCCCTGCCCTGCAGAGTTGTAAACCACTGCCTTGTGGTACAGGTTCTTGACAGAACTGAAGGCTAAACCCTGAACAGAAAACCATGTCACTGTGGCAGCATCAAGGGCAGTTGATGTATGAAATTCCCAACATCTCCCAACCAGCCACTGCAGGGACAAATAGTTTTGCGCCTGTCTGGAGATGTTCTTGCTGGTGTGAAACCTCTATTTGCTCCCTGAGAGAGTGCCGCTGGTAACTTGCAAAAGCCAACAGCAGTTCAACACTTTTGCAGGCAGCTTTCATGAAATGTTGGGGCTGCCCTCTCTGGAAGATCTTCTGATCAAAAAGAATCTCCGGTGGACTGGACACCTCATGAGGATGTCATCAGACAGGCTACCAAAGCAGATCCTCTACTCTCAACTGTCTTCTGGTTACAGAAAGAGAGGGTGCCGTCGTCTCCAGTTCAAGGATACCATCAAGAGAAACCTGAAGCTGAGAAACATTAAGACTGACTCATGGACGCAACGCTCACAGCAGAGAGCTAAATGGAGAGCGGCAGTCAAGTAATGAAAGCAGTCTTTGTCGCATCGAGAACGGCAGCATGATGATGATGATGAGCAACATCTAAAGTCATATAATAACGGGTGTCAACTTGTGACGGTGCACACTCATGGTGACTTTATAGTGCTGTCCCACTGGGAAATCTGGCCGTCAGCACCATGACCCGATATCCCACCACTCAGTCACATTATCATGACACCGAGTTAACCAGTCCTTGCCTGTTACTATTAATGCTGAGTGCAAAGCTAGGAAGTGACAAGTATAAATTTTGGAAGTGATTGATTTGACTCGACTGCGAATGGAACTCCAGATCTCCCGCACAAGAGGCCTACGCTGTACTGATTCAGCTACCGGACAGACCTAATATTAATATGCGTTGCTTATTCGTGGGAAATAACCGTTGATAATATTCAATGCGTCACCATCGCCTTGCTTTACTCGTGGAAATATGTTGTTCAGATGATCATAGTAACTAGGCCCCTGTCGCCATTTTGCCCTTCCTCTCCGCGCTGCTCATTCACTTTTCTATGTGGCTCCCTAATGAGATCACGGAGAGAAGGAAGGCAAACACGCCCCACGTGGTCTTCTAGCAGAGCTACAGAAGTAAAAACACCATCTTTCTACCACCACCACCACCACGCACACTACCCATCAACTCAATTACAAATGTTGCATGTGGGATGAAGTAAGTGAAATTATGTGTGAGCTTAGACCAGGATTCGAACCCGCACTTCTTGCCATTCCGGGGTTAGCCTTCTAACCATAACACTACCTAGACTCCCTGTTGCAATCACCCTGTCCATGCCCACCTGTCTATGTGGCTCTTTACATAAGAGGTCAGATGAGACTATTAGTATTACACTCTACCCCATGGAATTGTAAGTATTTTAAATGGTTTACGTTCACAGGTCAGGTAATGTTTATAATTGCATACATACTGGCGATACACTTACATATGAACCCGTCTCAAAAGGTGATAACTCTTTTTTTGTTGTTCATTGTAACAATTGCCACAAAACAGCACAGAAATGGTTACACTGAAAACACAAGGACATTTGCTTCAAATCAATATGTATTCTATTGGGATTATGAAACAGCATGTAAAAAACAAATCAGTTTATCCTGAGCAAATGCATAAGCAGATAGTATGTTGATTGTTACAATAGACAAAGTTTTGTCCCATATTGCTTAGCACCTTTTCAGACAGTCTCATATACATACTCATGACAAATTCAACAAACATCCCATGTGTAGTTTTACAGGATCCCACGTGCTAACCATTACACTACCTAGACATCCGGTTGTAGCACACTATCCTCGCCCACCTGCATATGCAGGTGCTTGCCTGAGAGGTCAGCGCAGACTATTGAACATACAACACAAACGACAGAAGGGCTACTTCATTTTGGTACCACCAGACGGGATGGCCGAATGAGTTGACCGTCCGTCTCCTGTGTTGGCAGATCGGGGGTGCTGAACCCATGGGTTTGTGGGTTCGAACCCTGGTCGAGTCAAACCAATGACTTAAACATTGATACTTGTCGATTCTTAGCCAGGCACTCGGCATTATTAGGATGGGACAAGGACTGGCTAGTTCAGTGCCATGATAATGTGACTGAGTGGGATCTCAGGTCATGGTGCTGGTGGCCTGGTATCCCAGTGGGGCAGCTCTATAAAACCAGTGTGGTACCACCATATGTCTCAGTCGTTGTCCATCTAAAATGTCCAATCCAAAGTTGAGTTCAGCTCCAGGATTGAGTTGAAAGCTCTTCAGCCATCAGGTGAAGCTTTTGACGAACATGTGTACAGGGCACGGGAAGGGTCACTCTACAATACACCATTGTATATACCCTAAAACATGTTATTCTGTTCTGCCACTGGACTATAGTCGTCGAACCGCCAATGTCCGATGTATTACTTTTTGTGCTGGATGGTTGTTAAGCAAAGAAACACCATCGTCCCGTTGTAGTTCCAGCAGATGGAGAGATACCTTAGGCTATTGCCCTTATAAGGCCCCTCCCAAAGGCCTATGCCAGTGTCAACAATTATATACACCTTGGCCGGAGGCCTCTCAATGTCAGTGTCTTAAGCTAAGATTCCATATACACGGTATGCGGCATAGATACCCATGCCAACCTCCAATAGTCAATGTCTTCTTTTTGTGTTGGGGGGTTGTTAAACAACCCCCCCCCCCAAATATATACCCATCCCATTTTTGGAGTTTTTTGCTCCAAATTTGTGAAGGAAAGTCAAAGTTATGATTGTTTTCTATGGCAAACGCAGGAGCATTCGCATTCGCATTCGCATTCACATCAATCGGTCCATGGATCGATCCATTTGCCGCATTCGCATTCATATTCGCGTTCGCATTCGCATTCGGACCTATGGAAGCACCCATGTATATTTATATGCTTTTCCATTTTTTGCCGCATTTGCATACCGCATACCGCATACCACATACCACGTATATGGAATCTTAGCTTTAGGCTTCAACCTGCAAAGCCTACAGCTAAAACCGGCACTGAGTATGCCTACCAGTATACGATCTCCAGTTCCCAGGACCCATATGTGGTTGGTTGATTGTTTTGAGTTTTACGTCCTGGCAACATCTAAGATTATATCAGGATGTGTACAAACTTCTGGCAGTGCGCACTCATGGCAACATTATAGTGCTGCCCAACTGGGAGACCAGGCCACCAGCACTATGACCTGATATACCACTCAGTCACATTATCCTGACACTGAGCCAACCAGTCCTTACTCTATCCTAATAAGGCCTAGTGCCTGGATAGGAAGTGACAAGTATTTTTAAGTCATTGGTGTGACTCGACCAGGGTTCGAACCCATGGGACCCATGGCTTCGAATCCCATGATCTACCGAAATGGGAGACGGACGCTCAACTCATTCGGGCATCCCTCTCTGGTCGAGCCATCAGTGTATTTCCACCCTAATATCATGCTATTGGCAAAGAAATATGAACCGGCGCCAAAATGATGTAGCAGCATAATCATCTGGGCCCCACTACTTACAGTGCGCCGTTACCATGGCGATGTCAGTAGACAGGAAGGACATCCGGTTCCCCTGAAGCACTGCTTCACTGCATTCACACACATAATCAGCGTGCCAAACTGGCAGTTGCGCCAAACGCTGAATCGCCACTTTGATGGAACTCTCCCAATATTCTGTCCCTCAAAGCCTTCTGCGGTTTGAGCCGATGGACCAGGCGTTCAGGAGTGGTAATTTGCTGTCGTCGCCTTTCAACACTCATCTTCATAGGGGGACATGTTACTTTCAGTTTGCAAGCAATTTCTCTCAAAGATTGATTGTATGTTTTATGTCATAGCAACATATACAGATCATATCAGTACGTGAACCGACTTGTGACAGTGCGCATTCATGGTTAATTTGTAGTGCTGTTCCACTGGAAGACCAGTCTCCCAGCATCATGAGCTGATATCCCACTCACTTCTATTATGTTGACCCTGAGCCAACAATTCATTGCCTTTTCCTAATAATGCCGAGCGCCTGTGTTATCTCTAAGATGTGGAATCAGATGGTCATCGGCCAACTGGGCCGAGGACATAAGCTCACCAGAAAAAAAAACCCTCTCAACAAAAGAGCTCACAAGACAAAAGCTCACAAGACAAAAGCTCACAAGACAAAAGCTCACAAGAAAAAAGACCACTAGACAAAAGATCACAAGACAAATGTTCACAATACTAAATCTTACAAGACCAAAGCTCATAAGACAAATGTTAACAATAATAAATCTCACAAGACAAAAACTCACAAGACAAAAGCTCACAAGACAAAAGCTCACAAGACAAAAGCTCACAAGACAAAAACTCACATCCTTAATTGAAATGGAGACACACGATTACAAGCTTTAATCAGAGGTGTTACCACAGTCAGTTTTGCTCACACCTATCACTCATATTAGGTATGTGACTAAACAATTTAATTTCATATAATTGTATTATAAGTTGTACCATTAGAAAGATGTGTCTGTTTGTTTTGCTTGTTGGAGTTTTACATCTTAACAACATCAATGGTGATATCACGACGGGTACCAACTTGTGACAATAATCATTCATAGTGACTTTTATAGTGCTGCACCCCTGGGAGACCAGGCTGACATCACCACGACCCGATATCCCACTCAGTCAGATTATCCTGACACTGAGTTACCCAGTCCTTGCCTTATCCTAAATTGACTTCAAACAAAAGTAAGGTGGATTATAATGATCAACCTCATATATTTATCTCAGAAAATGACAGAAACACACAAACCATCGGACTAACACCGTTAAAGCAACGGATCAAAAACTGTTGATTGACCCTACTTAGCCTTGCGCTTGCCATAAATCGCATGGCAAATCTTAATCAACGTTCGCTTTCTACTTAAATAACGTTATCTTCTTAAACGATATTTGTATCGTATGTTAAAGAATCAAATTGAACCATTTCTTGATACCACCCTGATGAAGTCAGTCCTCTTGGGGCAGCACTAAAAAGTCGCACTGTTACAAGTCCGCACCCGTCCTGATATGACCTTAATGTCCTGATATGTCCTGATATGGCCGAATGAGTTAGAGCATCCGTCTCCCGTGTTGGTAGATCGTAGGTTTGAATCATGGTCGAGTCTAAACCAATGACTTAAAAATTGATACTTGTCACTTCATAGCCAGATGCTCAGCATTACTAGGATAGGGCAAGGAGCAGTGGAATTAGGAAGACCAGTCATCTGCGACTGACATTTCCCCTGCTTAAACAACTAATGTACCAATAACAACAAAAAGAAAAAGATATTGATGGGACTTGAAACAACAGAAACCTAATTTCTCCCCCCTGGAGATGTGTAGGTGTGTCACGCAATAATCAGTCCTGTTTGTGGTGGTGGCGATATTTAATAATGGCTTGTGCCTTATGATAAAGTAAAAGTGAACAGCAAAAATAGAGAAGAAATAAAACACTGTCCTGGCGAGGAGTATCTATCCATTCACGTAAGCACGCTCGCCTCAATTAGGAACATATTGTCAACATAAGTGGCAGGTGTACTCAGCAAGCCACCGGGAATACTTACCGTGCCTTAACATAGAAACCGGCTACCCGTAACCAAGGTTACGCCTGCGGCAACCAAGTATCCTAATTGCACTTACTGCATCCTTCTGTTGTTTGAAATATATAGTGTTCCTCTTCCTGCAACTCTATATTTGGAACCTTTGCTAACTATGGCAATCCTGGACAAAGACATTATTATGTAAATATCGCTCAAGCACGTACAACGGCACAGCCAAAGTAAATCGCCCTAAGGGGAAACTACGGGGTGAATTACAAACGGGTTCATCAAAAACTAATTATTTCACTTGTCTGAGACCAACAAAAATTGAACTAATACGCACCCCAATAAGAATCGAACAGAGCGGACGGACAGGCGAAATGAGTTGAGCGTCCATCTCCCAAGTTGCTAGGTTGTGGTATTTGAAATCCAGGGTTAAAACCCTGGCCGAGTCAAACCATGCAATGACATACACAATTGATATTAGTGTTTAGCAGTACTAGGATAGGGCAAGGAATCGTGGAATGAGCGCAGCCATCGACTACCGAAGGTCGGGAGTTCGAATCTCGGTCGAGTCAAACCAATTACTTACAAAATTGGTACTTGTCGCTTCCTAGCTTGGCCCTCGGCATTATTAAGATAAGGCAAGGACCGGTTTGCTCAGTGCCATGATAATGTGACTGATCCTTGTCGCTTCCTAGCCTGGTGCTCCGCATCACCAGGATCAGGCAAGGACTGGTTAGCTCAATGTCAGGATAATGTGACTGAGTGGGATATCGGGTCATGGTGCTGGTGACCTGATTTCCCAGGGGGCATATCACGGCGCCAGTGACCTGTTCTCCTAGTGGGGCAACACTATACAATCGTCATGAGTGCGCACTGTCAAAATCGCTACCCATCCTGATATTACCCTATATGTTGCCAGGAAATGAAAGGCCAACAATCAACCAACCAACCAAATTGAATACTGATTTTTTGTTTTTTTACCATTTCATCATTTTTGTCACTGTCACTTGCTTATCTATTAAATGATGTCCTCCTTCCGGTTTAATTTTCCGCAATGTATATTGGGGGAACTGCTCGTGAATATCGTGACTATATTATTATTAAAGCCTCACAACAGCAGACATGACGCTATCGCTTAGGCTTCATCCCTACTTTCGTCGGAAAGTCACCTCGGCTCTCAGGCGGCAACAGGCCATAATGTGATAGGGGACGTCACTGGGGCACAACAGCTTATCCCAAACCAAATCAACTGCCGAAATGAGTCCCTTCTCCAGGTCAGCCTGAAGTGATAAGGGAAGTTACTGCTTCTTGTCACCAGCTCTTGGCATCAAGCCTGTGGTTTGCTAGGGGGGTGATTGATAGTTTTAAAATGCAATATTTCATTAATGGCCCTGTCACACTATGACGTAACGACGTCAGCGTAGGCACAACGTGAAAATAATTATATTACGTCGAACTTCTCGGCATAGTATGCAAATTTCGGCACAAGTAGGATGTCGATGCAGGGTAGTTGACAAGAGCGTAACGTCGGTAAAGCATCGTCGCAACGAGAGAGGATGTGCCAACCAACAATCAACCAACCAAACAACCAACCAAACAACCAACAACCAACAACCAGCCAACCAACAACCAATCCACAACCAACCAACAACAAACCAACAACCAATCCACAACCAACCAACAACCAACCAACAACCAACCAACAACCAATCAACAACCAACCATCAACCAACCCAGCAACCAACCAACCAACCCACCAACCCACAAACAAACCCACCAACCAACCCACCAACCAACCAACCAACCAACCCACCAACCCACCAACCAACCAACCCACCAACCCACCAACCCACCAACCAGCCAACCCACCAACCAACCAACTAACCCACCAACCAACCAACCTACAAACAAACCCACCAACCCACCAACCAACCCACCAACCAACCAACCCACCAACCCACCACCCCACCAACCCACCAGCCCACCCACCAACCAACCCACCAACCAATCAACAAACAACCAACCAACAACCAACAACCAACCCACCAATAAACCGACCAACCAACCAACCTACCGTCCAACCCACCAACCCACCAACCCACCCCACCAACCCACCAACCCCACCAACCACCAACCCACCAACCCACCAACCAACAACCAACCAACCAACCAATCAACAACCAACCAACAACCAACCAACCAACAACCAATCCACAACCCACCAACAACCAATCAACAACCAACCAACAACCAACCAACCAACAACCAACCCACAGCCAACCAACACCCAACCAATGACCAACCAACCAACAACCAATCAACAAACAACCAACCAACAACCAACCAACAACCAACCAACAACAAACCAACAACCAACCAAACAACCAACCAACCAACCAACCCACCAACCAGCCAACCCACCAACCCACCAACCAGCCAACCCACCAACCAACCAGCCAACCTACCAACCAACCAACCATCCAACCCACCAACCCAACAACCAATCCACATGTTCATTATTAACCACAAAGCGTCGGTCAGACAGAGGTCGGAAAAGTTAGTGTAACTGGGGCTTGAGTATGCCCACCAATGACAAAGATTCAGGATCGGAATTTATATATTTTTTCTTAATCCTAAAAAAACACAAAAACATAACAACAACAACAACAACAAAAAAGAAAAAAAAAGAACCTAACTACCGATGATAATAAAACACTGTAAATATCGTCGGGTCCATGACCCCATCGCTGTGGCGCAGACCGATGCTGTCACTTGCAATGTTTATGAAGCATGAATTCAATAGAGCGGGTGTGAAGGTTATCTACCTGCCCTGGGAGTGGGAGCCTGGCAGTCACTGTTGTCGCTGGTGGAGGCGTTGATTATGCAGCATAATTAATGTCTGCACATTCACCCCGGGCGCACCTTCTCCCCCACCCTGAGACCAGTCGCAGTGGCCGAATTGGTGGAATGTGGGCCTCGCGTTCTAGAGATCGGGAGTTTGGTTCCCGGTCGAGTCAAACCAATGGCTTATCAAATTGATACTTGTCGCTTCCTAGCCTGGCGCTCCGCATCAATAGGAGCATGCAAGGACTGGTTAGCTCAATGTCAGGATAATGTGACTGAGTGTGATATAGGGTTAAGGTGCTGGTGGCTGGATTTCTCAGGGGGCAGCACCATAAAGTTGGCATCAGTGCACATTGTCACAAGGCCTGATATAACCTTACATGTTACCAGGACGTAAAACTGCAACAAAGAACAAATACCCCGCCCTGGAAAGAGGAAGCGGTACCCTGCATTAGTCAGTCATATATTTATCATTGACTAGGTGTCTTTTCACTGCTGAGAAGTTTGGATAAGGCAGCCATTACATTTTACCGCCCAACCCACCGACTCACAAACCCACCCAACCACCCACCCACCTACCCACCTATACACCCAACCACCAAACCACCCAACCAACCACCTACACACCCAGCCACCTAACCACATACACCCCCAACCACCCAACCACCCAACCACCCAACCACCCACCCTACCCACCTACCCACCCAACCACCCAACCACCCAACCACCCAACCACCCAACCACCCAACCACCCACTAGAATGCAGGACTCTGATTAAATAAGAAGAACATTGGTTTATGAATACTGAATATGTACTGAATGAATATCGGCGGGGTGATTTTAGCACTGATTCTGCCTCATTTATTAGTGATACATAGCAGGACTCACGGTGATGTCAGGTGACGATCAACACTGAAACAGTGAACGGCAATACACAAACTCGCATAACTAACCACAGAAAGGTAGCATAAGAATATTACAACTGACATATATATACTCCTTGTCTACCTCCAACATGAAAATACTCACATTGATGTATTTAATATTGATGCACCACTGTTTCCATATTTCTGTGAAGCTTGTAGATAACGATTGTGTTTTATGCTACAAATTGTGTAGGCCTATTGAAGAAGTATTCTTGGTTCATATTAATACATAGATATTCTATAGACCCTTTTGTGTAAATAATCCCGATTTGAACAAGAAATAACTGAAAGAGCAGTTATTCATTGTTGATAAAAGAACTTAATCAGAAATATAAATATATTTATCACCAACAAAATCCAAACAAACTAAATGCATTGAGCTATATATATATAACATTTTAATAATACGATATAATATTTTATCACAACAAAATTAGTATCTGTATATTTATTGGTTTCTCCAAAGAGTGGAACATTCCTACAGTAATAAAGACAAAACAACCAAACATTACAGTAGGCATGGCGGGTAAGTGCAGTCTTTGAGTTTTACTAGTGGTTTATTTGGACGTTGATGGTCTATTAAGGCTCTGTCACACATCACCGGATTGGAAAATTGGACAGAAACTGGACACTGTCCAGTCAAATATGGCAATGTACGGTTTATATATGGTTGGCATCCGGTGTGTCCGTTATCTGTCCGGTGTGTACGGTGTCAAGTTGTGAATATGCACAAAACGTACCAGACACCGTCCTGTCCGGTTTACGTCTGTTTAGTCCATTTTGTCTGTTTCATCTCCGGTACCCATCCGTTATGTCTCCGGTTTGTTTCCTGCAGAGTCCGTTGACGGTGTTGCGGGAATTTGGTCAGTATATGTTTTTGGCGCGTTCGTGATCGGTCCAGTACAGGTTCATTTGGTGTTCAGTCCGTCCGTTTGACATTCGGTTGCCGTCTGGTTCTCGTCCGATTTTCGTCCATTGGCTATTCGTTAATGTACGTTCCTTGTCCGTTTAGCGTCCGTTTTGTCCGGCGGCCTTTGCAACATTTCGACACATTTCGGTACATTTTGATACCGAATACCACCGGACTAGACAATTCTTTGACTGGTTCTGTCCATTGCTCAATCCGATAAGGTGTGACAGGCGCTTTAGGGATTCCTCAAAGGACCCTGGAAGAATTACCGTTCCTGATGTTGAAGGGCTTTTTTTGTCTTTTTTCTGGAAGATTAATACTGCCTATCATGGATATGTCTGAATAGACTTGTTTTCACCATTGGCGCATCATTTCCGAATTGTGATTGATTCAGTGAGGGGAGCCGGCTACCCACCATTCCCCAAGCAGGCAGGATGAACATCAGGTAACTGAAACCTTCCCCCGTACCGTCATAATATGCAATAAACATAACCTTTTTCTCCCACTTGGTCTCCGGCTTCCCTTACTCGAATCAGACAGTTGGTCGATAAAATGTCTGAGCATACACTTTTGCCAACTCAAGGGAGTTTTAACCTCCCACCCCACATATCCATGGCATGAGAGCAACTGGCCTTTGATGATGCTGTAAGTCATAAACAGCATTGGAAATCCAAATTAGCAGAGGTAATCGCGTGTGGAATCGAACCATCAACCTTCAGATTAGGAGTCTTACATAGACGAAAATCAGACACTCTAACCACTCCGCCGCAGAGAACACCATCTTTATGTTTTGTTGTTACAGCAACGGACGGAAGTGGTTGATAAGGAAGCAGATTGGCAAGATTCCAATGGCATTTTTTGTTATTGGATGCTTGAGGAGGGTGTTTCGATTGGTGTGTAGATGTTGGTGGGCTTTTTTTGTAAGCAGGTGTTTGAAAGGTAGGTTGTGTGAGCTATCTGGGTGAAAGGGGTATTGTGAGGGTGGGGGTGGGGTGGAGTGGATTGAAGGAGGCTTGGAATTTATTTCTGTCTTTCTTTAAAGTCGAGGGTTGGTTGGACACCAATGAGCGATCTCCACTCATTCACCTCAATTACCCAAGTTTGATGTCAGCCAGAAAGGGATAGATGGGATTGCGAAACAGAGTGGATAAGTGGTTTTCTTTGGGTTTTGGTTTTATCTTACTGGCAATGATTGAGGGTGGATCCCACCACCACCTCCCATCACCCATCTCCCATTTCCCACAACCGTTCTCTCATCCCTCCCCCCATCTCTGACCTCCACGCATCCACCACCTACCTCCCACATCCCATCATCTACGGTCCACAGCACCCATTTCTTCCCTCCGATCTCCCACCTCCCACCACTCATGCCACACCTCCCACCACTGCCCTTGCACTCATGTCACACCTCCCACAAATCATGTCCCACCTCAAACCACCCATGTCACAGATCCCACCACTCATATCCTACCTCCCACCAATCATGTCCCACCACACACCATGCATGTCCCACCTCAGAGCAATCATGCCCGGCATCCCACCACTCATGTCCCACTTCCCACCAACCATATCACACCTCCCATCATTTATGTCCCACCACACATGTCCCACCTCCCACCACTCATGTCCCACCTCCCACCAATCATGGCCCTCATCCCCACTCATGTCCTACCTCCCACCAATCATGTCCCCCCTCCCACCACTCATCTCACACCACTAGTGTCCCACTTCACACCACCCATGTCCCACCTTCCACTACTCATGTCCCACCTTCCACACCCATGTCCCACCTGCCACCACTCATGTCCCTCCTCCCACCACTCATGACCCACCTGCCACCACTCATGTCCATCCTCCCATCATTCATGTCTACCACGCATGCCCAACCTGACACCACTCATGTCCCACCTGCCACCTCTCATGCACCACCTCCCACCACGCATGTCCCATTCCCACCATTCATGTACCACCTGTCAGCACTGATGTCCCACCTCCCACCACTCATGGACCACATTCCATCCCTTATGTCCCAGCTCCCAGCACTCATATCTCACATCCCACCACTCATGTCACACCTCCCACCAATCATGGTCCACCTCCCACAACTCATGTCACACATCCCCCCACTCATCTCGCACCACTCATGTTACACTTCCCACCACCCATGTTCTGCCTCCCACCACCCATGCGCCACCTCCCACCACTCATGCCCCATCGTCCACCACCCATGTCCCAACTCCCACCACTCATCTACCACCTCCCACCACTCATGTCCCTCCTCCTACCACTCATGTATCGCCTCCCACCACTCATGCCCCATGTCCCACCAATCATGCTCCACATCCCATGACGCATTTCCCTCCTCCACCACTCATATCCCACATCCCACCACTCATGTCCCACCTCCCACCATTCATGTCCCACCATACATGTCCCACCGCCCACCAGTAATGTCCCACCTTCACCCACTCATGTCCTGCATCCCACCGGTCATGTCCCACCTCCCACCAATCATGTCCCACCTCCCACCACTAATGGCCATCCACACAACACTCATGTCCCACCTCCCACCACTCATGTCCCACCTCCCACAACTAATGTCGCTCCTCCCACCAATCATGTCCCTACTCCTACCACTCATGTCCCACCTCACACGACTCATGCCCCACCTCCCATCACTCATATCCCACCTCCCACCACTCATGTATCTCATCCCACCACTCATGTCCCACCACTCATGTCCCACTTCCCACCACCCAGGTCCCACCTCCCACCACTCATGTTCCACCTTCCTCCACCCACATCCCTCCTCCCACCATTCATGTCCACCACCCATGTCCCACCTCCCACCACTCATGTCCAACCACTCACCACTCATGTCTCACCTCTCACCACCCATATCCCACCTCCCACCACTCATGTCCCACCTCTCATCTCCTACCACCCATTTTCCTGCCTTCTATTTTCCACCTCCGCCCAGCCATATCCCATCCTCACGCCTTCCATCTCCCACCTCCTGCCAAACATTCCTCATCCCATCTCAGACATCATGGGACAAATCCAAAACAGTAACACACACTTAATATAATGGCAGGTGGACCTAATAGGGCTGTCACATTACGACGTTTCTCGCCAACGCGTGTCAACGTGTGTGATTTTTTGCTGCAATGTCGGGATACGTCAGGAAGCGTTACATGCGTGTCCGGCGTGCGTTGGTATTGGTTGATGACTGGCGACGGTCGGCCATGGTCGGCGGCGCCGCGCGTCAGTGGATCGACGATGTTTTGTGCTACGGCAAAAATTTCGACACGCAACAACGCGCGAGTGCCAACATTATGGCGACAATAGGGGCGTGTCGAGATACGTTAAACAGGCTGGAAAATTGTTATATGAACGGTAAGCACAAGCCGCACACGCGTGAGGCTCATTCCCACACGTTGGGCCAAACGGTTGCTTTTTGTTGTTTTACGATTAAAAGTGATTTTGTGCGTTGGAGGCACGCCGGCAAGAACCGTTTAATGTGACAGCACCAAATTACACATTACCGATTATGGTGTCCAGATGTTCAGTCATTCACAGCATTTCCAAATGAATAATCAAGCTTATTTGCTGGTGCTCAACACAATTTAGATTCCAATAATTGTCACTGAGCATAACGGTGAAGGTAATTAGAGTGTTATTGTTAAGAGACAGTATCACCCAGGCTGAGCTCTATTAGGGGAATACAAGAACAAGTGGGAGCGTGTTCATGGCCATGTCACTAACGAGTTTGAGCCCACGGCACATTGCCGGGGCTGTCACCTGTGCACTCGGGTTGAATGGGGCCCTGCTTAGGGCGTCGGCAAGTACGATGTCGACTCCAGGCTTGTGGCATATATCAATATCACAAGATTTGAAGGCAGCAAAACTCCATATCACCCTGGCGCAGGCACATAGGATGGGATCCCTTCCGACACCGGAGGCAAGCACTGCCTGAGAGGCGAGGTTGTCAGTGTTTCTGGGTATGGCAAACTCGTGGGGGTTAACGGGAGTGAGTGTGTGAAGGGCAACGACTAGATTAATGGCTTCTAGGGCGTTTATGTGGTGACTGATGCCTATATAGTCTTGGTGATATTCCTCACTGATATAGCCTGAGGGTGAATATGCTCCTCCTGCGAGCAGGGAGGAGTCACACTCGATTACCCATTCGGCCTTGGGCGGTGGGCAGAGGAGGACCAGTCCATTGGATGCCTGGGCATACTCAACAAACCAGTCAATGCCCCTAAGATGTTGACTGTTACTGCATGTTTACCAACTTGGGGGCGTTACGGAGCGCTTCAAGGATGCGGTTCATGAAGTGCCTCACCAGGCGGACACACTTACAGATGTATTGCTGACATGCATGTTGTTTGTGTCCAGCTGTCGCACTCCTGGACAACCTCCATGAGCATATCTTCCTGTATCCGTCCCATCATGTCATAAGCCGTGTTCACATGGGCGATGTAAATCGATTCGTAGAAAGCGACTTGTATAGTTTGCCTCACATTTCTCGTGTGAACGGACGTCTGAGGCGGATTAGGGCTTAATCGATTCATGTGATGTGGATCCTGTAAACCACCTATCGAGGTAGTTTACGTGAGGCGATTTCTGTGAATCGATTTATTTTGCCCATGTGAACGCACTGAGGCGGATTAAGCACCTCACACGCATGCGCAGTCGACACCTTAGTTTGTTGACTTTCCGGTCGATCAAAAGCGCATATTATATAATTTGGTCTATGAACCTGCTAGAGGTGCACAGATATTTTTGTTATCATTTATTTTTAGGGTTTCACTGCCCAGCAGAAGTTTTGACCGTTCCAAACCAATATGATTCAGTCATTACATATCTAGGTCGAACCCACACTCTCTGGTGCCAGCATCGTCGAACCCAAAATGGCGCTGGTTAGTCTGGACTTGCTCATGCGCAGATTTCGATTTCCAGCCCAAGTACTGCCCGTGTGAACGGGCCGCTAATTCGACTCACCTGATTCGATTTATGTGATTCGCCTCACATTTTGTCCGTGTGAACACGGCTATATGTTGATATTTTGAACCCCAGCCATTCCAGACTGTGGGTAGGCGGGACGCACTTGACGATGCCACTGCGAGGCCCAAATCGGTCGCGACGTCGATCATCCCCGTGTAGGCGTGGACTGCTTCATCCTCTGATGCGCCCTCTCCCACGATCTTGTCCAGATAGCACAACGGAAACTGCGCTCAGCGTCATAGTAGGTAAACAAATGGTGGGGCGATATCAAAGTAGGTATCGCCGTCGATGTTGATTCCGAGGAGGGGAACTGACAGGGGGCAGGTTCTGAGCTGCCTGTAAGCTCTGGCCAAGTCAGCTGACCATAGGTAGCATCCACGACCAAGCCGGGTGGCCTCATCAGTCAAGTCCTTGATGCGCAGCAGGGTATAGGTGACCGGCCAGCCTTGGAAGTACCCTTTACGAATGCCAGAGTTGACGCTCCCCCCCCACCTTGGGATAGCTCAGATCGACGATGACCCTGCGCTCATCAGTGTTCCTCTTGGGGCGGGTCATCATCGGACTGGTCTGGGCCAGGGGGAGAATGGTGGCGAAAGGAAGGGGCTGAGGAGTGCACCAAGTTCACTCTCCTGTTTGACGTACCGTCTTATCCAGTGTAGATGTTGAGGGTTCTCTTTGTGGTTGGTCACGGATGGTACAGGGGCTTGGGTGCTGCATAGCCGGTGGGCCAGCCAAACTCGAGGAAGACCACGAGTTGGTCTTCCTGGTAGCCGGCTAGTCCCTCTCTCCATCTAGGAATGTTGAGTGCTGATGGGACTGGAACCCTCGCGGCGATGTGGTTAGGGAGGCCAGTCTCCATCACCTTCTCGTGTATGGACCTATAAATAACATCTTGGAATGTTATGTGAACAGATACAGGCCAAATATCAACAAGTGTAGGTTTATAAGACAGAGGGTAGTGTGGTGGATTATATGGTGCTGCGGCATCGGTGTTGTGGTGTTGTATGAGGTCGTCTAGGTCCTCTGCCGCAATCGCTTGGTCATCGTTGGGGAGTAGTGCATCTGGTTGGTCATCGCGGTGGTCTTGTCCCTCGGTGGGCTGTGGGAGGGGGGCCTGGCTAACTTGGCATACATAAGCAACAACAGTACCTTCGCATGGTTGATGTGGGGTGATGGTTGTGGATGTGTAGAGTTGTTGTGTAAGCTGATTGAGTCGGTGATGGCAGCGTCGGTGGTTGGAGTCGTGCGGTAGCGGGTTGGTGTGAAGGTGAAGCGACGGGTGGCAGTGGTGAAGTCCGCATCGAATTTTGAGTGAACTGACTAAGCTCTCAACAGAGTCATTTACAGTTGGAGCAGTCTGGGAGTGGGCATGCCCGGTTGGGGCGTTGATGATGGAGGAGTGGGAAGGGGCTTTTGTTGTTGTTTGGTTGGTTGCTTCCGGTGGCGGGTGGTTGCCACCGGAACTGGTTAGGGGTGAGTGGGGGTGTGTGGGTAGGCAATGGTTACTGAGGCGGTGGTGGGGTTGGCGGTGTTGCGGATTCCGAGGGACACCAGTTTGCGAGGGACACATCGCTTCTGCACATGCGTCAAAATCGAACAGCATTGTCACTAACGTTATAAATTTAATATAATGTTTTTGGTAAAGATCTTTTCTATATGTATACCAAACGATTTGGTTCTAGATGGTGTAATTTGAGAGATATTTGACTTCTTCTGTATTTTATGTATGAAGATGGCTCACGACCATTGACAATGCCTTGAGTTTGACGGTACGTGCAGTGCAAAACGTTAGTTTTATTCAAAATTAATAGAAATCAAGAACCCTAACCTTATCAATTTAATATAGTCTTTATGGTAAAGATGTTTGCTCTATGTCTACCAAGCGATTAGTTTCTAGATGGTGTAATTTGAGAGATATTTGACTTCTTCCGTATGAAGATTTGCTCATGGCCGTTAACAATGCATTTCAATGGAAGTGTCCCTGGCAAACTGGTGTCCCTCGGAATCCGCATCACCGGCGGGGATTGTATGGAGGTGGCTTTGAAGGGCGAGGCGGTCGGTTATTGGAGTAGCATCGGCGCTGGGTGTGCCGCCGAGTAAACAGCCCGAGCCAGACCACGAGGGGCTGGTTTGGCGGGAACACAGGCAACTGTTACTTAGATCGACACAGTTACTGCCAATATTGATGACCCCTACTTTTGCTTGTGTTGTTGCAGGGGGTTGGCTCTTGATGTTATGGCGTCTTGAGTCTCGGTGCACATTGTTGTTAGTGGCAGCGTCTGATGGATTGGCAGTCTCGGTTTTGGGCCGGTGTCACAGTTTGAGCCAGTTTCAGCTGACTGGATACACTCAAACTCAAGGCATTGTCAATGGTCGTGAGCAATCTTCATACAGAAAATACAGAAGAATTGAAATATCTTAGTACACATATAGAAAACATCGCTTAGTACACATATAGAAAACATCTTTACCAAAAAGATTATATTAAATTTATAAGGTTAGGGTTCTTGATTTCTATTTATTTTGAATAAAACTAATGTTTTGCACTGCGCGAACCATCAAACTCAAGGCATTGTCAATGGTCGTGAGCAATCTTCATACAGAAAATACAGGAAAAGTGACATATCTCTAAAAGCACACCACCTAGAAACAAATCGCTTGGTACACATATAGAAAACATCTTTACCAAAAACATTATATTAAATTCATAAGGTTAGTGACGATACTGTTAGATTTTGACTCATGCGGATGAAACTGACAGTCAGCTGAAACTGGCAGGGTGCTCAAACTGCGACACAGGCAGTCGTGTGGTTGGACTGGGGACCCTCTACGTGCGTCGTCGGTTATGTCATGTGTGGCTGCCCATTCTGCCTTCGGAAGAGCGCAGACGTCCCGTGCGGTAGGTCGGGAATTTGAGTCCCGTTCGAGTCAAACCAATGAATGCAACATTGACACTTCTCACACCCTAGCATTGCGCTCTGCATTTCTATGATAAGGCAAAGACTGGTTAGTTCAGTATCAGGATAATTTGGCTGCGTGGGATGTTGGGTCATGGCCCGGTCTCTCAGTGGGGCTGCACTTAAAGCCCCTGTCACACTTCACCGGATCGATGCAACTGATTGAAACGGAACAAAGTCCATTGATATCCGGCAAAGTCTGGTTTGTGTCAGTTGCATATCCATTGATATCCGTTGATATCCATTGATATCCGGCCTGATTGGTTACAAGTTTTGAGCATGCACAAAACTTGTAACGGATTGCACCAGACTGACGCAAGCAGTTATTGTCCGTTAGTGTCCATTCCCCGTCCGTTTCCCATCCGTTCCCTGTCCGTTGCCCATCCGTTGCCCATCCGTTCCCTGTCTGTTGCCCGTCCGTTCCCCGTCCGTTCCCCATCCGATCCCTGTCCGTTCCCCATCCATTCCCCGTCTGTTCCCTGTCTGTTACCATCCGTTACCGTCTGTTACAGTCCGTTCCCGTCCATTCCCATCCGTTGCATATCCATTACATGTCTGTTGACGTTCGTTATAGTTCTTTTTGTACACTGAATTGTCCGTTGATCGTTAGATACGTTATCAACCGTTACCGTCCGTTACATATTCGATACATTTCAAGTCTGAATCACACCGGATTAGAATATTTGTGTCTGGGTCTGTCCGTATCCTCAATCCGGTAAAATGTGACATGGCCTTAAAGTAACCATGAGTGCATACTATCGCAGGTCAGCCATCATCATCTTCATCATCATGCTGTCGGTCGTGATGCGACAAAGACTGCTTTCATTACTTGACTGCCGCTCTCCATTTAGCTCTCTGCTGTGAGAGTTGCGTCCATGAGTCAGTCACATTTGATGAAAGCTGCCTGCAAAAGTGTTGAAGTGCTTTGCAAGTTACCAGCGGCACTCTCTCGGAGAGCAAATAGAGGTTTCACACCGGCAAGAACATGTCCAGACAGGTGCAAAACTATTTGTCCCTGCAGTGGCATATAGCAACCGCCCTTGATGCTGCCACAGTGACATGGTTTTCTGTTCAGGGTTTGCTCCCTTAGCCTTCGGTTCTGTCAAGAACCTGTACCACAAGGCAGTGGTTCACAACTCTGCAGGGCAGGGGCGTCAAACTCCCTGAGGTATTGCAATACATGCATACCCCTGAATGTATTTTATTCAGCGAATACCCGTCCTGATATGAGCTTCAGCTAAGGTTCCATATATGTGCCATGCAAATGCAAAGGCAAATGCAAATGTTGCATATCTACTTATGCGATTTTCGGTCCTTTTTTCTACAAATTTGTGAAGGAAAGTTAAAGTTCCTGTTGTTTCCTATGCCTATGGCAACTCAGGCAGTATTCGCATTCACAGCGATCAGTCCATGGGTCGATTTACTTCCCACATTTGCATTGTTATTCGCAATTGTTATTCGCAATCGCATTCGGACATATGGAAGCACTACTATGTGTTTACATGCTTTTCCATTTTTTGCTGCAATCCTTTATCGCATACCACATATATAATATGGAATCTTAGCTTTAGATGTTGCAACATCGGTGCGTTTCTTCTATATTGCTGCAGTTCTGCAGCCGGTAACCGTCCTAAAGGCCCTGTCACACTACGACGTTTCCGCCGGCGCGCCGGCAACGCGCAAAATATTTGCAACCCGTCGGGACGCGTCCAACTCTTCGGCGCTTCGGGAGAAAGTTTGACGCGGCGCAGCGTGTTAGTAGCGTGCTATAAGCGCGCGGCCAACGCGTTTCGACGCGCGGCAGAACAACATGTCAACGTCCCACCAACATGTCAACGTCCCAGCATGCCATCGGCGTGTTGTCGGCGCGCTGTCGGCACGTTGATGGCGCGTTGGTGTCGCGTTAGTACCGTGTCAACGCGTACATACCCGCCAGCAACACCGCCACCGCCACCGTCCACACCGCGCGGCCAACGCGTCCAGGCATGCCGGCAACACGTCCAACGCGCCGAGATATGCTGGAGCAACGCCAATAGCGCGCCCACTACCCGTCGATGGGACGTTACGGACGCACCGACGGAACGGTCGCATTTTGGGGAAAATAAAGCCAACGTTAACTGACGTTGATCAACGGTCTGCCAGCGTTCTGCCGGCGCACCTCCAACGTGTGTCAACGTGTTGCTAACGCATCCGTAACTCGCCCGCCAACACGCTGCCGCGCGTTGCAGCCCGTTGAAAGTTTTGTGCAAGCACAAAACCTTGACGCGGCTCGACGAGCGCCGACGTGTCCATTCACACGTTGCTATGTACCGACGCGCCGGTAACGCGCCGGTAATGCGCCGGCTAAGCGCCGGTAACGTACTGGACGTGTACCGACGTTTTGAACAAAAACCCAACCCGTCGGCACGCGTCGAAGCGCGTTTGTGAGAAACGTCGTAGTGTGACAGGGCCTTTAGGTTACGAACCCCCCAGAAGTCAAGTCAAGTTAGATATTGCTATGAAGTACAACTCCACTCAACCCTAACAACAAAAATAAATAAAATAACATAAAATAACGCTATCAACACAAATCTACAAAAAAAACTAATGGCAACAACAAAGCACATGCACTCCCTTCACATACCATTGGCAAACTCAACAACAAGTATATGTACACTCAGCCTTCACTTCAAATAAACATTCCCTGTGCACCTGGTCATGCAAGGTGAGCCCGTTGGAACTGTGATCTTATTTTCAAAAGCACATCCACCCTTGTGCTTGCTTGGAGGTTCCACTTTCTTAACTCAAGTTTAAAAGTAAGTTCCATCTCCTTCCTCTTTACAGAGGCTGCCACTCCAGTGCATTGACGCATGTTTAGGACGCTGGGAGAACATGAAAGAAGTTCACAGAAAGAGAGAGCATGTCTAATAAGCTAGTCATGTTATTTTTAGTCGAGATGTTAAGTATATTCTGGGGGAATCTCTCCGTTGTCTGATCTATAAATAGATGGTAGAAAGATCATCCTTCAGAATTGAAACATTGATGACTGACCTGAACATGTTGTAAATACTATGATTCTCTCATGAGTCCCCTGTGCTTTTTTATTTTACTGAAACAACATTTCTTGTACTGAATGTATTTTATTCAGCGAATAATGCCTTTTGTCAGCACCAGAGCACTGGTCTTCCGGGCGGTCACTACAATTTGTTGGTACATAAATGACAATATCAGTTGCAATAATAACCACATGAAAATCCTGTTTGATAATAGAAGCATAATATAAATGAACTATTAGTTGTAATAGTAACTGCATACAATTCCAGTTCAACATAAGCATTATGCACTTGGTGAGTATGCGTCACATGGTATTGCATGATTCTAGAATTGTCTTTAAACACTTCTTTCTTCCATTGTCTTTCTCTCTTCTTTAAAAAAAAAGATATAACATATCTCCAATACACATATATATATTATATTGTAAATATGCAAATCAGTGGATCCAGTCACCAATACCAGATGCGAGAAACCTGGCCATTGTTGGATCCCATCACAAGTGTTTTGTATTGTGTGGCATAATGCTGGGATTGGAAGTCTTAAATTGCAGTGGGGACCTACAGCAGACAGGTTTTATGTCAATTCCAAGGACAAATTTTAGGTAATAGGTTTTGAAAGAAAGTGTAGTAAGGTGGGGTATGGGTGGGAAGCAGATCAGCGTGCAGGGATGTGTAGTGCATTTGAGAACATATATATATATATATACATATATATATATGTATGCATAAGGGTCAGGCAAGGATGGCCTTTAGAATAGCTATAACTGTGTAGGGGTCCGACAGGCCTGTTGTATTTTCAATAAGTTTTTAAATTCAAGGAGACTTGTGGACTGTCTTGTCCTCACTGAATGTTTATTCCATAATTTGCCACCTCTGTAAATCGGTGCTTTAGTCAGTTTGTTTGTTAGTAGCTTGGGTATTTTTATATGTGTAACATCGCTGTCTGGTTACTGCTGTATGGTCAACATATTGTTCATCATTGGATATTTTATATATGAGAGTGAGGAGATGCGTGTCCTTCCTTTGGCTAAGGTAGCTGACTTATGCTTGTGCATGCATTTCCTTTACATACAGGCTTTGTCCTCTGTAGACAATTCTAAGCACCCTCTTTTGAATACTCTGTAATTTGTTTTCTTGTTAATTGTCAGCAATCCATATATTAAATCATTGTAGTAAATTATTGGAAGAATAGTGGCTTTCTATAGTAACAGGGCTGTATTCTCACTCATGCAGTACCTAATTTTTCTGAAAGTTGTCATTTTTATGGCTATCATTTGATTCAGTCTTGAGAGTTGTCGATTCGATTACCATTTAGTGTGGATTTGAGGATGGTCCCTAAATATGTGTGTGTGTCTACCTCATTCAATACTGCATCACCCAAATGTAAATTGATAGGTTGCGCTCTGGATTTTTTTAATTTGGTTGCAAAGATTATGTATTCAGATTTATTTGCATTAATTGTCAGTTTATTTTCCTAACACCAGATGTGAACCTTAGCTAGTACATCCTCAACTAACTCTGCTGCAGATTCAATGCTTGGGTTATGGCCTGTGAGGGCCGCATCATCAGCAAACAGTGTGAACATAGGATCATTTGTTACCAAGGGCAAGTAATTAATGAATATGAGGAAGAATAGTGGCCCAAGCATGGAACCCTGGGGTACTCCAGTTGTAATTTATCTCTCTGTTGACTTAGTGCCATTTGTTTTTGTAACTTGTTCTCTATTTGATAGATAGTTGACCATAAATGTACTAGATTTAGGACCAAGACCCGCCCTTTCAATTTTCCACAGTAAAATGTCATGGTCTATTGTGTCAAAAGGTTTCTTGAAATCAAGAAAAACAGTTATTGTCACATCTTGTCTATCCATGTTCATCAGCAGTTCATCTAATAGAGTGGCTAGGGCTATTGTGGTTGATTTCTCTTTTCTGAAGCCAATTTGCTGTTTGCATAGTCTAATATTAGCATAGTATATGCAGTATTTTTAAGGTAGGACTCTGTAAGCCAATACTCACAGCCATGAACACATAATGGGATACACATGCACTCATGGTCTTACAATGACTCATTGGAAGGTAAGCAATAACTCAGTCTAAGATCACGACGGCATAAGCAATATGTACCTTAGGCAGGACTAGGTAGGCCTATTCCTATAATCATGAACACCCAAGCTGAATCAAGGGCAATCTGCTCAACACGGTCTCCATCATTAGGCATTTTGCACTTGATTGCCTGAAACATATGTTTTGCTGTTGGGTATGCAACGCCTTAATGCAAAATAGGAGACTGGGCAAAATTGGATAGGTAGGAGTGTTCTGAATGAAAATAAATCTCTCCGTGCTGATTAATTGTTTTTGCTTTAGCCAGTAAGAAGTAGGGTGGAAGGGAGTTGAGCTCAGTGTGCTTATATTTACACCCATCAATGATGACACCATCTCCATGCACCTGCACCTCTGCACCAGCTGACCAAGCCAGTGCTGCAACTGATCTGCTTCATCTCTCATTCTCCACCTCAGTTGGGTGACATCATTACTCAAGTAGATACCTTTATACAACGCACTATTTTTAAGCTTAGAACGTGCAAAATAAAAGGCATTTCTTTCATTTGCATGTTTGAACACAATCACAATTGGGCGAGGTCGGTCGGGAATCTGTGGTCGGTGCAGCCAAGGGGCCCCCAACCTCAGTTTCCCAATCCTGTACACTGACAATATTGCCAGACGTTCTTGGGCCATTGCAGGAATGAGATGTGCAGCCAGATCACATACATATTGGTGTCGATTTTCTGCCTCCTGTTCCGGTTTACCATCTATCTTAATATTACCCGATTTAGATTGGTTCTCCAGCTTATTGATTTGGTGCTCCAACCGCTTGTTCGATTCTCGAGCAACCATCAGGCTCTGCTTAGCAAACAATAGGGATCGTCTGTTAGCCTCCTGTTCCTAGTTTCTAGGAGGGTCATCAATCTGTTCATGTCAGCAGCAGCCCTTTCGCATATATCATCAACCACATGCATTACATTCAATAGTTTGACTTCCATAATGGCATCAAGTTGATCCATCCAGGCCAACATTTGGGCCAGCATAGAATCATTGGCATCATCAGTATTTGGGTAGTCCACATTTGTCGTAGTTTGATTCCGGGCTGGTGAAGTTGTGCAGGTGTGTGACACCTCCAACTGTGACAGTGATGCTGCCTTCCGCATGTGTCCTGGCCTTCTCAATCTGCTGTTGACCGACCCCTCAGCCTCAAGCGAACAGGAAGCTATGCATCACAACATTCAACCACACACAGGAATCAGTATAAACAATTATTCTCACCCTACTAAATAATGTAAGCCTATTATTTCAAATCCACTCCCGCCAGTCACACATCAAAATTGAACTGTAACTCCTATCCGTGCAAACCCTCTCTTGGGTACGCCTACACACATGCACTGTTTAGGCTAATACCACCATCGCCGCCGTCAGTGTCACACACCATTTGATTACTTTTGGTACAAAACGCACAAACTGTTGCAACTTATTACAAACTGAATAATTGATTTTCTTCTGTATTCTATAATTGTGGGGCATACAACATGCAGTACAAATAAGATATGTGTGTATTATCTTCATCTAGGCCAAAGCAGATCAATGATACACTGGGTCGGTGTTGCCATTCCTTTCCCTGTCCACCCGCTTCCACCTCCCCCCTCGCCCCCAAACAAACACTGTACACTCAACCAGTAGCGGCCAACTAGACCAAACAACCCATCTACAACGGAATGAGCCTGGAAATGATTCCGAGAAGTTACAACATAAAAACCACAAATGAAAAAACAGTCAGGCGGAACCGCAAACACATAATTAGGTGCCCAAAAATAGCGCAGGCACAGAACAGTACAGATGTCAAAAACAATCAAGCACACAGACATTGGCCGGGCCGCACAAACAGACCCACACAAGGGCCATCCAATCAAGTATGTCACACGGCAAGGCCGAACAAGCAAACCTGTTGACAGATATAGAGCGGAATTACAACTCAGACATAGTAGAGTCACAAAACAATCATATATGTAGAAGGTGGTTAAGAATGAAATGTACCGATATAATATAGGGATAAGATACGGACTAAAATTTATACAAAATTAATAAATAAATAAATATATATATAAATAAAAAGATATATATCGCGATAATAGTAATGTAAGAAGAAATACCCTATTGGCAGTAAAGCAAGGGAGAATATGTTCAACGCAATTTGCGGAAAAAAGGGAGATGTAGTATATGGTAGTTTATGAATGTCCCGAATGGAGATAGACTTTATGAACGACCCCGGGCGCGCTGGTAGGATCACGTGACCGGACTGGTGTTGTAGTGGTAAACCCTAAAGCCTAATAAAGCACTTACATACTAGAGCTTGTTGTGTCCACTCTTCCTTATGTTACACTACTGAGGTACATGATTAATCAATATTAACCGACTTACTAACTCAATAGACCCCACCTGAGATTACCATGAACACAAGTTCAATCACAAAGGCCCACCCTACATCCCCCATCACCCTTTCAAAGAGTATGTTACTACTAGAAAGATAATCAGTTATGCCCTACCCCCTACTAACGCCTACCTTACTAGTTTAACATAGTTACCTCCCCGCATATGTTTCTTTTTCGCTTATCTTGCTCTTTACCTATCATTCATGTACCATGCTTTGCTTAGTTTCCTGTAATTGTCTATCTGTATATTGTTGTAGATTTGTTTACTGTGTAAAGGCAATTGTGATTAGGGCTGGAAGACCAGTGCATTAGACCTGACAACATGTTATTCAGAGGAATAAAAACACTTGAACAACAACAAAAATCCATGTGTAGCCTGAGCAGACTGTTTAGGCTATTACTGCCTTCACCGCTGCCAGTGTCACATGTCATTTGTTTACTTTTGGTACAGAACTCACAAACTCTTACAACTTACTGGAACCTGAATAATTCATTTCCTCCTGTATTCTATACTTGTGAGGCATCCACCATGCAGCCCAAGTATGATATGTGTGTATTATCTTCATCCATGTGTAGTCCAAGTAGAGAAGTCAAATATGTCGCTGTAGCTCCATTGTGTCAGTCACAGGTCATCATCATCATCATGCTGTCAGTCGCAATGCTACAAAGACTGCTTTCATTAGTTAACCGCCGCTCTCCAATTAGATCTCTGCTGTCAGAGTGCTGTTATTTCATGTGGTTGGACATTTCATAAAAGTTGCTTGCAAAGTGTTGAAGTGCTGCTGGCTTTTGCAAGTTACTAGCCGCACTCTCTTGGGGAGCAAATAGAGGTCTCACACCAGCAAGAACATGTCAAGACAGGTGCAAACTATTTGTCCCTGCAGTGGCTGGCTGGGAGATGTTGGGAGTTCCATTCATCACCACCCTTAATGCTGCCACGGTAACATGGTTTTCTGTTAGGGTTTACTCCCTTAGCCTTTGGTTCTATCAAGAACCTGTACCACAAGGCAGTGGTTTAAAACTTTGCAAGGCAGGGGCATCAAACTCCCTGAGGTATTTAACACCTAATGTATCAGAGGTACTGCAATATAACCCGCACATGTCACCGACACATATACTGGCTGACATCGTCAATCGCCATTTGTTTCTTTTTTTAAAAGAGCCTCACAAATTCCTGCAATCTACTGTGAGATACTCACCGTGCATCCCTAACATGCCATAAATGCAATCCTGTAAACTTCGTTAATTAGAGACATATATATTTCTGTGATTTAACTCTGAGCCAAAGGAGAGTGTGTCATTCACTCGCTTGCCATCGTGTCCAATAATGTAGTGTTAAATACAGACTTCAAATGCATTAATGGATAGCGCACGGACTGGTTAGCTCAGTCTCAGGATAATGTGACTGAGTGGGACATATCACATCATCGTCCTAGCGGTCCGATTTCCCAGTGGGACAACACTATAAAGCAGCCATGAGTGTGCATTGTCAAGAGTCGGTACCCCGTCTTGTTATGAACTCAGATATTGACAGGACGTAAAACTCCAACAACCAAACATCTATACTCCGCTTCTTTTCTGACGAGGGAAATGGCCTCCACCCACAAGTCGACCTCCTTTGTTCTGTCGGAAATGATCCGCGTTTCGCCAAGTGTGCCCACATCTGATGGTCTCCAACTGCCCGCAGGCCACAGTTTGTTACTGATCTCCACACAGAGGGCGCTGCAACTGTCACAACCACCATCTTAGGCACGCGTGACTGGTCTCTGGTTAGGCTTGAGGTGTTTGAGGTCAAGACCCTGGGTTACCAGTTAACCGCGGGTTAACACTCTGGCATTGGCCGTTGTGGCGGTTTCAGCTCACTGTCAGTTTCAGCTGTGCGCATAGACTCAAACTCAAGGTATTGTCAATGGTCGTGAGTCACTAACCTTATAAATTTAATATAATGATTTTGGTAAAGATGTTTTCTATATGTGTACCAAGCAATTTGTTTCTAGGTGGTGTGGTTTTAGAGATATATATATCACTTTTCCTGGATTTTCTGTATGAAGATTGCTCACCACCATTGACAATGCCTTGAGTTTGACGGTACGCGCAGTGCAAAACATTAGTTTTATTCAAAATTAATAGAAATCAAGAACCCTAACCTTATAAATGTAATATAATCTTTTTGGTAAAGATGTTTTCTATATGTGTACCAAGCAATTTGATAATGGGTGGTGTTGTTTTAGAGATATTTCACTTTTGCTGTATTTTCTGTATGAAGATTGGTCACGACCATTGAGTTTGAGTCTATGCGCCCAGCTGAAACTCACAGTGAGCTGAAACCGTCACACCGGAGCCAACCCTTAATATGCCAGCCATGGAGGGGAGTCGGTGCGTGGAATGGGATGAATCTCTCCCCTCCAAGGCGATCAAACCAAATGGCAGCAATCAAACAAAACAATTGCGCTTCAAAACTAGTAATACATACTTGACCGTCATCTGTTATTGTGACTAGGTACTTGCGCTGGAACATCAATATGAGCATTGCTGTGAAATCTGCACTGATGGGAATCAAGGCTTGGTTGTATGTAGTTATTGTACTGCAGGCGATGTGTGTGTTAGGGCAAGACGGGATGCCACGGGTAGCCCAGCTTTAGGCTAGTTCCTACATATTGTTTGTTTGGTTGTTGTTGTTTTACGTCCTAGCAACATCTAAGGTCATATCAGGACGGGTACCGACTTGTGACAGTGCGCACTCATGGCGACTATCTAGTGCTGTCCCACTGGGAAACCAGGCCGCTGGCACCATGACCTGGTATCCCAGTCAGTCACATTATCCTGACACCGAGCCAACCAGTCCTTGCCCTATCCTAAGTATGCTGAGTGCCTGGATAGGAAGCGACAAGTATATATTTATAGGTCATTGGTTTGACTCGACCAGGGTTCGAACCCACGATCCCAGGGTCTACCAACACGGTGAAAGAGAAGGAAATGCGGACAGAGGAAGATGAGACATATCTGACAGAGATCGGAGCGTCGGCGTGGGAAGAGTCACGTGACAGCGTTGGGTTTGCATGTGTGATGTCAGTGTGTTGAAATAAGGAGAGAGAACGGCCAGTGCAGTAAAGTGTATATATAAGCACAATGCGCGCTGAGCTGGAAGGAGCACTTTGCTATCGAGCCTACATGGTGTGTCCGATTGCGGCGGAAAGGGTTCACCAAGTGCACTTCTTTAAATTAAAGTTGAATAGTCTGATGGTTTTGAGTGTCTATCATTTTCTTAGATGAATGTATTAGTTTGATGGTTATCATCTACATAACCTTGGCACCGGGCGGGGTGGCCGAATGGGTAGAGCACAGGCCTCGCATCCGAAAGATCGCAAGTTTGCGAGTTTGGTTCCCGGTCGAGTCAAACCAATGACTTAAAAATTGATACTTGTCGGTTCCTAGCCTGGTGCTCGGCATTATTAGGATAGGACAAGGACTGATTAGCTCAGTGTCAGGATAATGTGACTGAGTGGGATAGTGCTGGTGGCCTGATTTCCCAGTGGGGCAACACTATAAAACCTTCGATGATATTTTCAGAGGTGACACATGCAAACAATGGCAAGCAATTCTAGTACCATGTGACACCTATTTAAAATAGGCAATTATTAGATAGATTAGATATTGTCAGGTGACTGGTATATATGGACAGATATTATGCTACCAATGATAAAGGTTAATCTTATGGTGCTGTCACATTACAATGTCTCTTGCCAACGCGTGTCAACGTGTGTGATTATTTGCCACAACGTCGGGATACATTAGGAAGCGTTACAAGCGCGTTAGGCGTGCGTTGGTACACATTGGTGGACGGCGACGGTCGGCGAGGATCGCCGGCGCACGTCGTGGCACGTCGAAAGTTTTGTGCTTGCACAAAACTTTCGACGTGTGCCAACGTGTGGGTGCGGACGTTAGGAGGACGTCAAGACACGTTAGAAGCGTGTTGGAGGTACGTATACTTTTTGTCCACTGATGCCACATGCGTGTGAGGGTCGTTTCCACATGTTGCGCCAAACTGTTGCTTAAGCAATTTGTTGTTGTTTTATGTCCTAGCTACATCTAAGGTAAAATCAAGACGGTGTGCCAAAACATGGTACCAATATGTTGCGCTGACGCCAAAAAGTTTGACGTGTCTCAACGATTAAAAGTGATTTTACACGTTGGCGGCACGCCGGTGAGATACGTCGTAGTGTGACAGGGCTATAACTACATTCATTACATTCATTAAGCTACGCAAATGTCAATTATTCATCTTCACTCCAGTCCTCCTTGCTCTTTCCTAGTAATACCAAGCATACCTGAGTATTAAATTCTGCAAGTCTGTGGATACTTCTTTTATGGCGTATCAAACCCACGACCTCTGGGAGCGGGAGAAGTGAGAGATCTGCTCATTTGGCCACTGGTTGGCACGTTGCCAACATGGCGAGATAATGATTCTCGCTGCGGGAGGAGGGGGGCAGGGGGGGGGTGCTGGGGGCGGGAAGGGCGGGGGGAGGGCAGTGCTGGCGCTGATCGGCTTTCTGCTGTCAATGGAGGAACGCAGAGCTATACCTTCATCATCAAACACCATCAACGGTTTAGCTCTCACTAATCCCTCATTAACCTAACCCCAAGCCTCCTATGTTTACCCAGCAACCCTGCGTGTTGATGTATCTATGCCGACCCAAGCTGGAGTTGTGTGTTTGTGTGTGTGAGTGTGAAGGGGGGCGATGATGACGGAAAGCAAGTCAATGACACCGGATGTGGATTCATCACAGATTGATTGATTGGGGTTTGGGTCGTTTGCAGCATATCAGTTCATGTCATGATGGGGAAACTGACATGTAGCAGTGTTTGCTGTTAGCAGTTTTTTGTTGTTCTGATTGGCATACTTATGTTTCCCATAACGGTTAAGTCTAATGACTTGTTTTCGCTGCTTAGACAGCAATCGTGGCAATAGTCTTGTGGTTCCCCTCGTCTTGTCACTTTCACTTGTTGTGTAGCTATGTACTATTGCGTGCATTCTTTCTCCGTTTGTGAGTGTTTGCCTACATCTCCCTACCCTCTGAGAGTCTGTGAGTTAAACAATTGGTTAGTTGTTTGGTTACCTATAGCAACCTTCCCTGGCTGCATTCGCCTTGTCGTGGTAGTGGTCTTAATGCTTCCTCACCTAGTCAGGGTGAAGGTCAGGTAAGGTAGAAACAAAAGTAGCTGCAATCTTGGCCTGTTGGCATTATGTCTTACTTCCTTAAGTATGGATAAACACTACACATGGTATGTTTGTTTGTTTATTGTTTGTACTACGTCCTAGCAACATCTAACATGATATCAGGACCTACACATGGTAAGCAGGATTTCCACTGATTGTTTAGAGTTGAGAACTCCCTAAGCGGTTCTAGGTCGGAGATATAGATGGTTGTCGTTAATCCTTATAGTCCTTACCAGAAATCTCCAATCTATGATATCCAATGTAATTGTCTGCACACAAACTCCTCTTTTAGAGCCTCGCTATCTGAATAAAACATTTGAAATATAAAATGTTCACCCATTCAAAGTTAAGGCAACATAGTTTCTCAAACAGGATCATAAATATATGGAACAGTCTCCCACAAAATGTTATTGATGCCGAGTCAATTAACTCATTCAAGAATAGATTAGAAAAAGCATGGGCTGATGATCCAGGGAAATTTGACCCCTTATTCACCACATGCTACTAATTACTTCTTGTGTTGCTTATTTACTTGCACTCAAGCAAAAATGAGAGACAAATAAGTGTTCACACTTCCTGTCTACCATTCGCTATATCGCTATATTATATTTGTAGGCTAAGGATGCAACAGGCAAGGTTTACTGGATTACAACATGGTTGTAGAGATTTGGATATTAGAATATGTAAGCTACATATATAGAACCAGCATCACTTTGCACATGATTTTAAAATGCTGCATGTTTTTATTATTAGTTACAAACTGTAAGCAAACAAACATATCTGAATATGCAATAATATCCTTCTTATTAGTTACAGACTATATATATATCTGTATATGTGTACGCACAAAGGAAAGTCGGGAGGAACCCCCCCCCCCCCCCGAGGCGAGTTGGGGTCGCCGGTAATAAAACCACTTGTCAACCAGATCTCAAGCAGTTCGGACTTCCTTACATGGTGTCAGATATGTTGAACACACCACTCCCCTGGCTCAGGCCACCAGGCCCCGTCATACTCGACAAGAACATAGGAAACAACTGGAAGGAGTGGTATAGAGCGTACAAGATTTACTCTGTCGCCGCCAGAGTAAGCGCACACGCGGAAAAGGTACAAAGCTATGTGTTTCTCCATGTTGCCCGAGCGCAAGCACAGCCTGTCCACGCGAATATGACATTCAAGTAGGGTGCACAAGACAAGTTAGAACCACTCATAGATGCGTTTATGACCTATTGTATGGGGAAGACAAACATAATAATCATGAGGTACCAATTTAATACACACAATCAAGGTTTGGAAAATCTGGCAACGTACATAGCAGCCCTTCAAGATAAAGTAAAATAATGTGAGTACGGAGAAACGGAAAATTCACTACTGCGTGACAGGTTAGTTGCCAGCATTAAAAGTACCCATCTCTGTAATGATTTACTACAAACACCAGAATTAACACTCCAGAAGTGTATGGAGCTGTGTGAACTGAGTTAGTTTGAAGCAGGACAGATTGAAGGGAAGGGTGAGGACACAAGTGAGGTAGATTACATTGCAAAGGGAGCCGGCGCGCTGGCACCACACCTACCAACACCATCTTGGAAACCGTGCACCAGTCAAAACACCAATCAAAGCAGAAGTACCACAAGCAAGGTTAATTGCGGCAATTGCAGCTACAGTCATCAGAAAGGGCCGTGCCCGGCTACAGGCAAGACGTGCAGTGCATGTAACAAGTTTGGTCATTTTGCCGAGGTACACCGGTCCATGGGCTCGATGTGGAGACACCCGATCCTGCCAATGAAGAACCGGATGACGAAGATCAGGCACTAGTCGATACTCTTGAAGCTGACTTCTTCATAGGCAAATTCTGATAGAGGAAGATGACACAACAAAACTTTGGTTTGTGAATCTGGCGATCAATGGCACAATGGTCCGCTTCTAGCTGGACAGTGGTTCAGAGGCGAACGTGCTGCCCAGAGACAGCTATGACAAGATCAACACTGGATGACTCTGCTCATCAAAATGCACATTGATAGCATTCTCCGGGCACAGGATTACACCAGCCGGCGAGACCACAGTCAAGGTGAATGGCCACTATGTCAGATTTCAAGTCACCGAAAGCGGACATCCTATACTCGGGAAAGTGGCTTGCACACAACTGTGCTTGCTAGCCCGTAAGGACCAAGTCGATAGTCTAGGGACAGTTAACGAACGCCAGTCAGCCACTCATAACAGCAGTGAAGCCGAAACACTGGACAGAAGTTACAATGATGTATTCAAAGGTTTGGGTCTGATTAAGACCAATGCTGTAATATATGTAGATAACACTGTTATGCCCAGCATAGATCCACCACATAGAATACCAAATGCTATAAGTAATGAGGTGTATGAAGAGATTCAACATATGATAGAATTAGGGTTGATTGAAGAGCAGATGGAACCTACTGATTGGGTAAATTCTATAATGATGGTAAGGAAACCCAACAAGTTACGGATCTGCCTGGATCCTATGAAACTCAATCCAGCAATTAAAAGGGGCCCATACCACATGAAAACAATAGAAGAAATTGTAGCTAATACTGCGCCTGCGTGCTATTTTTCTGTCTTAGATGCCCAGTAAGGCTACTGGCAGATAAAACTAGACCCCGCAAACTCCCGCCTTTGCACGTTTAATACCTCCTGGGGACGTTTCAGGTATACTCGACTACTCTTTGGGATAAAAACTGCAGGCGATATATTCATACAGGAAATGGATAGAATGTTGGGCGATCTCCAAGGGGTGGGAATTGTCACTGATGATATCCTAGTATAGGGATCATCCATAAGCGAACACAATGAGTGACTCAAGACAGTGCTGGAGAGGGCCTGATCAATCAATCTCAATCAAACTAAATCACAATAAGTTACAAATCTGTCAAATATAAGTCACATACATTGGTCATTTGCTCACTCAGAAAGGGGTCCAACCAAACCTAGGCAGAGTCCAGGCGATCGTTAACATGCCAGCACCAAGCGACAAGGCCGGTGTGCAGCAATTTCTGGGCATGGTTGGTTATGTTCATAAGTCCATTCCAAACATGTCGGAAATCGCCAAACCATTGCGCACTCTCCTCACAAGGGATGTCACTTGGCACTGGCAAGCTGAACAGCAGCTAGCATTTGACAAACTTAGGGAGAAACTAAAGTCAGCACCCTTTCTATCATACTATAACATATTTGAACCAATTGTTATACAAGTTGATGCGTATCAGACTGGTTTAGGCGCTGCACTCGTGCAAAACGGCCAGCCGGTCGCGATGGCCTCTCGGGCTTTGGATCAGTCGCAAAGTAACTATGCTACCATATAGAAGGAAATGTTGGCCATCTGTTTTGGATGCCAGCGCTGCCACAAATACATTTTTGGCACAGAAGTAGTGGTATAGACTCATCATAAAGCACTGGTGGCCATCATGTATAAACCCATACATAAACTGTCAGCCCGGATGCAGAGAATGCGGATACATCTGCAAAATGACAACATGTTAAAGGCACAATGATGCTTTTAGTAGATGGCCTGCCCCGAGCCCACAGTCCCCGTACAACCCAGTTGACCTATTCGATTACAAGCTAAGTGTAGCAAGTCTGAATGCCGAGTCCAGTTTAATGTTACAACTTAACCAGGAGTACAAAGTCAACAAAACAATGATAGACTTCAAAGAGTTAATCTCCTCTGGGTGGAGTATAGCACATGAAAATTTACCACCAAAATCAAAACAGTATCACCCGTATAAGGATGAATTACGTGTAGAAAACAAATTAATCATGAAAGGTAATCGGGTCCTAATACCAGACAGTTTGCGGGAAACAGTACTGAACGGATTACATGAATCACACGCCGGCATTACAAAAAACAAAACAGCTAGCAAGGGACACAGTTTTTTGGCCGAGTATAAACAAACACATTGACAACAAAATAAACAGGTGTAATACATGCCAAAACAATCGAAACAAACTACACAGTGAACCATTGATTAACCATCACATCGATTGTATCCCCTATCACAAAATAGGAGTAGACCTGTTCAAAATTAACAACACCCCTTCTGACGGTTGACTATTACACAAAATTTCCTGAATTAAATGTTGTAAACGAAACGTCATCACATGCTATTATAGATTTGTTAAAAGACAATTTTGCGAGGCACGGAGTACCTAGGTACATTGTATCTGACAATGGCCCACAATTTAGAAGTGAGGAATATCAATGATTTGCAGGTCATTATATTCGAGCCCGTTATATCCAAGGAGGAATGGGAAGATGGAACGGTTAGTACAAACCGTCAAACAAATGATTAAGAAATGTGCACAAGACGATAAAGACATCCAATTAGCGTTACTACCTACAGGAATACACCACTAAACACCATCAACGCATCACGGCTGCGGTCGAGACTGCCAATACCACTAGAACGCCTCGCACCACACCCGCAACCAGACAAAACAAAAGAAATATGCCAAATACAACAGAAACAAAGATTAGATTGAGCACAAATATGTGGACCATATGTGAATATGGAAAAAGGGAGTAGTCGTATACAACATAGGTCCAATTGGACAGGAGTATCAAATAGTCAACAGCATAAATAATGTACTCAACCGGAACAGGATGCACATATTCAATGCGCCACTAGACAAAACAAACAACACAAAACCACAAAGTGTCAGTGTGAACACCAAACTAATTGAAACATCAAGATTCGGACACAGCTTGAAGCCAGTCAACAAGCTTGACTTATAGACTGAACATATGCTCAAATACTTACACACCAAAAGTCAGAACAAATAAGCAGTGCTGATCATTGAATAAGACCAATCATGTTTGTCGACTATATCCTGTGATACCTCGATGGTAGTTAAATGTTTATGCTTATTATTGACACAGTGTTAAGATTAAGACTATGATAAACAGAATTAATGAATCCATACTAAGGCATTACAATATGAAATTGTTAGATTTAAGATGAAGACATATGAACAATGTATGTGTGTTGTATATAAAATGTATGTTACTGACATGTAATTGGAACAATGAAAAGGTGCAGGTGAACCCGAAAATAACAGCAGTTGGTTAAACAATGAACACTTGGGCACCAAATAACTCAAAATGAAAACCAATGTGAGTTGCGATGTATTACTATTATTACTAAATTTGCATTTGTTTTGTTTTTCTCTTCTCATTTCATCGGTGAGGTCATTGCTCGTTTAATAATAAATTGTAAACCTAACACTAATTATATGAATACATTTTTTGTTTAAGTGGATACGTAGATCACACAATGTGGTCAGCCACATTGGGATAAGGGAAAGTTGTCATAAGGTAAAACATGAAAAGACAAATCATAGCGAGTGGACATTACAGGGAAGTAAGAGTTATCGGTAAAATATAACATCCTGAACACTCTCTAACAAATGTACAGGGAATGTGCATGTGTCATCACAGCTGTCCATATTGTACATGAAAGGGGGATGTCATATATATCTGTATATGTGTATGCGCAAAGGAAAGATGAGAGGAACGCCCCCCCCCCCGCCAGGCTAGTTGGGGTCACCAGTAATAAAACCAATTGTCAACCAGGTCTCAAGCAGTTCGGACTTTCTTACAGTAAGCACACGAAAATATATAAAAGCATAACATATTATGTTATCAGTTAGAGACTATAAGCATGCGAAAATATATGTACGTACAGAAATATTCTGTGTAGTATTTACAGACTGTAAGCACACAAACATATATGAAAGGATAAAAATAGTATTCTATTAGTTAGGGATTATAAGCACACGAAAATAAATGAATGCACAAGCACCTCTTTTATTTAGATACCGACTGTAAACAGACACACATATATGAAAGAATAAAACTATTATTATATTAGTTATATACTGAAAGCGCATGAACATAAATGAATGCTAACAATTATCCCTTTCATTAGTTACATACGGCAAGCACATGAACATCTATGAATGCACTAACGTTTCTTGTATTAGTTACAGACTGCAAACAACCGAAAATATATGAATGCACAAACATATCATGTGTATTAGTAACGGACTGTAACTACACGGAAATATATGAATGAACAAGGATATATTGTTATATTAGTTACAAAATGTAAGCACACGAAATATATGAATGCACAAACATATCTGCGTCACTATAGTTACAGACCGTAAGCACACGAACATATCTTAATGTGCAAGAATATGTTATTTTTGTTTAATTAGTAACTCCCAATAGGCGATGTCTACCTATTGTGCTAGGGGGTGGTGAAACAAACAAATACATAACAATTGTTTAATTAGTTACAGACTGTCAGCACATGAACATATTTTTAATGTGCAAAAATATGTTGCTTTACAGCAGCTGTCAAGACTTTCCGTGACTATCCCTCTGTCAATGGCAAGCTCCTCTTTTGATTGCCAGCCTTGGGTCGAGATCACACGCTTCCAATTCGCGCTCTAGCGCAATGTCGTCTGCTCTATTGGCAGCGCGCCAACAATGCTCACCAACACAGTTAGGTCCCTTTGGTCCCACTTCATTCAGTGTCCCATCCATCTAAATACACAGCAATGTTTTGATTGTATTTAGAAGGCCTTGTACAACATAGCTTATTTATTAATACAAACAAACACGTCAATGGGGGGCGTAATCGATTAACCAACTCGGGTCACCTGAGACACTTTTCGGTGCATGTGCACATCCTACAGACTCGGGTCGAATAATCGAATACGCTTCTCCAGGCTCAGGGTGGAAAAATGGTGGCTTAATCTAAAACTTGTGTTGTTGGTAATAACTGATATAACTACAGCAAAAAAAGGATTTAAAGTATTTTATGATTGTGTAGTTTAGTTATATTTTTACTTTTTGCACACAGCCTGTGTTTAAGTTGACTCCACTTGCGGTGTTCGATTTGAAATTTGAGTCTCCCGGGTCATAACATTTTGCGACCGTGTGCGTCAAAGTATTCAGACTTTCATGGTGACGTTCCACTCTTCCACTCGTAGCACTCCCCACCGTTTTGCGGTGTCACACGGCGCTAACCGGCGTAAAGTTGACGGTGTCACACGCCGTCAAAACTATAAACGGGCCTTTATATATGCCACCTAGCCCTACGTTACTGACAAAAGATTGTACAAAGAAATATATATTGCTATATATAGCTCCAAACGCTGAATTACTGACAAAGGACGCGCGCAGCCAACATATGCATAATGTCCTCCAAACCTACTTCGAACGTATGCCTGCCGTATCTCCAGCATACTTCACGTATGCGCCATACTTCTAGCGTAGAGTAACATATGTAACATTGGTCAGTGTACCGTCAGCATATGCGAACATTTTGCGAATGTTTTGTGAGGCACATGAACGCTCTCAATAGGTCAGAGATACGTTCTGCATATGTTATGTATGTTATGTGTACATTGTGTGTACATTGTGTGTATGCCCATTTTTATCCCTCGCAGTTTGGGGTATGCCAACCTATTTTGATTTGAGATTTATTTCAACACGTTACACACACGCCAGTGCCATACGTCGTAGTGTAACAGGGCCTTTAGCCTCGAAACCGAACGTCCAATCGTCATTCACCACACCCATCAACCAGAATGCCCGTCTCCTCGTGTAGCATGACCTATCAAACATGTCTCTGCCGGTGGTACGCACTACCACAACTAAGCGCGCCAACCCATCCACGAAGGCACTCTAAATCCCAGCAGCGTTGCCCAATCGGTAAGAACGCTGGATGGCTTCCAATGCGGCGCCAAGCCAATGACTCACAAAATCGATACTCGTCGCTACCCAGCCTGGCACTCGGCATTAATAGGATGTCAGTGATCAGTAATCTGGATAATATGACGACATGGGATACTACCCAGTGATGGTGTTGGTGAGGATAATCAGTTTCCATTGGGCAGCATTAAAATTATATAAAGTCGCCATAAGTGTGCACTGTCCCAAGCTGGTACCCATCCCAATAGTATGTATGATCAGATGTTGCTAGGGCGTAGCACCCCAAAAAAAAACAAGCAAAGACCCACCACCCTGCATACTGCTAGGAAAGGGCAATGGCTGGTTAACTCAGTGTCAGGATAATGTCACTGAGCGAGATATTGGGTCATGGTGTCAGTGGCCTGATTTCCCAGTGGGGCAGCATTATAAAGTTGCCATGAGTGTGCACTGTCAAAAATTGGTACCCATCCTGATATGACGTTCGAGGTTGCCAGGATGTAAAACTCCAACAACCAACCAACCAACCTACTCAATCGAACCAATACCAGTCTCTGACACAATTCAACCATCTTGACAATAGGTGGCGCCAGCAGTGAGCGCCCGGTGATCCGGCCACGTGACAAGACTTCAATGCCGACAGATTGCCTTGGTAACAGACCACCGGGGCGGTGCCGCTGGTTCTGGCCGCCTCGGTTTGAACGCCAGAGAGTTGGGGGACAACCAGCGGAATTGGTGAAGGAGCATGCGCCAACCTAAACCCTCGACACTGAATGCCGGGAAATGTGTTAGAGCAATCTATATTTAGACAAGTTAACAAAGTTTTAGAAGCCAGCTCCTGATCTCCTCGATGCCACGAGTGCATAATTATATATGCATACATATATATATATGCATATATATATATATATATATATATATATATAACTATACATACATATAGATAATATACACATATATACATATACATATATATATAAACGAGTACATATATATATATATATATATTATATTGTCGGTGTGACTGGTTGGCTCAGTGACAGAATAATGTGAATGAATGGGATATCAGGTCATGATAGTTGCAGCCTGGTCTCCCAGGGGGGGCAGCACTATAAAGCCACCATGAATGCGCACTGTCACAACTCGGTGCCCGTCCTGATATGGCCTTAAGCTAAGATTCCCTATACGCGGTATGCAGCATTCTGCATGCGGCATGCGGCATGCAGCATGCAGCATGCAAATGTCATATATGTGACATAGATATATGCCAACCCGCAACATTTGTTGGGGTTTTTCCTCCAAATTTGTGAAGGAACAGTATTGTTTTCTATGGCAAATGCAACAGTATTCGCATCCGCATGCCGCACCAATCGGTCCATGAGTCGATCCATTTGCCACATTTGCATTTGCATTTGCATTTGCATTCGCATTCACATTCGGACGTATGGAAGCACGACTATTCATTTACATGCGTTTTCGATTTTTATATGCATTCGCATTCGCATTCGCATTCACATGCCGCATACCGCATATAAGGAATCTTAGCTTTAGATGTTGCCAATATGTAAATTTCCAACATCGAACCTATAGTGGGTGTGGTCACTCGGTGTTAGATTAATAACATTAATAACTCAGTTGGTTAGTTCCGGCTAGGCTATAGACATATTCTCAAGGAATAGGTTTTTGTTTTTGTTTTTTGTTTTAATTTGTTAAACCTATGCATATCTTGAATTGGAAATACTGGCATGCCAAGTCATCGGTGAATTGTTGGTGAATCGGGGGTGGGCTCTCGACGAACTGTTAGTGAATGTCTACGGATGACAGGCGGCCATTCTGGACGCTGACAGTGATTCACGGCATTTGTTGCGCCAAGGTCGAGATCTATTAAAATACGCGGTTTTATGGTCAGCTCCTCCTCAACAAGGGATGTGAGGAGAATGCGCCAACTGCTTTACTACAGTAGACACATAATGACGGGGTGGCCTAGTCGGTAGAGCGCATGCTTCCCGTACGGAAGGTCGGGAGTTCGATTCGCGGTCGAGTCAAACCAATGACCTATGCCATTGATACTTGTCACTACCGTAACTTGCCCGGCGCTGGGGATTACTAGGATAGGTCAAGGACTGGTTAGCTCAGTGTCAGGATAATGTGACTGTGTGGGTGGGGATTCAGGTTATGGTGTCATCAGCCTGATCTCCCAGTTGGGCAGCACTATAAAGTCGCCATGAGTCTGCACTGTCACAAATCCTGCAGGTCGGGAGTTCGATTACACCTCGAGCCAAACCTATGACGTATTATAAAATTGATACTATTTTGTCGCTCTCTCCCATGACGCTCCGCATTAATATGAGAGGTCAAGGATTGGTTATCTCAATATCAGGATAATCTGACTGGGTGGGAAATCGGATCATGGTGCTGATCACTGGGCTTCCCAGTGGGGCAGCGATATAAATTATGTGCGTGTGTGCGCTGTCCTGATATGAGCTTAGATGTTTCTAGGATGCAAAACCACAACAAACAAACAGCATATTGTGCGGAATGTAGCCGGTGTAGCAGGAAATCGCAAACCCCTGGAAATTGAACACCCTTGGGTTTGCGATTTCCTAGGAAATCAAAAGCCCCCCCCCCCCCAGATTGCAAACCCCCCATGCATTCTAGCATTTTGTAATATTCAACTAACACACTAGTTTATATTGGTTCATTGAGATATTTGGTGCGTGCATAATAAGAATTTGGAATATTAAAATGGTTCTATTTACTGTATAGAGTGACTGAAGTTGGAATTAAAAAGGCTATTTTGCTAACAACATTGTTTACATTGCCGATCCTGAAACAGGGGTCGCCACCTAGTGGAAACCATGGGTACTGGAACCTGACTACTTTTTAGCTGGGCCTTTAGAATGGCCACAGCGGCAACATCTATGAATAAAGACCGTTTGCAGCGCATGTGTAGTCAGAATTACGAACTGGACTATCGAAAAGATGTTTTCATTAGGATAAAGACTGCCAAGCATGGGGGGTTCGCGATTTCCAGGGGGGATATGTGATATATGGCATGGGGGTTTGCAATTTCCTATGAAATCACAAGTGGGACTTTAAGATTTACAGGGTTTGCGATTTCCTGCTACACCAGAACGAATCTCTGCCGATAAAATACATGTACACTTGTCGGTACATAGCCTGGTTCTCGGCATTACTAGGATAGTGTAGGATAGTGTAGGATAGGATAGGATGGGTCACTCAGTTTCAAGATATTTTGACTCCGTGGAATTCCGTGTTTCCGTGAGGCAGCACTATAAAGACGTCATGAGTGCGCAGTATCCCAAGTTGGTACCATTCCTAAAGGTGGAAAAAGGAAGAGCTGGAACGATAACATCAGGGCAGATCGGCAAGTCCCAGTGGTGAATTGGGAACCATTGACACAACTGGTTAGAAAGTCACCTGTGGGTACCCCAACTAACCCTGGGAGTTAAGGGATTCATGATCATGACACTTCATGATATAGCCTCATATGTTGCTAGGATACAAACCATCTATGATCAACCTATCTCAGCTTGATTTAGCAAGAATTGCGGCCAAGAAGTGCTTTATACAGAATATAATAATTCATCATCGAAAATAAGGACAATTGTCGATGTTGGTTGCAACATGGGTAATTGAACAAAGCGGAGTCAGATACTTATTCAAACGGCCGCTGGCACCACCTATACTCAAACCTTAACATTAAATATGTACATTGACCACGCCTAGCTGGTCTTTTGAAACTATGCCGAGTAACCACGCAGAGCTGGCGGAAGCGCGTATGTCAATTGGATACAACGTCAGCAGGTGAAATCTGTTACAAAGTTATGAAAACATGATGCAGTCGTGACGTTTCGGGCCTAAGCTGCTATATCAAGCGAGCAAAAACCCAAACTCGGCCACTACGACTTGGCGGCGCACGGCGACGGACATTCTACTCTGCCATCCCGCCAACCCCACAAGAAGAGAGCAGAGCTATAGGGTTAAAGCATCTCGGGGGCCTTCTCTCATTGTACTCAAGCATGTACTATTGCCATTCTAGTTCATTAAAAAGTCCAAAATATCTACCATTTTTACTGTGTTCACGTTGTTCAATTATCAATTGGGGAAGTCTTGGTTAAGACTTGGTCAGGATTTGAACTGTCAATTTGAAACTGGGGAAATAGACGCTCTAGCACATTGACTATGCCGTGTACCTGGGAGAAGCCGGGAGAACGAGAGACTATGCATGCTGGACTCAATAGACCAGACATGCCATTGATCAGGCAGACACTGTCTCTAAGGAGGAGAACATGGGAATAACCAGCCCAGAGTGCAAGCGATTCGGTGGCTTCTTCTTTTAGTCAGAGATTCAGTCGATGCATTTAATGGCGAAACATGGTATGAAGTTTGGTAATATTACTTTTTTTTATTAAAAATAAGATTTTGTTATATGGTATTTATTCTGCCCATAGTGTGTAAGTTCCCGCAAGGGTGCTTATTTTCAACGCTGGACAGGTGTTAGGAATGTTATGGCGTATGCCCACTTTCCGGTGTAGCAGGAAATCGCAAACCCTGTAAATCGCAAACCCCCACTTGTGATTTCCTAGGAAATCGCAAACCCCCATGCCATATATGGGCATGGGGGGTTTGCGATTTCCTAGGAAATCGCATATCCCCCCTGGAGATCGCAAACCCCCCATTCGGCGGCGGCGGCAATTTGTTTACTTTACGTTCGTCGATTCGAAAATATAACTGTTAATATCTCCGCCGTTACGGCGGTAGCCATAATAACGCTTCGAATTTAGGGTTAAATTGGTCAAATTTCACTTATTTGGTTACCAATTTAACCCTAAATTCGAAGCGTTATTAAGGCTATCGCCGCATTGGCGGCGATATTACTAGTTATATTTTCGAATCGACGAACGTAAAGTAAACAAATCGCCGCCGCCGCCAGTATGGAACGCGACGTCGATGAGGCGGCGATTTGTTTACATTACGTTTGGCGATTAATATCGCCGCCAATGCGGCGGTAGCCTTAATAACGCTTCAAATTTAGGGTTAATTTAATGAAATTTCACGATTTGAGTATGTAATTCTGTTAAATATGGTCGCATTGAATAGATTTGGCCCGAATCGGTCCCAAAACACAGGGGGGTTTGCGATTTCCAGGGGGGGTTTGTGATTTCCTAGTAAATCGCAAACCCCGGGGTGTGCAATTTCCAGGGGTTTGCGATTTACTGCCACACCGGTTCCGGGGTTGGTATCCAGGACATCCACCAGTATTTATTTAAGTAGTTAGTATCGATGTTAGTTTGTTGGCAGTTTTTTTGGGTATAAATTCCTATCATATAACTAATATCTTAGCCTATTATGTATATCTAGTGAGATCGTAATAGCGTTCTGGATGAGGACAAGTTCCCAGAATTTGTTTCTTTGTTTTGATTGCAGATTTTCTTTCACTTGTCCCCTGTCCCTAGTTAATGCCTAGATGTGCCAGAACACATCCATACTCTTCGGGACTGCGACCAGGTGGGTCGGCTGCAGTGTTAATTTGTTAACCATAGTTTTAACGGCATTGTCCCTGACTTTGTTTTTACCATCTTCTGTTCACCTATGCCCTGTCCCTAGTTGGTACCTGGGTACCCCAGAACACACCTCTACACTTCAGGACTGCAACCTGGCAGTGGGTTGTGGTGTTTTCTCATGCCACGGTGTCAAATATTCTGATAAAATGCATTGGTGGGGGAATGCAAATGGTCTATAATGGTAAATGGTATATAGTGCCAGGTGCATGAATGTATATATGTAGTTGCTGGTGATCCATTAGTTATGGTTAATAGTCATTATGGATTAGGTAGATAGAGTGAAAGAGGCACTAGAGATAGTGTGTAAGGGGCACTTGGAGCTCTACTCACTACCCCCTCCCCCCTCTGTTAGTCACGGATCACCACACACTCAGCTCAGGCAGGTGGTTGCCAAGCAGCCACCCCAGATGGTGGTGGTGGGCAGATCACTGTAGCCATGATGACACAGGAATGCTTGATGTTCATTGGTGGAACTGTAAATGCTTGATTCTCATTGTAGAACACGGTCAGGTGGTATACCATACCAGATCCATGTACCACTATATAATAATAACCCTGAGGGCATTGTCTCTCTCTCTACTTTCATTCTTTATACTCTTCCTTCTTCTTGTCTGTATTGATTTCATTATAGCCTGCCTACTCAAACCACAGATTCCAGCTGAGGACTTTACAATGGTATTACAGGTTGCGTTTGGTGATCATCGTTGGTCTGTTTTGTGACCAACCATGTAACCTTACATGATTTGTGCCAGAACACATAAGGAAATACTCGAACGGATGGGGCTGCCCTCTATGGAAGACCTTCTGATCAAAAAGAATCTCCGGTGGACTGGACACCTCATGAGGATGTCATCAGACAGGCTACCAAAGCAGATCCTCTATTCTCAACTGTCTTCTGGCTACAGAAAGAGAGGGCGCCCCTGTCTCCGGATCAAAGATACCATCAAGAGAAACCTGAAGCTGAGAGACATTAAGACCGACTCATGGACACAACTCTCACAGCAGAGAGCTAAATGGAGAGCGGCAGTCAAGTAATGAAAGCAGTCTTTGTCGCATCGCGACCGACAGCATGATGATGATGATGACATACTATAGTGGACTATGGCCTCATTTCTTCCGACCCTACCATTACTCCAGATGGCCAGATAGGTTTGATGTGCACCCTGTATGGTTTTTATTTGTTCTTTTTTAGGAATTATTTATAGTGCTCCAGTTTCTTGATTGCTCTGACTGGAGGTGGTTGTTTGTTCCAGCTTTGCGTGGCCATGACTAACACACTTCTCTCATATATTTGATTAATGCTTATGGTTTCTTTTAGCACTGGTGGGCCTGTAGGTCTGGTGTTTCTACCAGCAGTCACTGTGAGACCTTGTTATGTGGTATAGTGGTGTGCAAGTAGCTTAAGGTGTAGTTCCCATCTACTTGTTAGTAGTTTTGTGTTGCATTTAATGTGGAGTTACCGCCTTTCATGGATTTCTAGTAAATCCCATCAGCTTAGTGCATGTTACAGGTTTGTAGTCATTCTCATTAAGGTAGCAGGTCTTTGGTTATGACCCCACTTTTGAACGATGGTGAGAGTCCCCCAGAACAGAACACACATACCTTACAACACAACATCCTGGTACAATAATCACTAGCTTGGCAATATATTGCTACAACAATATATCTTTGGAGAGTACAGTAGAGCCTACCCTAGTTTTGTTGTTGTTGGTCCATTAGTTGTTTAAGCAGGGGAAATTTCAGTCATAGACGACTGGTCTTCCTCATTCCACTGCTGGTCGATAGAAAGCCCAAGCTTACACTCCAAATTGGCAGAGCTGGGGGCACGGGGAATCGAACCGCCGACCCTCAGATTAGGAGTCTGACCTAGAAAAAAGTCAGACACTCTAACCACTCCGCCACAGAGACACTCTCATCCTATTGGTTGTAGAGTTCCACCCATGGTTGATTTACAGCCCAAATACAGGAGATGGTAGAGATAGCACAATCTAGCCACCACCCCACCTGTGTACCATGGCCTGTGTGCTTGTTGAGGAGATAATTATCTGCATGTGGTAGCCCTCTGGCTGGTCCGTCCAGGTGCTTCTCATAGCCCTCTGCCTGCTGTGTTCCTATAGTTCCCATACCCCTCTGCCTGCTGTGTTTCTGTGGTTCCCAAAGCCCTTCCTTGTGCTTTGCCTTTAGAATCGGAGAATTTGATAATGGCTTGGGAAGGTACCGGGAGCGGTGCACGAATTGATAGAGCACTGCCTTCTCGTGTGGAACCTCGGTGTTCAAATCCAGGATGAGTCAAACCAGTGACTTACAAAATTAGTTATGTTTGAAATAGTTACCTTTGGAGATATGTGCAGTGCAAATATGTCAATTTAATTTGTTCCAGCATGTTAACGTTCTATCACCATAGGTTTAGTGTACCCTTATATGCAAGAAGCTGGATGCTGTGTCCGAATCGGTAGAGCGCAGGCTTCCCATGGCGAAGGTCGAGAGTTTCAATCACAGCTGAGTCAAATCTGGTGTCTCTGTGGCGGAGTGGTTAGAGTGTCTGACTTTTTTCTAGGTCAGACTCCTAATCTGAGGGTCGGCGGTTCGATTCCATGTGCCCCCAGCTCTGCCAATTTGGATTTCCACCGCTGTGTATAACTTACAGCGTCATCAAAGGCTGGTTGCTCTCATACCATGTCTATGTGGTGTGGGAGGTTAAAAATGCCTTGGGTCGGTAAAAGTGTAGGCTCGGTCTTTCTATCGACCAGCAGTGGAATGAGGAAGACCAGTCATCTATGACTGAAATTTCCTCTGCTTAAACAACTAATGGACCAACAAAAAGAAGAAAGGTCATGGTGTCAGCAGCCTAGTATCCCAGTAGGGCGGCACTATAAAGTTGCGATGAGTGTCCACCATAATAAATTGGTACCCATCCTGATATAACCATATATATTGGTAGGGTGTAAACCCTAATAAACAAAGCATGGGATGGTCGAATGAGTTGATCTCCCACTTCTTGTGTCACACACGGCCCTAATAGCACCTCAAATGTTGCAAGGATGTAAAACCCCAAGAAACAAGCAATTTGAATGGGCTTGAAGTGAAGCTGGATCGAACTGATGATTTAAAGATTGATTATTTTCGTTATCTGTCGCTCGACCTCACTAGGATAGGACAAGCAGCAGTGCAATGAGGAGGAGCAATTGTCTGTGATTGAAAATTCCCCTGCGTAATCAAGGAATGTAACAAAAATGGAAATTAAATTGTTAAAAACTAGGTCACATTCGTTAAGCCATAACAGGATGCATTCATCCATCATACTTCCAGAAAATTGCAAAGTGAAAATAATGTATAGGTTGGATGAAAACGATAACACAAGAATTTGAAAAGGCTATGAAAAGTATGACATTTTCAAGTATGTTCACCTCTATCGTTTGTATGCACTTTAGTCTGATCATTACTCTAGAGATATCACACAAGTGAGACGTACTTAAAAGTAAAATGTGAAAATGGAATAATTGGTCCCGCGTCTTTTGTGAAACTGGTTAAAGCTGCATAGTTTGATGAAGCATCAAATTTTCAAAACCAAAGCAATTAGGTAGATTTAATTATACATATCTAACTATATATCGATAATGTTACACTGTTTTCCGTTGCTACCCAAGAGTTCGGGTTTCTGCTAACATTGGGCAGTGAAGCCCCAGTCACATAGCCGTTAGTGGACATAGTTGAACGTAGGTGAACGTAGTGGAGGCTAACGTGGTGTATGTTTGTTAAACTACATTGACATACATTAAGGTACAGGAAGTGATCCATCAAATGATATGGATAAATACATTACTGTACGGATGCCGGTACTTTCAACTGCGTTAAACTACTTTCAACTACATTAGCCTCCACTATGTTCAACTATGTTCAACTATGTTCAACTATTTTCAACTACGTTCAACCATGTCCACTAACAGCTATGTGAGCATGGCATGCGCGATGTGGAACGGCCATGGTTTTGTGCGGGTCAACGTACGCTAGACTAATCTAGAGTATGGTTGAGTACATTAAGAGGAACGTTATACTACGTTAGAGTACGCTAGAGTATGTTAGCATCAGGGATGCAAATTCAGCCTCTAACGTACTGCTATTTTGAAAAAATGTCCAAACATTTAATCGGAGATCATGGCTCACCCACATTATTACCAAGTTAACATCACGGACATGTATGGATGCCGGTACATTCAACTACGTTCAACTATGTTTGACTAGTTTCAATTACGTTAGCCTCCACTATGTTCAACTACGTCCACTAACGGCTATGTGACCGGGGCTTAAGAGTAAGACACAACTCTGGGGTTGGTCTTACACTGGACTTGTTAAAGGACCAAGTAATTTAATTCTCCCTTGTAGAAATTGGGGCAATATTCAGAGGAGGGTCACCGGTAATGAAGACGAAAAGTCAGAGGGACCGGGTAAGGCTGGAAAGGCTGGAAAGGCTGGAAAGGCTGCGAAGGCCATGAAGGCAGCGAAGGCCGGGAAGGTCCGGGAAGGTCCGGAAGGCCGGGAGATGGTTGGTTGGAGATGGTTACGTCATGGGCAACATCTGAGGGAATAATATCAGGACGGGTACCGACTTCTGACTGTGCACACTCATGGCAACTTTACAGTGCTGCCCCACTAGGAGACCAGGTTGCCAGCAATATGACCTGATAGCCCACTGTCACATTATCCGGATACTGAACAAACAAGCCCTTGCCCTATCCTAATAATGCTGAGTACCAGGCTAGGAAGCGACAAGTATCAATTTTGTAAGTCAGTGCTTTGAATTGGCCAGGAATTGAACTCTACTGATATACGATAATAATTTACCTCTATTGTGTTCATCAACACAGGATCTGTCCAAGGCTTTTGAGCATTTGGATCTAGCTATGGCGATCTTCACATAACGTTGTTAAAATTGTTGTTTTCAGAAACCACTCCACGAATTTCGATTCTGGGGTTGTTTGTAACCTTATGATGGTTACTGGTTGCAGAACTGCAACATTAATAGAGAGGCTCCAATAAAGCGGTCCAATCTTTGGTTGAAGACTTAATTTCAGTAGGGAGTGTTGTAGAAGCTGGGGACATCTTTACAACATTGTAACGGCGAGGCATTGGGGCGGCAGCGAATCTCTTCGGTCCGGCGGTAGTTGAGCTGTAGAGGTAGGTGACGGATGTGACTCCACTCCTTATATAGTTGCTGGGTAGGCCAGTCCTAACGAAGAGATGGGATGAGTAGGATGGTCTAAACATGAGTTTTAACCACTATAAAAGGCAACTAACTACCTGTTAGGAAGCAGTGAGACTTGCACTTGCTATCCGGACCGCACTTCATCCAAACTTCTCTCCATCTCCTCTCAGCTGGCCTTGCTCCTCCTTGATATGTCTGAAAAGAGTTCCAGGAGGGGGAGCCCGCCAGCATTTCACTTTCTACTCTTACTCTGTCCGTGTTGTTAGCTCGCTGGTTGGTCACCATAGAGCAAATAGACATGGTCCTTTGAATCAGCTCTCCTCATTTCTCTTTCCTAGACTCTATCCTTTCTATTTCTCCCAGGGATACTTCTCCCCCTGACCAGGGGAGTTGTGTGCTTGGGTGGGGCCCTGTACCTTATATTCTCTCTCTTGTTCTCATTGCTGGAACCGTTGTACCCCCATTTCCCGGTCCCTTTCTCCTAAACCTTCGGTGCTGTCAACTGGATACGAGTGCTCTGCTACCACCGGACCGGAGAGATTCGGGGCCACCCCAATGCTTCGCCATTTTGAATGTTGTAAAGACATCCCCCAGCTTCTACAACCATCCCTACTGAAGATTAATCTTCAACCAAAGATCGGACCGATTTATCGGTGCCTTTCTATTTTGCTGCAGTTATGCAGTCAGTAACCATAGTAAGGTTACAAACAACCCCACAAGCAAGGAAGCAGTCTCTATACCTTCACTGCTCATGTAACAACACAGACCCACACACGCACCGATACACCCACATGCCACATACAAACAAACCCACCAACACACAAACACACCCACACGCACACACCCCCATGCACACAAACCCACCAACACGCACACACCCATACACACAGATCCACATACCCACACCCTCACCCATACACGCAAACCCACTAACACCCAGACACACATACTTTCACCCACACACACCCACACACACAAATCTGCATCAGAAATTCATCAGGCCTCGTTGACTGTTCCTCCCCTACCTGTGCTGTGGTAACGTAATAAAACAGTAATCCCCGTCAGTCCTCACCATGCTCTCAGTCTGGCCACTACTCTTTTGTATCCACCCACCCACACCTCTGATTGATTGACCTCATTAGAACCGGGTACAGAATTTGTGTAAATACCTATATACATCTAACACGTATCGTCGGAAGGCCAGTGCTATGGAACTGACAAAGGATCTACATGAATAAAATATATTTAACCGCAAAAAAAGAATGTTTAACTCGTAAGTGCCATAAGTCGCAGACCACCGAACCCTCAGCCTCGGTTTCTCCACCCACCCACCCCCTTTCTTTAAAAACATGTTTTTATTGTTTTCGTTTGTTTGCTGTTTTATCCGTTATCTCCAGTCAACCATATATGATGACAGAGACAGTCCAGGTAAAAATGTAAAATTTAAGACCTAAATGCACTGGGATTGGTCCTACTGCTTCACTGGTCACAGCTGGTCCAGTGTAGTATTAACAACCCCACCCCAACAACATAATTCATAAAACTCACATAACTAACTACCCTAGAGTTACACTATAATATTTCTAACAAACTTACATGTATATACCGCTTGCCTAACTGCAACTGAACATTAAAACTTACTACAACTTTACCAACTGAATGCAGAAGATAACTTCTGCTTACATTCTAAATACTATGTTAATACTCACATTGATCTGACTAATATTGATCTAGTTATATGACACTACTGTTATCATATTGCGATGGAACTTTTGGGTTACAGAATGTCATTGTGTTACATGCGGAAAATTGTTTATTCAACAGTTATTGTATACCTTATTCTATATACCTTTTGTGTAAATAACCCTGAATTGAAAAATGGCTGGAAAACCACTTATTAAGCAGAATAAACATATTTAGGACAACAACAAAATAAAATTATGAATCGCAATCATAACAAACCATGAATATTTACACCCAACAATTATTATCATATTTATTTTTTTAGAATTCACCAATTGCCACCCGAGCATGTTACTGTTTAATATTTGCATTGCATGGTTATTATTTGTTTCACCATATGACATGTCTGCATTTCAGCCATTGTTCATTCATAACTCGCTCATCGTATTAGCGTGACCTTCTATTGGTCACTTTTCTGGTTAGGGAGTTGCATAAACCACTATATTGCGCAGAGCGGCTTCCGGAATAAAGTAATGTCTCTCCCACTTCTGCTTCCACGTTCTCTGTACCCATCAGCGAATTGTGTGCATTTAATCATTTAACAACAGAAATGGCAGGTGTGGTCAAAATCATATTATATCATTAGTGAAAATTACTATTATTATTCAAAATAACTCAATTTAATGTTGCAAATTCCAATATTTTGAATTGAATTAAAGAGGGAATTGGCATTCTGAAATAACATTTGGTGCGTCCGTTTAACAAGTATTCATAGTGGTAGCAGTATTCGATTCCAAGTCGGATATAATTTGTGTTGGTTGCATTTAACTGGAAATAAATGGAACTGCTCAGAAAATGTGGTTTCAGATATTCTGACTGAAATAATGTGACTTTGATAGGTTTGGTGTTCTCTGTGGTGGAGTGGTTAGAGTGTCTGACTTTTTTCTAGGTCAGATGCCTGATCTGAGGGTTGGTGGTTCGAGTCCCCTTGCCCTCCCCACCTCTGCGAATTTGGATTTCCACCGGTATGTATAACTTACAGCGTCATCAAAGGCCGGTTGCTCTCATACCATTTCTATGTGGTGTGGGAGGTTAAAAATCCCTTGGGTCGGTAAAAGTGTTGGCCTGGGCTTTCTATCGGCAAACTGGTCACAGCAGGAGCATCCACATCGTGACCCTGGCAATCAGCTATCTGATTGCAAATCCTGCTACCACCATCCACCACCGAGAGCACGTCCCACGAATAAAGATCATACCTCTGCTCGAAAATCTCTTGAGATAACTGGTGGAAGGACACGATGAAGAAGAAGATAGGTTTGCATGTGGAGGAAATGTTATTGACAGGATTGTCTGAGGTTTCAGACTTAGAGTGCAGTGAGTTGCACTCACCTCTCTGGATGAAATGTGACATTCACAGGTAGTCTTGTATAGGTTGAATAGATTTTGGGGCATATATATATTAATAGTCTCTCCGTTAGGTAGATAATAAAGCCATCCCTATCCAAAGTAAGGGCGAATGACTTCTGAGCACTCATGGTGACTTCATAGTGCTGCCCCACTGGAATACTAGGCTGTCAATGCTATACCCCGATTTCCCACTCACTCCGATTATCCTGGTTCTGAGCTAACTAGTCCTTGTCCTCTCCTACTAATGTCAAGGGCCAGGCTAGGCTTCGACGAATGCCAATTTGGTAAGTTTTCAGGTTGTTGGCTTGACTTGGTTCGGTTTCAAACTTGACCGTCCGCATGGGAAGCCTAGACACTACAGATGTGGCCATTGGGTCAAAGACCCTATAATACTAAGACGGCTCACTCCCTATCTCTCCCATGGTAATGTACATTTCGCAGAGCCACCTTGTGGTGGGTTTGATCAGCCCAGCTGCTGGTTGGTGTTTCACATGTAAACACATACAATTATATTATACATGAGATAGGTAAGTCTGAATACATATCATTATGAAATTGCTATGAACAAATACACATCATCATCAGCATCATCATCAGCATCACCATCATCACACATCTTTCACATTCATATATAGATTTATACATATAATATAGCACCTGTTTCACCAAGAGAACAGCCAGTGCACCAAGTGGTTGGTTTGATCATTTTGATTACACAGTACAGGCTGAGTGAGCCGTCTTAGTATTATAGGGTCTTTGATTGTGTCCAGTCGCAATCAGGAATACTTATCTGCAGTTGGTTGGTTAGTTGTTGGAGTTTTACATCCTGGCAACATCTAAGGTCATATCCATATGGGTATTGACTGAGGATAGTGGACACTCAAGGTGACTTCATCAGTGCTGCTCCACTGGGAGACCTGACCACCAGTACCGTGACCTGATATCCCACTCGGTCACATTATCCTGACACTGAGTCAACCAGCCGTTGTCCTATCCTAATAGTCCTGAGGGATGAATCGACAAGTATCAGTGTTAAAGTAATTGGTTTGCCTCGTCCAGGGTTAGAACCCATGGGTTCGAATCCCATGAACTACCAAAAACAGTCAGGGCCAGTGCGCACGGGGATGAGTGCGTTGAGTGGTGTCTGGCCATGCGCAGTGCTAGGTATATTTAAACACGCGACATTGGTTCCTGGGGACCGGAGGTTAGAATATGGATCACCGGGACTGTCTGAGAGACGACAGCGTTGTAAGAGCTGGACTAGCCGTGTCGAGCATCTATTGTGGGGGATCAACCAGAATCCACTTAGCCCTGATGCAAGGTCAAAAGGTCGCCTAGGTCTCTACTTGGGGATGTGTCACTAACTTTTATGAAATTCACTATTTTTATATAACTGACTTACCTTCATCTAAGTTACTCATTTCATGTAAGTCACCCATGTTTGTGTAACTCAGTGAGTCTATGTAAGTTATAACTTGTATGTAAGTCAACCATGTTTATGTAGCTCACCCATGTTTATGTAACTCAATCAGTTTATGTAAGTCACCCACTTTTATATAAATCACCCATTTTACGTAACTCACTCATTTTATGTGTCTCACTCATTACATGTAACTCATTCAATTCATTTAACTCACTCATGTTATGTCAAGCATGCACTTTTATGACCCCCACCCATGTCTATGTAACTCACTCATTTTATGTAAGTCACACACTTTTAGGTAAGTCATGCATTTGCTGTAAATCACCCATGTTTATGTAACTCACTGATTCTATGTAAGTCATAACTTTCATGTAAGTCAACCATGTTTGTGTAGCTCACCCATGTTTATGTAACTCACTCAGTTTATGTAAGTCACCCATTTTATGTAATTCACTCATTGTATGTGCCTCACTCATTTCATGTAACTCATTCAATTTATGTAACTCACTCAGTTTTATATGAGTCACTCATTTTATGTAACTCACTCATTTAATGTAACTCACTCATTTATGTAACTCACTCAGTGTATGTGCCTCACTCATTGCATGTAACTATTTCATGTTATGTAACTCACTCACCTGTACGTAACTCACTCACTGGTGTGTAATTCACTCAGTTTATGCAACTCACTCACGTTTCTGTAACTAACTCAGTTCATGTAACTGACTCACTTTTATTAAAGTTATTCAGTCTAGGTAGTTCACTCTGGTCGGACAGGGGTGTTGGGCATCGGTAGAGCTGATTGGAAAGGGATGGCGAGAATCGGTAGACTTGGTGGAAACCTATAGGCACTATGTGTAAAGTGTGCAACTGACACTGCAACAGATGACGGGCCCGCCATCCCTTATGATATGTAACAAGACCCCTGCCTAAGGTATTTTCAGTAGTTCTAAATGCAGCAAGGTTAATGTTTCTAAAATTTGAATATATGGTGAATTCCATCGGAAGAATACATAATGAAAGCAGGTTATTAGATATTTAGGAAGTTATTGCGCAGTAAGAGTTACTACTCGAACAATGATATAGGTAGAACACATGGACACAGTGCGCTAAAAACCCAGCAAAGAAAATACATGAATCGTTTGCAACCTGACAAGTTAAGATTGACTGATTATTACTTCATGCCGTATCCACAGCATAGGCCATAAGATGATTGTGTTCTGTGCAGTCATTTATCTCTAACTGTAATTGTCTGTACATTTTCAAATTGTCCCACAGTCCTTTCTGCCATAACCTGTTTGCATAATATGTGGCATCATGGATATAATTAGTGCCTTTGTTATCCACAGTTAATTAGCATATTAAATATTTTTAAAAGGGTAGTCAAATTGTTCAACAGTAGAGATTACAAACAGGGATGTTTTATACATTATATACAAATAATTTGGTTGTTGGGGTTTTAGTCCTGGGACCATGTAAGGTCATATCAGGACGGTATGTATATATTTGCTGTATAACTTAATTTGTATTATGTGTGTACATAAGTGTTGTATGAATTATAAGGCATTATATGTGTATATATAAATATATAAATGTTAGAGGGGTGGTTATTTCTTATTTCGGCGAGAATTCCTTTCCGGTAAACCACACGGCTGGCGCGCCGGAACCTACTTATTGTATGTAGGGCCTAGTTCCACCAACTTCACATCGACCAAGTTCCGCCAACAAAATGTCATATATCCAAATAATATGAAAATATCTCATCAAAGTAAGCATCTTTGACCGATGGATATCCATCGTGTGATATATGCGTAATAGACGTACAGGTGTGTGCTTAATATATGTTAATGAGATGCAGAGTTTGAGACAAAGCTATATGCTAATGAGATGATGTCATGGAAAGTTTAGCCGGCGGGTCAAGCGTGCCCTAGGCCGTGAATAAACCATTCAGTATCCAGAAGTCAAAGTGGTCAGACATTGTACTTTCACACATCGTACAACAATAACGAGTTATTTTTTTATGAGGAAGCAATCCCACTGTAAAATGAAGCCAAATGTTATTTCCTACAATCAATAGGAAGGCACAGACATCCGGGTACTTAGCGTATCGCACCCTAGCAACTGTTTGAGGTGGTGAAAACAATGGCAGTCACAGCACAGAAGCGAATGTAAATAAAGCAAAAAGCACAAATCTATTCACTGCTATGATATAATTCTGTTAATTAGAAGCATAAATATTCACTACGGAGTTGAAATAATGTTATTTAAGGGTATAACTTACTCAATAAGTGAAATTCGGTCCAATTAAACCAAAAATCCGAGCAATATTAAGGCCGCCGCCGATGCACAAATATATTCACTGCTACGATCTAATTCTGTTAAAATAATGTTATTTAGGAGCATAACTTACTCAATAAGTTAAATTTGGCATTATTGCGAATGTAAATGAAACAACAAGCTGGTTTGTTTTCACAGCGTCAACCGGAAGTGACATCAACGCGCTCCGTCCTATGTAAATAAAGACCGTTGCGATCTGTATATTTTAAGTTTCCTTTTTTATTTGGTACAGGAACTGCAGCCGAGTTATTAGCACACCCTACCCTGTTCCCAACCGTCTACAATCGCCCCCACCCACCCACCCCCGTGACGTCAAGTGGCTGTGTTTGTACCATGTGACGTCACTAGCTCACTAGTTGTCCACATCACTGCCGATAGGCTGGTTCCCGGCCGCGCATGTCAGCGGTGAATAACCCATGCGCACAGAGCGAGGTAAGGGTATTATGTGAGACAGCCCCTAGTTTTCTATTGGGACAGCGAGAACATCCGGTGAGCAAATGCGTGTGATCGCTGTCTTTCACCCCTCCCCCTCCTCGGCACAGGCCCACAGAGGGCACTACTGGCAGCCATTACACAGCAGGATCGTGTAGGTTTGTTTGTTTTTTGTTTGTTTGTTATTGGTTTACGTCCTAGCAACATCTAAGCTCATATCAGGATGGGCACCGACTTGTGACAGTGCACACTCATGGTGCCTGGTATACTGCTGCCCCAGTGGGAGACCAGGCCACCAGCACCATGACCTGATATCCAACTCAGTCACATTATCGTGACACTGAGCCAATCAGTCCTTGCCCTATCCTAATAATGCCGAGGCCCTGGCTAGGAAGTTACAAGTACCAATTTGTTAGTCATTGATTTGACTCGACAAGGGTTCGAACCAACAATCCCATAGGTTCGGATCCCGCGATCTCCCAAAACAGGAGATGGACGCTCAACTCATTTGGCCATCCCGTCTGGTCGGATAGTGTAGGGGAACTCCCATGTTACAACGGTGCGTACTGGGATTTGTACGCTGTAGTTTCATGGTGTCACTGCTACTGTCAAGTGAAGTCGCACCAGACGCGATGGCCGAATCGTTAGAGCGCAGGATTCTCGTGCGAAAGGTCGGGAGTTCGAATCCCAGCCAAGTCAAACTAATGACTTATAAAATTGATACTATTCTGTCCCTAGCCTGGCACTTGATATTGATAGGATAGGGTAAGGATGACTAGTTAGTTCAATGTCAGGAAAATGTGACGGGGAGGGATATTGAGTCATTGTGCTGGCGGCCTGGTCTCTCAGTGGGGCAGTACTATAAAGTTGCCATGAGGGCTTTCAATCAGAAGTCAGTACCTGTCCTGACCAATATATGTTGCTAGGAGGTAAAACAGCAATAAGACACATCGCACAAGACACTATAAAACCATCATCTCTTCTCGCTGTTAAAAGTCGGTACACGTATTGATATGACCTTAACTGTTGCGAGGATTCTAAGCCCCATCAAATAAACTAGCACTATTAGATGGTCAAGCCTCATGAGAATTGCACAATAACTGGTTGGTCCAGGGTTCAGTATAATATGACTCAGTGAGATATCGGCTCATCCAAGTAGCGCAACGCCATGAACGTGCATTGTTATAAGTCGCTAGTCGTTCATGTATGACCTTAGCTGTTACTAGGAGGTAAACCCCAATAAACGATAAACCAAAACCAGACGGGATGGCCGAATAATTTAAATGCCTGAGTTCTGTTTTGGTAGCTCATGGGTTTCGAACCCCCGAGTTCGAACCCTGGTCAAAACAACCCATTGACTTCAAAATGTACGCCTGATATAGTAGGATAGGGCCGGTGTTGCAGTTTCCGTGGCACACCAGTTTGCGAGGGACACATCGCTTCTGCGCATGCATCAAAATCGAACAGCATCTAACCTTATAAATTTAACATAATGTTTTTGGTAAAGATGTTTTCTATATGTGTACCAAGCAATTTTTTTCTAGGTGGTGTGGTTTTAGAGATATTTCACTTTTGCTGTATTTTCTGTATGCAGATTGCTCATGACCATTGACAATGCCTTGAGTGTGATGGTACGCGCAGTGCAAATCATTAGTTTTATTCTAAATTAATAGAAATCAAAAATCCTAACCTTATAAATTTAATATAATTTTTTTGGTAAAGATTTTTTTTCCTATATGTGTACCAAGAGGTTTGTTTCTAGGTGGTGTAATTTCAGAGATATTTAACTGTTTCTGTATGAAGATCACTCACGGCCATTGACAATGCATTTGAATGGATGTGTCCCTCGCAAACTGGGGTGCCGCGGAAACTGCAACACCGGAGCAGAGGAATGAATCAGATCAATTGGCCATGATTGAAATTGCACTCGGCTTAATCAACTAATGCACCACAACAAAATAAAAGCGACACAACAACTAAAAACAAAAACCACACGAGCCAGTTTCATGAGTTTTAACTGACCAAATAAGGGCAAGTGAAATATACTGAAATATATATGTGTGTATGTAGCGGGGGGCGGGGGTTGTCTTGTTCACCAGGCAGTGAAACAACATAATTTTATAGATTAATCAAAATTGGGAATAGAGACACCTCCTTAAGTTATCAATAGTCCCATTGTCATATGAAGTAGATATATATACATATATATATCTAATATATAATATTTATATCTAATATATAATATATATATATATATCTAATATATAATATATATAGTATATATATAATATATATATATAATATATATATAATATATGGGATATATAATTTATTACTATGAGTATAAAGGGGCGGAGCTATATTCCTATATCCTGCAGGATCCTAGCATTTAATGCTGCCTTTATTATTAACCCACGATATTTATGGTTATATTCGCTGCAGGCCATTTTCCGGCTGCGCTATCCTGGCGCCCCACCATGTTGCCAGATGTCAGTCAGCGCTTGTTAGGTGCACATCGGCGCCAGTTAAAAAATTCACGGCGACTTCACGGAGTTTAAGCTTCAACTACACTTCAACTACACTGACCGGAATGTCTAGGGAGGTCTAGAGAACACAGTCAATGTGCTACCTGTGTTTTCTGCTTCTACCTGTCGTCCAGGATAGCGGACGATTTCTGTGTTGGAATACTGTTGTAGGACGATCGGTGGATGATTTGATTCGACGTCCTGTGAGTCGATTTCAACTGGCCATATTGAAGGAGGCTCGGCAAGGCTGACGGTACCGTAAAAACATTTGAATTGTCGACAGTTGAGAATAATCATTATGCTGGATTAATAGTTATTGAGTAGATAAGCACACTTACGTGACATAATTACGATTTCTAGATAAATTCGACAAGAGGTCGATTTACGACTTACTTATTTATAGACTTTACAGTAAAATATAACTGAGCTGCAGTATATGGACCTTAGTACTGTAAACGAAGACCATGGTTCAGGCTATCACACACCTGTATTTTGGCTGTCATAGCCCAGCGGTAAAGCGCAGCAGCATGAGTCGAGATCGGAATTAATCGAATATAATCGACATTCGGGTCGATTTTAGACTAACTTAGAGGCTTTACAGTAAGATACAGCTGTTCTGCAATATATGGGCCATAGTATTGTAAATGAAGACCATGGGTCAGGCTACAACACACCTGGTACTTTTGGCTGCCATAGCCTAGCTGCAAAAGCGCAGCACCAAGACTCGAGATCTGCAATAAGCAACTGAGACTCATGTGTGCCGACCATCAGCGCGCTGGAATGCGATACCATTACCACACAATTTGTGCTCTGCAACTATTATATAAATGGTAGTAACACTGGATAGTTCATAGAACGAAGCCCGACCGATTAAAGGGACTATGACGATAGACTTCTGCGTAGTGTGTGGATCGAGTCACGACGGAGTCGAAGTAGACTACTGCAGTAAGAAGAAAAGGACAGTGGAACCAACATGCAGAACTACACGAAGCAGTGCCGCTAAGATGCCGAAGTCGACGACGGGGGAGTCAGAGCCGGAACCTGCTTCTGACAAGTTGACTCTGGAGGAACAACGAGATGCGGTGTGGCGAGAGTTGAAAGAACTAAAAATGGAGGATGAGCTAAGGGAGCTAAAAGATGAACGGGACCGTCTCCTAGCGGCACGGGAGACGAAAAGGAGGCACGGTGAAAAGGCTGCGACAAATTCGCCTCAACATCGGGAAGATAGCCCGGTTGGGGCAAGATGCAAGATGCCGGCCAACGACCAACCGTTGGCCGCCGGTACGACGGAGTCAGGCTATTCAAACTACGGACGCTCAAGGAACAAATCGAGGGAGCGGCGGCACCGACATCGACGTTCGTCCAGCAGTTCGTCGGTGGATAGTGTGGATCGAAAGTAAGTGGTCCCTGAAGCGACATGTCGAGTCAAAAAAAGATGTGAAGAAACTGAACTGTGAAGAAATTATCTGCGCAACCGCTGCCTGGGTGTTAGAAATTCCTGAGATGTCTATCCAGGACCACCGGGCAATGTGGGAACACATATATTTCCTCTCACACCGGGCCCGCTATGGTGAATATCAAGATAGGGCGCATGCGGACTATGACTTGTGCATCCGTAAGTGGGCGGTGAAACGTGGGTTTGAGGCATTCTCCAGCGCCCATACGGGAAAAAGCGTGCTTCATTATGGCCCGGACAATATAAAAAAGAAGCAGCCAGTTCTACGGAATTACAGCAAGGGGAAGCAAGGCAGTCGAGGTAGCAAGCCGAATACGGCTTGCTATGCCTGGAACAGCGAGCTGGGCTGCAGCAGGAAGGAGACGGAGTGCAGGTACGAACACAAGTGTTCAAAGTGTGGCGGTAGGGGCCACAAGAGAGTCACTTGTAAGGACTGACCTACTGGAACATTGGAGCAGCTGCCTGATCGCACACCCGTGTCCGACCCAACAGTCATCACGATTGGACAGGGTCCTGTTGGTGTGGGGAGCACGCCACAACTAGTGAGGCAGGTGGAGACTACGGGAGCTTCAATATGGGATGTTGATCAACATCAGGCAATATTGTATATGTCAATCATTGACAACAGCTCACAACGCGCGAATGGGAGAATGAACATGCAACCAGTCACAACAGGGGAGATAGGTCAGGGGAATATTTACCCTACATTGGAGCAATGCGCAGGGAGGAGCAGCAGTGAGATACGGGGTGGGGATGTGCGATTGGAGGACGATGCCTACCAGGGAGTATCTCGCGTGACACCACAGGGATTGGAACACCCACCCGTAAAAAACAAACCTGGGTTGTGTGAACAGCTGACCAGAGTGTCTGCCGCGATAGCGCGGGCAGGCTACGAGGACCTATTAAGAGTACATTGTGATAGCGATAAACGCTGGTGCGTGTCAGTAAGGGAGAACATGAACAGTATGTCCGTAACTTTCCGGGTGGACACTGACTGTCTGAGTGGCACTTGCGCATGCATTTACGAATTGCTTTCTATGCCATGTCAACTAAAACCTTGTCGGTTATTTGCAGAAGCATTTTGTAGGGGGGACATTGATTTAGATGCTATGTTTCTCCTGCAGGGGACTGTCTTTGGGTTCCATGTTATTGATGACAATTGTGACGTAACGTATGGCTGTCAGCGGGAGAGAAAGAAATCTAGATGGGAAAGAAATATAATAGAGACCCAGCTAGCAGCGGAGTTAGAGGAGGGAGTGCTAATGAAAGTCGATAGTCCTCCGGCCTGTATACATGGGATCTTTGTTGTTCCAAAAGATGATGGTGGTGGGAGAAGTGTCATTGACTGTAGTAAACCGAAAGGTGGGAGTGTCAACAATTACACAAAGGGGGTGGCCCCAAAATTTAAATATAGTGGGCTGGATGATGTTGTAGAATGCTTGGAGAGGGGCGACTACCTAGCCACCATTGATATCAAGGATGCTTACCACGCTGTCCATATTAAACCAGAGCATAGGGAAAGACAGGGGCTTCGCTGGGTTTTTGAGGGTGATTCGGTGGAAACCTATATGATGGACGGGAGACTATGTATGGGTCTTTCGTCTAGTCCGTATATATTCTCTAGAATTTCAAACTTCATTGTCCGATGCGCAGGCAGAGAGGGGGTCTGCAGAATTGTCAACTATCTAGACGATTTCTGCATTCTGGGTACTGTTCCGTGCTGAACTATTTATCAGGGCTGAACTTCTTTCTGCACCAGAACGGTTCCCCCTCCATAAGATATAATGATTTTGTAGTACAGGCCACACTTAAGGGGATTAGGCGCCAGAAGGGGGATGCCCCTCGGCAGGCACCACCTATGCTGCCGGGCATGCTGTTGAAGGTGTTTGCGCTATTGACCCAAAACCCGGGGCATGTATCTTGGAGAGCTGCGATGCTCTGCTCCTTTAGGGCCTTACTGAGAAAGTCCCAAGTAACTGAGTCCGACTCCGCCTTGCGCAGGCGAGATTTTACTTTCTTTGACTGGGGGATGATAATAACAATTTGGCGATCAAAGACGATCCAGTTCACAGAGCGGGTACTAGAGGTCCCGGTTGCGCTTTGCCCGAATAGAGCACTGTGCCGGACGTTGCACCATTTTAAAGAGTTGCCTGCGGATCCCGAGGACTTGGCTTTTCGTTTGCCAATGGTCGGCCTCGATTCAAGGCCTATGACTTATATGGCTTACCAGACTATGCTGAAGCTATTTTCTAATCAGGCGGGCCTGGGGGATTTTTACTTTACATCCCATTCGCTAAGGAGGGGGGGTTGCACCTACTTGGCTATGTCAGGCGCAACCATTGAGGAAATCAAAGTCCGAGGCGACTGGGCGTCGGATACTGTGTATTCCTATCTAAAAACCCCTTTGCAATCCAGAATATTAAATGATCTCCAGGTAGCGACGAGTCTTTCGTCTGTGGAGGCGTGAGACGAGGAGTGGTTGGGGCCTGGGCCGGTTTAGCCGGCCGGGGTTGGCGGTTATTGCTCAGCCAGATGGGCCTCAGCAAATAAACGAGGCTTCCACCACTTCCCGTCTTGTCTCTTATCTTCCTACATCGTAGCCCAATTCATGGGATATATAATTTATTACTATGAGTATAAAGGGGCGGAGCTATATTCCTATATCCTGCAGGATCCTAGCATTTAATGCTGCCTTTATTATTAACCCACAATATTTATTGTTATATTCGCTGCGGGCCGTTTTCCGGCTGCGCTATCCTGGCGCCCCACCATGTTGCCAGATGTCAGTCAGCGCTTGTTAGGTGCACATCAGCGCCAGTTAAAAAATGTTCTTGGTAGGGCGGTTATTGCTCAGCCAGATGGGCCTCAGCAAATAAACGAGGCTTCCACCACTTCCCGTCTTGTCTCTTGTCTTCCTACGTCGTAGCCCAATTTATATATATAATATATATAGTATATATAATATATATATAATGTATATATAATATATATCATGTATATAATATATCACATATATATATATAATATATATAATGTGCATACTATATTAAATATAATATATATATATATATATATATGTATATATATAATATAGGTAATATATAATATATGTATATATTATATAACATATATAATATAACTATTCTATATATAACATATATAGTATATATAATATATGATATATATATTATATATTGCATATGTAATATATATATCATATATATTATATATAGCATATATATTATATATAATATATATAATAAATATATATATTAGGTATATATATTATATATACTATGTATGTATTAGACATACTACATATATGATATATATAATATATATATATAATACATATTATATATTTATAATATACAATATCTACATATACCCAACAACCGCTATATCCATGCTGTACTCGATTCACTGTCATTATCCACCATATGTGTATGCCTTTGGTTCAGTTCCCAGTTTCAATTCAATTGATACATATTGTCAAGCCTAGTGTCATTGCCCCATAGAAAGGGGAGCGACTGGAATGGCGTTCTTGTTTTGTATCCAACAGGTCTTGTGGCTGGGCATTGCTACGACAGGGCAAGAAGACGTGGAATGCTGGGTGGGTAGCAGCAAATGACTACAGTTTGAATTGTGCCCAATTATAGCTGCAGAAATCTACAGGAATTATCACCTGTTCAAAACGAAAACATCTGTCTATATTTGATTATACATGTCGGAATTTAGATAGGGGGGCAGTCTGTAGACATCGCTCCCGATGTGCTGCTATTATGTTAGCGATGCTAAGAATTGGTAAAAGAAAGCCGATGTCCTGCATTGCATTCCGATGTGCACATATATATTCAGAAATTTCGCATTATTTTTCTTCGAAAATTAACTAAGTTAACCTTTCAGAACAGAAGAGACTTCAAAGAAAGGTAAAACAGAAAAAAAAAACCGACATCAGTTTGATATATTTATCTTTAAAACTGGATAGTCCGATGAAAACATCAAATTTTCAAAACCAAAGCAATTATCAAGATTTTATTGTGCATATCAAACATAGATATTAGTGCACTTATTACACATTTGTTGCCACACAGAAGATAATGCTGGATTTGTTTTGTTTGTTTGTTTGTTGTTTTGCGTCCTAGCATCATCTAAGGTCAGAGAATTCTAGAGCAATTGAATAAAACACATTACTGCAGAAACATAAGGTGGCAGAGTTTTGACATGCTTACCAAATTTAATTTTCCATGGTTGCACTTCAAGTATCTGCAAAGTTAGCGTTTTAAAATAAACGTTACTTCAAACTAAAGTAAGGTAGATTGAAACGATTAACCGAATATATTTATCTCAGTAAATGACAGAAACCCAACAGCATCGGACTATTGAACTTTAACAAAGAATCGCAGAAACCCAACAAATGTAATAAAGTAAGAGAAAATAACCACAATCAACATAGCTCTAATGAGTTTGCTGACCTACTAACGTTAGTAGCTGACCCACTAAAGTTAGTACCCGACCTACTAAAGTTAGTTGTTTTTCGGATTTCTTTGGTCTGTTTTTTTAATATTACTGAACCAATCTTTTCTTGTATATTCCCTGAGAAATCTCCAAGAACAGTTTCATCTTCTGTGGAATGTGGCAACAGGTCACGGTATCAAGGGCAAGGTCACGGGGGCCACCCATTTACGCTGCAGTAACCTTGGTTACCAGGTCAATCTCCCCCTCCTCACCTCACCCCCGCCCCCAGCCCGCATTCACCATCCTCTACACCCATACTCCAACCTCATCCCCCATCCACCATCACTCAACCCCATCCTCCACACCCCATCACCACCCACCACCCCATCCCCCAACCTCCATCGCCCATCGCCCACCCCATCCCCTACCTCATCCCCCACCCTATCCCCTACCCCATCCGCAATCCGCCATCCCATCCCCAATCCCTAATCGACCATCCCACCCCCACCCCATCCGCAATCCGCCATCCCAATCCCAATCCCTAATCGACCATCCCACCCCCCACCCAATCCGCAATCCGTCATCCCATCCCCCAAATCCCTACTCGACCATCCCATCCCCCACCCCATCCGCAATTCGCCATCCCTTTCCCGAATCCCTAATCGACCATCCCATCCCCCACCCCATCCGCACTCTGCCATCCGCCATCCCCAATCCTTAATCGACCATCCCATCCCCACCGCATCCGCAATCCGCTATCCCATCCCCAATCCCTAATCGACCATCCCATCCCCCACCCCATCTGCAATCCGCTATCCCATCCCCAATCCCTAAATCGACCATCCCATCCCCCACCGCATCCGCACTCCGCCATCCCATCCCCAATCCCTAATCGACCATCCCATCCCCCACCCCATCCGCAATCCGCCATCCAATCCCCAATCCCTAATCGACCATCCTATCCCCCACCCCATCCGCAATCCGCCATCCCATTCCCAATCCCTAATCGACCATCCCATCCCCCACCGCATCCACAATCCGCCATCCCATCCCCAATCCCTAATCGGACCATCCCATCCCCCACCCCATCCGCAATCCACCATCCCATCTCCAATCCCTAATCGACCATCCTATCCCCCACCCCATCCGCAATCCGCCATCCCATTCCCAATCCCTAATCGACCATCCCATCTGCAATCCCCCATCTCCCACCTCCCATCCTGCATCCCCTCCCCCAAAGCCACACCATTTCCTACTGACATTTTCCCTTACAATGCATGGCCTACCTGCCCTGGCCTGGCCTACCTGCCCTGGCCTGGCCTGGCCAGAGGCTAGCTAGGCCATGACAGGCCAGGAGAGGGCAGGCTGCAAAGTGCTGGAAATGCACTTAGAGCCAAGACGGCACAGGGATGCCGCATTGAAAAAACACAATGTTGGCGCGCGTGTTTTCTAATGTAAAAGAGAGATAAGCAGACCCGGGAGGAGCCTCATGTTCAGCGGATGATTGCCATGCTAAGTGAAGCCGAGCAGTGAGTTAATGGAGCGGCTGTCAGTAATCATGTCTGACGCCGGCGGACTATTATAGCTAATTGGGAGGAGAGGATTCCGCTGCTCTCCCCTCATACATTTTGCTGTACTATGAGCGGAAAGTCACATGGTCACTTCAGTTCAATCACTAGATGCGGTGGCATAATCGGTAATGATGCTGTCACATTACGACGTTTCTCACCGGCGTGCCGCCAACGCGCTAAATATATTCAACGTGTCGAGAAACGTCAAACTTTTCGGCGTGTTAGGAGAAAACTTGACACAGCCCAGCGTGTTGTTGGCATGTTGTTGGCATGTTATTAGCGTGCCGCCAACGCGTTGCAACGTTAGGGAGAGGAAAAAAACAAAACAAGGCCGCTTGACCCACATTGTGAACGTTCCGCCAGCGTGTTATGAACGTGTTATCGATGTGTTATCGGTGTGCAACAGCGCGTTAAACCGGGTCGGCGGGTTGCCAGCGTGTTCTGAACGTGTTATCGACATGTTATCGGCATGTTGGCAGCGCGCTGTCGGCGCATTGACAGCGTGTGAATGGCGTGTCAGTAATGGGTGCCTGGATGGAAATCTCTACCATTATACACTCAAAGCCAAAATGCTGACGAAACGTCCGCAGAGCGCCGAGGGTGCGCCGCAGATGCGCCACCAACACATCCAGACGCGCCAGCAACACATCCACACGTGCCAGCAACATGTCCAGATGCACCAGCAAAATGTCCAGACATGCCAGCAACACATCCAACGTGTCAAGTAATGCTGGAGCAACGCCAATAGCGCGCCCACTACCCGTCGATGGAACGTTACCGACGCGTTGACGGGCCGCTCGCAGTTTGGCGAAAAATTCCCAGCGTTTATCAATGTTGATCAACTTCTACGAGCGGTCCGCCAACGCGCGGGTAATGATTGTCGGCGTTCTGCAAAGACGCCCGTAACACGCGAAGCAACACATTGGCATGCATCGGCCAGCATCAAAGGTTTTGTGCAAGTACAAAACGTTTGAGGCGGCCCAATGCGCTTCAAGGTGTTAGTTCAGACCTAGCTGTCACTCAACGTGTACCGACATGTACTGACGCGCCGGTAACGCGTTTGTAATGCACCGGTAACGCGTGCCAACATTTCAACCAAAAAGGCAACACGTTGGCACGCGTCGACGAACGTTGGTGAGAAACGTCGTAGTGTGACAGCATCATAAGAGCACAGACTTCCCGTGTGGAAGGCCGGGCAGTTTCTAAACCCGGCGGAGTCAAATCTTTGGTTGCGTGTCAGTCATTCTCAGCTGGTCTGGTCCTAATTGGGAACATCCGTTGTGCATGTTGCTTGCTACCTCACGTGGACTCAGTGATATGTATCCAACCTCTGCCCTTCAGTAATCCCCCAAAATCCCTCCCGCATCTTATGTTGCCCATGGCAGTCTGAAGAAATGATTGATTGACCAGACAGTATGGCCGAATGAGTAAGAGCGTCCATGTCCCGTGTTGGTAAATCGTGGGTTCGTGGGATCGAACCCTAGTCGAGTCAAACCAATAACGAAAAAATGAATACTTGTCAGTTCCTAGCCAGGCGATCGGCATTATTAGGATAGGGCAAGGACTGGTTGGCTCAGTGTCAGGATAATGTGAGTGAGTGGGCTATCAGGTCATGGTGCTGGTGACCTGGTCTTCCAGTGGAGCAGCATTATAACGTCGCCATGAGTGCGCAGTGTCACAAGTCGGTACCCGTCCTAATATGACCCTAGATGTTGCTAGGACGTAAAACAACAACAAGCAAACTGTTACCCACCTGTGTTGTCCACCTGAGGACTCTTAGCTACAACTGAGCTGCTGTTGAGGTCAGACATAACTTTCGAAGTCAGACCTACTCGATGCACTTTGCGGAGTCTATAGCAAATTGTGTACTGCTCCGGGAGTCTGAAGAAATGATTGACACTAAAACCCTGAATAATTGTGTAACATCCGGCTCCAAAGTCTAATACTCTAGTTTATGGCTATTCTGCATTTCCGTTATCATGGCCGCATACGTGGAAGCGGATAAGGAGTTGCTGGGGACAGAAACGGATAGGGACGCGGATACAGATACGGACGCGGAGACGGATGCGGAGACGGACGCGGATGCGGAGAGGGACGCGGAGACGGATGCGGAAGAGGACAGGGACCCTGATGCTGGTACAAGAGATGAATGCAGAGAGTGGTGTGGTCAGTCTTATCTCTCAGCAGGGTGCAGGTGAAGCTAATGGAACGCAGTTCAATGTCAGGCAGACGTGGACCAGAGTGCAAATGGTTGTATTTCCGGTACGGATGTGCAGTTAGACTGAAAAGTGGACATTATGCATAATGACCTCAAGCATTGCGCTTAGCGCCTGAAAGTCAGCTATAAATAGAAAGCACAACAAGCGCTTTGATTATTTGCCTCCATTTCAGAGCATGTACCCAGTTTAGTCAAATAACTGCTGGAGCAATTTTAAGTGGTTGTTTCCTGTCTGTGGGCGGGGGCGGGGGGCATGCATAAATACAACAAAGGTATAATTATCACATATACAGAGAACTATTTATCATCATTATTCTCTCTTCCACAAGAGTGTGCCAAATAAAGTGATGCTTTGCCACAAATGGTTGCGTCTGTATAATATTCAGGGGTCTAAGTTGGGATGTGGCACACATGCTTTTTTGACGAAATAGAATTTAAAAGAACGCTATTAGTTTGCACACACATAGTCACCACACCACATATACGCAAAACCTTGGTGTTCCCAGAATAGTTCTGAATCGCTTATAAGCAGACATCAGTTGGTTGTTATTTCCTATTTACAAAAATAATTATATCATATATTGTAATAGAACAAAATATATATTTGGAATCTCAGGTGGTATGTAACTGCGTATATATGGAAACTAGACCACTGATATGTATATATCATCATATAAATAGTAAGCTGCAGAATACCAATAAAACAAAACTGGATTGAGTAAACAATTATACTTTCCTCTACCACCGGTAAAACTGCATGCAGCTAATATAAAGATATTTTCTTCAATGGGATGCGCTTACACTTGTGATCTTGGCTTTTATATCTGCCGCAGTCAGCGTCAGAGTAGATACCAGTCCTGCAGACATTGGCGCTTCAGGGATCTGAATACTATCCCTCTCCCTATTGGTCAATGAAATACATTGTATATCATATATTATATAAATTATATATATATATATTATATATATATTATATAGTATATATAGTATATATATTATATATTACATATATTATATATATTATATATATGTTATGTATGTTATATATTTTATATATGCCATGTATATTATATATATATAGTATATATATTATATATATTATATAGTATACATATTATATATATTATATATATTATATATAATATATATTATATCTGTTATATATGTTATATATGTTATATATATTATATACATTATATATTATATATACATATTATATATATATTATATATATATGAGTCAGGATCACGAAAAGAGGCCAATTGGGGGAAGTTGTCGGCGTCGATCATTGGATGTTGGCATCGATCGGCATACTTCTACTTTATCATTGACAGAGGTGTTGGAAAGTCCTTAAATTTGTCCTGAATGTAAAGGTAGAGAAAATACAACAACCTTATTTGTTTCGAGGATAATTTAATATAAAACAAAGAAATGCACGACCCTTTAAGAATTGCGACACCAACATCTGTTAAAGTTGTCGGCGTATATCGGCATACTTATAGCTTAGCATTGACAGAGGTCTTGGAAAGTCCTTAAATTGATCCTGAATGTAAAGGTAGAGAAAAGGCAACAACCGTATTTGTTTCTAGCATAATTTAATAAAAAACAAAGGAATGCACTACACTTTAAGAATTACAATGCCGACATCTTAACTAAACCACCAATTGGCCCATTTTCGTGAGGCTGACTCATATATACATTATATATTATATATATTATATACATTATATACAGTATATACATTATATGCATTATATACATTATATATATTATATATAGTATATATCATCGGTACATAAGACTTGGAAGCATTTAGTTGGGATAACATGATTTTATGTCGGGTGGACCCTGGAGGCATCACATCATGGTAGGGGCCTGCCGAGAGCTGAGAGGGACAAGGTCATGGTTTCATCGCAGTCAAGTATGAAAGTGGAATGGATGAGGTGAGACAGGTGATCAAGTCAAGACTCATGTGTATATGATGGTAACTAGCGGGTAGCATCAGTTGCTTAATACAGTATAGTATAATATTTAAGTATAATATGTATAGTATATAATTGTGTTAAATGTCATTAAATATTTTGCATAATTAGGTTATGATTAATAAGGAGATATAATATAATAATTATCTTTATATAATTTGTATGATTAAGTCGGCCAAGCCAATTGTTGGTGTGTAGTTGAGTTATTGCCATATTATGGCGTTGACGAGGGCAGAATTGACTCTGTTGGAGTCCTTGGTGTTAATGTATCTCTTGTGTGCATCTGAGGCCCACCCACCTCCAGATCACTGCTACCAGATGTGAACACGACAGTGGCAGCTGCCCTCCGGATGGCATGGACGGTAAATGGTTGGTCGGGGGCCTGGTGTTTTGGGCGTCCCGCCAGGCTTTAGCAATGTATGGGATTTTCCTTGGCTGCCTGTCAGATGGGAAGACCAGTAGGGGCTGTGCCCGGGATCGGGTGGGCGCGATGGCGATCATGTCCTGGTAGGCGGTCACGGGGCAGAATCGCGGGTCTCGGCTGGGGGCCAGGCAGAGTCTGCATGGTTGCTTGTTTGCCTGCATATTTTTCTACCACTTCTGGTAAATATGTAGGGAGCCGTCCTTGACCCAGAGGTCTGCCCTGGTAGCATGGCGTGCCGGGTCAAAGGTTGCTAAGGATCATGGGGCCACCTTGTATTGGCGGGCCCTGCATAAAACATGACCAGTATGACCAACACCACCACCTTGCTGTGTGGCGAGGGGGCGAGGTCGATGACCGCCTGGCATATTACCGTCACTGATACGTTTGTCTGTTGTTTTGGCCTGTGGTCTTTGGACGGTTTGAGGGCATCGAGTGCCAGCATGACTGTGATGTGGTCGAATGGCATGGTCAGGGCCTCCTTGATCCTCAGGTAGAGCCTTAGGTGCGACACCTAGTTTGCCACAGATGATGGGCACAACCGGGCCGAGCGCTCTTCTATCCAGCACATCAGCTGGATTGGTGTGGGATGTAGTGTGTTGACTGCATACGTGTTGCAGTGGGCCATGTAATTCCTGACTGTGGCATTGTAGTTGGTCCAGGATCCCGGTGCCGTGGCATGCGCCTGTACTCCGCCCCTGCGAATAGAAAGAGGTTGCAATGGGCTATAGTCGAGGAGGGCTGGTTGTATTGGGGCGAGGCGTTTATGTTAGCATATGTCAATGGCTAGTTGTTGGTAGTGTGGGCTAATGTGGACTCTGCTGAGGCTGTTGGTGACCACATTTTCCTCTCCGGGGATGTGATGGTATGTTAGCCTTATATTGCTGACCGCCTGGGACATCCAGGCTGCCTGGGCTACTAAAGGGGCTGTCACACTATGACATATGGCGTTAGCGTATGCCGACATATGCAATTTTCGACCAACATGTCGGCATATGGTGTCATAGGTTACATATACGTTGGGCATATGTCGAATACTCTCGGGATACGGCATCATAGGTCGGCATAGGTCGAGCCGCTAAACATTTTTTGTGCATGTTCAAAATTGTCAAAGTATGTCGGCGTATGGCTCATACGTTTCTCATATGCTAGGCGTATGCTCAGTGTACATCAGCATATGTTATGCACATGTTAGGGGTAGGTATAACGTAATCACAATGTTCTGTAAGAGGGCTGTCCCACTACAACATATAGCCTTAGCGTATGCCAATGTATGTGATTTTCGACCAACATGTCGGCGTATGGCGTCATATGTTATGTATACTTTGGGCATACGTCGGGTACATTTGGGATATGGCGTTATACATCATCTTACGTCGGCATGTGTCGAGGCTCCGAAACTATTTTTGTGCATGTTCAAAATTTTTAACTTGTGTCGACATGTGGCTCATATGTTCCTCATACGCTACGTGTACGTTAGGGGTACATTGGCATACATTAGGAGCACGTTAGGGATACGTTGGCCTACATTACTCATACGCTGGGCCTGTCACCTCCAACCGTCAAAATACATCCCAATACACCGAGTATACATCGTCATATGCTTTGCATATGTCGATATACGGTAGGGATACAGTAGACATATGCCAGCCATATGCTGCGCATATACTTCATACGTCGCTGGGACACCCGGCAGTCCAAAAAGTTTGGCATATGCCAACCTATTTTGATTTTCAAGTAATTTTGAGACGTTATGCACATGCCTCCGCCATATGTTGTAGTGTGACATGGCCTTAAGCAGGCAGGGGTTGTGTCCCTTTCTGGTGGTATATTCCAAAGGCAATGTTATATGCACACCAATGTTCTATCATACCAGGTTTCCTGTAATCACAGGCAATTTCAAATGGGATCCTCATATGGCAGTCACACACGGTAGGGCCTCCCAAATTACAGGAATAGCTTATTGCACGGCCGTGGGAAGCCTCAATTTTAAGAACCCGGATTTGGTCGAGATACAACGCACAATCCTACTATTATTGATGTTGTTGTTGTAAACGGCCGTGACACTTTAAGGGTCCTTGGCCTGTGGCATGTTGTTTATTGACCATCGTACTTGGCGCGATGAGTTGATGGTGTGTGATTAAACAACATGAAGCCCTACAGGGAAGGCCAATTGACAGGTAGGTTGGCCCGCACCTCTCTTAACGATTGGTTAGAAGGGGGATGTTTGTTTGTTGTTGTTTTACGTCCTAGCAACATCTAAGGTCATATCAGGACGGGTACCGACTTGTTACAGTGCACACTCATGGCGACTTTATAGTGCTGTTCCACTGGGAAACCAGGCCGCCGGCACCATGACCTGGTATCCCACTCAGTCACATTATCCTGACACTGAGCACACCAGTCCTTGCCCTATCCTAATAATGCCGAGCTCCTGGCTAGGAAGCAACAAGTATCAATTTTAAAGTCCTTGGTTTGACTCGTCCGGGGCTCGAACCCACGACCCCACGATCTACCAGCACGGGAGACGGACGCTCTAACTCATTCGGCCATCCCGTCTGGTTTAGAAGGGGGAAGGTGTGAGGGGAGGAAGTGGGTAAATGTGGGGAAAAAGGGTGTTGGGAAGTGAACGGAAGTAAAAAAAAGAAAAAAGTAAAGAATGTTGTATTTAACGACACCTCTAGAGCGCATTGATTTTCATCATCAGCTATTGGATGTCAAATGTATGTTCATTCGGACATATTTCTTTGGATTAAACCTGCTGCCGCCACATAGGCTACTCTTTCCAATAAGCGGCAAGGGGTCTATTATATGCACCTTCCCACAGACAGGACAGCACATACCACAGCCTGTGATGCCCCAGTTGTGGACCACTGGTTGAAATGGAAAATAGCCCAAACTGCAAATGGATGCACTGAGAAGGATTGATCCGATGACCTACAGCTTCACATTTGGAAACGCTACCGTCTTAGCTACTCAAAAATAAAGGAAAGCAAAAACATAAAGGAGGCGGCAGGATTGGGGTCTGCCATGCTTACTCCATTACCAGCCAGGTGGCGATCATCAGCTATTTTCTAAGTGCTCGCCCCCTAGTGGTGAGTACCCACATTATTTCTCACCTTCACAGCCAGCTAACCGCTCATGTCTGAGTCGATCCGAGCTGCTCACCTCGCGTGTTGTGTAGTCACGTGACCCTCTCCCCCTGCCTACCAATTCACCCACCGTGCGGGGTGGGCGAGTCGATAGAGCGCGGGCCTCGCCGGCGGGAGATTGGGAGTTTGGATCCAGGTCGGGTCAAACCAAGGATGGATTCATACCTGTCGCTTCCTAGCCTGGCGCTCGGCATTAATAGGATAGGTCAAGGACTGGTCACCGCAGTGTCAGGATAATGGGACTGAGTCATGGAGCCGGCGGCCTGATTTCCCTGTGGGGCAGCACTATAAAGTGGCCGTGAGTGCATGTTGTGACAAGTCGGTAGCCATCCTGATATGACCTTAGATGTTGCCAGGACGTAAAACTCCAACAACCAACCAACCAACTCACCCCTCGTCGCCCACCTGACCCCCACCCCCCACCTCTACCAGCTGACATCCATACCAGACCTGGCAGCGGATAACCTTCCGCCGCGCACATCCGGTGTCGAACCCGCACTCTCTACACATTCACTTACGCCAACCGAAGGCGCTCCTCCTTTACAGCCATCGACCGGAAGTTCTCTCCGCTTACGTCCATCACGCTAGTCTATCCTCCCTCACCTCTCCGCCCCGCAGAAACCACCACCTGAGAACTCCTTCCCCTCACACAGACGCACAGACGGGCCTAGCTCCCACCGACCGACCCAGCCAGGATGGGACAAGGTCAGGAAGCATGCCTCATGCTACTCATCATTATGTATTGGATCCTGCATACTCAATGGTATATGTATATATATATATATTTTTTTAAAGATTTTTTTTTATTGAGGCTGTAATTATACTGTCCATAGCATATAAGCCTGGGTATTCAGGCTTGTTTTCAATGCTGGCCAGCTGTAGTGTCGGTGTTATCTTATCATACAGTAGCTGCTGATAAGGTATTTGATTGCCTGCATTTCAGCAGCAGATAGATAGTTGGTTGGTCTGGTTAGTAATCTATGTTAATTTTTTTGGATTTTCTTGGCATATATGTGTTTTATTTTTCTACTCTTACTACTAGACTAGCCTACTCCTATTTACATATCATAGGCTTGTACATAGCTGTGTGGTGTGCTATCTGGCTACTTTTGGCATGGTTACCTTCCATTGGGTGTCCCGCTGGTGGGCCGTGACATATCACATGCCCCTTTGCAGTGCAGCTTAGTGGGGGTTTCCTAGCCTTATTTTGCACAGATACTTTTTGTATGTTTTTAGGTCAGGAATTTGTCGTTCCTTTACTGTTTGGGCATTCCACACCTTGGCAGCCATTTCCAGCGTGCTTCTCTCGTGAGCTTTTATTTGGCTTCTGGTCTGCTTTAGTAGTGGCGCATTATTTGCTCTAGTAGCCCTTTGTGGTTTTGTTAGGAGTTTATTGTCTTGACTATAGCTGTATGCTAATGTTTTCAGATGAATTATTCTCCTATTTTCTAGCAGTTTTACTTTGGTTCTTTTGTGTATGTCATAGGTGGGGTGCAGCTTGTCTACTCTGAGGCAGAATTTTCAGGGCTCTGTTCTGAAGTGTTTGCAGTTTTTTTAGAAGTTCTTTTTTCGCACCCATGTAGTTTACATCTCCATAGTCAAAATAGGGGAGCACCATGCCCTTGAAGATTTTTATTGACATTTCTTGTGTCATGTAGTCTCTTAGCTTTGCAAATAGCCACAGTTTGTGGTTTACCTTTTGGACAATTTTGTTCATACATAGGTTGTAGTTTAGTTGGCTGTCCAACTCAAGGCCTCAGTATTTGTAATGGTCTACTTTTTCTAGTGTTTGGTTTCCTAGCTTACAGTGTAGTTTTCTTTCTGGCATTTGTTTATGTGAGAAGAGAACTGTTTTTGACTTGCTTGTGTTGATGGTTATTTTGTTGGACTCACACCACTCATCCACTTTTAGTAGGAGCCTGTTTAGTTTAGTTATTACCTCCTCTTCTGTGGTGCCATTTGCATATATGACTGTGTCATCTGCATACAGTTGGAGGCATTCGGTTTGCAACCATTTTTCAAGATCGTTTATGTAGATTATAAAGAGTAGTGGCCCCAACACTGACCCTTGGGGTACACCACATGTGACAGGTTGGTTGTCTGATAGTGTATTGTTTATTTTTGTTTTCTGTTGACTGTTGTTTAGGTAGCATTGTATCCAGTCCATAGTGTTGGATTTTATGCCCATGGATTCTAGTTTTTCCAGTAGTATGTTATGGTCTACTGTATCGAATGCTTTGCTGAAGTCAATGAAGGCTGCCCCAACTAATTGCTGTTGGTTCATTGATGCCAATATGTCATTTGTTAGGTTAGCTATTGTTTTAGATGTGAAGTGCAATTTCCTGAAACCCCCTTGTCTTTTGTTTAGTATATCGTTTTTTTCCAGGTGTTCATTTATGTGTCTATGTAACACTTTTTCAATGAGCTTGCCTGGGGTTTGAAGAATCGATATTGGCCTGTAGTTTGCCATGTCTAGTCTGTCTCCACTTTTGTGAATACGGGTAATGGTTGCCATTTTCCAGGCTGAGATAAAACACCCCTTTTCAAAGGAGATGTTGAATAGGTCTACTATAGTGGCCGGGCAGGCTTGGAGTGCCTCTTTCAGTACTTTGGTTGGTATTTAATTTATTCCACTTGGTTTATTTGTGTCTATTTCATTTATTAATTGTTTTACTTCTGTTCTATCTGTTTTTCAGGTGGGGATTTCATTCTGCACAGTTCCTGATCTATTTTCCAACCGTTTTTTTAACTTTTTCTGACAGGTTTTGTCCTATTGTGGCAAAATGTTGTTCAGTTTGTTTGCTGCATCTTTGTCTGTGAGCATTGTCCCTTTGTTATCTTGGAAGTTTGTGTGCTCTTCTTTGTTATTTTTGGGGAATAATAGGTTTACATTTCTCCAGAATCTGTTTGTATTGCTTCCCCAGTCTTTGTCCTGCTTTATTATGTATTTCTTTTTTGCTGTTATCACAGCTTTGAGAGAGTTGTTTCTGGCAATATGGTAGGCCAGTTTGTCTTCTATAGTTTCTGTGAGCTTTGCTTTATTACCCAGTTTACTTTTGGCTATGATGAGTGTTAGCAGGTCATTGTCTACCGAGGGGCCCTGGTTTTTGGTATTTTTATTTTCTTAATGGGGCACATCTCATCAGCTGATTTTCTTATTTCTGTGATGATGTTGCCCCAATAGATATTAACATCATCTTTGTTTTGTGTGATGTTGTTTATGTTTTGGTGCAGATGATTTTTTAATGCATCTTCGGAGTAGTTTTTTAGAGATCTGCCCATCTTATATTCCTAGTGATTTGTGCTTTTTAGTTTTTTCCTTGTTGCATATATTAGCTCATGATCACTTATACCCCAACTCCTGGTGCCCTATTTAGTGGCGCGTTTTGAGTTGGTTAGTATTAGGTCAATTGTTGTGCTATTTTTACTTAGCCTTGGTTGTTCAGTGATGAGCTATTGTAGGCCTAAGATTTTGATTGTGGTTTGCAGCATTAGTTTGTTTTATCATTGCTGTTGTAATTTACATTAAAGTCTCCTAGTATGAAGATTTCTGCCGTTGTCAGTTTTTTGTATGGTGTTTATGCTCTTTTCTAGGGCTTCAATGAAGAGTTCAATTTCCCCTGATGGAGGTCTGTAGAGGCTTGCTATGGCTATATTTGCTTGTTTTTCATTTTGTATTAGGCACACATCTATCATTGAGTACTCAATGATATATGTATCTATCATTGAGTACACAGGAGCTGTGTAGTATTAGGTGTGCTCTGAGGTGTGCTATATCATATATAAAACCTTCCGAGCCAGTGGCTTGTTGTGTCCCGCTCAGGGGGCCGGCAAAGGCGCATACCCCCCCCCCCCCCCACACACACACACTCAGGGAGGCGAAGAGGGGTATGGGGTAGGACACTCCAGGGATTATTATTTGTGATAATGGGATTATCACTATCCATATACAGTATAAACCCGTTAAACCAAACTTTAAGGGACCCTAGAAATTTGTTTTGATTAACCGATCATTGGTTTAGCAGAGCTTTGGCTTTGACTTTGACTTTGAGTAAACATGTATTGCACACTTTGATTATTGTTTTTTATGTATATCCAGTATGACACTGTTAAACCAAGCTTGGTTAAGCCAAACGATGGGTTAATCCAAACTTTTTTCGGTGCCAGGCAAAAACTACCATTTATCATATAAAAAAGTTGGTGGGGTCTCCCATGACCTTATAACCACATGACAGTTTGGTTTAACCATACCGGAGTGGCCTGGGGTCTGACAATTTTGTTTGGATTAACCAATAATTTGGATTAACCAAGTTGTTTATATGATAAATGGGAGTATTTTGCCAGGCCGCCAAAACAAGTTTGGATTAACCGATCCTTTAATTAATGTGTTGGATCTGCGCTTACAGGGTTCTGCCTCTGAACTTTTCATATATATATATATATATATATATATATATATACATATATATATATATATATATACATATATATATATAATTTACTACACCTGATCTAAGATTTACTAGCACCGTTTGACTGAAATCCAATCCAGACACAAATTTAAGGTAAGAATCCTCCCAAATTTCTGTTATCAGGGACTATGTGTTTAGTGGGGGTGAGGAGGTCAGGGTGCATTTATAAAGTAAATGGCATATAGTGCAGTATATAACTAAAATGGGGAATATTCCACTTCCGGTCGTGTAACCATAAATGATCCCACCTTCCGGTCTTCTCTGGGAACAAGCGAAATGTTACTCAACATATGTCTAATGACACACACACGATTCACTTTGGCAACAAATTTACAAATCCTTGAATAACACACCTATTTGTGATCGGTGACTGATCCCTAGCACACACACTGCTACTTTGACATCAGCACAAGCTGCAATGTAGGTATCACCTTAAATATTATAGTTTTACTTTGTCTTATTTTCATAAATAAATACATTAGGGTTATTGGTCTAATAGATCTTACTTTAATCTGAAGTAACTTCTATTTTAAATGGTTAAGGTATTAACCTTTTAAGCATAACCCTATAAGCTAACCACACTCTATCTAACAGAATAAACAAACCATTCTACTAACACTCACTCCATCTCAAAATGTTAACTCCAACAACATGATAGTTTTGCAATTCAGAACATAGTAGGCATACAAACCTATGAAGGGAAACTATGCACCTAACCTCTCCGTAATGTAAAGGTCTAACCAATACACATGTATTTATCAAGTGTGTAGGAATACAACATATAACTGCTATTTTTGTATGTGAATTGTCAAACTATACCATATGTAAGTCTTTGAATGTTTGATATTGTTATTTCAGCTGATTTGGGCTAGCTGCATATATTGTAAATAACTGAATTGTCACATGGCTGGAAGACCAGTGCCACGGCGCTGACAACAGACTTTATTCAATGAATAAACCTTCTTTCTTTTTTTTTTAACTTTGAAGATGTTTGGAGTGCAGAGATGTCAAATTAATCTGTGCATGCAAGTCAACATTCTGATACAATAGGCTTCAGCATTAACAGGTTCTATTTCTTTTTTAATTGACTTATTGTTCCATTAAATGAAAGGCACCAGACGTCATGTCCGAATGGGTAGAGCGCAGGCTTTCCGTGAAGAAGGTCCAGAGTTTGAATCACAGCTGAATCAAACCAATGCCTTATACAATTGATACTTGTCCCTGCCTAGCCTGGCACCCAGCATTACTAGGATGAAGACAAGGAGTGGTTAGCTCAGTGTCAGGATAATGTGACTGAGTGGGATATCCGGTCATGATGCCGGTGATCTGGTCTCCCACTGGGACAACACTATACAGTTGCCATGAATGTGTGCTGTCACAAGTCAGTACCCATCCTGAGATAGCCGCCTTAGATGTTGCTAGTATATAAAACAACAACAAACACACTTTATGGAAGAAGAAATGCTTAATAAATTTACCGGTACCTACGCTGCTTATATCAAATCAAATACACAATGTGCTTTGACCGGACTTTCCGAGACTAATTAAATAATGTTGGCCATTAGATAGGGAAAGCGAATTCAAACGAATCTGAAAGAATAAGGAAGAGATTTGATTGAAGTAAACGTGTTGTGTTGTGTAAGGCGCGCTTAATGGATCAGTGTGATACATCTTGACAGGAACCAAACGTTATATCAGCGAAGCAGTTGATGGAAATACTCCCAGTGAAATCTCACGAGATGGAAATTAGTGGTTCATTATACTTAGCAGAAGCAGAATATTGGCGAAATGTAAGCAGGCACTTTCATGTATGTGTGACTAAGAGCTTTTCCCTGTAAAACCGTGCCTGCTGAGTTCCCACAAGAGGATTTGTCGTGAATGACGGTACATTGATGATAATGAATATTCATTGGTCCCACATAGGACAAGCAGATTCTTTGTCAACATGAACCAACTGACTATTTATTTTATAGCGTATGTGTTTGTTTGCGCCCTGACAACATCTAAGGTCATTGTTTCTTTGCTTCTTCTTGTTTTACGTCCTATCTACATATAAGGTCATATCAGGACAGGTACCGACTTCTGACAGTACATACTCATGGATAATCTATCGTGCTGCCTCAGGCCACCAGCACCATGACCTGATATTCCACTCAATCACATTATCCTGACACTGAGCCAACCAGTCCTTACCCTATCATAATAACAATATTCTTTTGGTTGACTCAATTCCACGATCTACCAGCACGGGAGACGGACGCTCAACTCATTCGGCCATCCCGTCATTGCCAACATGAAGCAAGTGGTTTTTTGTATATCATATTTGTTTGTTTGCTAGGTGTTGTCGTCCTGGTAAAATCCTATATCATACCAGGATGGATACGGACTTGTGACAGTGTGTAGTCATGGCAACTTCTAGTGTTGCGGCCCCACTGGGAAGCCATGCTCTACTCGATATCCCACTCTGTCACTGCATCCTGACACTGAGCTCACCAGCCCTTGTCCTGGCCCAGTAATGCAGAGTGCCAGGCGCCGTATCGACAAGCATCAATTTGGGAAGTCATTGGTTCATTGGTTTGGCTGCGTAGTGTTCACATCTGCTTATGGTTGTTACCAACAACCAGAATTGTCATTGTTTATTATAATCATATATATGGTTGTCCATATATACATCATATATATATTCATAATAGTAATCAATGACATGCAAGACACACTCATTGTTGGCTCACAACTCTATACACCCACCATTCCTTATTTACAAAAGTTAAAATCTGCCAGGAAAGTGACCTATTCCTGACTGGCTGCCTGCAGCCCACGCCTACTACACCAAATTCAGTAAAACCAACCGGCTCACCAGGCTGCTCCAACAACATAGAGCCAGAGAACACGCCATGATAACCTATTCACCCAACCCACTACCGGTAACATTTCTTAATAATATTTGCATTAATATGCATTTATACTACACATACATATATGAGCCTGCCTCAAAAGTTGATACCTCTTTTTTGTTTGGTCCACGTAACGATTGACACAAGATAGCACAGAAATGGTTACATTGAAAACACAAGGACATTTGCTTCAAATCAATATGTATTCTATTGGGATTATGAAGCACCATAAATAGGTGTATCCTGAGCAAACGCATAGGCACCTACTATGTTGATTGTTTCAATGGACAACATTTTGTCCCAAATTACTTAGCACCTTTTGAGACAGCCTCATATGTACATATTTCTGAGTGTATATAGTATTATATAAGTTTATATACATGAGCATATGTATTAATAAGTATATATGTACTTCGAGACACTTATATATATATATAATTATCTACGCTCCTATAAATATATTAATGTATATACATTTTACATTCTCACCATTCATTTCAGAGTTCGATCACGTTTCACTGCGTATCTATATAAAGCCATCCTGGCCCCCTAGTGTCCAATTCTAGAACCAGACTCCTTTCTGAATGGAGATTCGGGCCAGGCTTTAGTAGGCTCGACAGCACTGGAAGTGGGCTATTAATATTACATCCAACTGGCTCATCCTGTGTTGATTACATGCGCAAATGCCAGGACAACAACAACTGTGTTTTGCCACGGTCCCGGGCGTGTTAGCATGTGGGTTTCTACTTCTCTTAGAAGTTAGAGGCAATACTGAAATGTACCATGATAATTTCTTAGTTGAGACGACGATTGCATAGTAATTCCAGATATATAGACATTATCTGGCTGGACCCATCAAAGGGCCTGCTGATTTTTTATTTAAGTCAAATTGTCAAATAGCAAGACATGGTTGTTGTGTTATGCAGACGCACATGGCGGGTCCCTGGTGGAGTGTTGGCCTGAGTGTGTGCAAGTGAGCAGATGTCCAAGTCACTCGACCAACTCAACCAGCAGATAATAGGAGGTTAGAGAACTACCAACAAGTACATCATAGTATAATACAGCATAGAGCAAGCGAGCAATGCAAAGTTTGGAACACTGCAGCCTAATTAATAATATTGGCATAATATATAAAACATCAAAATGTAGCATGCATACATATACAAAAAATCCTCCAGCATGACTGACAATGTCAGCCAGGTGCAGCGTGGGGTGAGCGTAGGTGGTGCCACCGGTCAAGTGCATAGTCTTACGGAGAATAACAATGGTATGAAGTAATAATAATAATATAGAATAATAGGAAATTCCCTTCGTATTTTTATACTCACATAATACTTTATACACTACATATATATATATATATATATATATATATATATATATATATACCGGGTATATGTGCTGTATAAGCATTATACAAATATAATTATCCGTGAACTGATTATCCTTTAATGGTGCCTCTGGTTACACCGTGTCTGGACACATCACAACTGCTGACACTTAACAACTCAGGTGGAATGGACAGGCTCGCTGCCTTGCCTGGTGCTGCCACCTGGCCTATCGAGGGGTTGAATGACACCACAAGACAACTTTCGGTGGCCATATTGGATTACATATAGAAGGCTTGCAACTGCCTACACTGTGCTTATGTACTGATTTGTTGGTTTATTTGCCACTGTTTTGAGCAGTTTGGCATCATAAGTTGGAACTGTCTTGTAAGTAAACATATTGGATGTAAACTGTCCAGAACCGCCCAGAACACAAGAAAACTCTGCTTTACTGTATATGCATGCATTTACAACATGGCTAGGGGGGTGGTCATAATCCAGGATGGCTGGCCGCTGACCACTGACTGCTGAGTGATGACGTCTCGTGCACTCCCTCCATTTAGCTCTCACGACTCAACCTCTTGCCTGTACCACTGGAGTATATACATATATATATATGAGTCAGCCTCACGAAAATGGGCCAATTGGTGGTTTATTTAAGATGTCGGCGTCACAACTCTTAAAGTGTAGTGCATTTCTTTGTTTTATATTAAATTATCCTAGAAACAAATAAGGTTGTTGTATTCTCTTTACCTTTACATTCAGGGTAAATTTAAGGACTTTGCAACACCTCTGTCAATGCTAAACTGTACATGTTATAATTAACATGGGTAATTCTCGGCGGAGACTGGACAAAATGATACCACTGACCCGCCACCTGGAGGAATACTATCTGGTTCCTGACCAACCCGATAGGTGGTGACAATGACCCAAACTTCGCCAGCGAGATGTGTATGTTACCTGCCCCAGCCAAGTTCAAACTGTCTGTAGAACCATCGCAGCTGCCGTCCGCCTAACATCGACCCGACTTTCTTAAAACACACAGTCACCCATGTCGAGACATCGGATAGTGACAGTGACAGTGACACTGGCGGCGCTTGTGCACTGATGGTGAGCCAGCGCCCACCACCGCACAAACAGGAGATACCAACCTTCAAACCCACACCAGCACCAAGGAGGAAACCACGGATCTCCACACATGCCGAAAAACACCAAATATATGATGACACGCAGTACAATGACTGCTGCCAAGAAGCCGAAGCGGCATGCATGCAGTCAGCTAGGGTCAACAGGGATGCATCAAGCAATGAACACACCGATGCCATTAACAAACTCTTAGCTGCCGCTGGCTCTACCATCGGAAAGAAAAAAGGTAAATCTGCATTACTGCCCCATTTATTTGTAACTCACGGGATTAAGAGGGAGAAAGTTGCAGTAGGTGAAGCCACATTCGCAGAGTACATAGGCTCCCTGTGTAAAATGATCAAGGTGGTTGAAGTGCCCGTCTCCTGGAAAGACCCCCTGCTTGAACACCTCCACCAGCTGACGATCATGGCGTGTGACTGGGAGTGGCAAACCTGCCGCTCCTGGTCAGAACAAGTCTCCGCCATGATTGATGACGGACAACTCCTGGATGGCTGGAATGACCAATACGCCATTAAAGATCTACAGCGGGACGCCCACGCTGTTGGCTTTCAGCTCCCAGCCAGGATCCTGGAGGTCTACTTCGCCGGGCTAAGTATTCCATTCGACAGAGGTCCGTTACCCATGCTAATTATAACATGTACAATTCACAGAACGCTATGTATGGTTCCAGCGGCCACCTTCTATGGGCCCAGCGTTCATCCTGCGTGGAGGAATGCCCCTCCAGGCACACACCCTGCTAGCGGCCCTCCGCATGGTGCCCTCGGCCTCTGGAGTCCCTGATGCAGACTCCTACACACTCCACAGCCTACGTAGAGGTGGTGCCCAAGCCATTGCCGCAGCAGGTGGGTCCCTCAAAGAAATTATGGACCTTGGTGCCTGGACCTCCTCCGCTGTCCACACCTACGTCCCCCGGGACCTGGTTGCTGCTGGGCCTCGAACCCTCCCTTTAATTGGCTGAGGGTTCGATTCCTGACTGAACATCACCACTGGGCAACCAGATGGACGAGTCGAGCACTGAACAGATGACCAATCGCTCACTCGTGGTGCTGGTTACTGTACATTGACATCGACTAAACTGTAACTGTGAAATTCTGAAGATTAAAAAACCCACTATACCAACTTTGTCTCCGTTCTGTGAATTGTACATGTTATAATTAACATGGGTAATTCTCGGCGGAGACTGGACGAAATAATACCACTGACCCACCACCTGGAGGAATCCTATCTGGTTCCTGACCAATGCGATAGGTGGCGACAACGACCCAAACTTTGCCGGCGAGATGTGTACGTTACCTGCCCAGCCGAGTTCAAACTGTCCGTAGAACCATCGAAGCTGCCATCCGCCTAACATCGACCCGACTTTCTTAACCCACCCACCCACACCAATAGATAAGAGACAATTGATAGGGCTGAGGGTTCAATTCCCACCTGAACATCACCAGCGGGTGACCAGATGCACAAGACGAGCACTGAGCAGATGACCAATCGCTCACTCACGGTGCTGGTTACTGTACATTGACATCGACTAAACTGTAACTGAAATTCTGAAGATTCAAAAACCCACTATACCAAATTTGTCTCCGTTCTGTGAATTCGAAGCCGACATCCAATGGTCGATGTCGACGACTTTAACAGATGTCGGCGTCGCAATTCTTAAAGTGTAGTGCATTTCTTTGTTTTATATTAAATTGTCCTAGAAACAAATAAGGTTGTCATATTTTCTCTACCTTTACATTCAGGATAAATTTAAGGACTTTCCAATACCTCTGTCAATGCTAAACTATAATTATACTGTTCGAGGCCGACATCCAATGTGAGACGCCGAAAACTTTCCCCAATTGGCCTCTTTTCGTGATCCTGACTAATATATATATACGTATATAACTATGTCCTCGTCACCATCTAACCCCTCTAGTGACAACATTAAACAGACCCAGAGGAGATGGATTCACTGCCGAATCTTCCGTTGCTGCTTACTAAGTTGGTTCTCAGTTTCACCGCTAGAGTGCCACTGGAACGCAGCGTTCCTGATAATCTGATAATGCTGCTCTTCCCGCCCCCCCACCCTCTGCCCGTGATATTGAACACCAGTGACTGCTCAAGATGGGTTGCCTTCGTGGCTACCTTTGTAGAAGTGTATCCTCCCACTAGTATTACAACCTCATTCAAACAGGCATGCACGGTCCGAGTAGGGCTAAAAGAGAGAGACAAATGTCCATTTGTAATTCCCATAGTCCGATAACGGCATAGTATTCGTCACCCTAGCCATGCTTATCTGTATACAGTATAACCCCGTTAATCCAAACTTGAAGGGACCCTAGAAATTTGTTTAGATTAACCGATCATTGGTTTAACTGAGCTTTGGCTTCGACTTTGATTTGGCTTTGGCAAAAACCCGGGTGCATTATGAATGTAATATACTGTGAATGTGGGCACAATGATTATTGTTTGTTTATGTATATACAGTATAACCCTGTTAAACCAAGCGTGGTTAAACTAAACAATCGGTGTCTTAGCTCAAAATGCTTAACTATGGTTAGTGTTGTCTTAAATATAATCATTATATCATTATATTGCATGTGGGCATCCATGTTTATGCTAAATTGTTATTTATTTTTATTAATTTTGAATAAAATCGACGTTTTGCCCTACACATATCGCCAAACTCAATGGCCGCATGCGTCTGGTTTTGCTGTCAGCGCCGTTTTCAGTGCATGCGCAGTCGGCATGACGAACTAGTCTATTCCCCATGACAGGGAGCATCGTTGAATGGCCGCTGTATTAATTAATAATCAGTGGTGCAGAATCGGACACAGTTTCGCGTTCAACTCATAATTAAATCGGAGCCTTTTTTCAGTTCTCTACTTATGATCTTCTGATTAAACATGAATCCCTCCCCCCCCCCACTCACTCCCCCCCCCCCCCCCCCCCCCCCCCCCCCCCCCGCTATTAAAGGCCCTGTCACATTACGGCGTATGGCGGGAGCATATTGAAAACCTACGTCGAAAATCTGAAAAAACTGCGCGGGATGACGTATCGTGACCTTTGGTGACCTCTCGGGTGTTTTTGAGCATATGCGTAACCTATTAGGAGCGTACGAGGAGTATATGAGAGCGTACTGTGACTTTTTTTGACGGTTTTGATTGGCATGTGGAGCATATGAGGAGCGTATGAGGAGCGTATGAGGAGCGTATGAGGAGCGTATGAGGAGCGTATGCGAAGCGTATGCAAGACCTATGTTATCTCTCCTCGGTCGGCCACCTGGTGGCTCCTGGGTATATAGTGCATCACCTTTATATACCGAGACCATAGGTCGGGCATATGCTGCCATACGCGACTCATATGCTTTGCATACGCTACGAATACGCTCCCATACGCAACTCGTAGGTTCTGCGTACACTTCATACGCCAGAGATACACCCATGACGCAAGTTGAGCATACGAGTAGCATAACCCGGTATACCCCTAGCATACGCCGGCATACCCCTAGCGTACGCAGAGCGTATGCCGGCATATGAGTAGCGTATGAGTAGCATATGAACCATACGCTCCCGTAGGTCGAGATTTTTTTAGCATGCACACACAAATTTGGACGGACGGATGGGAGAAAGCGCATGGCGGCGTACGACGGCGTAAGCCGGCATATGCCAGCACATGACGGCATATGCGTAGCGTATGCATAGCATATGCGTAGCGTATGCGTAGCGTATGGCGGCGTATATCGGCGTATGCCAACGTATATGACGTAACGCGCCTACGCCGCCTTACCCTCCCGCAAAAAAACCTAATGTGACAGCCCCTTAAGACTGTTTAATAATTAAGTGAGACGAAAATAATACTGGCACTGGGAATAGGATCAGTATTATTGTTGATTTAGTGGTCCCCCGTGCCCCCACATCTGCCAATTAGGATTTCCACCGCTGTGTATAACTTACAGCGTCATCAAAGGCCAGTTGCTCTCATACCATGTCTATGTGGTGTGGGAGGTTAAACATCCCTCGGGTTGGTAAAAGTGTAGGCTTGGGCTTTCTATCGACAAACTGTCTAATGGTGAAAACAAGTCTATTCAGACTTATCCATGATAGGCAGTATAAATCTTCGAGAAAAATGGTTTTCAGGGATTTATCATTCTGCAGAGAGTTTACAGTCAAGCCTTAATGATCGGAGAGATCCATAAATATACACATTACCGTATTATGTAATGATGTTGAAATGTGATTACACTGCTATTGTGTTATGCTATATTCTATTATGTTATTAGAATGCTGTTGAAATGTGAGTACAGTAACATTGTATTATTCTATATTAAATTATATTTTTACAATGATTTCCTTCATTCATGTTCACCTATATCTTCATGTTCTGATATTCTCTCATTACTGATGTTGGCGGGCCAACATACACAATTTGCATCAATCGGAGTCATGGGTAGTGAAGAAGATTTATTTATCAATTTGACAAAACAAATTAACAAAATAAGTTAGTGCCTGAAGACAGGTGATCATGCAGGTTGACTGCGGTCAGTATGCCATGGGCATGGTTTCCGTGAAGTCTGGCTTTGAGCTCAGAACTGCCTGTGGGACAGGCAAATCGGTGCCTGCAGGACAGGCGAATGGCTGTAGTTGCCATGATGTCATGCTTTCGCGATCAGGAACCTGCAGGACAGGCCAGTACCATGAGGTCACATCGCAGAGGTCATCAGTGTTCGGTAACCTGGCATGTCTAGGTAGAATCGGGAGCAAAGAAGATGGTTCAGGTTAAACACAAGTGCATATGGAAATTACTGAGATGGAGCAGACAATGAGGGTCATTAGAATGTAAAATTTGCTGGTTGGTGTTACATAACTGGAGATGATAATTGATAGCTGGTGAACAAGAGGAATGGTAGTACTGATAGCACATGTATAACTGAACTTATGCCCCTGTCACACTACGACGCTTCTCGCCGGCGACCGGTCAACGTGTGGTGTTTTTGGGCGATAATTAGTGAAATATCGAGACGTGCTGGGGGCGCGTTATGCGCGCGTCGGTACACGTCGGTACACGTCTTTGTCGCCGGCGAGTCGCCGACGAAAGTCGGCGCGCGTTATTGGTCGCTGAGTGTTTTGAACCTGTCCAAAACTTCCAACGCGCGGCAACGCGCGGGACGAAATGGGTAAGAACGCTAGGAGGACGTTAGGCGCGCGTCGCGCTGCGTTGGACGCGCCGGCATAACGTTATGGGAATGCTAGAAAGACGGCGCGCGCGCGGGAGGGTCGTTGCTCACGCGTCGCGCAAACTGGGCCATTTTTGTTTTACGCCCTACCAACATTTAAGGTTAAATGAAGACGTCGCGCCAAACTTTTTTTTTTTTTTCCCCAGCGCGTATACACACGTTGGCGGCGCGCGCATAACGCGCCGCGCTGACGCCGATCTTTTCTCCCAAACCGCCGACAAGTTTGACGTTTCTCGACGCGCAAGATTTTATTTCCAACGCTGACGGATCGCCGGGAGAAGCGTCGTAGTGTGAAAGGGGCATAAAATAGGCAAGTCTGGCTGAAGAAACGAGAGGTTATGCAGCACTGAACCCCTCCAGATCAGGTGGGTGGGTGGGAGAAACGAGGCGGACTGACCACCTGAACAACAGGCAACAGAAAACAAAAATAAACAATACACTATCAGACAACCAACCTGTCACATGTGGTGTACCCCAAGGGTCAGTGTTGGGGCCACTACTCTTTATAATCTACATAAACAATCTTGAAAAATGGTTGCAAACCGAATGCCTCCAATTATATGCAGATGACACAGTCATATATGCAAATGGCACCACAGAAGAGGAGGTAATAACTAAACTAAACAAACTCCTACTAAAATTGGATGACCATCAACACAAGCAGGTCAAAAACAGTTCTCTTCTCACATAAACAAATGCCAGAAAGAAAACTACACTGTACGCTAGGAAACCAAACACTAGAAAATGTAGACCACTACAAATACCTAGGCCTTGAGTTGGACAGCCAACTAAACTACAACCTATGTATAAACAAAATGGTCCAAAAGGTAAACCACACACAGTGGCTATTTCCAAAGCTAAGAGACTACATGACAGCTAGTGTACCGACGTGTACCGACGCGCCCATAACGCGCCACCAGCGCTTCTCGATATTTCACCAAATATCGCCCAAAAACACCACACGTTGACAGGTCGCCGGCGAGAAGCGTCGTAGTGTGACAGCCCCATAAGATAATATCAGGATGTGTACCGACTTGTAACAGTGTGCACTGATGGTGACTTTATAGTACTTCCCAACTGGGAAATCAGGCTACCGGCACCATGACCCGATATCCCTCTCAGTAACATTTTCCTGATGCTGAGTTAACCAGTCCTTGCCTTATCCTATAAATGCTGAGCGCAAGGCTAAGAAGCGACAAATCACGGCTGAGTCAAGGGATGTTGGGTCATGGTGCTGGTAGTTTGGTCTTCCAGTTGGGCAGCACTGTAAAGTTGAATGAGTGTGTACTCTCAGAAGTTGGTAATCATCCGGATATGACGTTAGATGGTGTTAGGATATAAAAGGGGAAGCAAACAAATGGCTAACTGGTGACTTCAATGCTGAGATGGCAGGATATTTTCTCTTTGCATATTTGTGCATGAGTGGGAGTGGGACGTAACTCAGGAGGTTGAAGTCCTGGTCACATACACGTTAGTGAACGTAGTTGAACGTAGTTGACCGTAGGATAGATTAATGTGGGTGAAACGTGCTATCACTGTTAAACTACTTTAAGGTATGACAGGTTTTGGTTGATAACCCACCTAATAGTACAGATAAATATGTTATGGGACGGATCCCAGTACGTTATGGTACGGATCCCTGTACATCCAACTACATTCAACTACATTACCCTCAACTATGTTCAACTTCGTCCACTATTGGCTATGTGACCACGGCAGGACGGCCAAGGTTTTGTGGAGGTCAAAGTATGCTAGAGTACGCTAGAGTACAGTAAGAAGTACGCTAGAATATGCTATAGTACACCAGAGTGCCGCTAGAGTAGGCTCGAGTACCTTATCATCACAGAGCCTACGTTTGAGGCATGTCTTTTGAACATGTCCATGGCTTAAATCGGAACTCCCGGCCCACAAGCGTTCTTATCACTACATTTAACTACGTTCAACAATGTTCAACTAGGTTATCCTCCGCTACGTTCAACTACGTTCACTAATGTGTATATGACTGCGCCTTTAGTGTACATCTGTGAAGGTGTGGGTCATTTCGATCGATTCTGCTCAGAGGACCCATTTGCAGTTTGGGTTATTTTCCATTCGAACCAGTGGTCCACAACTGGTTCATCAAAGGCTGTTGTATGTGCTGTCCTGTCTGTGGGAAGTGCATAGAAAAGACCCCTTGCTGCTTCTCGGAAAGAGTAGCCTATGTGGCGACAGCAGATTTCCTCCAAAGAAACATGTCAGAATTACCATATTTGTTACGTCCAGTAGCTTATGATGAAAAGCAATGTGCTCTAGAGGCTTCATTAACTAAAACAAACTTCCTTCTTATTTGTGTGTCTGTCTGGCTGTCTGAGAGGGGTGACTACGTGCAATAATTACATCCTAATTATGTTATCGGTGGCAATGTGCTTCAATATTAATGCTGTCAGTTTGCGTTTGTAGCACCTCTAGCTAGGACGGCGCAGGCTGAAACAGAAATAGATCCAAAGTAGATGTCCCTTCCATTGGGGTTTTATATCCTAGGAGCCGCTAGGTTCATAATGCAGTCCTATTCGGATACCATGCTGCTGGAAGCAGGATTGGATACCCACCTTTTTTTCTATTTTTCTAGTGATTGTCTGCTAATAATGGCTGCTGGTCCTGTCACATTATGACAGTTCTCGCCGGCGCGCCGGCAATGCGCAAAATCACTTTTAATCTTCGAGACACGTCAAACTTTTCGGCATCAGCGCAATGTATTGGTAGCATGCGGTCGACGTTGTGAGAAAAAAAACAAAGAAGTTTGGCGCGCCATCCTGATATGACCTTAGATTTTGCTAGGACGTAAACCAAACAAAGCACCAGTTTGGCGCAACGTGTGGGAACGACCCTCATGCATCATGCATGCGGGGGGCTGTACCTAGCATTCACATAACGTTATTCCAGCACGTGTAACGTATCTCGACGTGCTACTAGCGTCGCCATAATGTTGCCACCCGCGCGTCATAGCAGGTCGAAAGTTTTGTGCAAGCACAAAACTTTGGCGATCCCCTGATGTGCGCCGCCGACCGTAGCTGACCGTCGCCGTTCATCAACGAATAACAACCCTCGCCTAACATGTGCGTAACGCTTCCTGACGTATCCTGATGTTGCGCCAAAAAATCACATACATCGACGCGCGTTGGCGAGAAGCATCATAATGTGACAGCACCATAAGTGCACACTCTTGATTTTGCTGCAGGACAGTCATACTCATAATCCATATGGATTGATTTCCTTGATAAATAACTTCGGTAAGCTTGTTTGTGGTGCAAAATCGGGGAGTTTGCTAATTTTGGTAAAATCGGGATTTTCCCGATTTAGTAGCTCTATCCTGACTCTCAGCCAACCAGTTAATTATTGTTATCACTTGAACCTATACTATCATCGTTAATATCTGTTGAACTGGAGTGATACCAGGATGTTGTCAGGATAACAATGCTTGTATATTTAAGTTGAACCAATATCTAGCATGATTATGCACATATAAATTCGTAACATAGCTCAATTTTGCAATGGCATTGATTACTATATTATTTGTTAACTCCTGCGTTTCATCAGCTCACATTTAAATATCAATTGATAGTATTAGCGTGTTACTGCATTCCCTATTTTGTTGCTGTATTCTAGAGTTTGATGCCTGTATTATTTCTGCTTCATGTTCCTATGCCCAACATTTAATAGTGACATTGGCAGTTAAAGTGCATGTTTTCCCTGGTGCGCTGACAAAAGCTCAAAAGACAAAAGCTCACAAGACAAAAATATCACACCCTTATTGAAATATGAGACACAAAAGATCACAACGATTACTATATGTTGATCAAATACAATTGTTGCAGGTATAATAAGCTGAACTACGTATTTCTTAAGGGAGTGGCCACAGCTTTTTCGTCGTTTTCCATGAAAAGAGGTTTTTTTTAGTTTTTGTTGTTGTTTTTTTTTTGGTCCATTAGTTGTTTAAGCAGGGGAAATTTCAGTCATAGACGACTGGTCTTCCTCATTCCACTGCTGATCGATAGAAAGCCCGAGCCTACAATTTTACCGACCCAAGGGATTTTTAACCTCCCACACCACATAGAAATGGTATGAGAGCAACCGGCCTTTGATGATGCTGTAAGTTATACACAGCAGTGGAAATCCAAATTGGCAGAGCTAGGGGCACGGGGAATCGAACCGCCAACCTTCAGATTAGGAGTCTGACCTAGAAAAAAGTCAGACACTCTAAACACTCCGCCACAGAGGTTGGTGTAGTAGTTGTCAGTCGGAGGCGATGTTGCGGACTGACGTTTCGATGGGAAGCGTGGAGGGCTGCAGATCGGTGTGTGATGTGATTGGGAGCTGGGTATTGGATTTTGATTGGTTGGGGGGAGTTGAGTGGAGTGTCAGGCTGTGAGCCTGGCATGCTGATGCTCATCCCCATCCCTGCCCCCCCCCGCGCCCCTGCCCGCTGCCGCCCCCATCCCGATGCGGGTGGGGGGGGGCCGGCGAGGGGGGGGGGGCGGCGGAAAGGGGAGGGGGGCATGATTCAGCCTCGCCGTCCCCCCCCCATGCCCACCAATGAACATGAATGCGCGTAACCGCTCATTCCAGATGATCGTCAACTTTCAAAATGACTTAACATTCTTCATATTTTTCCTAGAAGCAAGATTTAAATACCATTTTCATAGTAATTCACAGTTTTTTCAAATGTAACTTGACGTGGTGGCCGAATAGATCGAGGGCATGGTTCCGGTGCAGAAGGACAAGAGTTTGAATCCTGGGCGAGTCAAACCGATGACTTACAAAATTGATACTTATTGCTACCTAGCCTGGCTCTTTACATTATTACGATAGGGCAAAGAAGGACTGGTTAGCTCGGCGTCACGATAATGTGTTTGAGTGGGATATTATTGGGTCATGGTAGCGGCGACCTGATCTCCCAGTGGGGTAGCACCATAAAAGTCACCATGAGTGCACCCTCTCACAAGTTGGTACCTGTCTTGACATGACCATATATGTTTCTAGGATGTAAACCCCAACAAACAAAACAAACAAATAAATATGTCCAATGGTACCAGTTTTAATACAATTACATGAATTAACATTGTTTGATCATGTACCTAATATGTGGAATTCAAGAGCAGTGAAAGGAAGTGTGAGGGACGAGAACAACTTATAAAAACACAAGTGCTCTGCCGCTGTGAGCACCCTATGTAATTACAAAACTCTTCCCCTTCATTTCACCTGTGATGCAATCAGCCTAAATCAATTGAACCAAGTCTGGAACTAGGAGGGAAAACCAGTCACAGAGATGAACAGTGAATAAGTTGTGCTTTATTGGCCACAACTCCTGTCCATCCCCTTTAACTGTGACCTAGCACCTTCCTCCTTATATGCTGCCCACACTGTGTCTCATTATCACTTTAGCCTATATACTGAAAGCAGTGCCTACAACCCATGGGACAGGAGTTCTATGGCTGTGTATACACTCAATTTGAATAGATGAATTTGGATAGCATCAGACAGAGTGTCTGGGGTTCCTGCTCAAAAGTAGGTGTGTCTCACTCAAGAGCCAGGAATAGAGTCATTCTCTTCAGTGTCTCAGAAGCAGAATTTTGAATAATTACTTAATTGAGACTAGTGTGTGGTCAGGATAGGCCAAGGGAGTCAGGTGACCGGACATTCCCCAGCCAGCCAATCAGACACTCCCCACAGACTGGGTGGGTGGCCACCCCCAGTAGGGGCTGTCACTCAAACCAGCTGCAGGTGGTGCACTCTATACATATGCAAATTAGGCAGGTGGGTCAGTCGGTGGTCCTGGGTGGACAGGATGTTGCATACAGTTACAGATATGTATATAGATATATATAGTAAAATTGTTCTTTTCCTCCAATTGTATTCTTTATGATCACATAGAGAAACATCTCAATAAACATGTACTGTCTCTTTTATAGAAAATCTCTTCATTAACTCCAAGCATCATATATAACATATATTTCACATCACTCAGTATCATGTACAATGGGAGTGGGATTCTATTATCTTCAGTTTACATAACCTGGTTCCCACTTTGTTGTCCAAGAATAATAATGCTCTCTGCCAATATATAATTCTTAACCGAAAATCCGTATATTTTTACAAACTGACTCTGGTAACACCTCTGATTAAAGCTTGCAAGTGTTTCTCTCTTTTTGCATTAAGGCTTGTGAGCTTTTGCCTTGTGAGCTTTTTCCTTGTGAGCTTTTGTCTTGTGAGCATTTGTCTTGTGAGCTTTTCTCTTGTGAGCTTTTGCATTGTGAGATTTTGCCTTGTGAGTTTGTGTCTTGTGAGCTTTTGCCTTGTGAGATTTTGCCTTGTGAGTTTTGTCTTGTGAACTTTTGTCTTCTGAGCTTTTGCCTCATGAGGTTTTGCCTTGTGAGCGTTTTGCCTTTTGAGCTTTTGTCTTGTGCATTTTTGTCTTGTGAGAATTTGTCTTGTGAACTTTTGTCTTCTGAGCTTTTGCCTTGTGATGTTTTGCCTTTTGAGCTTTGAGCTTTTGAGCTTTTGCATTGTGAGCTTTTGTCTTGTGGGCTTTTGTCTTGTAAGATGTTGTCTTGTGAACTTTTGTCTTGTGAGCTTTTGTCTTGTAAGCTTTTATCTTGTGAGATTTTCTCTTGTGAGTTTTTGTTGTGGAACCGCTGTCCCTATGTATGAACGACAGAGCTACGCTTAATCTTAGTGTCCCTTTCATGCCTCCCTCGTCTCCTTTCCTAAACTATTCATGAGAGTTCAGTTCTCCGGTTATTTCCATGTGTTATTTGCTGTGTCGAGAATCTGTTTTATGATGTGCTTTCCGTATAGATAGCGGATGCTCAATAGATCTCACTCTGGGGAACTGGGAGTGCCGTGTGTGTATTCTTAGCTCTCTGGCTGTCTAGATGTCTGGAGGATTTTGTCAATGTACATCATTACTTCTTTTGAAGATGATCGCTGTTAACAAAGCATCGACTGGAGGAGTTCTAGTGTGTCCCTGAACATATCCTGTGTGCTGCACTTCTCTTCAAATATGGCTCTTAAGGTTGTACTTGCCATCGTTGTTTACTGATTTCTATCAAGTAGACTGTCAAAGAAACACTTGTAGTCTCTCATATGAAATACAGCAATAAAATAGATTGGTTGCAGAGGTCCTACGCCCTGGCAACATCTATGGTCATATCAAGACGGCTACCGACTTGTTACAGTGCACAATTATGGTGATTTTATAGTGCTGCCCCACTGGTAGACCAGGCTGCTAGCACCATGACCTGATATCCCACTCAGACACATTATCCTGACACTGAGCCAACCAGTCCTTGCCATATCCTAATAAGTATAAATGCGTATGTGATTGGTTTGACTCGGTCGGGGTTTGAACTACCAAAACGGAAGACAGATGCGAGACTCATTCGGTCATCATGCATCTTTAATCAAATTGAGTAGTGAGGATTGTTATTAACATGAATGTGTTTGAATATGTTTAAAAATAATGAATATATCTTTTTCTGTCTTTTTTTTGTAGGGGTCTCTCTTGTGAAAAGCTGCAATACTATAAAACGATGAGGGTTTTTTATTAATATAATTTCTTTGTTGAATATTTAATCTATTCATTTCTTCTTATGTGTGGGGGCGTGGTCTCTCATTTGCAATACTACAATACAATAGAACAGTGAAGAATTTTAGTAATATATTTAAACAAAGATATTTGGTTAAATTCTATTTGATTTCTTCTTCTTTTTGGAGTGTGTCTGGGGGGGGGAGGGCCTCTTTAGTAATGTAGCAACATGTTTTTAAGAGAATATTTATTTCAATCAATAATAGGGTAAATTTGTTCAGATTGTCTACACCTCTAAGTGCAGGCAGTAGTCAGGGGTGGGGCAAGATGAAAACCAGAATTGACCATTTAATAATTGCTGAGCACCAGTTTTCAACGCAATCCTTGGAGCATTAATGGTTCGCTTGTGCATGGCATCGTGTGTTGTTTTGCTTAGCAGATATTTGATTTCTCTGGACCTTCCCCTTGATGCATGTTATGTCTGCATTTATGTCTGCTCTATCTAGCTTCTAAGGCCCATCCATGAACGTTAATCCCACACCGAAGACCACCCCCACCCTCTCCCCACCCCGAGGTGCTTTTTTGTTATTATTACTGTGGTAGCTGATAAATTGCTTATTTAGCAAAGCAATTCATAAATACATACATGGCTAGGATCTGACAGACTACAGTGGCTGATGATAAAGCCGAAGGCGGGTGTATGTTGTGCGACAATTTGCCTTGATTCCCGTTACTTGTCTCAAGCCCAATTTCAAATGGGTGATGTGGATCAGGATGTAGTGTGTGTGTATCAATGAAACCTGATATAAAAGGTATATATATATATATATCGATTGATATATGAAGAGTTCAGGTGCAAAATCAAGTAAACGCCAATCGAAACATATAGTTTAAATTAAAGATTTGTTCATGACACTAATTTTAATTCTCACTAATTCCACTTTCATATGATAATATGGTTATGGAGCAATGAACAACAAACTAGGAATAAAAAATATAAACACTTGTTGACAGTTTGATTCCAATGTTTATCTCCATTTTTGGATTTGAATTTACGTGCTTTTGCGCCTGAACTCTCCATAATATATATGTGATGTATAAACATGATACAACTATAATTATTCGGAAGCGTTCACTCCTTATTATTAGTCTAAGTCATCTACTTAGGCCTATCGCTCTTACTATTAATTTGTACTTGACTAGGTAGCTGGGCTGATTGTGGCGCACCCTGGATGCAAACGCTGTAACTTGTCTGGTCACACTCAGTCATTCTGCCCATGATTTAATGTCTATATAGATATTCATATATTCAAATTTGTCAGGGAATGGTACAGGCAAGAGGCTGAGACGTGACAGCTGAATAGGCCAAGTGGCAGCACCAGGCAAGGAGGGGAGCCTGTCCAGTCCGACTGAGTTGTTAAGTGTCAGTAGTTGTGAAGTGTCAGCCATGGTGCAACAGGGGCACACTTTAGTGGATAATCAGTTTACGGATAATTATACTTGTATAATGCTTATACAGCACATATATATATATATATATATATATATATATATAGATAGAGAGAGAAATATTTCTACATAAACTTATATCTACATACATAGCCATATACTTATATATCAAATTCATATTCACCTCGTGTTTGACCTCATAGTTAAATGTATGTTAAAACTCACTGATTAAGAAATAAGTGTATTTACAAGTGATTTGGGGCTGTTGACATACTGTAATGTCAGAAAATCGGACGGTCAAAGGATTGGACTTCAGAACATTGGGTTGTCAGAACATTGAGTTGTCTGAACTTTGGGGTGTCAGAACATTGGGTTGTCAGAACATTGGGCTGTCAGAACATTAGGTTGTAGGAACATTGGGTTGTCAGAACATTGCCCTGTCAGAACAGTTTGCTATTCGAACGGTGGGTTGTAGGGACATTGGGCTGTCAGAACATTGGGTTGCAGGAACATTGAGCTGTCAGAGCATTGGGCTATCAGAACATGTCGCGGTTAGAACATTGTTGTGAGAACATTGGGTTGTATGAATATTGGGCTGTCAGAGCATTGGGCTATCAGAACATGTCGCAGTTAGAACATTGCTGTGAGAACATTGGGTAGTATGAATATTGGGCTGTTAAAATATTGGGCTGTCAGAACATTGGGTTGTTAGAACATCGATCTGTCATAACATTGGGTTCTAGGAACATTGGGATGTCAGAACATTGGGCTGTCAATACATTGTGTTGTTAGAGCATTTAGTTGTTAGAATACTGGACTGTCAGAAGATTAGGTCTCAGAACATTGAGCTGTCAGAACATTTTGCTGTTCGAACGGTGGGTTGTAGGAACATTGGGCTGTCAGAACATTGGGTAGTAGGAACATTGGGCGGTCAGAGCATTGGCCTGTCAGAACATGTCGCAGTTAGAACATTGCTGTGAGAACATTGGGTTGTATGAATATTGGGCTGTCAAAACATTGGATTGTCAGAACATTGGGTTGTCAGAACATCGATCTGTCATAACATTGGGTTCTAGGAACATTGGGATGTCAGAACAACGGGATGTCAATACATTGTGCTGTTAGAGCATTGAGTTGTGAGAATACTGGACTGTCAGAAGATTAGGTCTCAGAACATTGAGCTGTGAGAACATTTTACTGTTCGAACGGTGGGTTGTAGGAACATTGGGCTGTCAGAACATTGGGTTGTAGGAACATTGGGGTGTCAGTTTGTTTGTTTGTTGTGTTTTACCTCCTAGCAACATCTAAGGTCATATCAGGATGGGTACTGACTTGTGACAGTGCGCACTCATGGCGACTCTATAGTGCTGCCCCACTGGAAGACCAGGCCACCAGCACCATGACCTGATATCCCACTCAATAACATTATCCTGACACTGAGCCAATCAGTCCTTGCCCTATCCTAGTAATGCCGAGCGCCAGGCTAGGAAGCAACAAGTATCAATTTTTAAGTCATTGGCTTGATTCGACCAGGGTTCGAACCCACGACCCCACGATCTACCAACACGGGGTACGGACGCTCTAACTCATTCGGCCATCCCATCTGGTTCATTGGGCTGTCAGAACCTTGGGTTGTTAGAACATCGATCTGTCATAACATTGGGTTCTAGGAACATTGGGATGTCAGAACATTGGGCTGTCAATGCCTTATGATGTTAGAACATTGAGTTCTTAGAATACTGGACTGTCAGAAGATTAGGCATCAGAACATTGAGGTGTCAGAAAATTAGGCTGTCAGAACGTTTGGTTATATGAACATTGGGCCTGAACCCTTCATATGTAAATCAAAGCATGTCAGGCTGGACGGCGTGCAGGCAGAAGTACTCGTTGTGGGTGGCCCGTCCTGATATGACCTTAGATGTTGCTAGGACGTAAAGCAACAAACAAGCAAACAACTTTGTGGGTATAGACCTGGATGATTTGGAAGAGGCGGATGAACCAGGGGGCACGGGAGGTTGCTGGCCGATGGAAGCTATAACGGTCCCCGGATAGCAGAACGGTGGCATGCCTGGTATAATGGGTTGGACTTGATTGATCGATTGATTGAAACCGGTTTTAGGCCGTGACGGCTAAAGCAATGGGCCCATAAAGTTAAGATCACGAAGGTGCTGATATCTGAGGATACCTAAATATTAGCCGGCCCATAGGGCGCCTTCAGCGCATCTTGCCTATTTAGTGTCTCTTCTCTCACAGTGCTATCGATTGGAATGCTTAACCTGCAAATTGACAGCAACTGCTTTTGGAGCCTATTTATTTGTCGATTATTCATGGATGCTGCTCCATGGAGAAGACGGATAGCATTGAGTAGAGCTAGACAAGAGAGAGAGTCTGACTGTCATGAAAATAAAGTTTTGTCATTCCCATTTCTGCTTCCTACTTCTGTGTTCCCCAGGCAGCAATGAACAATATATGTATTTAATAAATATGGTATGAACAGTAAAACCGTCAGGTTTTGCACCTTTATCTTCTAAAATCTCCAATATGAGCCTGTTCTGACTTACCCAGAGGCGAAATGGTACACCAACAAAGCTGATGGCTATATTTGAGGGCAGGCTCCCTGGGGTTAGCAAGAACCCCATTGACCAATCTGTATGAAAGCAGTGCACTCCTTGAGCACCTCCAGATCCCGGTACACAAGCCTGGCAGTCGGGTCATAAACCAAAGCCTTTCAACCCATACCGAAGACCATATAACACTAAGACGGCTCACTCAGCCTGTATTGCGTAATCAAGAGAACAGCCAAGGCACCAGGTTGTGGGTTTGATCATTTTGATAGTGTTATAATGGGTTGTGCGAATTGTGTGTATGCTTGGGTGTGTGTGTGTGCGTGTGGCAGTGTGCTGGAAGAAGGATGCTGGGGTAATGTGTGTATGGTGGCAGGGGTGGGCGAGGTGGAGAGGTGGAGGGGTAGGGTGGGGGTAGCAGTGGTGGTGGGAGTTCTATGAGTAGCAACATCCTACCAGTGGGGACCTCCCCCACACCCCCGCTTACATCAGGGAGAGGGTTATGAGGTGTGGTGTGAGAGCACCGACTGAGGTGGGTGAGGAGAGGGGAGGGGGAGAGGGAATGTGGGGGAGAAAAGGGGAGGGGAGCTGGAGGAGAAGGTGGAGAGGGAGGAAGGGGGAGCAAGAGGGAGTGTGGGGGGAGAGGGGAGGAGGAGGAGGCGGAGAGGGAGGGGGAGGGAGGTGTGGTGTGAGAGTGCTGGGTTAGGAGGGGGAGGGGGAGAGGGACTGTCGGGAGGGAGGGCGAGGCAGCGAGGAAGGCGGGAAGGGGGAGGGAGGTGGGAAGAGGCTGGGTAAGGTGGATGAGGAGGGAGATAGGGAGAGGGAAGGGTAGGGACGGGAGGGGGAAGGGGAGGGGATGGGAGGTGAGGGCCGGGGAGGGTGGGGCGGAGCGGGAGGGGATGGAAGGGGAGTCAGGGAAAGGGAGGGCGGGGTAGAGAGTGGGATGGGTGGTGAGGCCGGGAAGAGGGAGGGTCGGATGCAGAAGAGGCAGTGCAAGGCGGAAGGGCGAGGGAAGGGGAGAGAGCAAGGGAGGGTGTGGGAATGAGGGAGGGTGGGGCAGAGGGAGGTGGGGACCAGGTAGTAGGTGCAACATTGGCATCCAAATGACAGGGAATCTCTCTTTTTTTTATTTTAGACTCACCCTCTCACCTTGTATGTGTTTACATGTGAAACACCAGGCAGCAGCTGGGCTGATCAAGTCCACCACAAGATGCCATTGCAACATTTACACTACCACAGGAGAGATAGGGAGTGAGCCGTCTTAGGGTTATAGGGTCTTTGCCCATACGCAAACTGCACAAGCATACGAGCACCAGCACACATCGTCTCCCCCACCCTCCCACCCCCTCCCCACCACACGGAAACACACATGAAATATGCAATTAAACATACCTGGGCCACGTTCAGGGTACGCTTGGGGAAATCCCTGAAGTCACGCTAGTCTGAACGGAAAAAGCAGTCTGTTGCCTCGAAAATGGCCACCCCCATAGGCAGCAGCCATTTTGCAATGGAAAAGAAGCACTCTGATTGGCTGAAACCACTGGATATAGCGGCGATTTTCGAGGGACCTTTTGTCTCCTGTCTGGAATTGGGGGTGTCTCCGAGACATCTCCTAGACACTTCCTGAATGCAAATAAGCCAATAGGTGTCTCTGAGACGTCTCCGAGTCGTGTCTGAGGCATACCTTGAACGCGGCCCTGTTCTCGGCAGCCATTGAGCACGTTGTAGAAACTGCTCCCCAACCATATCGGATCGCCGAGTAACTGATGAAGATGGTACCTGTACAGATTGGTAAGTTGATAGGACACTTTATGTAGATAACAGATTCCCTTCAGTACATTTATACCTGCATAATACGTTGTATATCACATATATTATATATATACATGTGATATAAAGCGTATGCATAATAGTTACCTACATAAAAAAGGAAAACAATGAGACATGATGCTCTGTATGAGTTACATATAATAGTTGACCTACATAATGAACAAGAGGAATATTTGGTGGTAACTGAGTAGGATAGTGAGCAGGCGAGCAGTGGCGCCACCGCCGGAGCTGAGGCAAGTAGGCCTGAGCAGTAGATGAGTAGTCCGAGGCTCAACCAAATTCTTATACAGCATATATGCTGAATGAACTCAATATCGACTCATTCTCTTATGCGTCCCTCCCTGTCCATTATGACTATACTAGTCTGACTATGGACATCACTGTCTCAGACTCCATTGGGCTAACCCAGACTCTGCTGCCATGTCAATATCAACCTCATCTCAAACACGATAGCCAAAGACCCGCAAGTGTAAGCTATTCATAACCATTCAGAGCAAGGCGCTACATACCCAGGCCACAGTTCTATTCTGGCAACTTGCAACTGAATCTAGATATCATATTAAGCCTTCTTGATCAGCGAATAAAACACAAATGAAACACCGGCATGAGTTTAAACCCTGGTCGAGTCAAACCAATAACTTCAAAATTGATACTTGTCGCTTCCTTGCCTGGTGCTTGGCATTATTCGGATATGGCAAGGACTGGGTGGTTCAGTGTTAGTGAGTGGGATATCAGGTCATGGTGCACTTGGTCTGGTATCCCAGTGGGGCAGCACTATAAAGTCACCATGAGTGTGCCTTGTCACAAGTCGGTACCCATCCTGATATTACCTGAGATGTTGCCAGGACGTAAACTCCAACAACCAACCGACCAACACTCCCTTACCTAACCATCTGAATCCACGTATGAATACTCTGGCCAACACCTACATGAATGACATTTGCCTGTCACTCTCTGAGAGGGTATTCGATCAAACAACTCGGGTCATTCGAACCACATTTTGGTGCATGCGCAGATCCTACAACCTCGGGTCACATAAACAAACATGCTCGAGGTTGAAAAAAAATGGTGGCTTAATCCAAAGCTAGCTTTTTTTAAGTAACCAATATAACTACAACAAAATAGGATTTAAAGTATTATACTCTTCGATAATCTGAGGCCTCTACTCTTTATACTCTACATAAAGGACCTAGAAAAATGGCTAGAAACAGAACATCTCCAAATATATGCAGATGAAACAGTCATATATGCAGAGGGAAACACAGAAGAAGAGGTAACAACTAAACTGAACAAACTCCTACTAAATCTGGATGACTGGTGTGAGTCCAATAAAATAACCACAAATGCAAATAAATCCAAAACAGTCCTCTTCTCACATAAATCAATGCCGGAAAGAAATCTACACTGCAAGCTAGGAAACCAAATATTAGAAAATATAAATCACTACAAATACCTAGGCCTAGAGCTGGGCAGCCAGCTAAACTACAACCTATGTATCACAAAACACATCCAAAAAATAAACCACAAACTGTGGCTATTTGCAAAACTAAGAAACTATATGATGCAAGAAATGTAAAAAAAAAATCTTCAAAGATATGGTGATCTCTTCCTTTGACTATGGGAATGCAATTTACATGGGGGCTAAAATAGAATTACTAAGAAAACTGCAAATACTGCAAAATAGAGCCCTAAAGACCTGACTCAAAGTAGACAAACTGGACCCCACTCATGACACACAAAAAGAACTAAAGTAATGTTATTAGAAAACATTAGAATAATCCACCCCAAAAGCCTAGCGTATGGATATAGTCGAGACAATTAACATCTAATCCAACCACTAAGGAACACCAGAGCAAACAATGCACCACTACTAAGGCAGACCAGAAGCCAAATCATAGCTCATGAAAGAAGCCCACTGGAAATGGCTGCCAAAGTATGGAACCCACAAACAGTAAAGGAATGACAAATTCCTAACCTAAAAACATACAAAAAATATCTGTGCAAAATAAAACCAGGAAACCCCCTCTAGGCTGTTCCACAAGGGGGCATGTGATATGTCATGGCCAACCAACTGGACAGCCCATGAGAGGTAACCCCCTGCCAGAAAACAGCCAGATAACATCAAATCCAAACATAAACCAATTACCTATTACGTACAAGCCTATAATATGTAAATAGACTAGGCTAGTCTAGAATTAAGTGTAGGAAAAAATTAAAAGCGGAAGACTCTTACCAAGCAAATCCAAAAAAATGTACATAGATCACAAACCACAAACCATAATCTTAAGAAACACACACAGATAGCTGCCCAGCATTGAAAACAAGCTCGATTATCCGAGCTTATATGCTATGGACATCATAAACATCCCATCAAAAAAACAACAAAAACATCTAGATATCTGTCCATTTCAATCTGGATGGTACTTTACATTAAGAGAATACAAAAGTAGTGTTGCAGTACATGACACACACAGGCAGCATCACTAAATACCCCTAGCACCCCCAGCCAAGACATGGGGCACTGGGGCCGGATCGTTTTAAACACAGCCGGTGTATCTTTAGGATAACCTTGCGGTGTTCTATTTTAAATCCTGATCACTCGGATGACCCCGAATGGTCCGGAGTGTCATAATCGAAAACGGCCTGAGTGTTCGCAGGGTTTGTTGGTTGATGGTTGGTAACACTGCAATGCCCCCTGGTTTGAACGATGCGTCTTGAGAAGTGGCGATCTCACAAACAAGACCTGACTGCCCATCCTGTTCCCTTCTTTCTGGTCCATGCCAGGCCCAAACCTTTCACCCCAATAGCAGCCTAATATGTAGACGTTTCTTCTTTTGTGGCCTGCCTGATGACATCCTCATGATGTGTCCAGTCCACCGGGGATTCTTTTTGATCAGCAGATCTTCCATAGAGGGCAGCCCTGTCCGTTCGAGTATTTTTTATTTGTCACTTTGCCCTTCTAGGTTAGCCTCATGATCAAATGCAGATTTTGCATCATGAAGGCATGCAGTTTTTCACCTGTTGTCTGTACACTGTCCAAACCACCAACATGCAGTTAATACAGGATCTTCGTCACCAGGGACCATCCTCGGACTTGGCCGAGAGGCCAGAGCAAAGTACTACATATGTATATGTATTTACAAATATTAATATATATTGACAAATATTAATATATATATTTATATATAGTTATACATATATATGTATTCATGTATTAGATGTATCTTAATATGTATATCTTAATATATGCAAACTTATATTTTTATATATGTATATATGTATATATTTATATATGTATGTCTGCATTTATATATATGAGCTGTATAATAAATTATGGGAATATGAACAAGGATAATATCTATCTTCAGTTCCATATATAATAGTAGGCCTATATTCAATATATCCTATCTAACTGACCATGTGCTGTACAGTATTGGCCACACTGGCGCCACCTGTGAGGGGCTCTAAACATTGTTTGCCAGCATTGTCTGGTCATTATCGTCTATAAACCCATTTAGATGGTCATTATATTTTTTATATATATTTATATATATTCATATAATTATATATATTTATATACATATGTATATATATGTATATGTATTTTTATTGATTTATATATAGATGTATATATGTATATTTATGTATATATTGATATACATTTATATGCATTTATACTATGTATTCAGATGTATATATATTGATATGTTTATATATATATTGATATACATATATTGATGTATTTATATATTGATATATTGAAATATATATTTTAAATACATACCAATACATTAAAATATATTGATATACATTGATATACATTGATATATATTGATATATATATATTATTTTATATATATATGTATATGCATATTTATATATATTTATATATATATATTTGTATATATTCTTTTTTATTTATGTTTATATACTTATTATGTATTATATATATATTTATATTTATGTTTATATATGTATTATGATTTATATATATATATATATGTAATGGCCCACGGCCCTCCGACTTACCCTTTCTCTCACGAAAGAACACCAAGATTCAATTCAGTGTACGCTTCACCTGGTTTATTGAACCCTCTGCTCTCCGCGGCGTCAGTAGTTGTCTGACCCGCCCCCTGACTCGCCAGATCCCACATCGACTATATAGGTGTGTGTGGGGGGGGGTGGGTCAACCACACGCAGTAGAGGTCAGCCCAGTTGGGGTCTGACCGGTGGTGACCCGTGCCGCCACCTAGCGCAGTGTAGTGGAACTGCGCTGGTGGCGTCGTAGTCTCCGCTGCTACCGCGTGATAGTAGAGCTCTTTGTTCAGATACTACCTGCCCCCTTAGATGTCTCACCGGTTGCAGATATGCAAACCGATGAGAATCGAGAAATGATAGAAGTCAACATGAGAACTAACTCGAAAGGGAGAGAAGCCTTACAAAGCTAGGTATGTATCCTTTTGCGCAATTCCTAGACCTGCCTGCAGCGAAATAGCGATATGAATCTAGCTAGCTGCAAGGCAAACATGTTATCAGTCTAGGTGAAGAAAGAGTCTTTAAATGAGTCGCACAAAGACGACCTCTCCCAGCCTCTATGTAGTTCCTGTATAGAATGTCTTTCGCTGGGAGAGAATTCATACCCCACAAGTGGAACCCCCTCGACAGAAGGAAGCAAGGAACTACTCAGTCCGCCCCCCGCCGCCCCCCATCTCAGAAGAACCGTTAGCGGGGCGCTCCCCCTTCTACGCGGAGCGGCTCCTCTTGGAGCTTCCTCAGCCCGTCCTCCTTGTGCCCGCGTCGCCTGGCCAGTAGATCACAGACGGTATTACACCGCGGACACGTCACGCCGCCGCACCCAGGACCCATCACGCTCGGTGACCCGCTCCGGTGCAGAGTGCATGAAAGTAGAAGGGCGGTGTTACTTATAACAATTGAGAAAGTCTCCGCAGATACAACGTTCAGGAATGCAATACATTTTATAAGAAGCAATGGGCGCCAGCCAGAACCTGGCCTCCTACAAAGAAAATTACACCCCATGTGCATCCTCCCCTGTTATAACAGGAGCTGACGCACACGCTGTCAATCATGTTCTGCTAGAAGCGCTTACTATAATAGTAATTTTAAAATAAAGAATGCAGCATAAAATAAGAGCCAGGGCGACACTGCATAGGAAAATCTTTTAGTGTAAAATGGACAGTGTCTACCCACCAACTCCCACACCATCGACCACCTCGTTCCACTAAATAAATTTAGAATATAATATTTCCTAATAGTGTGGAACAAGGAAGTCAAAAACGGGGTGAAAGTTGAGGAATATTTTTAGAAATAATTTATTTAGTATATAAAAAAAAATTATTCCGACCCCTACTGCAGAAAAATAGGCAGAACACAAGAAGCTAGATCCTCCAATCGGGAGAAAGCTAAGCTCTTCACCATAACATATATCATGAACAATCGTACTGCAAAAGAAAAAATAATATTGGAATAGAGCAGTACGATATGCTAAATACATCATGGTTATCAATGTAAAAATAGCACCGTAGTACTAAAAAAGGTATATACAATATTATATTAGTAACAATATACATATATATATATACAAGGCGGCATCCACCTCCATAAGGGAGATGAACTTATCAGAATTTTTTTTTTTTTATATAATATTAGTGTGTATATTGTATATATAAAAAAAAATTAATAACCGCCACAGGGGTGCTGGTCTTTCAATTACCCCCGACGTGAAACCCGGAATCCCTTGGACAGGGCTAGCGCCGATCACCTGCGCGAGCAGTCAACCACCGCTAACCTAACTGCCACCTGTCATCCGAGAAACCATTGTACCCAGAATCCCTCGGACAGAGGAGAGCGACGCCCAACTGTACTAACAGTTACACGTCGTCCACCACCCTGTCACCTGTCATCTGAATTTCGACGTGACGTCCAAAATCCCCAGACAGGACAGAACGACGACTAATCGCCGTCCACCTTCCCGTCACCTGTCATCTGAATGTCACCGTCAGCGTCAGCAGGCGCCCTAGCCGCCCGCGCCAGCAGCGCCCGATGTGCCGCAGCAGCATCAGCCACCAAGCTGGCCGGCAGGCCGTGCAGCCTGTCCTCGACGCTAAAGCCGGAAAGATCCAAAGTACGCAATGAACCATCCCAACTCCGGAAGTCCTAGTGGAACGCGGCAGAAAAAGTCATATCGATATCGTCAATGACTGATGCCTGCCGCGCTCTCTGCTCGCGTGATACTGCCAACTTCCGTTCGACAATCTTCTTGTCTTCCATAACATTGTCGAAGTCAGCACCACACCTTCCCTCAGCCTGACGCGTCAGGACTTCCTGCGTCTGCGCGACGACCGCATCAAAGCCTCCAATGAAGGCATTGACCAGGCCGCCGACCGACTCCGAAATCCTGGCCGTAACGTCCACACGGTTGGCCTCACAGAGACGCTCCGTGATGCCGTCCAGCGCCAGAGCAACACCGTGATCAACCAGCGGGGCCGTAGCCACCACCGGTCGCACAGGTATCACCCCCGGAGCTGAACTCACCACAAGAGCAGTCACCGCTGGTATCACAACCGAGCTTGCAGACGGCGTCACTGCCAACTGAGAGGCAGATCCCGCAGCCGCCGACACACGTCGCCGCGGAACCTGACCCAGTGACACCGATTGCGACACCGATGCCACTGGCACCGTCACCACAGTCGGTGGAGCCCGTGCCACCACCGCACTCAGAGTGTCAGGTGTCAGCTCGGTCACTACCTTCCGACGCTTACGACGGCGCACCACCCTCGACCCCATTACCTACGGATCGATAGTCACGACTGGCAACTCAGGCCAGTCTCTCAACCCCTGCTGGGCAGCAGATGGAGGGGGTGGAGGCGGCGGTGGGGGAGGCGAAGCTGACCTGTCCGACCCCTGATTCCGCTGCAGCTCAATGGCAGAGCCATCGCGCATCGGCACCAGGGACGAGGACCTCTTACCTCTCCCCTTGCCTTTCCCCTGGACGGACCTAACACCCCGCCCAGAGCTCAAAGAGGCCACAGGAGCCGCTCACCCCTGCTGGTCCCTCCTCACGGCAACAGTACCACGACCCCTGCCCCGTTTCGCCGAAGATGCGCCGCGACCGGTGTAAAACCGCTCACGACGTACCTCCGCCGACCCAGGAACATATATAAACAGGGCAATCAACCTGTGCTGCTTAGGCAGCGTCAGGGTTTCCCTGCTATAGTGGAAGTCCGTGTGCTGCTTCATCGTGAAGTTCACCGCCCTCTTCGACATGAACTGAGGATCCCACAGGATACTACTCAGCCCCTTCACGACGTCCATCACCATACGTCCGTGGCCCTCCGTGAGATGCTTGATCATCTCACCGCGGCGAGGAGTTGAGAAGTATTGCCCAGTCGCCTTAAGCGTTGGACACCCCTCCGAACCACTCGCCACGTTGAATGGTCGCGTGCACCAATGTAATGGCCCACGGCCCTCCGACTTACCCTTTCTCTCACGAAAGAACACCAAGATTCAATTCAGTGTACGCTTCACCTGGTTTATTGAACCCTCTGCTCTCCGCGGCATCAGTAGTTGTCTGACCCGCCCCCTGACTCGCCAGATCCCACATCGACTCTATAGGTGTGTGTGGGGGGGGTGGGTCAACCACACGCAGTAGAGGTCAGCCCGGCTAGGGTCTGACCGGTGGTGACCCGTGCCGCCACCTAGCGCAGTGTAGTGGAACTGCGCTGGTGGCGTCGTAGTCTCCGCTGCTACCGCGTGATAGTAGATTATATATATATATATATATATATATATATATATATATATATATATATAAACACATTGTGAGGGATTACTTTGAAGTTGCAGCATTTTGATAAAAATTCACTGCTGGGGCAACTGTGCGGCTTCTTTTGATTAATACAACCATGCCATAACTCCATATGTGTGCCTTTGTCATCGGGTGGAACGCATGCGCTTTGCTGGTGCAGCCTTGCAAGCGGGAATAAGTTCCAACAGCTGATGTGTGATTAGCAAAGATTTAAGTACACTAGCATTGTCTGCAACTGGGAATTCGAGGTTGAGTTGGGGCAGTTTGTATGTGTGTCATGTGTTCTCTCACAGCATTAACCGAATCCAGTGTGATTTCTTCCCCCATCTAAAGTTAAAGCTGCATAGTCCGATGAAGTATCAAATCTTCAAAACCAAACCAATAATCTAGATTTCATTCTACATATCTAACTTAGATACTGATGCACTTATTAAGCATTTGTTTCTGTGTAGAAGGGAATACTGAGTCAAGTTAACATAACCTGATACTTACTGCAGAGGTCTATGGGGTCAGAGTTTTGGTGAGCTTGCCAAACTAATTTTCCATGTTTGCACTCAAAAGTTTACCATTTAAAATAAAAGTAACTTTGAACTAATGTAAAGGAGATACTAGTGATCGATCTAATATATTTATCTCATAAAAAATACAGAAATTCAAAACCCTCGGACTCTGCAACTTAAACATGGAATGTGATATAAAAGAGATTATGTAAATATTATTTATCGATGGGCACGGTCATCACCAAGTTTGGGAGTGCTACTGATGGAATACTTATCGTCTGTTCTGCGCTGTGCCATAGCCATCAACATTTGAAAATGCTCATGGGGAGACTATAGCCCTGTTCACACGGGGCAGTTAATTTGAATCATATGAATCGACTTGCCTAGTTCGCTTCACATTCGCCGTGTGGATGCTATGCTAAAGCGATTTAGGGCTGAATCGATTCAGCTAGATCGGTTCATCTAAACCACCTCTGTAGGTGGTTTATATGAAACAAATTTAATGATTCGACTTATATCGCCCGTGTGAACGCAACCAACTTACTTGACGCAGATTAAGCATGTCACAGTCGAGGCCTGAGTTTGTTGACTTTCCGGTAAATTTGCTCTATGAAACTGCTATCTGTGCAAATATATTTTGTTCATCATTTATTGTTAGGGTTTCACTGCCCAGCAGAAGTTTTGACCGTTCCAGAACAATACGATTCAGTCAAAACAGATCTAGGTCGAACCCACACTCTCTCGTGCCGACGTCGACTAAGCAAAACTGGCACTGGTTAGTCTGGACTCGCTCATGCGCAGATATTGATTTCCGCCTTAAACCGCTCCGTGTGTGGACACAACACTAAATCGATTCATATAAATCGACTTGTCTAAGTCGACATAAACTTTGCCCGTGTGAACACAGCTTATGCGTGAACTCAGTTTATATGCTATTCGGGTATGCTGTCAATGACACATAAAAAAAGTTGATCAGTATCGAAATTTGATTGCACCATAATACATGAACCAATTTAAGTAAAAGTTGTAACAACCTATTGTAAAGTCGTCGGCTGGCAGCTGTAGTTGTGTAGGCAGGCTAAGAGGAAATAACTACAGGCAAGAGTATAGAAAGGCAGAGTATAGAGTGTGCAGAAGGAACCAGAAGGAGCTTGCTTGTTTTATTATTATATAGGTTGTAGAATCCAAGATGGCTGTCACACCTGACCAGCTCCTCCAATCAACAGTAAGCATTCTCCAATCTACCAATGAACAGTAAGCATGCTTGTATCCATACCTTGGTTGTTTATGGCTACAGTGCCCTGTTGTGTCTGGGTGTGCAGTGATCCGTAAATAACAGTTGGGGGGAGGGGGTATGTGAGTAGAGCTGCTAAGGCTCTATCACACTCAGAGTAGTGCCCCTCTCACACTATTTATAAACTACTCAATGTCTATTTAAAACTCAGTAAAGGATCACCAGCACCATGTAATACCTTAGTGCCTCAGGCCCTATATTTCATTTACCTTTTCATACAACACTTGTAATCCACCATAGACCAGTTCACACGACCCATCAATGTCAAATTATCGGGAAATTTTACACTATGATGATACACATATACATATATGTTGTCTAAAAGCGGGAGATTCAGTTTTACGTCCAGGCAATATCTAAGGCCATATCAGGACGGGCACCAACTTGTGACAGTACGCAGTGATTGCGAATTTATAGTGCTGCCCCACTCAGAGACCATGCCACCAGAACCATGACGTGACATCCCACTCAGTCACATTATACTGATAATGCTGAGCGGCTGGCTAGGATGTGGTGTAAGCAAATGGGATACTCTGCCTACAGTAGAACTCAGATACATATTTCTGCCATTCTGCAGCGAACGTCCTAACCAATAGGCTATCGAGGTTCCTTGATGCAATCCATACATACCTGTGTGTGTGCCATATTGTCAGTGTCTCACACTACATCGATAATATATATGAGATTTTTTATACTGGTATATATACTCTGTTAAATACACTCTATATTTATGACCGGTGTCGTGAGTTCAAAACACTACCCCACAAAAACACTATGGTAGTGTTTTCAACCTAGGTTCAAAACACTATGGTATTGTTTTCAACCTAGTCGAAGGTAGGTTCAAAACACTACTGTGGCCACGCTCAAAACACTATCCTTACGTTCAAAGCACTACCTTTAAGGTCAAAGGACTACTCTAAAAAAATGCCTTCATTTTCATTTGTAGTAGGATAAGGCAGTATGCAGTAGCGTGGGGCAGTATGTAGTAAGCTCGGGCAGTAATTAGGTTCAAAACACTACTGTAGTGTTTTGAATGGGGTAGTGTTCTGAACGTCCTACACCGGGCTTGGTGGCTAATTTGGTAGAACACAGACCTCGCGTGTGGCAGATCAGTTCCCGGTCGACTCAAACCAATGACCTATTAAATTGATGCTTGTCGGTTCCTAGCCTGGTACTCGGCATTCATAGGATAGGGCAAGGACTGGTTGGCTCAGTGCCAGGATAATGTGACTGAGTGGGACATTGTGTCAAGGCACCAGTGGCCTGAGTTTCCAGTGGCGAAGCACTATAAAATTCCCATGAATGCACTCTGTCACAAGTCGGTACCCGTCCTGATATGACCTTAGATGTTGCCAGAACATAAACCTCCAACAAACAACCAACTACATGTAACTATGTAGCTAATAGAAAGCCATATGCTCCGCTCCCACCACCACACACCGGTAATTACAAATTGCTATCATTCCACACACTGCACTGTAATCCGATCCGGATGAGGTGAACTGTGTTGGTGGGAACTCCCCAGCACCGTGTGCTTACCTTATCACTTGTCAGATGGAGGGAAGACCTTGGCACCAAAGGCTATTCGTGCCCATGTATAGGCGGCAAATACGCGTTGTGTCCATATGTGGTGATTTATATCAATCTGCAGTCAGAGTTTTGATGTGCACACCCAAATCAATTTGGCTTAAAATATCTCCAATATTTATCATTTATAATGAAAGTCACTTCCAGCTAAAGAATAATGCCTCACTTGATGTACTTTATCAAAGCTGCATAGTCAGTTGAAAACATCGAAATAGTCAAAACCAAAACAATTATCTAAGTTTGATTCTATGCAACTAACTTAGATAATGGTGGACTTATTAAAGATTTGTCGCCACACAGAAGGGAATACACTGGCAATTGAATAGACCCTGTTACTGATGAAGGCTATCGTGTCAGAGTCTTGGCATGCTAATTTGGCATGGTTGCACTTCAAATATATCAACAGTTAGATGTTTAAAATCAAAGTCACTTCAAACAAAAGTAGGGTAGATTATAACAATCAACCTAATGTATTAATCTCAGAAAATGTCAGAAAGTCAAAACTACCGGACTATGCAACTTTAACAAATATTGCAGAAACAATCAAGTGGTACAACTTTAAAGACAGGGAGGCTAATGCTGCATTTAGCCTGATTGTGCTATTACAGGGTGTCACTTCTTATGTTCTTAGTTTTCTTTGTGTTTTTAAGTCGGTACATTAGTTGAGTAACGATGGGAAATTTAAATCGAGGCCAATTGTGTGCCTCATTCCAGGGTTCCTTGTGCTATGCTAGTAATGCCAAGCACCACGCTAGGTAGAGCCAAGTGCCAATTATTAAGCCATTCGCTTGATTCAGTTAGGGTTCGAACCTGCAGTGTGAATCCTCTGACCTATCGGTCAATTTTGGGTTGAGTTGTTTTTATTTTGGCTGGTATATATATATAAAGCTTCCGAGCGACTGGCGTGTCCCGCCCAACGCAGGGGGGAGGGGGCGAAGTGCCTGCTGGTACCCGCTCCCCCCGCCCCACCACAGCTGGAGCTGAATGGGGGGGGGGGGGGGGATGACCACTCCAGAGCTCATGACATGTGATAAAGGGCTAATCATTATCCATTTAAGGGGTTATCTCATAATAAAACCATCAAACCAAGTTATATATATATCATCATCATCATCATCATGCGGTCGGTCGCGATGCAACAAAGACTGCTTTCATTACTTGACTGCCGCTCTCCATTTAGCTCTCTGCTGTGAGAGTGATGTCAAAGAGTCGGTCTTAATGTCTCTCAGCTTCAGGTTTGTCTTGCATTGTGTTGCGTTGTGTTCCTCCTAGCTGATTTTCTGCTGTCGACGAAAGATGAGCTCGAGCAGCGCGGTCCTTGGTAACCTGTGCGACGACTGAGCCGGTATGGTGTTTTGTGTGGTTGTACATTTCATCAAAACTGCCTGCGAAAGTCTTGAAGTGCTGCTGGCTTTTGCAAGTTACCAGCAGCACTCTCTCGGGGAGCAAATAGAGGTTTCACACCAGCAAGAACATGTCAAGACAGGCGCAAAACTATTTGTCCCTGCAGTGGTTGGTCAGGAGATGTTGGGAGTTCCATACATCAACCGCCCTTAATGCTGCCACAGTGACATGGTTTTCTGTTTAGGGTTTGCTCCCTTAGCCTTCGGTTCTGTCAAGAACCTGTACCACTAGGCTGTGGTTTACAACTCTACAGGGCAGGGGCATCAAACTCCCTGAGGTGTTGCAATACCTGCATACCATCCCACTAAGCAGGAAGGAAGGAAACTAAGCCCAGGTTTATATATATATACACATATAGAAATACATATTCTCGGTCTTGTAGACTTCACCTTGTGCTGAGAATGTGTGCTAAAGAGTGGTCCATTACTGTGACAGTCTCTGAATCAGCGTTATTGGTCGAATCAAGGTGCTGAGCTGTTTTCCACCAAGTCATTGCAATTTAGACACAATTGAGGAAGTTAAGACATCAACAACTGAATTATCAGAAAGCGGAAGTTGAACGTGATGTCGTGGTAATTGCACACCATTTGTGAAAGATTCAGATAATGTCTTGCTTGGAGGAATCCAATAATAATGTTGCTATTATCTCATATTACATCAAGTTAGGTAAGGTGTCAACGTATTTCTTGTAAATATATCCACTGACCTTACTCGTGATTACGTCGGTACGATCAGCACATTTACTATATTTATATGCAGTTAAACCTCTCTAATCGACCACCTCCATATCGCTTTATTTGGGTCTCAACAATCGCTTTATTTGGGTCTCAACAATGCCATTGTAAGGATTCTCTAACTCCCTAAACCAACACCTTCCTAAATGGACCACTTTCAGTCGGTCCAATGGTCCGTGGATTTAGAGATGTTTTACGGTACATATATTTCCAAAATATAAATATATATTGAAATGTTTGTTTGTTTGTTGTTGTTTTACGTCCTAGCAACATTTAAGGTCATATCAGGACGGGGATATATTGAAATGAATATTTCATTAAAGAAAACTCCAGAACCATGGAATGCAATGTCATGTACTTTAACGGGACTTATAATACTTCTATTATCAAACTGCAGTTGTATGCAGTTTACTATTAATAGTGTATTTTATCTATCAAGTGATTTAACCGTATGGCTGGATGCCCACACCGATATAAAACAGGTGTGTAGTGACTAAAGTAAATGTAATTGAAATGAAGGATTGGCGGTTAATAAAATGAGGCAGAGAGGTAGGTTGACATAGGGAACAGAACAGTAATGGGGCTGTCACATGACAACGCTTCTTGCCGGCGTGCCGCCAATGCGCAAAATAAGTTGTACGCGTCGAGACACGTTGAACTTTTCGGCGTTTTGGGAAAAGTTTGATGTGAGCGCAACCTGTTGGTAGCATGTGGCCGACGTTGTGGTAACGTATATCGATGTGTGAGGAAAAAAGAAAGAAAAGTTTGCCGCACCGTACTCATAAGACATAAGACCTTAGATGTTGCTAGGGCATAAAACAACAATGCACCAGTTTGGGCCAACGTGTGGGAATGACCCATCCGCGCATGCAGCGTCTGCCTAGTGTTCGCATAACGTTATTCCAGTGATGGCGACGTGCTTCTGACATCCCCATAACATCCACACTCACACGTTGACGCGCGTTGTCGGTCGTTGAAAGTTTTGTGCAGGCACAAAACTTTCGATGCGCGCCAACACGCGCCAATGTGTGGGTGCGATCGTTGCTGTCAATCAAAGTGTACCGACGTGTACCGACGCGAGCATAACGCTTCCCGACGTCTCCCGACGTTTCGCCAAAAAGTGACACACATCGACGTGTGTTGGAGAGAAGCGTCGTAATGTGACAGCCCCATAGATTAAACTGGTACATCGAGCATCCAGAAAACGATGATGAAAGGTCCAATTGAGAAAGGTAAGGCATTATGTCCCTAGAATTAAAATACTCCGTGTGGTATCACAAGCATGCAAAATACTCCATGTGGACTTGGCTGCGGTTGCAAAGAAAATGTACTCGATAGGGATAGTTGTTCAGAGGATTAATATTCTAAAGCTCAATAATCCATTGAAAGTATGCCATTTTTCAAATCAAAAGACTAACTTAGATTTGCGCCGATATATGCAACTTAGACAAAGGTCCAGTCATAAAACATTTGCTGCTGCATTGAAGGAATACAAATTAAGATTTAATTTAATGTGACTGCTGAAGCCTATAATTCACGAGACGGGAGACCGAGCGTTATAGTGGGGAATTTTATTTATATTTTCTTCTATTTTAGTAAGTTTCATTATTAGTGGTTAATGATTCGGAGTGTCCAATGCTCGTTTTTTTGTAGTGTTCTAGTCAGTACGCACCTGACCTTCCCCCCGCCTGGAGCAATTCCAGGTGAGGTGCACTGGACCCGAACCCTCAACCCTACCGCTACTGCTTATTCTAGCGGTGTGGGTGGATGGGTCGACGCTCAGTGTGATGCTGATCGTTCGGCTGCCGAGGGTTAAGTGAGCTCTCTTAGGCTAGCGGGGACGCGATGTTTATGTGCCCATTGGCGTTTTGCGCGAAATAATTAGGTTATTATCTGTGTCAAGTTTAGTTTGGGCAGTACCCGCTAGGTGGCGCGACCATACTTTGGTCGCCGCTGACCAGGTAGGCTCAGTATTGACGGTTGTGTTCTTATAATGCGACAGGAGGCGCCACAGGTGGTGTCAGTGCTTAGCCTTATGAGAAAGTCGTCGTTCTCCCACCCCGGGAATTACCCATGTTACGCGTAACATTTACGATGTCTGGCATTTCCGTGTATACAGAAAGATTAGTTGGACATGTTTTCACTTCAAATATGTTTCAAACTAACCCTTTAAAATAAGTTAAAAGTATTCCTTGGTTTGGTTGTTGGAATTTTACGTCCTGGCAACATCTAAAGGCATATCAGGATGTGTACCGACTTGTGACAGTGCACACTCATGGCAACTTCATAGTGCTCCCCCTTGGGGAGCTCATGCCACCAGCAGCATGACCCGATATCCCACTCAGTCAGATTATCCTGACACTGAGCTAACCAGTACTTGCCTCTACTAATAAAGCTGAGCGCCTGGCTAGGAAGCCACAAGGATACATTTTTAAGTCAGTGGTTTAACTAGGACCCATCGGTTTGAATCCCACGATCAACCAAAATGTGAGATGGACGCTCAACTCATTCGGCCATCTCGACTAGTCATTAAACGTACTGTAAGATAAATAATAGCAATCAAGCTTTACAGACCAAATACCACAAACAGAAAGTCATTGGAGTAACCAACTTTAATGTTAGACCTAGGATAAGTTAATTCTGATGGAAGTTGAGTGTTGTTTTGGTCGAGTTCCTGCGGTGAGCTGCGGGTAAGGTGCACCCCGGGAGCCTGCCCGTGACGAGGAAGTCGCTCCAAGAGGCTGCTAATTCCAGGAGGAGATCTGTTTGAGACACCACTCCCACGACTGCTAATGATGGTTGCTTATCCACGCCGAGTGAACCTGGTTCACAAACAGTCTCAGGGCAGGAGACAACCACTCAATAACGACAATCAACAACACCACTCACCAGCAGCACTCACCAGCAGCACTCAACAACAACACTCAACGACAGCACTCAACAGCAGCACTCAATGACAGCTCTCAAAAGCAGCACTCACCAGCAGCACTCAACAGCAACACTCAACATCAACAACCAACAGCAGCACTCCACAGCAGCACTCAACAACACCAACCAACACCAACACTCAACACCAGCACCCATGAACAACAGTCGACATCAGCATTCAACAGCAGCACTCAACAGCAGCACTCAACAGCAGCACTCAACAAATACATTCAACAGCAGCACTCAATAGCATCACTCCACAGCAGCATTCAACAGCAGCTCTCAACAGAAGTATTCAACAACAGCATTGAACATCGTCACTCAACACCAACACACAGCAGCAACAACCAACATCATCGTTCAACAGCAACACCCAAAATTATCATTCAACAGCAGCACTCAAAATCATCACTCAACAGCATCACTCAACATCAGCACTCAACAACAGCACTCAACACCACACACAAACATCACCACTCAACAACAACAATCAACATCAACACCCTAATGGCAATAACCAACATTCAACACTCAACATCAGCAGTCAACAGCATCACTCAACAGCAGGACTCAACATCAGCACCCATAGCAGTACTCAACAACACCAACCCACAGCAGTACTCAATAGCAACAATCAAATCAGACCTCAACAGCAGCACTCAACAGCAACACTCAATAGCAACACTCAATGGCAACACTCAACATCAGCACTCAACCGCACTACCCAACAGCGACACTCAACAGCAACAGTCAACAGCAACATTCAACAACAGCAACCAACAGTAGTAGTCAACAGCAGCAGCACTAAACAGCAACACTCACCAGCAGCACTCATCAGCAACAGTCACCAGCAGCACTGCACCGTAAGAGTCAACAGCCACACTCAACAGCAGCATTCAACAGCAGCATCACTAAACAACATCACTCAGAAGCATCACACAACAACATCACTCAACAGCAACAGTCAGCAACAGCCACACTAAGCAACATCACTCAGTAACAATCCTCAACAACAACACTAATCAGCTGCACTCAACAGCAGCAGCGCTAAACAAGATTACTCAACAACAACACTCAATAACACTCATCAGCATCAGCACTAAAGACCATAACTCAACAGTAACAGACAGCAGCAAATTCAACAGCAGCACTAAATACCGTCACTAAATAGCATCACTCAACAACAAAGCTCATCAGCATCACTCACCATTAACAGCACTAAACAACTGTACTCAAAAGCAGCACTGAACAGCAACAATACACAGCCTCACTCAACAGCAAAATGAGCAGCAGCAGTCAACAGCCCCCATCAACAACATCAGTAAAGAGCAGTATTCAATAGTAGCACTCTAAAGTAGCAGTCAACAGCAGCACCAAACATCCGCACTGAACAGCAAGAACCAACAACATTATTCAACAGCATCACTCAGCAGCAACACTTAATATCAGCACTCAACAATAACATTCAACACCATCAGTCAACAGCAGCACTCACGAACAACACTCAACAGCATAATTGAACATCAATAAACAACAACACTCAACAACATCAGTCAACAACATGCCATAACATCACTGAACAGCACTCAACCTCACTCAACATGCAGCATAAAGCAGCACAAAGCAGCACTCACCAGCACTCATCAGCACTCAACATCAGTACTCAACAGCATCACTCAACAGCAGCATTCAAAGGCAGCATCCAATAGCAGCACTCAATAGGAGCACTCAACAGCAGCATTCAAAGGCAGCACCCAATAGCAGAACTCAACAGGAGCACTCAACAGCAACACTCAATAGCAACAGTCAACAGCAACAACCAACATTACTTGGCTGGCACACATTGTCTTTCTTTGACTCAGACCAGACGAGATGGCCGAAGGAGTTGAGCATCCGTCTCCCCTTTTGGTAGATGGTGGGATTTGAATCCACAGTTTTCACTTAAAACGCATGACTTAAAAATGTGTACTTAACGCTTCCTAACTGGGCGTTTGGCAATATTAGTGCAATGGCCTACGACTCTCACCCTGCCATGCACACACGGAAGAACACCAAGATCCAATATAAGTACGCTTCACCTTGGTTTATTGAACCAATCTGCTCTCCATGGCGTCCACAGTCATCTGACCCGCCCCTTGACTCGCCAGGTCCCAGAGCGACTCTATAGGTGTGTGGGGGGATGGGCTAGCTACACGCAGTAGAGGGCAGCCAAGTCAGGGTCTGCCCGGTGGCTAGACTGCCGCCACCTAGCGCAGTTCAGTGTAACTGTGTGGGTGTGTGGCATAGTCCCCGCCGCTACCACGTGGTAGGAGAGCCCATGTACAGACTACTACATTAGCATAGGGCAAGGACTGGTTGGCTCAGTGTCAGGATAATGTGACTGAGTAGGTCATGGTACTGGTGACCTGGTCTTCCAGTGGGGAAACACTAAAAAGTCACCATTACGTGTGCACTCTCACAAGTCGGTACCCATCCTGATATGTCCTTAGATGTTGCCCGGACGTAAAACTCCAACAACCAACCAACCAATTCTTTGGCTGAGTTCATAAACTTACCTCGGGTCTGCCTGAAATACCTGAACTATCACTGGGTCAAATATTCCGATACTCAGCGAGGGGGGAATGCAAAAGTTCTATTATTGATTGGAGTACGTGACCAGGCACATGCATAGATATATATATGGGTTGGTGGTGCCTGAGTGGGATGTAAATAGACATGGTGGTTGCTGGCTGTACTCAGGGCCTAGCCATTCTGCTGGGGTAGGGGTCACCACCCTCAAAACGTCAAGGTTGGTGGTAGCCATGGGGCTATACAGTTACTGTTGTTGAGCAGACCACTGCCATCCATAGAGAGCAGGAATGCTGGATTCCTATTGGTAGGACTGGGGATCGAGCATTCCTGGTGGAAGGAGGTGGTATGATATTCTACAATGAACCCATGTAACTATATAAGCAATAAACCAGAGGGCTGGATTTTCTCTTCTCTCCTATTATTCTTTGCTCTGTTCTTTCTCTTTGTCTGTATTGTTTTCTTCATTCATAGTCTACATACACAGCCACAGATATGAGCATTCAATTCTATAAACTGGTGACCACGACAGTTATTAACCCACTGTGTTAAATTCACAGTAGAAACTTGCTGGTGCTGATCCTTGTTTGGTGCGCTGTGTAGGTAGTGATTTTTATTCTATATTTTTACTCTGTATGGGTTTGGAATTCTATCGAATTTGGGTTGTCAACGTTTTTTCCGACAATACGACTATTATGGAAGGTCCGTTAGACTTTATTGATGGTAGGTCTGTAATATGCCATCATTGAACCTTAACACAGACGGAGGGAGCGTAGTAATACACTATGTCGTCTTTTTTTACTATTTCTTCTACTTTACAGACATTTCCATACTTGGATTCAATTCTGCTAAATCTTTTCTACCACCGGAGACAACAGCAGCTTGAAGGGAGGAATTGTTGCATGACAAGTTTCAACAATGGTTCCAAGGTCAGTGTACACTGGGAAATTATTCAGCTGAAACGGGAGCGATTGAAGCAAGTCTAAGTTTATGGCACTAGATATTCTTAAAGAAGAGCAGGAAGGGCGTTTGTCAGAAATAAAGGATATGACAGAATTCCGGGAGGATAGAGAAGAATGCAGAGATGCACAGGAACTGTTACAGGTTGAGCACAGGCAGAGATAGGTACAATGTAGATCTTTAAAAGTGTACGCCAACTCTGTTCCCCTATTAGATGGGACAGACAGAGGGGCATTACCTAATTGGATTAAGACGGCGGCACCGAAAGGCTGGGATCTCCCAACTGCAGTTTTAAGTACTGATACCTTTGAAATACTCCTTTCAAGTATTATTAGCAGAATGTTCAGCACCAATTGGTTATATGAATGGAGTAGATAACGTATGGGCTGACATGCTGTCCAGAAGGAGACCTAATAGAGAGGCCAAGGAGCTGGTAGAGACGTTAGCACTCGATTCTATTTTGGCAGAACAGGCAATTCAATTTGAGCACTATAAACTGCTATTTGATGAACTCATGAATGAGCAGAAAGAAATGCCCTAATATACGTTAGGGAGGAATGAAGAAAATGATTTGATAATCGGTTGGAATTTAAAAATTCGATCAGAACCACCACAGTTCATTGTATTATTAAAATTCTGAACTATCACAGTAATGACGGAAATGCTCTGAGTTCATTAAAACTGTACACCATGTAGCTCTGTTAAAACTTGGAGACTCTGGATTCTTTTTCAGGGTAGACTAAGCAGGTGGAGAAGTGAAACTCTGCATGCTGAGACGGATGCACAAAATCAAATATGTTGTGTGCTAGTGCTTGAAAGACAGCATTGAGTATGTATTAACTTTTCTAGTTCCAAAAATCTTACTCAGCGGGTGCTTGGAGGACCAAAACCGCATTACACAGCACCTTGATTCATGCATTACCATAATAATCATAGTAATTTCTCAATCTTGAAAATGTATTTCATTACTGTGATAGTTCAGAATTTTTCCAGCAGATAAACAAGTTTCAGCTCAATCAGCCGATCACAACCTCACGTCTGTAATGTCACGTAATACGCCAAGTGCACACCCGCACTAGACAATTAACCTAGATAAATAGAAACAAACAATTAACCTAGATGAATAAAAATTCAATGGGAAAAGTGATCATCTATTAATTGTTAGTGTGATGTCACGCTCACCCTCAGTGTACGTTGTACCGTCTATGAGACGATAGAATCACAAGATTTATTTGGTACAGGGATGTACACAACAATGTCCATACAACTCCATCCATGTTTATACCATTTCTCCATTTTATACAAATCGTCGATCCTGAAATGTAAGTGGAAGCATCAGTAAGCAAAAGTGTCAATAATCTTACTATAGCAATTGTGAGATATTGTATCTCACATTCAAACCACTGGCAGCGTCAGTGCAGGTAAGTGGTGGCCCCTCGCGGCCAGGGCGAGAACCTACCCTCCCTGCCCGGCCGCACGGCCTCGGGAGGGCGGGGGGTGGGGTGAGCGGTGAGGTAATGGTGGTGATGGTGGTGACAGAGGAGGGTTAGTTAAGATATCTGTAGTATGATATGTGATAGCATGATAGATAACCAATCAGTGTGAACAGGCCGGCCGGCGCCCATGTCTCCCGCCAGCAGCAGTACCGATTGCCTGCCCCTGCGCTAACAGGCATGCGCACACATGTGGGGTCTGCACACAATGGTTGGCGCCATGTCCGATTACCCTGGGAGCATACGAAATGTATATATTTAATACAAATAAATACAAAAATAATCATATTTTTAAGAAATACTCTTCTCTGTTTTCACATGGCGATGGCAATAGATAATGCCTGGGGAGGCATAGCTAATGCCTAGGGCATTGAAGTAATCTAATCATTTATCAAAAGCGAGTGTCTGTTGGGAGCTCAGCGCAAATGATCAGAAAGATTTCTTCCTTTTTCTTTCTCTATTTTTCGGTAGGCGATTGTTAGCAGAGATAATGCCTTGGGAGGCATAGGTAATGCCTCGGGCATTGAATGAATGAACTCTCATAATTTTTCCAAAAGGGAGTGTATGTTGGTAGCTCAGGTCAAATGATCAGAAGGATTTCAGGATTTGTTATGATCACTTTACAAAAGCGAGTGATTTTCATGATCACTTTCCAAAGGCAAGTGTGTGGTGACAGCTCAGCTAAAATAAAATGTGATGACATTTTTTCTTGATTTTCATGATCACTTTCCAAAAGTGAGTGTGTGGTGACAGCTTAGCTAAAGGGTGATGAAATTTGTTTCTTGATATCCTTGATCACTTTACAAAAGCAAGTGTGTGGTGACAGCTCAGCTTAAAGGTGATGACATTTTTCTTGATTCTTGATCACTTCCAATAGCGAGTGTGTGGTGACAGCTCAGCTAAATGGTGATGACATATTTTCTTGATACTCTTAATCACTTTACAAAAACGTGTGTTTGACAGCTCATCTATAAGGTGATGACAGTATTTCTTGATACTCTTAATCACTTTCCAAAAGCGAGTTTGTGGTGACAGCTCAGCTAAAAGGTGATGAAATTCTTGTTCTTCTTAAATTATTTACACATCTACAGAACAATTCATCTGCAAACTATTAAACCCCCACAACTAGAAAGCTACATTAAACTACACAACTGTTGACCGATAGTAACATACAGTAGATTGCCAGTACATAACTCATAGATATTAATAATATTACTAATTTTGCATATAAAATGTTTTGCTTGGATTCTGCCATAAAAATGTGTCGAATATTGCCATTTATTGTCATGAAATGTTGGTTTATTTGAAATTCATGGACATAAAAATGTGTTGAATATTGCCATTTGATGCCACGGAATGTTGATTCATTTGAAATCCATGGACATAAAAATGTGTTGAATATTGCCATTTATTGTCATAGAATTTATTAACTTCTTGCTGTCATTTGATATTGTATTAATCTATGGATCTGATTAATTGTCTTTGAGCTGGAAAATGCATCTTGTTATGCTATAATCTATGTGGATAGAATTAAGAGTTGAAAGACAAATATTTGAGGAAATGTATTATTCAAATAGACTTTACTGAATAAAACACAGATATATGTTAAACGCGAAGAAAGGTGACACTTTCTGCGAATATGATGACCAAGATCGATAGCAACCCTGCAAGACTGGATCGATATCATCAATATCACAATGCTAATGCAGTATTTCATAGGAGAACACTGGCATATATAATTAAATCAAAGAAATAATCAACATAACACTGAAGGAGACAATTAATATGAAGAAAAGACGGCAACTGCTGAAGAAAGTGTATGGAAACCACGACAACATTTAAAACTGCAGCTAAAAGCTAGAAATCTATTATTATTTAATAATATAGACATAGCCATTGTAATTTCAAAGTTTGAAGCGTACCGCTGTCATTGCTTTGTTTACCTTTTGACACTGAGTATATCCTGTGGATATATGGCTTTCTGTCGTTCGTGTTATTTTTGTTAGAAGTGATATTTGATGTTAGATTCATGTACATAACATGCAAAACAATATTTTGAAGCTATTTCTGCCTTTATTTCCACTAAAAATACTTATTTTTGGTGAAATCAGAGTATTTTCTCGGTTTCTACAAGAAAGTAGTCTGTGAAACTAGGTCATCGATTCAAACCCTTTATGCCTTGTTTTCCCATAGAGCTGAGATCCGCAATATTATATCTATGGAGACCTGTCGAACAACCATGTGTCTACCATCGACAGTGTTGGGTTTCTCCAAGTTTGACAGCCGGAAAGACGAAATGGGTGGGTCAAGCGTATCGATTAGGGACTAAGTGGTAGTAATGGCAAAGCCAGTTTTTAGCAATGTAAAGTCCAAGCTGTCAGACTGAACACTGACCTCTAGAGTGCCATAAGGACCTCTAAAGTGTCACAGAGTTGGAAAAAGGTTGGATTGAACTAAAAATGGTCGCAAATTGTTTGCACACATCTTTTAACATCATATTGAATGTCAGAAATGGGTGATGTTCTTTGTAAGTGGCAGAAAAAGGTGATTATCAATCTTTTTTTATTTACTATGATTCCAAGTCAGAAGACCTTATCAATTAGAATTGTTAGATATTAAGAAATTATTAATTATTGGTTGGTGGATTCAACAAGGTAAGATGGAAACAATGTAGAGATGTAAACTTCTTACCTCCCTGCGTTTTTGGGACGCAGGTGGTCATTTATTGGTACATAAATGAAACCTAAGCCTGATGAGTCATATGTTGAAGATGATCCTGAACATAATTTTACTGAGAAACAGACAGAAAATTGAAGAACAAATCAGTAACGTACAAAGTGGGTTTATATCTGGAAGAGGTACACATGAAGGGATTTTCAATATGAGAATGATTTGTGAACGTCATTGTGAAGTGAACCAGGATGTTTATGCCTGCTTTATTGACTATGAGAAGGCCTTCAACCGAGTCAATCATGAACTGTTAATCAAATGTTTACAAGACATTGGTGTCAATGGCAAAGACATTAAACTAATTGTGAACTTATACTGGACACAACATGCATTTATAAAAATGGAGCAGGGCCTATCGGATGAAGTTATGATTAAACGAGGAGTTTGACAGGGGTTTGTATTGTCACCATGTCTATTTAACCTGTACACAGGGATGATTTTCAGACACATTGAAGATTGCAAGGGAGTGACAATAGGTGGCATGAACATCAACAATCTTAGATATGCCGATGACAGTGTAATACTAGCAGACAGTGAGAAAAACCTACAAGATATAGTGAATAGAATCAATAAAGCTGGAATACTATTCAACATGAAGATGAATGCCAGGAAGACCAAAACAATGGTTATAAGTAAAAAGACAGATAAACCAAATGTCAATATAACCATAGATGGCACAAACATAGAACAAGTATCCGAATTCATATATCTCGGACAAAAGATTACAAATGATGGGAGATGTGAGGAAGAAATTAAAAGAAGGATAACAATAGCCCGAACAACATTCTCCAAAATGTATAGAGTGTTAACATCAAGTAAGATATTAATACAAACAAGGAAGCGTATTCTTCAGTGTTATGTGTGGTCTACTCTAATGTATGGGGCAGAGACATGGACAATCTCTAAGAAAATGTACAAACGTTTAGCAGCATTTGAGATGTGGACTTATCGAAGGATGATGAAAATATCATGGACAAAGAAGATCACCAACAAAGAAGTTCTCAGAAAAATTAAAAATAAGAAAAGCTTGTTTGCCACTATACAGACAAAGAAACTTATTTATTTTGGCCACATCATTCGTCAGAGTTCAATATACCGTACATTGTTGGAAGGGAAGGTGAATGGCAGCAGAGGGAGAGGGAGACCAAGAACATCATGGTTTACAAATATTTCACAGTGGACAGGCTTGAATTATTCACAGTCTATCAGAACAGCACACCATCGGGACAAGTGGAGAACCATTGCATCCAACCCTCGACTCGAGGATGGTACTATTGATTGATTGATTGAAATGAAACCATCAGTTGCAATAATAACCACATGCAAATCCTGTTCAATAATAGAAGTATTATATCTCATATAAATTAACTATTAGTTGTAATAGTAACTGCATACAATTCCAGTTCAATAAAAGTATTATGCATTTGGTGAATATGCATAATGCCCATGGGCACAGAAAGACTGCCCACAAGGCATTGTAAAGTCGACGGCTGGCAGTTTTGAGTGGTGTAGATAGGCTAATAGGAAATCACTACAGGCAAGGAAGGAAAGTAGATATAGAGTGAAAGGTAGGAAAGTGAGACTCCTTCATTTATTGTATATATAGTTTCAGGAAACAAGATGGTGGGGATCACATGATCAAATCTTCCAATCACTAACAGGCATTCTTCTATGCACCAATAAGGGTTCAATATCCTTGTAACCAAGGCATGGTTAGGTCTGGCTGCAGTGCCCTGTTGTGTCTGGTGTGCAGTGATCCATGAATAACACTTGGAGGGGAGGGGGTATGTGAGGAGAGTTCCAAAGACTCTCTCACAAGTCACAAAGTGACCCTCTCACAGGTCAAGAAGTGACCCTCTCTCACTATCTATATTGATATACAATTTCTATCTTTAATTAGTAATGGATCACCAACTCCACATATACCTTATATGCCTTTGGTTTTACATACCATCTACTATTATATAGACCATTTGTAATTTATTATAGAGTAGCTCTCCATAGCCCATATCTCAAATATCGGAACATTTTTGACAGTGATGAGTGCGAACCAATGGCATTACGCCTTTACCCCGGGAGCATTCAATCCTATGCTTTTGTCCCTACAGGGGTAAATAGCTTAACCGGATAGGCGACCAAGCTTGTTGGCGTGTGTCACTGATCCAATCTATGCTTGTGTATGCATGGTGGTGCACTCAGGTAGGCAAACGGTGAATCACGCACAGAGCTTTCTGGAAATTATAGATTTAAAAAAAAGATTTGGTCATGTGATTTAAATGTTGTTTTGTTTTGCATGGACGCTGGTTATATCTGCAATTATTGAATATCTAGAAATTTTAATTGTGGCATTGCTCATAGAACTATTAAGAATACAGTAAAACCTCTCTAACCTACCACCTCCACAGATCGACCATTCCCCTTATATCGATAGCTTTATTTGGGTACCATTGAAATGATAAAAGAAACTCCCTAAACCGACCTCCTCCCTAAATGGACCAATTAAAGTTGGTCACATGGTCGGTCGATTTAGAGAGGTTTTACAGCTGGGTAAGATAATTTTTGTTGGTACATTAGTTGTTTAAGCAGGGGAAATTTCAATCATGGATGATTGGTCTTCCTCATTCCACTGCTCCTTCCCCTATCCTAATAATGCCGAGTGCCTGGCTAGGAAGCGACAAGTATCAATTTTTAAGTCATTGGTTTGACTCGACCAGGATTCGAACCCATGATCCCACAATCTACCAACACAGGAGACGGACGCTCTAACTCATTTGTCCATCCCGTCTGGTTGACGAGATGTCTGAATGACCTTCATTCATGACTGGTGAATGAAACTAACCATCTGGGCCTATATGTATGTGCCAATTTTTAACCGGACCGGGGTTAAAGGAGGGTGCCGGGTTAGCAAATGTGTCACGGGGGATGTATGTGACCAAAGCGTGCTCGGGTTAGCTAACGTTTCAGTTATTTATAGATTTGGGGAGCCCCTGTGTGCATATTTACATTTGTCGATTCGACACTAATAATATCTCCGCCAATGCGGCGGCAGCCTTAATAACGGTTCGAATTAAGGGTTAAATTGATAAAATTTCACTTATTGCGTATGTAATTCTATTAAATATGATCGCATTGAATAGATATGGGCATAATATATTCCCGCCGTTTCGGCGGCGACGGCGGCGGCCATGTTTAGTTGACGTTGGACAGTATGGATATCGACGTCGCTGCGGCGGCGGCGATTTGTTTACTTTACATTTGTCGATTCGAAAATATTAACATCGCCGCCGTTACGGCATCAGCGGTAATCTCGCTTCGATTTTAGGGTTAATTTAATGAAATTTCACGTTTTACCTATGTAATTCTGTTAAATATGATCGCATTGAATAGATTTGGGCATAATCGGTGCCTAACCCCGCCTTTAACCCTGGTTTCGCTTGGGGTTAGTGCAGGCGACTTTACGCTCGCCGAGTTAGTTTAACCCCGACACATACATATGCAGTTTTCACCGCTAACCCGGGAAATCCGCACGACGCAGGGTTACGACCGCTAACCCAGGCTCATACAAATAGGCCCTGGGCCCATATGTATGTGTCCGGGTTAGTGGTGCAAAGCTGGTTTTCGGCGAGTTTAGCGGGTTAGCGGCGAAAACTGCGTATGTATGTGTCCAGGTTAAACTAACTCGATGAGCGTAAAGTCGCCTGCACTAACCCCAAGCGAAAGGAGGGTTAAAGGTGGGGTTAGGCACCGACTCGGCCCAAATCTATTAAATGCAACCATATTTAACAGAATTAGATATGCAATAAGTGAAATTTGATCAATTTAACCCTAAATTTGAACCGTTATTAACGCTACAGCCGCATTGGCGGAGATATTCATATTGTCCAATCAACGAATGTAAAGTAAACAAATCGCCACCTCCGCAGCGACGTCGATATCCATACTGTCTAACGTCAAATAAAAATGGCCGCTGCCGTCGCCGCCGAATCGGCGGCAATGTATTAGGCCCAAATCTATTCAATGCTGTCATATTTAACAGAATTACATACTCAAATCGTGAAATTTCATTAAATTAACCCTAAATTCGAAGCAATATTAACGTAGCAGCTACATCGGCAGCGTTAATCATATTGTCCAATCGACGAATGTAAACAGGCACAAAGGGATTTCCCAAATCTATAAATAACTGAAACGTTAGTTAACCAGCACGCGCTTTGGACCCATACATCCCCCGTGACACATTTGGAACCCTGGGGTTAGATAACCCGGCACCCTCCTTTAACCCCGGTCTGGTTAAAAATTGACTCATACATATAGGCCCTGATATTGACTATAGTTGCCCTCACAGCCTTGACTAAGGAAAACATAACTTACTGAAACGAGGTTGTTACAAACTATAAATAAGGGTCCTATTCAATCGTGATAATTGTGAAATAGTAAAGTTCTGTTGTTCATGCCCTTGAAAGAATCGTGTGAGCTGGGTAATGTGGTGAGAAAGGCTATACTAGTCCTTCTAATAACAGGTGCAAAATTGTTCTTATATCATACATAAGCTTTCGACAGACGGGCAACCACCTTCTGTGTTGTCACTACCGCTTGCGACTGCTTGCGACTGTTTGCGATCACTTCGAACATATTCGATTATGACGGTCCGGACTATTCGGGTCATCCGAGTCATCAGGATTTCAAATAGAACACTCCTAGGTCAACCTAAAAACACATGGGGCATTTGCAAAGTGATCTGACCCCAATGCCCCACATCTTGCCTGGGGGTGTCAGAAGCATTGACTGCGCTGGTACCTTTAAGCCTACAGCTACCAGTACAAGGCCCACATGGTTTGCATGGTTTAAAATGGACATATGACTAAATTATGCAATTACAAAATACTTTAAATCCTATGTTGCTGTAGTTATATTGGTTATTTAACCAAAACAATTTTGAATTAAGCCACCAATTTTTTCAGCGCGAGCGAATTCGTGTATGCAACCCAAGGTTGTAGGATGTGTGCATGACCAAAAAAGGGATTTGGATGATCCAAGGTGTTTGTCGATTACGGCCTTTAGGACAACAAAAAAGGGTTGGTCGCAAAGAAGTTGCAAGTCTTCACAAATTCCTCAGAAAATGTTTATGCATGTTCACAAAGTGGGCCAATATGGTCAATTGTGGTCGTGGTCCTCCTTGTGAACATTTTGATCACAAGGAAGTTGCAGCTACTGCACTAAAATCTTGTTCCCGACTAAAATGGTCGCATGGAGGGCAGCGATAATTGCTTTGGTCTCAAGGAGGTCGCTGGTGACTGTGGGTTCTTTGGTCCAAAGGGTATGCAGGTATTGCAATACCTCAGGGAGTTTGACACCCCTGCCCTGCAGAGTTGTAAACCACTGCCTTGTGGTACAAGTTCTTGACAGAACCGAAGGATAAGGGAGCAAACCCTGAACAGAAAACCATGTCACTGTGGCAGCATCAAGGGCGGTTGATGTATGGAACTCCCAACATCACCCGACCAGCCACTGCAGGGACAACTAGTGTTGCGCCTGTCTGGACATGTTCTTGCCAGTGTGAAACCTCTATTTGCTCCCTGAGAGAGTACCGCTGGTAACTTGCAAAAGCCAGCAGCACTTCAACACTTTTGCAGGCAGCTTTCATGTAATGTACATACCATCAAGAGAAACCTGAAGCTTAGAGACATTAAGACTGACTCATGGACATCACTCTCACAGCAGAGAGCTAAATGGAGAGCAGCAGTCAAGTAATGAAAGCAGTCTTTGTCGCATCGCAACCAACAGCATGATGATGATGATGATGGTCACAAGTGATCGCAAACGATACTGTGACTGGGGTCTTTAGCAGTCATTAGCATTTTACTAGGACAGAGAAAGGAACACTGGAATGAGAGGTCCATATTCAAAATTAACTCAATTTAATCAACAAATTTGAAAAAGAGAAAAAAGAATGCGTGCCTAATTCAAAGAGAATGTTTGTCAAAGGTTATATATATGTATAGCTTGCGGGTCTCGAAGTGCATTTCGATGTTATCTCAAAGAAAGCATGGTTCATTAATTACGATGGAGTCTTGTGTTATGTATCTGCATCAGCAAAAGCGCTCTCAACAGTTCGCGCTATCGACGTTAATAGGTATTAAAAGGGAAATATAAAACAACTTCATAACTAACTAACTGATGACAAGATTCAGGAGCATTAAGGCTTGTCACCTTCTTTGCCCCTATCCCTTGCTGGCACCAGTTTAGAAAATCGAATTAGGTTAACTAGATAGAATTGGGAGGAATTATCTTTCATGAAAACTGTTGTGAAATAATAAGCTTCCACACTGACAGCTGAGGGTTGTTGTTTGTTTGTTGTCGTTTTACGCTTTGGCAACATATGTGGTCATTTGAGGATGGGTATCGACTTTGCAATAGTACACACTCATGGGTATATAGTAGTGTTGCACCACTGGAAGACTAGGGCCACGAGAGCCGTGATGAGATATCCTACTCAGTCACGTTATCGTGATACTGAGCAAACCGAAGTTGAGTAAAGTACATTGATTTTGTTATTGTACCATCATTCAACGTCAACCATATTGTCATTTTGACATATTTCTTTGGAGGAAACCCATTGCCACCAGACAGGTTACACTTTCCGATAAGCAGCAACGGGCCTTTTATATGCACTTTCCCACAGACCGAACAGAACATACCACAGCCTTTGATGAACCAATTGTGGACCACTGGTTGGAACGGAAAATAGCCCAAACTGCAAATGGGTCCACTGGGAAAGATCGATTGGATGACTGACAGCTTCACAGGTGGACACAAGCTATGTCCCGGTTCTCCCGAGCAAACCAGTCCTTGCCCTACCAGTCCTTGGCAAACCAGTCCTTGCACAATCCTAGGTAGCGCAAATTATAAATTGTATAGCTCACTGGTTCGACTCGGCTTAACACCTGGCCTCTTGCACGGGAAGCGGGCCAGGTTGGTTACTAATTTGACAATCTCCATCCTATAACAGCTAAGGGATGAATGAACCTAATCAAGTTTGATCATAGAGGACTCACCCTTGAAAGGTACCTAAGTAGTTCTCAGAGAATATGTATGTTCAACGTATATAAGGCTCTGATATTGGTTTTTAATACCAGACGGGATGGCCAAATGAGTTAGAGCGTCCATCTCCCGTGTTGGTAGATTATGGTATCACGGGTTTGAATCCTAGTCGAGTCAAACCAATGACTTAAAGATTTATATTTGTCGGTTCCTAGCCAGGTGCTTGGCATTATTAGGATAGGGCAAGGAGCAGTGGAATGAGAAAGACCAATCATCCACGATTAAAATTTCCCCTGCTTAAACAACTAATGTACCAACAAAATTAAAAAAATTATAATAATGAATAAGTTCATATTTCTGCCCCTCTAAAGGCAACAAATATGCGTAGTTAATCTGATCGAAATTGTTCAAGTTTCCGCACACTTTCCTATTTAAATCGTAATACTTCAATGGCTGAAAACTATAGCGATACACTTACTTCCTCCAATATATCGTCTGTTACTGCCACTTCCCCAGTTTGCTATGCAAACCCAATTAAAACCACACTTAAGAGAAAGGTAGATATCTTCTGAGGTAATTGGGATTGAAGCAATTAGCACATATCTTGGAATCGCCTAGAACATTAATCACATTTAGGAATTAACTGTAAATCCATATTCGCCACTACATCCTAAGGAATGCATCACTTAATTACATAAAGATAATATTTTTGCACCAACAATTGTATTGAAATAGCTGAGACTGCACTACCTGGCTATATGTGTGAAATGGTTATTTAAGCCTTCTTCTATAATTACTCGATGGATTAGCCGAATGAGTTGAGCGCCAGCTTCCTGTGTCGATGGTTTAACACTAGTCAAGTTAAACCAATGCGTTAACATTTATACTTGTCGCTAGTACACTTGCGAGCTATATCCTGGTACCCAGAATTACTAGAAATGGGCATGGTGCAGTGGAATGAGGAAGCCATATTTCTTACAGTCCACATTCCGCTGCTTAATCAATTATTGGAATCAACATAATTCATTGAATAGTGTTAAACCTATAGGAGAGTTGGTGGGTTGGTCTTCCCAAGAAAGAGGATATTTCTGATGGGGTAGTCGAAAAATGACTCCACAACAACATAAAGTTGATAATGGTTGAACTTCAAGGATAACAGGCACTTTACAATCATTACAGTCAGCGAAGATATAGGAGCTGACTTGAGAGGCTCCATATACAAAGTCCGATATGTGTGGGTTTGTGAGTATTAAAACTCCATAATCTGATGATTCGATAAGGAACGACTCGACAAGGCAGTGCGGGTATTGAACAAGTTCTATTTCCAAATTTGTATGGACAGACAATTATGTAGTTTGGGTGATTATGCGGAAAAGGCTCGTTGGCTGTTGGAGTTTGACATCCTGGCAACATCGAAGGTCATATCAGGACGGGCACCGACTTGTGACAGTGCGCACTCATGGTAACTTAATAGTGCTTCCCCACTGGGAAATCAGGATGCCAGGACCATGACCTGATATCACACTCAGTCACATTATCCTGACAGCAACCCAACCAGTCCTTGCCCTATCCTAATAACCCCCCATCCTAATAATGAGTGCCTGACTAGGAAGTGACAATTATCATCGGTAAGGCAATGGTTTTACTTTTTTTTTCTTTACGATTTATACTGCCTATCATGGATAAGTCTGAATAGGCTTGTTTTCACCATTAGACAGTTTGTCAATATCATGCCTGAGCCTACACTTTTACCGACCCAAGCCATTTTTAACCTCCGACAGCACATAGACATGGTATGAGAGCAACTGGCCTTTGATGATGCTGTAAGTTATACACAGCGGTGGAAATCCAAATTGGCAGAGATGGGGGCACAGGGAATTGAACCACTGACCTTCAGATTAGGAGTCCAACCTAGAAAAAGTCAGATACTCTAACGACTCGCCACAGAGAACACCCAGAATATTGAACTCCCTAAGGCGGAAAAGAAACGATGGTGCAGGGTGGCTGCAGAAAGCTGGCCGGCTTATACACAGCAGTGCCAAGGTGTGAAAGACCACTGCCGCTACTCAGGTGGATGAGGAGGAAGCCACCCATCCACCCATGAGTCAATCAGGGTGGCAGCGAGCAGAAAAGGTGAATCGTTCCTTTCGCATCAAACACAATATCAAGATTGTGATCTACATTTTCAAAACCAAACCTGTATCTAGATTTACCGGGCGCGGTAGCCTAATCGGTAGAGCGCAGGCCTCGCATGCGGAAGGTCAGGTTTTTGGTTGAGTCAAACCAATGCCTTTGAAATGTATACTTGTCGCTTCCTAGCCAGGTGCTCGGCATTATTAGGATAGGGCAAGGACTGGTTTGCTCAGTTTCAAGATAATCTGACTGAGTGGGATATCAGGTCATGGTGCTGGTGGCCTGGTCTCCCAGTGGGGCAGCACTATAAAGTTGCCATGAATGTGCACTGCCACAAGTCAGTAGCCGACCTGACCATAGCTGTTGTTAGGACGTAAAACAACGACAAACAAACAAAACATTAATCTGGCATGTTTTCAGTTTAGATATATCCAATGTTATCCATTTAAAATAAATATTACTTCAAATTCCCGAAATATAGATTATGACATTCAATTTAATATATTTATCTCAGAAAATGGCAGGAACTCAAAACCATCGAACTATTCAACTTTAACCCGTTCAATTAGATAGGTCTTCAGTCTGGTTTGTATTACTAATTCGTCGTGGTAATGATTCAGTGAGAGTACCTAGTAAAATGGGATTGTTATTATTCTAACTGATCAAAGTACATATGAAGAAATAATGATTGCGTTCATATAAATAGGCATCTTTGGTGATTTGAGCGATTTCTGAATTAAGTATATATCGAATAAGTGTTATGAAATAAATCAAATGTATCCATTTAGAAATAGATACACATCGATAGTTATCTGCATTAGTTGTTGGTCTGTTATTGTAGTTTAACGTCCTGGCAACATCTGAGGTTATATCAGGTTGGTTGTTGGAGTTTTACGTCCTGGCAACATATAAGGTCATATCAGGACAGGTACCGAATTGTGACAGTGCACACTCATGGCAATTGGCTAGTGTTGTCCCACTTGGAAATCAGGCAGCCAGCACAATGACCCGATATCCCACTCAGTCACAGTATCCTGAAACTGAGCTAACCAGTCCTTGCCCTCTCCTATTAATAGCAAGTGCTAAGGTAGGAAGCGACAAGTATACATTTTGTAAGCCATTGGCTTGACTCGACCAAGAATTGAACTTGTGATCTCCAGCATCCACATCCAGTGTGTGCATTACTAATCTATTGTTGAAGCGATTGATTTGGGATTTGTTAGTTAGACAGTACTGGCACTATTCTAGGCTCATCAACCTGCTGCCCAATGTGTCTGGGCGATAACAGGGGGCGGGTGGTTGTGGGGGAGCTTCTCAATGCCTTAACCGCTTCACCACTCATCAGTCCTATGTGGGCAGTACCGGCCCCCCACTTCTATGCACCACACCAAGATAATACCTGATGCAATGGACGAAACACTAAGAGCACTGGCTTCCAATGTGCAAGGTTGGAGATTCAAATTCCAGCCGAGTGAAACTAATGACTTACAAAATTGGTACTTGCCACTATCTAGACTTACACTGGACATTAATAGGATAGGGCAAGGACTGGTTGGTACAGTATCAGCACTCTGTTGGATATAAAGTTGTCATGAGTGTGCAGTGGCAGAAGTCAGTACCTATCATGATCTTAGATGTTACTAAGATAAAACAAAAAACACGCAAGCAAGCAAACACAATTGTAAACTATAATGTTGTTGGTTGATAGATGACTGCAATCATTGCGCAAGTCCTGTTGTGGCAACATTATTGAAAGCTTGGTACCGACTTGTGACAGAGCGCAAGCATGGCCACTTGATAATGCTGCTCCATTGCAAGATCACATCAGTAACACCATTTTTTTTCATTCTTGAAGATTTATACTGCATATTGTCATGGGGGTGATGAAAATGGGAAATATTGCGCCTAGAGCGGGACTCGAACCCACATCTCTTTGCACTCCGGGCCAGTGTGCTAACCATTACACCACCTAGGCTCCCTTATATCACCACACTACCCACGCCTACCTGTCTATGTGGTTACTTGCTGAGAGGTCAGTGAAGACCACTACACTATCATGGATAAGTCTGAATAGACTTGTTTTCACCATTAGACAGTTTATCGATAGAAAGCCTGAGTCTACACTTTTACCGACCCAAAGGATTTTTAACCTCCCAAACCATATAGACATGGTATGAGAGAAACTGGCCTTTGATGACACTGTAAGTTATACACAGAAATTGGCAGAGGGTAAGTGAGTGTGATAGTGATAGTGAGTGTGATCATGGGTAATCGAACCACCAACCTTCAGAAGGATTCCGACCTAGAAAAAAGTCAGACACTCTAACCACTCTGCCACAGAGAACACCATGACTTGATTTCCCACTCAGTCACATTATCAGATACAGTACAACCCTGCAAGACATCATGAGTTTAAAGACCACCAGAGTCAAAGCACTGATTTACTCAAATCCTACTTGTCATTGCCTAGCATGGAACTGGGCATTGCTATGATAAGGCAAGGACTGGCTTATTGGTAGCAGGGTATTGTGACTGAGTGGGGTATCCGGTCATGGTGCAGGTATGCAGGTATATCAATAGCTCAGGGAGTTTAACATCCCTGCCCTGCAGAGTTGTAAACCACTGCCGTATGGTACAGGTTCTTGACAGTACCGAAGGCTAAGGGAGCAAACCCTAAACAGAAAACCATGTCACTGTGGCAGCATTAAGGGCGGTTGATGTATGGAACTCCCACCATCTCCCGACCAGCCACTGCAGGGACAAATAGTTTGCGCCTGTCTTGACATGTTCTTGCCGGTGTGAAACCTCTATTTGCTCCCCGAGAGAGTGCCGTTGGTAACTTGCAAAAGCCAGTTCACTTCAACACTTTTGCAGGCAGCTTTCATGAAATGTACAACTGCACAAAAGGAGAGCAGCAGTCAAGTAATGTCACATCTGGACCGACATCATGATGATGACAACCTCTCTAAATCGACCGACCTTGGGACCGACTTTAAGTGGTCCTTTTAGGGGGGTGGTCGGATTAGGGAGTTAGAATATGGTTACAATGGTATTGTCGGACCCAAATAAACCGATCAATATAGGGGAGTGTCGATCTGTGGAGGTGGTCGGTTAGAGAGGTTTTACTGTACTAAGTAAAACAGTCTTTTCCCAGTCTTACAGAGCACCAGACTAGGTCACGATAAGCAACAATTCCATAAACCGTTTGTTTGACTCGGGTGGGGTTTGAACCCACTCCATATCCCATTGAGTCATATTATCCTGACCATGAGCCAACAAATCATTGCCTGATGCTAGTTTTGCTGAGCGCCAGCCCAAAATAATAACATGTATCAACATTGTTTGTAAGTTCTTTGTTTGACTCAGCGGGGAATAGTTCCCACCTTTTCCGTTGCAGGCGGACTGGAGGGGATGGATGGAGGCGAATCGGTAAGAGCACTGGCTGGCTTACCCCGCAATACATCATGAGTTTTAAGACCACCAGAGTCAAATCACTGATTTACTCAAATCCTACTTGTCGTTACCTAGCATGGAACTGGGCATTGCTATGATAAGGCAAGGACTGGCTTATTGGTAGCATGGTATTGTGACTGAGTGGGGTATCCGGTCATGGTGCCTAGCAGCCTGTTCCCCTCGTGGGGAAACACTATAACATCGCCATAACTGCGCAATATCACAATTCGATCAGCCATCATGGCATGAACTTAGATGTTGTTTGGACGTAAAACACCAATACACCCATCGATCCATCACAGGAAGTGAGCACTATACCGTTTCCTCCAATCCGATAACACCGACACAGAATATACGTAGATGTGTTCAGTAAGTAGGCCTACTCGGGGAAAACTCATTTAATGCTGGTCATTTAAAATGATCGAGTGCTGAAAGTGAGCGCCATATCATGTGATATATGCGTAGTAGACGTCTAGACCTGTGGTTAATATATGTTAACGATATGCAGAGTTGGGGACAAAGAGATATGCAAATGAGATGACGTCATGGAAAGTTTAGCCGGCGGGTCAAGCGTGCCCTACGCCGTGAATAAACCATTCAGTAACCAGAAGTCAAAGTGTTCAGACGTTGTACTTTCACATATCATTCCACACCACTATGCTAGTCAAGTTGTGAAGTCCCCACCTCTGTTACAGTAAGCCATTCCATATTAGAGCTAGTATAGTTATCTCCTGTATACATCTAGTGTACCCATACAGCCTATTAAGAGGCTGCTTATCAGAAAGTCAGGGTGATTGCCAATTGTGCGTAATGCTTTGGCATTGCGGGTAATCAGGATCACGAAGACAGTACAAGGCGTGCCAGTAGCCAGGACGTCTTTGGCGCCGACTAACGGAATTCTTCAGAACTACGTATATAACTCAGTCGCCGACTAGCGGTTTCTTTACGTAGCCTCGCCACCGTGGATCTCAGGTTCTGATGACGTAGCAGGCAGTGTGCTTAAACTGTCGACGCGGTGCTTTGTGGGTACAACTTAGCTATATAAGGCGACGCAGCAGTGAGTTTCTGTCATTACGACCGGAGGAGCCAGGAGACTTTGACCAGACTTAAAAATTGTCCTGATTATGGCCCCGGAGATTAAAGCTGCATAGGCCAATGAAAGTATCAATTTGTCAAAATCAAAACGATTAACTAGATTTTGAATCTTCATACTAAATACTATGTAAATACTCACATTGATCTGACTAATATTGATCTGGTTATATATATGACATTACTGTACCATATTGTTATTGAACATTTGTGTTTCAGAATGTCATTGCGTTACATGGTGCAAATTGTGTATTCAACAGGTATTGTACACCTCATCACTTGTTCATTCACATCATGGAGACCAGCTAGATAAGCATCGCTTTTCTGGGATCCTTTCTGTCTGTAAGGAATTCGTATGCATTTATTGTATCACCTCAATTTATTGTAAACATACCTTGCAGAGAGTTAAAATAAAAGAATTGATTGATTATTCTATATACCTTTTGTGTAAATAACCCTGAATTGAAAAATGGCTGGAAGACCAGTGCTTCGGCACTGACAAAAGACTTATTCAGCAGAATAAACATATTTACCACACAAAAAATCCCCCCCCCTACTTAGATACTAATCAACTTATTAGCATCATGTGTTGCATATAAGGGGATACTAAGCTAATCTAATATCTTATCTCGCTCAAGCTTATGGTGTCTGAGTTTTGGGTGCTTTCCAAAACTAATTTTACATGCTTGCACTTCAAATATTCAAAAATTGGCGGGGGACATGGTGGTGGGGTGCGGGGGGGGGCAGGCGGGGGGTAATCTCCAGGGGGTGGGTGGGGGACTCCCTCCACAGGCGACTCATGCCGCATCTGCTATTTCCTCCCCTCTCATGTGTCAGTACCCCTGACACACCTCTATCACTCAACCAATTACAGATCATCCCAAGCTGCCCCCTACAGCTCTCCACCTCTTATGGTCACTCGGCTTTCAACCACTGGACTGACCACTAACCTCCTTTTTGGCACCTACACCTCCGCCCACGCGACACATCGCTATGCCTAGGCACGGATCCACCGGAAACAAGAAGAAGGCCAGGAGGCCCGCTAAGGTCAAGCCGGGGCCCACCTGAGCCAAGGCTAGCCCGATACTCCAACGGGGAGAGCAAGGAGACACCGGCCAGCACCCCTCAGGATGGAAATCTTGTCCATGGCAACAGTGGCGACTCATACATACCGCCTGGTCAGGGCACACCAGCCCGGTTCGAGACATGCAAGCGTGCGAGACACCCATACCCATCGCGGATGTCGACTGAAGGATAGCCGACATGGAGGCCCACATGGACGTGAGGATGGCTGTGTTGCAGACAGCCATCTTGGACATCTTGCTGCTCCATGGACCCACGGCCGGAAGCCTTTGGCTCGCACCGCCGACAGCACTGCCGCCACCCACGACTGGCCCTGCCGCCCAAAATAGCCGACATATATAGGGCGGTATGCGACACCTGCCTCCCCAACACCATCGGCGCCTGCATACCCGTCCCAAGCCAGATTAACGTGGAAAGCTGGCCTGCCCTCCTCACCAACTCTGAGGACACCGCCAGCTAATATACTTCCTACAATTTGGTTTCCCGCTTCATTACATGGGCCACACATCTGGCACCGGAAACACCTCCAACCACCCCAGCGCCAACCAGCACCCTGCCATTGTGGACAAATACATCAGCAAGGAGAAGCAGTGCAGGGCCCTCTATGGCCCATTCGCCGAACCACCTTTCCATCCCTGGTTCCATGCCTCTCCCACCATGACTCGGGACAAGGCACACCCAGCAAAATGGTGCATCATTACTGACTTTCCGGATGCCACGTCAGTAAATGCCTACGCCACATCAGTAAATGCCTACATAATAAAGAACACTCCCCTTGGCGACGCCCAAGATCACTACATCCCCACCGTCGATGGTTTCACCAGTGAGCTTGGCGTCAGTGAAAGTGGCAGCTATATGTTCACTATGGAGATAAGTAGGGCATAGAAGAACTTCTGCTCCTGCCTCCTCGACTGGCCACTCCTTGGGGCCCATTGGAGAGGGGAGGTCTACCTCAACATCTCTGTCCCCTTCAGTGCCCGCGGCTCCAGCTGCCACATCCAGAGGGTGGCTGAATCTGTCATACACATACTCAGGGGACAAGGCATTGCGATAACCATGTACTTGGACGACCTCATTGTCATCACCCCTGACAGGTCCACTGCCAACTGACACTTCGCAGCCACACGCAGGGTCTTCCAGCAGCTTTGCCTCCCCACACTTACTAAGGCTTGGAATGGAACCACCATTATACCCCCCAAAGACCCAGGTAGGCACGTAGTGGTTGATGCCTGCCTGCGCATTGGGGGATCTAATGAAGCCCATGCATACTCCATGCCTCTGGCAGAGGAGGCCCACAATGAAACCACCAGCATTACCCTCAATGTCCTCATCGCACTACACACCCTCATCTGCCCTGACAACAATGGCGAGCACATTGCAATACACTGTGACAACCATGCCGCAGTCCATGTTCTCACCACCAGTCGGGGCCACAACCCCCGCCTCCTCAGCATCGCTGGGGCAGCCTGGATGTTCCAGGCCATCCGAAACATTAGAATCACCTACAATTAGATTCCTGGTTAAATTAACGTCATTGCTGATGCCCTAAGCAGGGCCCACATAAGCGTCATGCACCAGCACACAGCAGTCAACATCTGTCTTAAATACCAACTCGCCCCAGTGCAACCCGCCCTACTCGAATATGAGCTCCGCCAACCTCTATACATAGGCAGATCTGGAGTATTTGGGCCTCATCAGGACAGCCGGGGTGAGGCAGGCGAATGCACGGGCCCCGGGGTTGTTGGCAAACTACAACACCACCATCAGCAACTACACGGCCCACTGCAAACAGTTCCTGCTTCCGCGACTATGCCCAACACCACTCCAGGTGAGGTGTTGGGCCGCCCAAGTGGGTCCATCTTCGGTGGCCAACTCGGTATCGCAGCTCAGGCTCTTCCTGAGTATAAGGGAGGCCCCCATGGTCCCCTTAGACCACATCACCATGGAGTTCACGATGGACACCATCAAATGGTCCAAACAACACAGGCCCAAGCAGCCATGGCATGCACTGGTCCAACTCATCAGGCAGGTGGTCCTGCACCTCAGGGCATCGTCCCAGGGCACGTTGGTCACATTTGTGACATTGGTGATGTTCATGGCCAGAGCAAGGCAATCAGAGGTGGCCCCCACATAGGTGGCGACCTTTGACCCCACCAGACACGCTTTCAGACGTGATTTCTCCATCTGCGATGCCTCACTCACTGCACATTAACCAGAAATGGTCAAATAAACATGCAGGCCAACAACCAGTCCCGAATTATCACCCTCGCCTGTGTACCCGACAAACGGTTCTGCCCAGTCCAGGCATATACTGACATGTTCACCATCGCCCCCACATGCTCACCATCCCAGCCCCTCCTGGTCTTCCCAGCCGACGGTCTGCCCAACACTATCCCCTATATTTCAAAAATGTGGAAGCAGGCACAGCCTCCCCACTCACACATGCCACCATTCACTCTTCATCCCATCAGGAAGGCTGCACCCATGGTGGGGCTTGCCTCCGGAAGCACAGACCTGGTGGTCCAGTGCTTCGGCGGCTGGACATCTGACGCCCATAAGCGACACATAAACACTAGTGATACCTCATCTGGACCCTCTCAAACAACTAGAACAACACACAATAATTTGACATGACTGATATTTTAAATACATTAGATTATATAATTTTAATAACTAACTTAATTAACATTTAGCTTTTAACATATATACATAAATATCACCGTTAATAATTAAGTAACTGTTGCCAACCACTCATTGCTCTGTCATTTATTCAACTCACGCAAATGCTCATATGTCTCATCTCCCCTCAACTCACTACCATGTCTCAACACTCCGATCACCACATGACATTTTCCCAGCAGCATTTGGATGTCACACCGGAAATGTAATGCCCCCAGGGGCTGAGCGGAATAGAGCCATGTCCTCCAACTTTTGCTTCCACGTTGCCCTCAGTGATGTAGATTTGCTTTGTTTGTTCCTTCGTATTTTACGCCATAGCAATATCGATAGTTATATTGGGGTGAATACCGACTTGTGACAGTGTGCACTCATGGGGACTTTATAGTGCCTCCCGACTGGGAGACCAGGACTCGATATCCCACTCTGCTACATTATCCTGTTACTGAGCTAACCAATCCTTTCCCTATTCTAATAATGCCGAGCACCGGGCTATGAATTGACAAGAATCAATGTTGTAATTGGTTTGACTCAGCTGGGATTCCAACTCCAGACTTTCCTCCCGAGGAGGATGCTTTCTATCGATTCGGTCACCGCATCCGGTCAGAGATGTAGGCAATAGTCTATTCTGGACTTGAAAAAATACAGTGAAACCTCTCTAAATCCACCGACCTTGGGACCGACTTTAAGTCGTCCATTTGAGGATGTGGTCGATTTAGGGACTTAGAGTAACCTGACAATGGTATTGTAGTGGTCTGCACTGACCTCTTAGGCAAGGAGCCGCATAGACAGGTAGGCGTGGGCAGTATGTTGATATCAGGGAGCCTAGGTGGTGTAATGGTTAGCACACTGGCCCAGAATGCAAAGAGATGTGGGTTCGAGTCCCACTCTAGGCGCAACATTTTCATCACCCCCCATGACACTGGTTGCCGCGACCATGATCCTGTACAAGCTATGCACTGTACAGTTGTTGAACCTACCCTGTGTATGTAAGTGCACTGCATTGCCTGTATGTATGTAATTGTAAGCATTAAAAGACTTACAATTCCAGGGGGACGAGTGTAGTGGTCTGCACTGACCTCTTAGGCAAGGAGCCGCATAGACAGGTAGGAGTGGGTAGTGTGTTGATATCAGGGAGCCGAGGTCGTGTAATGGTTAGCACAGTGGCCCGGAATGCAAAGAGATGTGGGTTCGAATCCCACTCTAGGCACAATATTTCCCATTTTCATCACCCCCATGACAGTATTGTTGGGACCCAAATAAATTGATTGATATAGGGGAGTGGTCGATCTGTGGCGGTGATCGGTTAGAGAGGTTTTAGTGTTGTGCCAAGCATTATCACCTAAAGTAAATATCACACCTTTTGAGTATGCCAAGGCCACCTTTCACTTCCTTATGTAATGTCATAGAATCACTCTCAATAGGCATGGAGTACTCACATTCTAATTAGGCTTGGCAGACTAATATTGAATAGTCATGCAAGGAATAAATGCAGGGTTAAATCCTAACCAGATTCCTTCTCCAGTGTACTGGGTAGAGTGTGCCAGAATAGACTACATCGCATTCATGCGGCGCGGTGCATTGTGGGATCCGTGGAAGAAAAACAAAACCCTGCAAAGCACATGGCTAATGATAAGACACTGGGTGCAGCTATGAAATGTGCTAGTTTCAGCTCATCTCAGGTCTTGTTTGAAACATAGAATACCAACTAAATATATATATATATATATTAAACTATGATGTTAATCTATTATCTAGCATTGCATTTAGATCAATCTAATCACAACATCTTATACCATCTGCATTTAGATTGAGACAAATCTTGGCACTCAGAGTAGTGTTAGAGCCATAGCCAGAGTCAGTTTTACTCATTTTATTTATATCCTATGGTTAATGTGTTGCGCTAGGAAATGGGTAGAGTTAATCAGACATTGGTTATATATTTCTTTGAACCAAGTTTTTGTTGACACATTTGACATTTTAATATTTAGAACAAGAATTACTTATGTATAATCAATGGTGATGTAAACAGTACCCTGTAAAGTGACTGAAATTGTATGTTTCTTAGCTCGAAATTCTTAATTATGGAGAGTTGTGTCTTAAACATGAAAGCAGTCTTTGTCGCATCACAACTGACAGGATGATGATGATGATGTGTCTTAAACATATTCATTATATTATTATATTGCATCCATCCATCCATGTTTGTACCAAATTGTTATGTATTTTTAATAATTTGGAATAAATTGGAAGTTTTGACCCACATGTATCGGCAATTTCAATGGCAGTAGCCTTTGCTTTGCTGCCAATGCCATTTTCAGCGCATGCGCAGTCGGAACGGTGATCTCGTCCATTGGTAGCCATTGGGTGCTAATGTTTCATAAACATATTCACAGAGGTAACCATTGGTTACCAATGGTTCAGAAATGTCTGTATATATGCATGCATAACATATTCATACAGGTAGCCAATGCTTGGTTACCAAGGCTTCAGGCATGTCTTTACATAATTATATATGTTTGAGCGAGTGGTAAAGGCCTGAGGCAGAGCCAGGACAGTTGAATAGGCCAGGCGGCAGCACCAGGCGATGCAGAGGACCTGACCAATCGATTGAGTAGTTGAGTGGCATTAGTTGTGCAATGTAATGCAGTGCCAACTAGAGATTAGGTTAATCAGTTTGTGGATAATTATACTCGTACAGTTCTGTATGCTGCATATATATATATATATATATATATATATTTATATATGAGACTGTCTCAAAAGGTGCTAAGTAATATGTGACAAAACTGTGTCCATAGTAACGATCAACATACTATCTTCTTTGGCATTTGCTCAAGATAAACTGATTTGTTTTTTACATGGTGTTTCATAATCCCAATAGAATACATATTGATTTGAAGCAAATGTCCTTGTGTTTTCAGTGTAACCGTTTTTGTGCTGTTTTGTGTCAATCATTACTATGGACAAACAAACGAAGACCTAGCACCTTTTGAGACTGGCTCATATATATATTTATATAAAGTCTGGCTACAGTACTCAATAGAGACAAACAATATATGTATTGTAGGAACACATGTCTTCTGCGAATGAACATTGTGGCGTTCTCTGTGGCGGAGTGGTTAGAGTGTCTGACTTTTTTCTAGGTCAGACTCCTATTCGATTCCCCATGCCCCCAGCTCTGCCAATTTGGATTTCTCCCGCTGTGTATAACTTACAGCGTCATCAAAGGCCGGTTGCTCTCATACCATGTCTATGTGGTGTGGGAGGTTAAAAATCCCTTGGGTCGGTAAAAGTGTGAGGAAGACCAGTCATCTATGACTGAAATTTCCCCTGCTTAAACAACTAAGGGACCAACAAAAAACAACAACAAAAAAACATGGGAGGGGGTCCATTGGGGATTAGGGAAGTCGGTGATTGTGCCACTGGTCGGAGTGTGGTGGTCAGGATAGTTTGTTTTCATTTAACGATGCATCTAGCAGTCTAGAGCACATTTATTGTTATCATCGGCTATTGGACGTCAAAGTGTGTGGTGGTCAGGATACACATAGTAGTAAATACATATAAAATGATGATAACAATAATAATACAATTCCCTTCCACATTTATATTTTCTCATAATGCTTGTACATCATATATCGGTACAGTGAGTGAATGCAGGGGAACTGAGGCGTGGGCAGGTAGGTGACACCATGGCTCAGGTCATGAGGAACGAGTAGATGAGCTAATGAGTAGTTGACCAGCCGATGACTTAGCAGTTGGGGGAGTTTACTTCCAGCTTATTATACTGACATAATGGTCAGGATCACGAAAAGAGGCCAATTAGGGAAAGTTATCGGCGTCGAGCATGGATGTTGGCGTTGATCGGTATAATTATAATTTAGCATTGACAGAGGTGTAGGAAAGTCTTTAAATTCATCCTGAATGTAAAGGTTGAGAAAATACACAACCTTATTTGTTTCTAGGATAATTTAATATAAAACAAAGAAATGCACGAGACTTTAAGAATTGCGACACCAACATCTGTTAAAGTTGTCGGCGTCGATCATTGGATGTCGGCGTCGATCGGTATAATTATAGTTTAGCATTGACAGAGATGTTGGAAAGTCCTTAAATTTATACTGAATGTAAAGGTCGAGAAAATACAACAACCTTATTTGTTTCTAGGATAATTTAATATAAAACAAAGAAATGCACGAGACTTTAAGAATTGTGACACCAACATCTGTTAAAGTTGTCGGCGTCGATCATTGGATGTCGGCGTCGATCGGTATAATTATAGTTTAGCATTGACAGAGATGTTGGAAAGTCCTTAAATTTATCCTGAATGTAAAGGTCGAGAAAATACAACAACCTTATTTGTTTCTAGGATAATTTAATATGAAACAAAGAAATGCACTACACTTTTAAGAATTGCGATGCCGACATCTTCAATTGACCAACGATTGGCCCGTTTTCGTGAGGCTGACTCATATATATATATATATATATATATACATACACATATTAACACGGGTAGCCAATAATTGAGAAAGGTTCAGGCATGTCTTTATATATATTCACACAAATATGTCATGATGTTGTGTGCCACTACATTACTCCGAAGAGCGAAACTAATTTAAGATCTAAGCCTAACTACTGATAATGATACAAATGCCGGAGGTAGCATTACTGTGGCATACGAAGTCAAACACTACCTGCACAGGAAATGAACCTAGCGACAGAACGTGTCATTGGATACTAACAGTAGCCCTCGCAATCTATTTACCAGCAGTGAAAACCTATGCATAGAGATAGAGACATTGTATATATGTGTATATATAAACACATTATACATATATACATATATACATATATACATGTGTACATATACACATATATACATATATACATATATACATATACGCATATATAAATATATACATATATACCTATGAAGAGTTCAGGCGCAAAACCCCGGAAACACCAATCCAAAAATGCCATTAAAACAAAAGATTTTGTCTTTAAGGTAATTTTAATTATTACTAATTCCACTTTTTGTTATGATGAAATGATAACGGAGCAATGAACAAAAGTATTGGAATGTAAAAAAAATTAAGTGTGTGATGTTTATCTCGATTTTTGGATTGGTGTTTACATGGTTTTGCGCCTGAACTCTTCATATATACATATATACATACATATATATATATTCATATACATATATAGACATATAAATATATGGATATATATAAATATATAGACGTATACGTGTGTTAAAATAGTGAAAATGACTAACATTTCTGGCTTTCTTAAATTAAAAACTATTCAAAAATAAGTTGGCATGTTTTCTGCTCAAATATATCGAAAGATGACACATTTAAAATAAAGGAAATGATAACACTGCTCAGACTTAGACCAGAACGGATGGCCGAATGAGTTGAGCACCCGCCCTTTGTTTTAGTAGGTCATGAGATTCGAACCCCATGGCTCAACCAGTGACCTAGTCAAACCCCTGACTTAAGAATTGATACCTAGCTTGGCATTCGGCCTTACTAGATTATGGGAATGAGAAGAGAAACAAAGAAGACATACTCTCCCACAATTGAAAATTCCCATGCTTACTCGGTAAATGTACCAACATTTGTTGTTGTTGGTATATTAGTTGTTTAAGCGGGGGAAATTTCAGTCACAGACGACTGGTCTTCCTCATTCCCACTGCTGCTTGCCCTATCCTAATAATGCCGAGCACCTGGCTAGGAAGCGACAAGTATCAATTTTAAAAGTCATGGGTTTGACTCGACCAGGGTTCAAACCCACGATCCCATGGTCTACCAACATGGGAGACAGACGCGCTAACTCTTTCAGCCATCCCGAGTGGAACTGTCTATATCTATACATTAAAGACAACAAACCCTAATTTACTTAACGGGAACAAATGGAGACAAGACAGATGTGGAAATAACAAAAATTTAATGGAGATCATAACCTGCAGGCAGGCCGGTCTTGTGGAGAACATATCGATCTCGTGTCTCGTATCATGCGTTGATAGCAAATAATGTATAATGTATCACGATGGATAGCAGACCTGTAAGGTTGTATCATGAGTTCATTGTCAGTCATATCATAACTTGATTAGTGATTAGAGATCATAGTAGTTGAATGTTGTGTTAGTGTGAGGATAAAGCATAGGGTCAATCAGGATAATAGAGAGAGAAGGACTAGCTCAGACCAGCAGCCCTCAACCCAAAATAATACTGAGGGCTGATGGTACCGCAGAAATAGTAGTCTGCGGTAAATATGTGGACACAGCATCACTGCTCCACGGACCTGCTTGCTTTATATCGGACAACGGAACTCCTGCTGCAGCACAGGCCTGCACTGCCCCCCTCCGAAGACTGTGCAGAGTAAAGGAGCGATCAGGCCCAAACAATACGTTTGTAGAGAGTGCAAGGACTTTCGTTAAGCCTACCGTGGTCAGAGGCACCCCAGAAGGAAGGATAAAGGCAGGAGAGCTAGGAGGCGGGTTAGCAAAATTTCTATATCTCAACCAAGCAGAGACCGGGCAGCAAGAAGAGGCAGGGATTCTCGGGAGTAGATAATTCAGTGGTGGTTGGGACTTGCACCTGGTCTTTGATGACGTGATCGAGACACAGAGCCCCTTGTTAGTCATGGTTATATCAGAGGCCCTAATGGTATGTGGGCCGACAATAGTCGATGTCAATGACGTTACATTACTCTGACGAGATAATGTGAAATAGATCATAAGTAGAGCGGCAACATATACCAGTGCCTGTTCACCTAGTGATAAAAGAAACCGAATTATACGGTTGAGGTCATCTGGGGTCAGCGGAGCTGCTCGTGATGGAATATGTGTTGATTTCTTGACAACACCTTTCTTTAATAACGTAACATGATAGGCATTGAAATTAGTAACATCTCCCCCAAGAGCCTCTATAGCAGTCTTAGCACCGCTGAGGTAATTAGCAAGAGCACCTGGGGATTTTAAGCGTGCATTAAGGAACATGATAAAAGAGAGAATGTCATAGACTGAGGGCTTCATCGTGTCCACATGATGACGTACGCAGAACCTTTGATAGGTTTGAAGGTGGAGTCGTTTGTTCGCCCAAGTCCCTCTAGAGAGAGCCTCAGACAGAGCAGATACTAGTTGGAGGTGATGTGTCAAGCTGTACCCTGGAAGATAGAAGCAGAAAAAATGGCTATCTTCCAGGAACATGATAATGTCATTTAAAGAGAAAAATCTACATTTTTCAATGAGAACTCAACTGTCAGCTTCGTTAAGTTAAGGCGTTGGCACTCACGCATTGCTGCAACTTTCACCTGAGGATTATGTGGCATCCTACTTAGATTATCGGCTAGCACTAAAGCCGAGCCTTCTTTATGTACGATTGTAATATCACAGCTATTTAAAGCCGAGAGCAACCAAATTTGCCTTGCAAATGCAGTTAACATTCCGTCCCTTCCTCCACCTGAAGCCAAGACTTGTTGTGACACCAAGTTGTCAGTATTTACCACTACATTATAGTTCCTCGGCATTCTAGGCAAAAGAAAGGTAAGCGCCGTAACCAAGTTAAACGCTTCAAGCTGGTTTATATACTTCAACTTTGCAACAACCTCCGCCGGGTACTCCGCTGCATAATATGCAACTGGGGAGAAAGCCCCCCCCCTCTCAAAGTAGAATCGAACTCTATTATCCAAACGCTCACTGGCTTCAGAGGAAGTAGGACAATGCTATTGAACTTAGCTGCGAATGTCAAAAACCACTCGATATCTTTAAGTATCTCAGGAGAGAAGGGTGCTGGCCAGCATTCGGTGAACTCCTGATCGCTGCAAGGACACGGTTCATAAATGCTCTTGCCGGCTTAATACACTTCGCTATATGTTGCATCTTCCCTGCTATACTTTGGAGTTGCTTCTTTGAAGCTACCTGCTTGTCTTTCCAAGACCGATACTCATCGAGAACATCTTCTAGCTTTTTCTCTGGAATAGTGACAGTCAGATTAGTGGCATCTATGGAGAAACCTAACCAGACCAGCTTATTAGCCGGAGGAGTACATGTATTGGGTGCCAATGCTAATCCTAGGCAGGCAGTAACTTTAAAGAAATAGTTATTGGCCTCAGTTGCCCTTTCTTGTGTCTTCTGTACCCCGACAAAATCATCCAGGTAACACAAACAGAAGTAACCTTTCTGCCGCATCAACCATACTACTGCCCTCGTGGTCCTGGCACATGCAAGTGCCGAGGTGCGACAGCCAAAAGGCGGCGCTATATCAATATATATATCTTCTTCTAACATAATCCCTAATAGTGGGGCTGAAAGCGGGCAGACCCTGAGCTGTCGGTAAGCCCATGCGAGATCTGCTGCCCATAGAAAAGAGGACAATCCAGTAACGATTAGCCTATCGGATAGTGTTGTGACAGAGGGAAGGGAGAAGGAAAAAGGCCTACCTTGATAAAAACCCTTTTTTATCCCTGAATTCACACTAGCTCCCAGCAGAAAACTGAGATCTATGATTACACGTCTTTCAGCAGAGTCTTTTTTAGGCCTAGTCATCATTGGACTAATCTGCAGCCAAGGACGAAAGGGCGGCGCCCTGAATGGCCCAAGCATGGCACTGAAATCACACTCCTTCTTTATAAATGATGCTACGTGTGTTAATAACTCATGTCTAGGAGCAGGATTCTTAAATGTTGGAGTTGGTGGAAAACTAGCAGAGTAATCAATTGGCCACCCGAATTCCAAGTGATTGATTAAGGATATGTCAGGATAATCGACAAGCATCGCCCTCCAATTACCTATATTCAAACCTGACGGAACAGGAACTCTCGCTTCCAGATAGTTAGGCAGTCCTGTGACTCTTACTGCAGCATAAATCTCAAGATAAACATTACAATCTCGCCACATAATAACATCAGCTACTGGCCAAAATGACAAGAGTGTCGGCCTATAAGCAATAGGTGATGGCGGGGCATAGGCCTCGACACCCGAGGAAGACAACTGGTCATCAACAAAGACGAAGCCTGGATCAAAACAATCACACATGAAATCATTCGTTAGATCAATATCACTAACATCATCATATACATGCGAAACAGAATTATCAATCATGACAGGAATATCAATAATAGGAGGCAACAGATGTGAAGTAGTTAACATAAGGTCCGACTCATCAACTTTGTCTAGAAATGCAGTCTCAGCCGGCGGAGCCCCACTGGCCCCAGGCAGCCGAGTATGACCTAGTCCCTCAGCGGACCCGGTCAGCTGTTCACACGGAATGTCAACACACCGCCGAAGCCCCGAGAGTTGTTGACACCCATGACCGTTGACACTCGCAGGCAGCACCTCGCCACCACCGCCAGGTGCTTCAGACTGGGCGCTCAGCTGGTCCGAACCAACCAACTGCAACGGGACAGCCGGTGAACACAACACCCGAGAAGTATCAACAAGACTCACTTCTGGTGTTGCAGCAGTCGTCGTCTGCATGGGCTTCTTATCGAGGAACCGACGCTTCTTCAAACAATCTTGCTCACGATGTGACAACAGCCTCTTATACCTCAGGGCACACCACGCACAATTATGAATGTAGCGGCCTGGAAGCACTCCATGTGACTCGGTGAAGCCACACTCATCCCACCAATTCCACTTATGGCACGGGACACCATTTACTTCCTTCACGTAATCCTCATGGGGATTGATCGGCTGCGTCGACTGCTGTTGTTGCTGTTGAGGCACGACGGACGACGCCGCCTGGGCCAAAGGCGGAGCCATAGCCTGCTGCCTCCCCGCCGCTGACTGATAAGCAAAGTGCTGAAACGCCGCCTGCGACTGCTTCATGGCGGCGGAGCAGACATCACGTTGTAAACCTTTGATCACTGGTTCATTCGCCCAGTCATTTTTAATTCTTCCAGCTGCTATCCTTTTGAAAACCTTTTCTGACCAGCGTCGACACGTCGGCCAGTCCCAGGTCTCCGCTAGTTCAGCCAACTCCTCTTCATGCTGCGCGAGTGCCGGCAGCCAATCCGAAGGGAGAGACGGGTGTGCCGCTAACCTTTTCAAGGCGCCAAAGTATTCCGGCCACGTCGCCTCCCCCATCTGTATCGACCTGCACGCATCCCCACGTGTAATGAATTTATGCGGTTGAAAAGCTGTACCTTTAGGCTTCTTGAACGCTGCCGACCCGTCCAACAACAACTCCACCAACGCCGAAGCAGTCTGGTGCGCATGAACCGCCGGCACCACAGCTGTAGGTTGTTGCGGCTCGGCTACTGACGACACCTGCACGGCCACCATTACAGAATGGGGTGGGGCCACCACCTCTGGCAACGAACCCACACCCGTACCGGACCCCTGAGGGCGGGGCAACTGTTGAGGCACCTGTGGGAGATCTTGAACTACCGCCACAGCTACTGTAGACTGAGAGGCCACTGGCGGGGGAAACACCACCGGTGACCCCAGCGGTAACAGCGAACTGACATTCAATGGGCGTATCCTCTCCTGGGGAGACCAACGCGCCTCCAAATCCGCGACACGGACTGCCAACTCCCTATTCCTAATGAGCACTTCTTTTTGCATTTCAAAGACTGTCATACTGTCAGGGTCCGGAAAATCCGGCACCGCCGACGTTGATGGCACCGGCTCCGGCCTCCTCACCAACCCAGCACGCCTAGTCACAGTGGGTGTTTCCACCTGCTCCACTTGCCGAACAACTCTCATACTTTTCTTCCTTGCCTTCATGACAGCAGCACAGGTAAACTTTACCTTCTCTCCCCGACTTCCTTTCTTATCTTTCTTCGGCGCCATACCGACAAACACCACACGAACCAAGCAGCCAAGAGTGAAGCGACTTGCATGGACAGGAGCGATCGTGAGACTGAAGTAACGGGAGTAGTAAGTAGGCAGGTAGTGTGAGCGAGAAAGTAGTGCGAGAAAGAAGTGCCTGAGTTCCCGCCAGTAAATTATCCATGTTGACTCGCCAACATGCGCAATGTACCTATATCAAATATGACCAAAACTCACTACCATCGGAATATGCAATTAAAATGTTTTGCATCTTCACTGATTAATTAATTATTCGATCAATACGCATTCTCATGTCTACCTATTATATATTTCTGCAGCCTGGAGCCTCATATATGAGATTTACCTGAGAGGAAACTATTGTGGGAGTTACTCTGGTGACAACGATAGGCTCGCCTTTCCCACGCTGGAACGCTGTAGTCTACTCGTTGGATGCTGCGGCGTTCATTATCTGTACTTCCTGCAGGCAGTGACAGGCCTGTTGGAGTCACACACCCACGCACATGGTCCCCAGTCTGTTCTGCATACCTATCGAAGGACACCACCGCCGATGGCTTCTGTGGGTTTAACCATCTCAGTTTGTTTGTTTGTTGTTGTTTTACGTCCTAGCAACATCTAAGGTTATATCAGGACGGGTACCGACTTGTGACAGTGCGCACTCATGGCGACTTTATAGTGCTGTCCCATTGGGAAACCAGGCCGGCAGCACCATGACCTGGTATCCCACTCAGTCACATTATCCTGACACTGAGCACACACAGTGCTTGCCCTATCCTAATAATGCCGAGCGCCTGGCTAGGAAGTGACAAGTATCAATTTTAAAGTCATTGGTTTGACTCGACCGGGACTCGAACCCACGACCCCACGATCTACCAGCACGGGAGACGGACGCTCTAACTCATTCGGCCATCCCGTCTGGTTTTAACCATCTCACAATACTGATATTAACACATGCGCCATTGCCTAATATATATATCAATCCAAACAAAAACTAATTGGTCGAAACTCATAAGCATCGCAGTATGCAGTTCCGAGGTTTTCACATTTTCACTGATTACTTAATTATGATGATCAAATCACTTTTCTTGGGAGGTAAATGATCATTTCTATTCAACGAATAAAGGTATATTTTTTCAGCGCTGAGGCACTGGTCTTCCGACCATATCGTGTTACATTCATTCACGTTTATAATAGAGTCCAAAATCAACAAGGGTTTGATCATTCTGGTACATTCTCATGCCTACCTATTATATATGTCTGCAGCCTGGAGCCTCATAGATGATATTTACCCGAGAGGAAAATACAGTGGGAGTTAGTCCAGCGACAACTACAGGCTTACCTTTCCCATGCTGGATCAGTGGATGTTGCGGCAGTCAATATCTGTACTTGCTGCAGGCGGTGACGGGCATGTTGGAGTCCCCCACTCATGCACATAATATATAATGTATATCATATATACTATATAAATACTATATATATATATTATATAAATAATATACATATATAAAATATATATCTATAATATATATGATGTATATGATATATATAATATATATAATATATATACTATATATAATATATATAAAATATATAATATATATAATATATATTAATATATATAGTATATAATATATAATATATATAAAAATAAGCTATATATAATATATATAATATATATAATATATAATGTATATACTATATATAATATATAATACATATAATATATATAATATATATATAATATATATACATATCATATATATAATATATATAATATATACATGGTATATATATAATATGTGATGTATAACACTTTATGGGAGTATAAAGGCACGGAAGAGAATTATTTCCTTATTATTCTTATTGTGTTTATTACTTTTTATTATTACACCATATACTGACTGTACTGTCTTCTTCATGTCTCATGACTGGTGGCGCCACCACCGGCGCTCCCCAATACCTTCATACTCTAAAACCATCACTCTCGGCGGAGGATATATGCATTCTAAATAATCGCGGAAACTCTACATCATATGAAACTCTACATGATGTGCGTATGTTAGTTTTCATCCTAACATTGAATTGCTAGTCACAGCAAATTGATGCAGTTTACAGAAGCAATAACATTCGAATTACTCACACTGATCACATTATCTGTTGTTCTCCTTTAATTGTACCATTTCCTTTGTGTGATGCAGGTCCTATCACAATAGCACCCGGTCTCAGCAATAGCAAAGACCCTATAATACTAAGACGGCTCACTGAGCCTGTACTGTGTAATCAAAATGACCAAACCCACCACTTGGCGCGCTGGCTGTTTTCTTGGTTAACCAGTTGCTATATTATATGTATATATGTATATATGGATGTGAAAGATGTGTGATGATGGTGATGATGATGATGATGCTGATGATGATGTGGATTTATTCATAGCAATTTCATATTGACGTGTATTCATACTTACCTATCTCATGTATAATATAATTGGATGTGTTTACATGTGAAACACCAACCAGCAACGGGGCTGATCAAACCCACCACCAGGTGGCAATGCGAAATTTCCATTGCCATGGGAGAGATAGAGAGTGAGCCGTCTTAGTCATATAGGGTCTTTGGCAATAGTCCGCTGCTCACTGAAAGGATTTGCGGGTTTGATATGATGTTAAATGGCAGTCAGCAGTGCTGCAGCATAATGGCTGAGAAACCAGTGAATGGTGGCATAGCCGTGGGCCGTGATGTCCCCTGTAGGATCCCGAAGCAGCCGGCAAGATGAGCGGGTGGTGCCGTCAACAATGCGCAAACTGTCCGCAGAGCGCCGTTAGGCCACATACAATAAATACTTGTTCAGCGTCCACTCATTAAAATTCTTCAAGGTCGGGCGGGAGGTTTTTTATTTTTATTTTGTATTTTGTATATAGAATGGTGGTGTACAGGAAGAAGAAAGTTAACCATGGTATTCATGGTCAGAAGGCATGATGCGAAGTCAGAGAAGACCATAGACACTTTCTAGTTAGAAATTGAACAATAAAACATTAAAATTATTATAAAATTCTAAGGAATTACAATTGGCAGGCTGGGAAGCAATGCTTTGATTTTTAATACTTTATTGGAAGGGTTTAAACAATAATAAAAAAATAAAAAATATTTGGAGGATGGGGGCATTTCTCATATTGGGTATGGACGATAAACAGGTTAGTTTTTTTTTGTCTGGCCTTACTAACAGGAGACATTTTAAGATGGTCTCTGTGATGTATGGTGTTAACTCAGTACACTCCGGGTGCGAGCGTGCCGGGAACCAGCGAGCGGGCGACCAGTGCAGTCTGGTAGGCACCGGAATATAGATCATTATGCAACGAGACGTCAACGTGTGTAGTCGGTTATATAACATAACATTACAGTCCACTTTCAAACCATATGTTGACAGACCTACATCACATATAATTTAGCACAGCATGCCTGTGATACAGACTTTACATTTCTCGAATACTCGTTCATGTCCATTAATCACTGGCTCTTATGGCACACACGCCCAAATCCCAACAAAAAATAATACCCGCGTGTATTATCAGACATGTATTTACAATGCTCAATCGTTTATTTACACTACGCCTGACTCCTATCCGAGTTACTTTAAAGACAATAAAATGTCTTACATTTTAATTTTACATTTGGCTTTGCCTTTCTTACTACATGTCACTTTGTTACGTTATACCACTTAACTACATGTTATGCCATTTTCATGCGATTAACCTTTCACACTGGGAGCCTGCTACCGCTATCAGAGTTCCGTCTCTCCTTTAGATAACCTATCTAGTCGAAACACTTATACATGCTCCTTGCTACACACTTTCTCCCGCCTCCCGCTATCGTACTCTGTCAGCTTACCTGATAGCCTGTCCGCGCTTGTTCCCCTACTGATACCCGAGCCTATTTACCGGTTTGCTCTCAGGCCCATGTCTTAATGAAAATCTCAGTATGACGTATTTATAATATCCTTTAAAGCATTAATGAATGCTAGCATTATATCGACGAGTGAACAAGAATGGTGACGCTTATGGTTTAAGACCATGTCGGCAGCAAGGGACGCGAAAAGGGCCTAATTATGTCAGTTTTGCTAAAGTTGCAGAGTCACATGTTTTTGAATTTCTGTCATTTTTTATAGATAAATATATTAGATTGACTACTATAATCTACCTTCCCTTAGTTTAAAGTAATTTGGTTTAAATGTCTAACTGTTGAGATTTTCTAAGTGTAAACATGCCAAATTAACCTTGGCATGCGTGTCAAAATGTTTACGCCAGTAGTCTTCAGAAGTAAAAAATTATAATAACTTGACCTAGTATTCCATTATATACTGCATTAGATGCTTAATACCCTTAATTCTACACGACCGGTGCTGTGACTAATACAGCACTGATCAAACTTAGATTATTTAGAATGTCAATTCCAATAGTAAGATGGCTGGAAGACCAGTGCTCCCACGCTGACACATGTCATATTCAGATGAATAAATACTTTACCCCAAAAAAAAAATCAGTGCACAATGATCTCAGTTGCAGATGTCGGATACAAAATAAGTCTGTGCTTTGCGTTAGAACATGATTGTGATGTTTTTTTATCAGACTATGGCGCTTTAATCATATGTTTTATATCTACATTGAAATTTGCATGAAAGTGAATGGGTCAGATGTTTCTCAAATTACAGAAAAATCTATTCCTGGTGCTATTTTTCCTCTGATGATTCCGGATGCAAGAGAACAATAAAGCATAATAGGAAGATTATTATTTATTATAGCCATTACTACAGATTGTCTGTTTGGCCTTCTGAAGTATATTACAAGAATCTCTGAGCGCTTGCAAAATGTCCCTTTGCTTGTAGGCATCACTAACTAGAATGCCCAACAAAAAGTACTCCTTATTTGCTAAAACTGTGTGAAGAAATAGACGATCACTCAAACTACATTATTTACTTTGTATCGCCCCTTTGAAGAACACTATGACTAAGAGCACCATTTAAAGATCCCAATTTTAGTTTGTTTTGTTTGGTAAATATGTTTATTCTGCTGAATAAGTCTTTTGTCAGAGCCGAAGCACTGGTCTTCCAGCCATTTTTCAAGTCAGGGTTATTTACACAAAATGTATATAGAATAAGGTGTACAATAACTGTTGAATACACAATTTGCAGCAATTTAAACATGAATATCCTTTGTATTTCTGAATTGCTGAACATACCCTTCATTATTATTGTAAAAGCCGTAGTTTGGAGAATGGATGACAGTGAAAGTGACGTTTCAGAATCATTAGTATTTAGTAAGCTCATGAAACTCTTGCATTGATGCATAAGTGATTTAAAAGAGGAATAGCAGAAATAAAGTGGAGTGGATTGTGATGTGGGTTTTGAGTGAGGGAGTTTTGGCGGTGAGTGAGTGGGTGTGCGATTGAAGTCTGTCGGCTTGGAGGGTGGAGTAGAGGGGTGGGGGAGGAGAGGGTGGTGTGATGGTGAAGGTTAGGGGGGTTGTGGTGGGTGAGGGTGGGAATGGGGGTGAGGGTGGTGTGAGGGTTATGGTGGTGTTGGGAGGAAGGATGGGGAAAGGGTTGTGTGAGGGCGGAGGTGGTGGTTGCTGTGAGGGTAGGGGTCGGGAGAGGGTGTGGGATGGTAGAGGGTAGCGTGAGCGTGGGGGTGGGGGTGGGGTGGTGTGAGGGGTGACATGAGAGCGGTGGGGGTAAGAGCGACGGTGGGGGTGAGGAAGCGGTGGGTGGGGGGGAAGCTTCAGAGGAGGGGAAGTTAGGAAGACTGAGAAGGGGTAACTGTTTCTTTATCGCTGTAATGGTGGAGGTGGGGGTTGGGTGTAGGGGTGTGGGTGTAGGTAGGTGTGTGTTTGGCTGGGGGAAGGTGGGGACAATGAGATGGGTGGCGAGTGCTGCTGTTAGGAGACTGGGGACACTGCGTTGGATTGGGCTGGGATGCTGCTGCAGGATGTGGATGCTAGGTTGAGGAGGTGGGGAGGGGTGTGCGAGTCGAGGTGGAGGATGCGCAGGGCATGCTTGGTAGGAAAGACATCACTAAGATATGGTGAAGGTTCTAGACCCCCGCATGACCTCAGTTAAGAGGAAGGCATTTCAGTGAGATCGACAACATGCAGTGTTCTATTGCCTGCCAACTTCCTGCCAAGCTTGGCAGCCCAACCAACCTGCCAAACCCACCCACCAGTACTCCCGGTCCTACCAACCATCCCAGCCTGCCAAACACACCAGTTTGCTCCCATTGCCAATCTGGCATCACTGCCAACCCAAGCCGGGGTGCCAATACTGACAACATGCCAATGGTGCCAAACTGCAAACCGTGTCCAGGCTTCCACATCTGCTACTGCTAATGCTGCGTTTCACTCATGTCAACCTGCCAACAAGCCACCAAGCCAATCCTCGCCAGCTTCATATCCCAGCTACTCCTACAAATTCAACACGTCTGCCAACACTGCTAAAAGCCAACTTGTCAACCTGCCAACAGGGCACCCAGTCAACCCTCGCCTGTTTAATATCCCTGGCCCTGCTGCAAATCATACAGTTCTGCCAGCACTGCTAACATGTCAACTTTGCCAATCTTCCAAGTGGTCATAATTGGTGACGTCAGATCCGTGTGTGTGGTGAGGGTGTTGTTGTGGGGTGGGGGTGGTTGTTTGGTTGTAAGTGCGCGTGGTTCAGTGGTGTGCCTGATAATGAACATGCAAAGTGAGCTTCCTTTTTGCGGGATTTAAACCAAAACTAAAATCATGGGATTGCCTGCAATTTTCCGTTGATAAACCATTTAAGTTTTCACATTGTTACCTAGGCTGATCGTGTTTGATAGCAACCGAGAGCTCTCCTCCCTCCTACACACGTCGACTGCACTCATATCCCTATTCTGGCTGGAAGAACAGTGCCTCAGCACTGAAGGAAGATTGTATTCCGTTGAATACAAATTTGTTTGCCAAAAGAAAAATAAATATATATGTGTACAGTGAAACGATGTTATTGTGCACCCCGATTTAGCGCACATTTTGGTATAACACTATGATTCTTTGGACCCAAAATACCTTAATTCAAAGGTCATTCATTGAACTGAACTTCAATTGAGCGTGGCCATGATGGTTTTCGCAATGGCATTTTATTGATTTCAACGATCTCGTTTTAATGGGGTTTCACTGTAAATTTAGCATCAGCATATGGGAAAAACTCAAAACCACTGGACTAGGTAACATTAAGCAAAATTGGTGAAAGTCAGATCCGTGTGTGTGGTGAGGGTGGGTTTGGGGTGGGATTGGGGGTGGGGTTGTGAGTGCACGTGGTTCAGTGGTGTGCCTGATAATGAACATGCAAAGTGAGCTTCCTTTTTGCGGGAATTCAACCAAAACTAAAATTGTGTCATTCCCTGCAATTTTCCGTTGATAAACCATTTAAGTTTTAACATGGTTAGCTAAGCTGATCGTGCCTGATAGCAACCGAGAACTCTCCTCCCTCCTACACACGTCGACTGCACTCATATCCCTATTCTGGCTGGAAGAACAGTGCCTCAGCACTGAAGGAAGATTATATTCAGATGAATACAAATTTGTTTGCCAAAAGAAAAATAAATATATATGTGTACAGTGAAACGATGTTATTGTGCACCCCGATTTAGCGTACATTCTTGTGCGTGGCCATGATGTTTTTCACAATGGCATTTTATTGACTTCAACAATCTCGTTTTAATGGGGCTTCACTGTATATTTATCATCAGCGTATGGGAAAAACTCAAAACAACTGGACTAGGTAACATTAAGCAAAAATAAAGCAGTGATTGCGCTCCCTATTCATCACAGAATTATATTCAAAATATACAGTCCTCACTTTATATAAGCAGCCCGTTAAAAACAAGACATGACATTACTTATTGTGCATCATTATTACAGTGCTTCTTTCAGGAATCCTAACAGCATGAAATACACATTCCAACTTAAAGATGCTTATTCTTGTTTTCAATGAATTGTGTATTTCCTTATTAACGTAAGCATCATGCAACTATCACAATGACAGACCATGGAAGTGAAACAGGTCGAATGAGGGCCAGGCGTGCTCATTGGCTGTCATTGCTGGGGGAACGCGCAACCAGATCCCCCCCCCCTCCTCCCTGCCCCGCAAACCGCCAACGTTGGGGCAGGAGTTGGGCCCCCCCATTTCTGGTTTGGAGGCCACCGCCTCCATGCTGCCACTCTAATGCGATACCCCTCCTATTCAACCTATTCCCCAATCACTGGAGCATCGTTCGGCTGGGCCACACATCTTAATTAACCAATCACAGATCATTATTCCCCCCAACTACATTTCCTCCCACTCTGACCACTACATACTGATCACTGCTCATTGTCCTGTGGACAACATGGCACCTCTTCTCTACCCACCTACTCTACCTCCACCTGATATACTGTGTGTATATATATAACAACAATCAGACAAAAACAAAAAACGTTCATCAAGAAAACTTAAAATTATAAGCTCATTAGTTAAACATCAATCATTTGGCATCGATCCCCGGTGTCGATGGCGGCACTTCCTTTGGTCGCCATCTCTCTCGAGCGATCCTGCGACCATCTTGTCGTCCGATGTGAAGTCAGTCTCGCTACGTCCTCCTCCAGTTCCCGCTGTCTTCTTCAGTTTTGCAAGATGCTTTCGTCGCTTGAGTGCCCTAATAGGCTCATTGATGTTGCATACCTCATTGTCAGTTGACGGGTCATCCACGACGACTGTTGGCGGAATTTCAGTTTTGACGGTTACGATTTTCCCACCTTCCGCCATTTGAAGACGACAGTGTCGTCTGTTTTGCTGGATCCCGGTATTGGCAGTTTTTGTTGACAGGTTCCTGATGCAATTGGCTGCAGTAGGCACAGTAAGCCTTTGGCATTGCCGATAGTTAGAATCAAAATTGAAGAGATCCGGGCAGGTGTAGTCGTTGGTGGTAGAACGGGTGGCGTGGTACGGTAAATTTTCCAAATAAGAGAGACTAGGGCTACACTGCCTGGTTGGATCGAAAATATGTGGCCAGCAGGCGCCTGCAGGATATATGGTGAGCATGGCACCACCTGCCAATTCGGCCGCAAACTATCCTGCGAGTTCCCCCTGAGACATCAGGGGGCAGCACAGTGCATATTCGGTTACATCTGCATATACTAGTACATACGTGGGTATATATATATATATATATATATATATATATATATATGAAGAGATCAGCCGCAAAACCACATAAACGCAAATCCAAAAATGGAGAGAAACATTGGAATCAAACCTTCAAAAAGTTTATATTCCTACTATTTTGGTTATTGCTCCATAACCATGTCATTATATGTAAAGTGGAATTAGTGAACATTACACTTATTTTCTGGTAGCAATCCTTTATTTAAACTTAATTTTTGGATTTGCGTTTACGTGGTTTTACGCCTGAACTATTCATATATAACACCAATCAGACAAAAAACGTCAGAATGAAAACTTAAAATGATAAGCTCATTAGTTAATCATCAATCATTTATGTAACGATCGAAGCGTGAACATTTATTAATAACAAATTAACAATTATGCACCTGAACTACCCATGATTACCAAATTATTATCTCACATTGTCTTGCCTGTCATTGTCTGTCATTGTCTGCCCCTGTTATTTGTTATTGGCATTACTTCAGCGCAATGTAGAGGGAGCCACCTCTTACCGAGCTGCTCCAAGCATATGAATGGCCAGCGGACCCAGGTGCCTGTTCGTGCGTGGTAATAAAGTAATGTTTATCCCATCACCTCTCTCGGCGTTTTGTGTGCCCGTGCCAGTCATGACTGCCGGGATTCACTGCATGAGCCTGCTCCTCCGGCACTACGCAACTAGAGCATTGTCTCTTAATTGGGGGCTGAGTTGATCTCTCTCCACGCTGTGCAATAACGAGGAGGTATAAGAGACTGGTGGCACCCAATTAGCAATACAGTACGACCCCGTTAAACCAAGCTCGGTTAAACCAAACGATCGGTTAATTCAAACTTGATTTGGCGGCCCGGCAAAATACTACAATTTATCATATACAAAAGTCAGTTAAACCAAAGTTGGTTAATCCAAACTATCGGTGAATCCAAACAAAATTGTCCATCCTAGGCCACTTCCAGTACGGTTAAACCAAACATTCATGTGGTTATACGGTCATCTGAGACCCCACCACCTCTTTCATATGGTTATATGGTCATATGTTAGCTCACCAAACCTTCATGGGATGCTTATTTAATTTGCCGCTTATGCAATCAGCTGCAATGGTCCTCTTACATCTGCATACCAAGGTATTGTGTGAGGTGTTTATGTATTACATGTGCAACAGTAATTCACAATGCACCCACGGTTTTAACAAAGCCAAGTCAAAGTCGAAGCCAAAGCTCAGTTAAACCAATGATCGGTTAATCCAAACATATTGTTAGGGTCCCTTCAAGTTTGGTTTAACGGGGTTGTACTGTATATACAATTTGATAAAGGGGTATTTTCTACTTGCGCAAATAACACTAGCACCATATACTTGTTTTGTTTGTGATTTAAATCCTAGTAACATCTAAGGTCATATCAGGACTGATGCTGAAGTGTGATAGTGCACAATTATTGTGACTGTCATAGTGCTTCTTCACTGGGAGTCCAGACTACTGACACCATAACCTGATATCCCACTCAGTCAGATACTCCTGATACTGAGCAAACAGTCCTTTCCCTGTCCTAGTAATATCGAGCGACATGCTAGATCGCATATATATATAATATATATATATATATATATACAGTTCCATTGTGTTACCCAAAGATTTTCGCACTTGAGTCATAAGAAAGGACAGACATGACGAACTATATACATGCTTGTGGGCATCATCGTGTTTCTCATGCTTGGATCGAGGGATTACAAAGAGACATGAGCCTTCACCGTTGACCCTAATTAAAATCGCTTCGCCAATTCATTCAGACTACTTATTCTTAATAATTATGTATTTTGATTATAACGGACATATTTGTTCAAATAGTGTCTTGGATCTTTAGTTTAAGATACTCTTACATACTGAATATATGGATCTTTTAAGCGCATCTGCTCATGGCATTGTAAAGATGATATTGACCAACTAAAATCTAGATCATATTGACATCCTTAAAGATGGCCATATAGGATCAAAGGCGAAGGTCGGCTAAAGATGTCTGTGAATATTGATCGATATTCTCAAAGAAGTCAGTCTGGCAATGTAGTCGATATGCTCAGAGAGCCTTGTCTATGGTGCCGGTTAGAGAATCGCTATTTGGCTTTATGTATGAAGCAGGAAATATCAAAAGTGTTATCTGAAAGAAAATGGAATTCTGAATAAGGCAACTAATTTGCATATCCAATGAGCATGTTAAACCGTCGTTTTGATATAGGTTCATGTTATTTAGCATAACTGGTATCTAAAGAAAAAGACTAATCTCACGCCCCCCCCCCCCAACCACTCCAACATCTTACAGAAACCCCACCGTTAATAAGTCGTTGCTAGTGTAATAGTCTGCACTGACCTCTCAGAGGAGTCACATAGACAAGTAGAGGTCGGCAGGGTGGTGACATCAGGGAGCCTAGCTGGTGTAATGCTTAGAAGACAGCCCCAGAATGCAAGAGATGTAGGTTCGATTTCCGCTCTAGGCGCAATATTTCCAATTTTCATCACCACCACAACACTGGTGCTATGACCAGTATCCTGTACAAGTTATGCACAGTATAATTGTTTAACCTACCCTGTGTATGTGTATATGAGTTCATTGCATGTATGTATGAAATTGTAAGCATTAAACAGCTTACAATTCAAGGGGGACGAGAGTAATAGTCTGCACTGACCTCTCAGGCAAGAGCCACATAGACAAGTAGACGTTGGTAGGGTGGTGACATCAGGGAACCTAGGTGGTGTGATGGTTAGCACATAGCCCCAGAATGCAAGAGATGTGGGCTTGATTCCCGCTCTAGGCGCAATATTTCCCATTTTCATCACCACGACGACTCTGGTAAGGGTAAGCCTGAATATGGCTTACGTGTGTGGGACTTTACATAGAAGGTAAAGCCGCTGAAGCTTCAGCGCATTGATTCCCCATCCCAAATTCCCAAAGCAATACTCCCGCCAAATTTGCTCCCATTGAGGGCGGCAGCAATTGGACGGTAACTGTGAATGATTCAAAAGAGCCAGCTACACCTGCCGGGAAGGGTAATTGGGGGGTGGAGGGGGTGGGGGTGCCTGTTTGGGTGGGCTTAGATAAATGTTACTCTGGAAACTTTCGGGGGGGGGGGGGGGAGAGGATACAGTAAAACCTCTCTAGCCGACCACATCCACAGATCGACCACTCCCCTATATCGATTGCTTTATTTGGGTACCAAACGATCGACCGTGCAATACTGTTGTGGGGCGGGATGAAAATGGGAAATATTGCGCCTAGAGCGCGACTCGAACCCACATCTCTTTGCATTCCGGGCCAGTGTGCTAACCATTACACCACCTAGGCTCCATGATATCATCATACTACCCATGCCTACCTGTCTATGCGGCTCCTTGCCTGAGAGGTCAGTGCAGACCACTTGACTCATCCCCCCAGGAATTGTAAGTCTTTTAATGCTTACTATTACATACATACAGGCAGTGCATTTACACATACACAGGGTAGATTCAACAACTATACAGCGCATAGCCTGTATAGGATCACTCCCGTATATCGATTGCTTTATTTGGGTACCAAACGATCGACCGTGCAATACTGTCATGGGAGGGGATGAATATGGGGAATATTGCGCCTAGAGCGGGAATCGAACCCAAATCTCTTTGCATTCCGGGCCAGTATGCTAACCAGTACGCCAGCTAGGCTCCATGATATCACCATTCTACCCACGCCTACCTGTCTATGCGGCTCCTTGCCTGAGACGTCAGTGCAGACCACTACAATACCATTGTAACTATTAAGAAAACTCCCTAAACCGACCACCTCCCTAAATGGGCCATTTCAAGTCAGTGCCATGGTCGGTCCGTTTATTGTAGAGGTGTTATTGTAATCTCCAAATGACATCCATCATTTCCAGACAAGTGGATGCCTTCAGACTATTCAGACATCAGCAGCTGATATGCATATTGCGAAGTAGTAAAATACTTTTCTTTACAAAATATGGGCATATCAATCAACTACTGGGTTGGTTGTTGGAGTTTTACGTCCTGGCAACATCGGAGGTCATGTCAGGATAGGCATAGGACGTGGGCACCCGAATATAATGTCTCTTAAAGCTGCATAGTCCGATGAAAGCGTCAAATTGTCAAAACCAAAACACTAACCTAGAATGGGGGACCTCCGACTTTTTAGTTCAAATTCCTGCCGCTCGCATCGCCACTGAACCAGTGGGCCTATTCGGCACACTGTCACACTGCAAACCCAATGGCTATGACCAATCTTCATACAGAAAAAGTCAAATATCTCTAAAACCACAACACCTACAGACAAGCCGCTTGGAATACATATAGAAAACATACAAGGAATAGAATATATTAAATTTATAAGGTTAGGGTTCTGTATTTCTATTAATTTTGAATGAAATAGACGTTTTTCACTGCGCGTACCGACAAACTCAATGCATTGTCAATGGCAGTGAGCAATCTTCATACAGAAAAAGTTTAATATCTCTAAAACCACACCACCTAGAAGCAACCCGCTTGGTATACATATAGAAAACATACAACGAATAGATTATATTAAATTTATAAGGTTAGAGTTCTGCATTTCTATTAATTTTGAATAAAAATTGACCTTTTGCACTGCGCGTACCGGCGAACTCAGTGCATTGTCAATGGCCGTTTAGGACCACTGGTACCGATGCGCCATCTAGTGTCAACAAATGAACTACCCCGGATGTCCCCCATTGATGCAACATATCTAATTTAGATACTGATGCACTTAGTAAGCATGTGTTGTCAAAGAAAATGGAATACAAGTCAAGTTAATAGAATCAGCTACTGCAGAAGTCTATGGTTTCAGAGTTGTGGCAAGCTTGCCAAAATGAATGTTGTCTGTTTGCAGTTCAAATATCTCAAAAGTCAGCCATTTAAAATAAAAGTGACTTCAAACTATTATAGCGACTAACATAATAGTAAATGACAACAATTCAAAGCCATCGGACTTTGCAACTTTAATATAAAAAAAACCCACTATATACCACCCCTTTTTCTGCGGCAAGAATTATATCAATGTTTTTTGGGAGTTAAGAATAGGGAAGGGTGGGTGTGTGGTAAAATATAATTCTAATAGTGTAATGATTGTAAAAGAAAATTCCACATCAACAGTCTGGTCTATGTTACCTATTCCTTATCGTACATTCAATGAAAGGACCAAAGAATGTCGTATTTTAATGATAATAGTGATGGATTTGAATAGGGTGAACTATTAGTTGATATCTGAATTAGAGCTTTGTTCCTTCGCTTTCAGTTCAATAGGTCGTGGGTTCAATTCCCGACTAAGCCAACACAAAGAATTGCTAAATATAATACCTGTCGATACCGTCCCTCGGCTTGGCAATAAAGATAGGACTAGACGTGGAGTTTATGGTTGCATCCCATCTAGATGGCGCGATATTAGTTCCAATAAAGACAATAGTATGGGCTTCTTCGTAATAGCGCTTGGCATTCATATTTTTGGATAAATCGAAATGAATAACCCTAGTCTTTGTTTTTCATTTGTGGATATGGCTCACATATGTCCAGTTGAAAGTGTAATACTAGAGAGTGTTCCTCATCAGAATCATATTGAAAATAATTACCGCTATACAATATAAAACTACTAATTTGAAGAGAGGTACCCCTTCATGAAATCATTGTGAAGTAACCCACCAACAAATTGTTGGCAAGCAATGGCATTTGGTAAGTTTAATTTTAGGATAGAGTTCTGGTACAGAAATAGGTCCATGTTCTTTTCCACTTTCTGGGTTTAATAAACATTGACCAGGGCCCGTATGCAGGAATTGGTGTTACAGCCTGTTACCGTTTAGCTATCACCGACATCAGGAACTGTGTCAAATGGTATGCAGGCGCTCATAACACTTACATTATAGCTAAATGGGAAGTTATTTATAGATTGGGGAAATCCCTCTGTGTATGTAGCCATATATTAGGCTCAAATCTATTAAATCCTATCATATTTAACAGAATTACATATGCAATAAGTGAAATTTCATGAAATTAACCCTAAATTCGAAGCAATATTAATGCTGCCGCCGCAACGGCGGCGATATTAATATTTATATTTTTGAATCGACGAACGTAAAGTAAACAAATTTCTGCTGCCGCATCGACGTCGCTTTCCATACTGGCGGCGGCGGTGGTTGCTTGCATTCGTCGGTTTGAAAATATTAATATCGCCGCCGTTGCGGCGGCAGCATTAATATTGCTTTGAATTTAGGGTTAATTTCATCAAATTTCACTTATCGCGTATCTAATTCTGTTAAATATGACAGCATTGAATAGATTTGGGCCTAATGCACTCGCTATACCTGCTATTTTCCAAGGGTAGGGTAACACCGGTTAAGCTTTTGGTGCTAGGCGTATCACCGCCTCGTGCATACCATTTTTTGCCGCTAACCGGGAAATTCCCCACCCTTTTGGCTCGCTACCACCGATTACCACGGACTCCTGCATACGGCACCAGATCTGGGAGTGTAGCACTTATGTTTAGGTCACACCTGGTCCAGTGTATTACTAATGACCACACCCCAACAACATACTTCATGAACTCACATAACTAACTACACTAGAGTAACACTAGAAGTTAGAATATTTCTAACAAACTGACATTTATATACCGCTTGCCTACCTCTAACTGAGCATTAAAACTTACTACAACTCTACCAAATGAATACAGAAGATAACTTCTGCTTACATTCTAAATACTATGTAAATACTCACATTGATCTGACTGATATTGATCTAGTTATATGATACTACTGTTACCATATTCCTACAGAACTTTTGGGTTACAGAATTTCACTGTGGTACATGCTGCAAATTGTGTATTCAACAGTTATTGTATACCGTATTCTATATACCTCTTGTGTAAATAACCCTGAATTGAACAATGGCTGAAAGACAAGTGCTTCGGCACTGACAAAAGACTTATTCAGCAGAATAAACATATTTACCACCAACAAAGCTGAGCATAATGTGCGTTATAGTAAATGATATAGATAAGTTTCCCAGATGTAGGGTGTGTGGATGGACGCCTTCCATCAACAGATCAGAATCAGTCATGACATGTGCACATCAAAATAATCTCATACATCGACAAACCAAAATTGTCCATCTTGTTTGCGACATACGTAATTTAGCGTGCGAAACCAGCACAGTGTCACTCTGGATGCTATCATTACCGCCCCCTGCCAACATCTAACTTAACTAAGTAAATAGCTGTCGCTCGACGCGCCACCTACCGTAAATTGGACAACACATCCTGACGTAACAAGACTTTTCCGAATTAACTTCATTCAGACGCCGTTTTCGCTGTAAAATGTCCCCGACTGCCCCGGACGACCCCGGACGACCCCAAGACAACACACGGACTACCCGGATGAGGCACGGATTACACACTGATGATGCCGGAGTAACCCTGGATTGCAATACTTCCTGCATCGCCCCGGATGTTTTATACATGTTAAAACTGCAGGGGCCGACCCCGGAAGATCCTGGACCACGAAGGACCAGCCATGGATCACTTGTCACAGTGTGCGCTCATAGCGACTGCCCCACTGGGGGTCTAGGCCGCCATGTCCTGATATCCTACTCAGTCACATTCTCCTGACACCGAGCCAGCCAGTCCTTGCCCTGTCCCAATAATGCCTAGCTCCTGGCTAGGAAACACAAATATCAATTTAAAAAGTCATTGGTTTGACTCGACCGGGACTTGAAAACCCAACCTGCTGCATGGGAGGCCTGCGCTCTATCGATTAGACCACCGCGTGCGGTATTGATTCCTACACATCATATTATATATTTTCTCTTTCTGTGAAATTCCAATATCCCAGAATATAATGTAAATTAATAACGACGAAAAAAAATGGTTTACAAAAAATATCAAAGAAACATATACTGACCAAGTTTTTGTTTCTTATCGCTCACTTATTGATGGAAATTACCCAATTCAGCGGATATAATTGAATTCCAAGAATCGGAATTAATCATCAGGGGAAAGCTGCCAGACGGTTTCTAGTTGGCGCGCATAGGAAACTGTTCAGTTCTTGTGCGTTCCCGCGCAATTCTGGAAACCCGCCAATGTCGTCTGCTGCTGCTACCGAGCAGACGACACTGAACCCCCCTGTGGATGCTATTTAACAGTGGATCCCCCGAATGCTTGATAAATGTACTTACAGTTGCTGTTGTCTGCTATATGTCAGTCGCGCTCTAAATATGTTAAATAATATGCGGTTTGATTTTCTTGCATGACTTATCTACTGGGAAATATTGGGGAAATATTGAAGAAAAGAAAGGGGGGAGGAACCGGGAAAACCCACCTCATATTGCAGGGCATGTTCGGCAGCTTACACTTTTCGTGAATTGTGAATTTTCACCGGGTCTGCCGAGAATTACCGACAATGTTATCGGAAGTTGGTTGCCGACTGAGAATCGCCTCCTCCGGGTGCTCACTATTAAAGTGGTAGTGGGAAAGTTGTGTATTCCCCGCCCGCAGGAATCAGCGAAGACGCGAAGCACCAAAGAAATAATCCGCAAATCAACGCGATGAGGGAATAGATGCCAACTGCAATGTGGGGCCTTACTTCATTAACGGTATATTATATACTCTGTATATATATATATATATATATATATATATATATATATATATATGTGTGTGCATACATGGATACATGCATACAATGATACATATATATATATATATATATATATATATATATATATATATATGTATATATACACACACAGGGTATGAATGCTGCCTTCATAGCATTAAAACCGGAAACCTGTGTATTTGCGGCAGATCCCCTCAAACCATTAATGCTCAGGCCCATGCTGATGTGGCCAGCATGGAATGGCTGCTGTATTAGCTAATACAATAGATCTGAAAGTCAAAAACTTTCAAATGCACATATCTCACTCAAATCTTTGAATATTATCAAAATTCAAAAACTGTATTTATTGCTTTTGGTTCATTGGAGCTTATCTATGCGTAGCAGACCGGGTAAATACCATGAGGTGACCTGAAATCACCGTACGGCCACATTGCAATACCACATGGGGTGGGGTTGTGGGCTAAGGCGCAAGCAAATTAGTGAAAAAAGTGCTTTTAGTTCCCACCTAGCCATTTACACTGATGGGTCAAAGGCAGCAGCAATCGTCCATGGATGAATTAGGTACACAAATTCCAGATCAGAGTTCCATCTTTACTGCTGAGGTACGAGCACTCCTATTCGCGTTAGAGTGCATCAAAACCTCAGCTAGTCATAAATTCATCATTTTTACTGACTCTTTTTCCTGCCTTCAGGCTTTAAACAATAGGAAATGGACCACCCAATACTATGTAAAGTACTCTTTAAACTAAACTCTCTTTCAATAGCAAAATTTGACATTCATCTATGTTGGGTGCCCAGTCATGTGGGAAACCCAGAAAAAGAGAGAGCAGATGAAGCGGCCACTCAAGCCCTGACTGCTCCTTTGAAACACTGTCATATTCCCCACTCTGATCTGAAACCTACCATTCAAATATACATCTGGAAGCTATGGCAGATTGAATGGGATGAACACCCAAACAACAAACTCCATAGAATTACTCCCTCCATGAATGGACTGCCACAGAGTTGCCTGGAAGGGCGACACAACCAGGTTGTTTTAACAAGATGCCATATTGGCCACTCGTGGCTAACACATGTTTTTCTGCTCAAGTGGGACCCTCCCCCTGAATGTATTGGATGTCAGTCCCCACTGACATTAAAACACACTTGATTAAACTATGTGGATATCATGGCCCTGTGCCAACAATTTTACACTGCAAACAGCATGTATGACCTTTTTACTAAAGTAAAACAAGAAAACATTTTAGCCTTCTTGAGGGCAGCTGGTTTGTACCACTTCATATAGGTGTTCAAACAAATTTCATCAGTGCATAATACTATCATTTAGAATTTTCTTCAGCTTGACTAGAAACTATATGATTGTGAGTTTACAAAATCCATGAGTGTCCATTGACATAAAATTGATTATATGCTTTTACATGTAAAAGCGCTGGTTTGAACAAAAACAAACATTTCTCGCTGTGAATCAGGCCTATGCTGCCACCACGGCATAAAGCAACCAGTAATCAATCAATCAACTACTTGCTTGGTGTGTTGTGTAGGTAGTGTTTTTTCTGATATTTTATTCAACTCTGTGGGGGTTTGAAATTTATTCGGAATTTGGTTTGTCGACAATTATTTCCGACAATTCAACTATTTTAGAAGGTACGCTAGAATTTATTGATGGTATGTCTGTAAAATGCTGTCATTGAAGCCTTTTTATGGGACTACTTTCGGCTTTTCTTTAACCTTGTCATGGAGGGGTGAGCGTAGGAATACACTACAACATTTGTTTGACTATTTCTTCTACATTACGGACATAACTATACTTGGATTCAATTCTGCTAAATCTTTTCTACCACCACATACATCAGCAGCTTGAAGATGCCAGTGACACACACAAAGGAAGAACTATTGCGTGAAGAATTTCAACTTTGGTTTCAAGGTCAGTGTACACTGGGCAATTATTCGGCTAAGACGGGAGCATTAGAACCATGGTCTAAATTTATGGTACTTGGGCTGGATTATATGAAAGAGGAAAATGACACAGAATCGAGCTTTATCCATTTTACAATGGGTATTATCATTAGTTGCAGTAGTAGTCAGTTTGTAGCCCTGCAAGCCAACATCCGCCAGATTGCGGTCAAGTGTCAATCAGTCCTTCCTACAGGTGGCTTGTTTGTTGGACTTAGAGCCGCATCTGGCACACCAATGGCTGTAGAGGCAGCCAGAGTCAGAACAGCCGTTATCACCATTAAAGTTATAACAAGGTCGTTTACCGTCCCTAGTGTATACTTTATTGTCTCCTGAATCCTTAGTTTGGCCAGACTTCCCTGGTTTCCTGTGTTCGATATTATAATATCTCAATGACATTTCCTGGTTTCCAGATGTGAAAGTGGAAAATCCTTCCTCCATTGCCAATTTACGGATAGCTATGTCATAGCCGCTATGAGCGACTGGCAGAAATCGGTCTTCTTTAGCGCTACTACAGGTATATGCAATATGCTTAAGGAATCTCTTATAATCCTGGAAATCGGAACTATTATTGTCCAGCATCGATCTACAACTTGCTTCAATGAGCACTATCACAGCACTATCACATCGCCAACAGTGTGAAATGTCATTAGTTGGTACCCGTGCAGACAATACCTTAGATGTTGCTTGGATGCATAAAACAAACAAACAAATTGTGTTACCTCCAGCATTCAAGCCCTGATCACCCCTTAGACCTCTGCTACTAGAGGCAATATTTGTTTGTTGGGAACTTTAATCTTAAGAGATATCTATGGTCATATGCGGACTATTGACAGTATGAAATCCTGTGTTTGCGGGTCCTCGCACGTCATATATGTGGGCATTAGAATGCTATTGATGGCCGATCCAGTTAGGTGGTATGTGGAGGTTATGGTTACTGTCATTATGTTCTCTCATTTTATTAGCTGTACTGCTCAACAAGACTATACTGCCCTGATATCCTGTGTAATGCGGACGGTTCATAGCTCCCCTCCATATTATAGGAATTATGTATTGAAGCTTACCCCATAGTATATACACCACATGACACAACACACGATCCGAGTTCAGCACCAGCAGAAGAGCAGATAATAGATAGATGATAGCAGGCTGGATGCTTAGTTTTATTCACTTATAAGGTTTTCAGATACATACAACAGTGGATGTTATAGACCTCCGTATTGGCTATTATACTCATGCACACCAGTCATTCCTCTCCCGCATGATCTCTCCCTAACATAGTTTACCAATGGCTGCCTTAAGGACTCACCCCCCTCCCACCCAACCCCGGCCACCACCTAGCCATCGGGGGATTACCACATAACATGCCGGTGACAGTTGCCTGGGCGGGATAAGGGGGAGGGATTCTGCTTAAAGGGGCACTTCTTGCCTCCCTCAGTGTGAGTATTATAAAGGGAGTACTGTTTCCCATTTAGCCATCTCGATATTCAATACATACTTAATCGGAGAATTTTACAACAGTGCACACACAATATGACTTTATAGTCCATCAGCACCATGACCCGATATCACACACAGCCATTCAGAGTAACCTGATTCTGCGCTAACCCTAGTCGTTGCCATATCCTAGTAAAGCCGAGTGCCAGGCTAGGTAGTGACAGGCATACATTTTATAAGGAATTGGTTTGACTCGGCCGAGATTTGAACTTGGGTATCCTACGCTCTTCAGTAGCGATTCGGCTTCTGCGTCCGCTACTAGATAACAGTAATAAAACTGTGAGTTTCAATGGCACTCAAAATTGTGCGCATGTCCTGGCATCATCAGAATATGCATTAGTGAGGTGGTGGTGTTCAATTCAGTAAAGCCAATGCCTTCAGAGATGACATCAGGCACCGGATCTAATACCTGAAATCATGATCCGGGTACAACATTACTGTACGTGGCTAGAAACCGGAAGTAATGTGTCAAGAATATATGTGGAAGGGAACTGACACCGCTCCTAACCCACCGCTGCCACCTGGTGGCGGATCGCTGTACTAGTGGGCCTATTGGTAATCTTGCTAACATTACTGCCAGCTTATTACCCAGGTCCCCACATGGCCGACACCTTACCCGCAGCATCCCTTTGTAAAATATTCTGATATTCAGCATAGGGGGAATGCAAATGTTCTATTAGTATTACTGATCGGTGTATGTGACCAGGCGCAAGTATGTATATATATGTGTATGGGTTGGTGGTGCCTGAGTGGGATGTAAATAGACATAGTGGTGCTGGCAGGTCTGGGTGTGATTGCACTGAGGGCCTATGCCCTCTGCTGGGATAGGGATCACCACATTCAAAGGACAAGTTTGGTGATGGCCATGGAGCAATACAGCTTGTGGTGGTGGGCAGACCACTGGTAATCATGGGGACCAGGAATGCTGGATCCCTATTGGTAGGGCCAAGAATGCTTCTTTCCCATAGGGGGAAAGGGGTCGGGTGATACTCTACAATGAACCCATGTAACTATATAAATAATAAACCATAGGTCTGGACTCTCTCTTCTTCTTTACACTTTATACTCTTCCTTTCTCTTTGTCTGTATTGATTTCACCATAGCCTGCCTACACAGCCACAGCTTCGAGCATTGGTCGTAATGCGTAGCATTACGGTTGATGCGAGGAGAGGAAGAGACCCTCCCCCGCCCCGCGCTGTCGCGCTGCTTTCGCACCTCGGCCGACGCCGACGCCCGCCGCCTCCTCCCCCCGCCCCCCTGCCGCGCAGCACTCGCGCCTCACCCGACGTCCGCTGCTCGCCACCTCTCGCCCTCCCCCGGGCCGGCAGCATTCACACCTCACCCGCTGTCGCCCGTGCCTTCCCCTTATAAGGTCGCCCGCCGGCCTCCCTCAGGCACTCGCCCTCCTGCCGCCTTCCAGCTCTCTACCCTTTTTCTCCACCCACCCACCCATCTTCTTCCTATACTCTTTCTTCCAGCAGGGTGGAGGGCTCCTCGGCACCCCCTCCCTCATCTACTGACACTCAACTATAAACTTCATTCACCTGTGCATTGCTCCTCATGAGCCCCTTCTACCTTATCTCCATTTATTGATTTACCTTACATTTGCTCCTTATGAGTCCTTTACATTGCTCCTCATTACATTGCTCCTCATGAGCCCCTTCTACCTTATCTCCATTTATTGATTTACCTTACATTTGCTCCTTATGAGTTCTTTACCTTGCTCCTCCTGAGCCTCTCCCTGTCTCTATGAGCACCCATCCTATTACTACTTGGTATTTGTATTGAAATGCTATTTCCAGCTGTCACTAATAATAGACTGTCGATACCTGAACTCCTTCTCCATGGAGGTATTATCGTAACGGCATACATTGGATGATCGAAAGAGCTCCAGCTTGCCCGATAGATTGTGAATATTGGGGTGGGGGTGGGGTGGAGGGTGGCGGGGCAAAACATGGTGGAGGTGGGTGAGGAGCTGATGAGGTGTGTTGGATGAAGAGTGTGGAGAAATGGTGTTATATAATCATCGGGAGATTATATCAGATGATTCTATCAGATGAGCCAATCCAGCTTTGTCTGTTTACTCTTTATAGCTGTATAGGGCGAAGAAAACATATAATTGACAAAACCAAACCAATTAGCTAGAGTTGAATCTACATATCAAACTTAGATACTGCTGCACTTATTAAACATGTGTCGCCACACAGGAGGGAATACTGAGGCACTTTAATATTAATACGTTAATGCAGAAGCCTATCGAGTAAGTGTTTAGGCATTCATGCCAAAATTAAGGTCGCATGTTTACACTTCAAATATCCCAAAAGTTAGCCATTTAAAATAAAAGTTACTTCACATTATTGTAATGTAGATTATAACGATCACTCTGATATATTTATCTCAGAAAAATACAGAGACGCAAAACCATCGGACTATGCAAATTTAAATACAATTAATGCAGAGTTATGTATATGCCTAAATAATAAGGAGATAGTAAATATGGATTGGTAAGTCTTTACGGGATGGCTTGGAAAAGTTATCAAACCAGCAATCGCTTCCCGAAAGAATTTCACCTCAGTGACATGGTGGTGAAGAGTGGCATGCGCAATAACCTGATTAGCTGCTCCGGAGTGGGTTGGCTCATTTCATTTGTGAAAAGATAATATTGCCAGACTGAATGATCCAGCAGGTTCCACTAGTTATATCCACCAACGAGGTATATTGGTCATTGCTTTCAGTTTAAGAGACATACACTACGTGGTATATGTATGGTGTACATAGAGATTTGGTGGTAGGCAACTGAATGCTGTCCCTGAGAGACTAATAAACTAATCAAGGATAGGAGGTCATGGCGTGTTTCTATTCGCAAAGACCCAACACGGTTTGAAACTGATCATATATCTCAAGATAACCTAAAGTGTCAGCTGAACAAAGATTGTCTCCTTCACTTACCAGCCATTCTGACTGGAGCTACAGACATATGCTAAACGTGCCACCACACATTTCTAGCACAATTTGGACTCGTCGCTCATCGACGAGCTCTAACAAATGATGAGTTGCTGTCATCATTACCACCGATGGACAACCAAGAAGAATAATCTAACCGGAACATATATATATATTTATGATATCACACTATATATATATATATATATATATATACACGCGTATATCTATGATATACTGGTGTAGGGAGGGCGCAGATCTCCCCCGTCGTAGGTTGGCATGTACTATCGATCGTTGGGTTTGAATCCATCAGGTGGCGCCACTACTCCACCTTTCCTCGCTCCCCTCGTTGTAGGACTCGGCCCATTCCTCGCTTGTCTGCACCAGGTAACACACACACCTGTCCTGTTCCCGATTTTTTTTGTTTTAGGTATTATGACTTGATTATTGCTATTTCACCTGTTATTGTTATGGTCTTGAAGCTTATGCTGCACTATGTTCTTGAGCCCGATCGCTTATTCTTGTTATTATTATTATTATTATGTGTAGGACGGGTTGCCAAGCTAAATATGGTTACGGTTGAGTCATGAATATCCTGCGATGATATAAGCCAAATAAAACTAACCATATACACCTATTAGCTTCTGTGTTGGTCTGCCCCTCCTACATTACATATATTACGGGTTGGGTTGAGTTGTCTTACTTCATCATTGATTAGACACTAATACATTACATAACATATTCCTGATCGTATTGATCATTGCCCGGTCAATTTCAAAGCAATAGCGTACAGCACTGATATGTGTTATATAATCATGGGGAGATTATATCAGATGGCTCTCTCGATCAGATGAGCCAATCCGGCATTACCACGATTAGACAAGGACTGGCTAAGTCAGTGTGCGGATAATATGGCTCAGTCAGATATCAGTGCATGGTACTGGTGTCATGTTACCCCATTAGGGCGGCACAATAAATTGACTATGAGTGTGCATTGCTGCATGTTGGTAGCTCTTCTGTTATGACCTTAGATGTTGCTAGGACATAAATCATCATTTCACAAACCAACAGAAGGTCTACTTAGCAGGTGGAAATGCTTCATCATTGAAGATTTCAGGTGCCAAAGCCGACAAACGCCATCCAAGCCGAAATAACACCATGACTACCACATTTAAGCTGAAGCTGTCATCATTCCGATACTCAAATTAGTTTTTTTTCACAGAAGCTGCTACATCCCTTATATAATGCCATATGTGATATGAAATTGATATACTTTAAGAGGAGAGCATGACAATAAACTCTATTTCACAGAAAACAACTGAAATAGATTTGTCTGATTTTTGTGCCTGAACCCTTCGAATGAACTTTCCACAAGCCTTCTTCTCTTCTTTCTTCTTCGCCCGTTGAGCAGTCAGTGCCTATCCATACAAACACCTCCTCAGCCGTGTCGTAGATGAACGTGTCGCCTACTGCCCAACTTTGGGCATACGCCACGAACAAGGGCTCTCCAGTTTTCCCGGTACTGGGCCTTGAGTTTCTTGTTCGTGATTCTGTGACATTGTTCTTTTTCCAGGGTGGGGTTGTTGGCCCCATGCCCAACCTGGAAGACCAGTTGCTGCTCTTAGTCTGTCCTCTACCATGAGTCCTGCCCGGTTTGGTTAAACCTGCCAGGGGGCTAGCCCCTGCCGGTATAGTTCTCATGGTCATGGAGGCACACAAGCCTCCCCACAACGACAAGGTAGTAGTAGCACAAGCCAGTGAACAGTAAAGAAGTCAGTCAGATCACCTGCGATTCTAGTCAAAGCATCGCGTAATGTGTGACAGGCTTTTTTTCAGTGAATGGACAGTCCATTTGGTACTAATGGGAGTTTTACTTAAATTTCACTGATCTAGGATTGGAACAATGGGTAACATTCAGTTTGATATGCAAGCCTATCAGCTTATCAGAACATCTAATAGTATTGACTTTATGACCGATCGCGACTATATGCGGTTCAAGTCAAATCGTCGATGTTTTACACAGTATATATTGATTTGCAAGAAAATAAAGTAGGTCATCGATTCAAACCGCTTAAGCCTGTTTTCTCATTGAGTTGAGTTCTATAATGTTAACTCTATGAAGACCTGTCGAGCACGACATCTTCAGGTTTCTTCGAGTTGACAGTCGGTAAAAGCAAAATGGAGGGACAAGCGTATCGATGTTAGACTAAATGACAGCAAATACCAAATCCGATTAAGCACTAATGTAAGATCGATGCTTTGGGACTGAAGTGTGCCTTTAGCGCGTTGCATAGAACCTCTAAACCGTCACAAAGCTGAAAAATGGTCGGATTACTGTCTATCTGCTACTGAAATGCAGACAATCAACTAACTTATCAGCAGCTACTGTTTGATAAGACAACACCAACACTACAGCTGGCCAGCATTGAAAACAAGCCTGGGTACCCGGGCTTACACGCTATGGCCAGTATAAATACAGCCTCAATAACAAATAAATAAATTTTTAAAATGGCAGTTTAGTGAATGCATAATGTGCATTAATCTTTTCCTGACATCAGAATGAGTTGAAATTAAAATTCGGACGATGCTACATTGTTTGTATCGGTAAATATTTAAAATCCTTTGTTTATTCATCATCATTAAAACCATCATTAAAGTAATCATCAATATCATCATTAGAATAAGCACTAAAATCTACATTTCAATAAACATTAAAATTAGCATTAAACTGAGCATTAACCACTAACAACGCTGTCATGGCCTGAAATATGTTGACCCCTGGTGTTAACAAGTAGCAAATGGTCTCAAATGCACTGCATGACCCAGCACACTAAGCCCCTTCCCATCCCTCTTTCAACGCCCATTACATACCTAGTACCTAACATTGCCCCAAGACCAGTCACATATAAATCCTCACTACAATCTCAGACCTTCATTCCATTCATCAAATCATACAATACAAAGAACTAACAATTATTACTTAAATGATGCAAACAGTATTGCAAAAATTAACATCATACACACTGACTTCCAGTGTTCTGATTTACTTAACTCTTTCCTCTGTCACCATCATACCTTATCCTTCAGTATATAATAACTTACATTTATGGGCAAATCAGTGTAGGTATTTACTAGATACCAGCCTATTAATTGTGTTTAAATCCACTCATTTGCATATATACTGTGTATGTATTTGAAAATAGGTATATATATATTTTGTTTCTTTATAGAAAAAAGGAAAGAAGGAAAACAATCTTTAAAGACAATTCTAGAACCATGCAATACATATTCACTAAATGCATGATACTTTTATTGGACTGCAATTGTACAGTTACTACTACAGCTGATACTTCATTTATAACATGTATAATACTCTTAGTATCAAACAGGATTTGCATGCAGTTACTATTATAACTGATAGTAGTTTCGTTTATGTATCAAGGAATTGTAATGTATCCTGTGCTCTGGTGCTGACAAGAGATATTATTCGATAAATAAAATACACTTTTTAGTAAAAATTAAAAGATAAAAATAACTAGTCACTTTGTACCTTACTATGGAAGCTATATTCTACCGACATAAAGTACAACTAGTAACATTCTGCTGAGCAGAGAATAGTGTTCTAGCGAAAAGCGTATTTAGCCTGCCCACTCCCCCCTTCACCCAATAACCGACACACCAGTCGTGTTAGAGATTGTTTATTACCTTTTTTTTTTTTTTTGGTACATTAGTTGTTTAAGCAGGGGAAATTTCAGTCGCAGGCAATTGGTCTTCCTCATTCCACTGCTCCTTGCCCTATCCTAATAATGCTGAGCACCTGGCTAGGAAGCGACAAGTATTAATTTGTAAGTCATTGGTTTGACTCGACCAGGATTCAAACCCATGACCCCACTATCTACCACACGGGAGACGGACGCTCTAACTCATTTGGCCATTCCGTCTGGTTATCCCTCCATACATCAAACCACTATATGCACAGAAGTTCCTCCCTCTACTAGGCAACACAACTATGCAAACAAACAAAAATAACAAACCAATAAACTGCACACAAAAGACCCAGTGGCACGATAACTTGTGACTGGTTGTGATCACATTGCAATCACTTTGAACCAAAGAACCCGCAGTCACTGGCGACCTCCTTGTGACCAAAGCAATGGTCACTGACTTCTGGGCGACCAAGGCAATAGTCGCCGACCTCTGGGTAATCATTATGATCGCAAGGAGGTTAAACTGGCGACTCCTTTCGACCATTTTGGTTGCAAGGAGGTCGGCGACCATTGCGGACCATGTTGTGACCACTTGTGACCTTCTTGCGACCATTTTGCGATCATTTTGAGAGAACTTGGAACCTCTTTGCGACCTCCGCTTCTTTGTTGTTGTCGAGAACTGGTCGCAAGCGGTCGCAAGCAATAGTGTGATTTGGGTAAAACCCATTCCCCAACATCATCATATATGGCCAACCTCTACAAAATCCTCAGACACCATGCGACGATGCAACTGTATATGCCCAGAATCCTGAAACAGACTTACTGGAACCAATAGATCAAGAATAAGTAATACAAGTATGAACGGAAGGAAGTTAAAAGTAATTCATAAGCAACCTTCCATCTTATCTCAACCATCATAGTCTACCTCATCACCAGCCTTATCTTCCGGACCACGATTCTTGGGCATTAATGGTTGCAGAACATGCACATATTTGTATGTATTATTTATGTATCGTTATGTTGTTTAGCACTACAAGAGCCCTGTACTATCTCCATCACCCTGATTATATTCATTTATAAAGAAGTATATCCTCTGATATACCTCTACGCATTCCAAGACCAGACAGGATGGCCAAATAAATTGAGCGTCTCTCTCACATTTTGGTATATCATGGGATTCAAACTCTTGGTTTGAACCCTGGTCGAGTCAAACTATGGCTTAAACTGTGATACTTGTTGGGCAGGATAGGGCAAGGACTGGCTGGCTCAGTGTCAGGATATCAGGTCATGGTGCTGGCAGCCTAGTCTCCCAGTGGGGCAGCACTATAAAGTCGCCATGACTGCGCACTGTCACAAGTCGGTACCAGTCCTGACATGAACTTACATGTTGCCAGAAAGTAAAACTCCAGTAACCAACCAACCAACAAACCTATCCACACCATGTAATTGACTAACTTGTAGTTAATGTTGGTGTTATTTGTTTAGCTTTTAATTTGATTATATACATTTAGTAGTTGTTTGTTGTTTGTATGTAAGGTTTCATATTGGTCTACAGAAATGATTGATTGATTGATGGGTGATGGTTTTAACAGTGTTACGGCAGTGTAATAGTCCGCACCGACATCGCAGGCAAGGAGCCTCACAGACAGGTGGGCGTGGACAGGGTGATGACATCAGGTAGTCTAGGTGGTGTAATTGTTAGCACACTAGCCCGGAATGCAAGGGATGTGGAATCAATAATCAATCCCTGCGCTCTAAGTACAATATTTCCCATGTTCATCACCACCACGAAGGTAGCCAAGACCATATTCCTAGCTAAAAAGATCACCTTCTTTGGAGGTGGCAAAGAAATCTACCTGACCATATCAAATGGTTAAATAAAATTCAATTTAATAAAGAAAAGTTTGCATTTGTGCAATAGTCGTCGTTACAACTGTGTCTCATCTATGAATTAAGCATATTTAATATCGTGAAACATTTTCTTGTTGTTTTTGTCCTATCCTTTTCTCAGTTCCTTTCTGGTTCCTGACAGCCAGCCAGCCGCACATTAAATACTCAATTGGATACCCCACTGCGCAAAATCTTATTAGCAATCAACAAAATTAGTCTCAGAATCCGGAGCAGATGTTATTCGCGTTCACTCTTCTCAAAGTTTGTAATTTGTCTCACCGTGAGGTTGATTTTTTATTAGAAATCTTATTTCTTTTAATAATAGATATTTGTAAGCTTAAGGCCCTGTCACACTGTGCCGTATTGCATCAGCGTATGCCAACGTATGTGATTTTGCACCAACGCGTTGGTCTACGCTGGTGTACACTGGTGTGTGCTGGTGTATGCTGATGTATGTTTGTGTATGCTGGCGCATGCTGGTGTATGCTGGTGTATGCTGGTCGATGCTGGTGTATGCAGGTGTATGCTGATGTACACCGGTGTACGCTGGTCTATGCTGGTGTATGCTGAGACAGGTTATGGGTATGTTTGGCATAAGTAGTATTCGTTAACAGCCCACTGCTGTATACTGAGACAAGTTATGGGTATGTTTGGCATAAGTAGTATTTTATAGCATGTTCAAAATTCCTGCCGTGTGTCACTGAGTGTCACAAACGTCGGCATATGCTTATGCAGTGTGACTGGGCCTGTTAAGCATAAGTTTAAACAACATTGAGAAGTTGCTTAATAGTAATAATTAGAGGCACTTGAGGATTTGACAATCAGAGATAGGATGCATTTCTGAAGACGACCCTTGTTGAAAACATTCTTCTTAGGGGATGCTCCATAGGGATCCCCCTGACAACCCCCCCCCCCCCCATCGTACCCCCTGCCCACCTGCCTAATGAATACTGCAGTATCTAACTAAGTTGAACAGGCAGGACCACATTTCAGTGAAGGCCCTGTCACACTACGACGGATGGTGGTGGCATGTGCGTAACGTGTCGAAATAATTTGAAAATAAAAATAGGTCGAGATACGGCGACCTACACTGACCTACACTGACCTATGCCGAGCGTAATCGACCTATGCCCAACCTATACGTAACCTATGATGCTGTATGCCGATGTGTAAGGACATATGTAACAGTGTGAGAGACAGCCAACACACTCGGCATACGCTCGCTGTACGCTCGCAATACGCTGGGGGTACACCAGCACACGTTAGAGGCACGGTAGACGTAAGCTAGGTGTACGCTATATACACTACAGATACGTGGAGGACGCAGGTTTAACGTAGGCTAACCTATGCTGACCTACCCCTAATTTATGCATAACCTATGCCAGTGTATGTCCAGCGTATAAGAAACGTATGAGCCACACGCCGGTATGGGTTAAAATTTTGAACATGCACAAACATTTGCAGGGGGCTTGAGCTATGCCGACCTATGATGACCTATGAAAAGCGTATACGATGTATGCCCAACGTATGATGGCCTATGACGACGTGTTGGTCGAAAATCGCATACATCGGCATATGCTAATGCCATAGGTCATAGTGTGACAGCCCCTTTAGTCCCTTGCTATTGCCACATCATGCCCCTATATGATTACAAAGTGGGTCTCACCTGCGACTTGTACGTTTTCCCACAATACTAAAATATACTACATAGTGCTGCATTAGCCACGGTGCCAAAGGGACCGCATCTGCAACTTATACGTTTACCCCCCATCCTGATATGACCTTAGATGTTGCTAGGATGTAACACAACAACAAACAAACAAACTATACGTTTAGAATTACAACTCCTATCTCATAACTTTTTGAAAGCACTGGTTCGAGTATCATATGCCAAATGACATGCTTGTGTCAGAACGTCCGTGATTCAGACCACAAATGGAAGGGGGGGGGGGGGGGGGGGGCTTAACAGGCCGGAATGGCAGGCCACGTCCTTTGGGCAGCAGGCTGTGTATCACCATCTGTTGATATGAATAGACCAGATGGGATTGCCAAATGAGTTGAGCGTCCATCTCCCGTTTTGGTAGATCGCGGGATTTGAACCCGCGGATTCGAACTCTGATCGAGTCAAAGCCATGACTTAAAAATTGATACTTGTCGCTTCCTAGACCGGCGCTTGGCATTATTAGGATATATCAAGGACTCGTTGGCTCAGTGCCAGGTTAACGTGACTGAGGCAGATATCAGGCTATGGTGATGGCAGTCTAGTGACCCAGTCAGTGGGGTAGCACGGTAACGTTTTCATGAGTGCGCACTGTCACAAGTCGATACGCGTCCTGATATGACCTTAGATATTGCCAGGTTGTAAAACCCCCAAAAACAAATAATAGGTCGGTATATAGACTGCCTTACATTCGATGTGTGTGTGTAAACCCGTTGTTTGCACAATCAAATGCCGCTGTGCCCATTTACAAAGACTGTAACAGGTCGGACCCAGCAATTCATAGCATTTACACCGGCCGAACAAAGGGATGCTGGCTCATTGTGAGCAGCCATTATTAAAGGGACAGCGTATATATCCACCAGATGGATATTTTTTTTTTTTTTTTTTTCTTGAAGATTTATACAGCCTATCATGGATAAGTCTGAATACACTTGTTTTCATCATTAGACAGTTTGTCGATGGAAAGCCCGAGCCTACACTTTTACTGACCCAAGGGATTTTTAACCTCCCACACCACATAGACATGGTATCAGAGCAACCAGCCTTTGATGACGCTGTAAGTTATACATGGCGGTGGAATCCAAATTGGCAGAGATTGGGGGACATGGAATATAGTTTGGCTGGTTGGTTGTTGGAGTTTTACATCCTGGCAACATCAAAGGTGATATCACTATAAAGTCACCATGAGTGACTTTATAGTGTTGCCCAACTGGGAAATCAGGCTGCCACCACCATTACCCGATATCCCACTCAGTCACATTATCCTGCCACTGAGCAAACCAGTCCTTGCCCTATTCTAATATTGCAGAGCACCTGGTTAGGAAGTGACAAGAATCTATTTTAATGTCATTTGTTTGACTCGACCAGGGTTCGAACCCGTGGGTTCGAATCCCATAATCAACCAAAACGGGAGACGGGCACTCGACTCATTCGGCCATCCCATCTCGTTATATTGTGTGTTTTGTGTACATTCAGTGTTGGTATGTCGTATATTGATCTCAATATTATATCATAATGTAAATCATCATTACGCTATATTTGATTAATTCATTACCCGCTATATATATATCGCTATTCATCCAACAACTCCCCATTTACGTCATGGTTTGCTACCTGGGAAAAAACACGTCAATTGAAATAATGTTAAGTGCGATCTATTGAATAATAGGTCCAGATCGTTGAATTCACAGTCTATACATACATATATATATATATATATATATATATATACATATATATATATATATATACATATACACTCTCCTCCCAGTCCAGTTAAAACGAATTATAGAGGTTTAACGCGTGAGCTGATAGGTGGCGCCACGGACGGACCTCAGTGTGTGGTAGGGTACACCAGTAGACAACTTAGGCTCCTGCAGCCGATGACTGTCTCCTGGGGAGTAACTGCTGAAAACCAGGTGGAAGTTTCTAGCCTTATTATACTCTGATGATTCTTATACAGCATATAATTAATTATGTCAGTTGTATGTATATATATATATATATGTATATATATATATATACACATATATATATATATATATATATATATATATACTGAACATATTTTCTTCTTTCACTCTTTAGAACAGGTCCATTAGAGGCAACTAAACTGAATCAGAACGCAACTAAAAGTGGTTGTGATGACGCATGCGCAAAGGCAAAACGTTGCCATCACGAAGACACACTCCGCCAAGCGTCCACTGTTTGCCGAGGTGTCGCTTTTTATCTTTGAAATGACACGTCATTGACTTTGCCCAGGACACACTGAGACTGATTTCTCTTTGAAATCATCGGAGTGGGGGTGCGTGTGTGTAGGCCGAGGGAGGGGGGACTGATGGAATGGGGAGGGTGGAGGGAGAGTGGGATGGTTTGCGATCTGCTCTGGGACCTACAGTAAATATCACAGGGAATCAGACTGTGTGCAATGGGACAGACTTGATATGGCTGTCATTCTCGTATTCTAATTTTAATTGGCTGATCCACTGATTGGATTATTCCATGTTTGTTTACAACATTTATTTTAACCAGACGGGATGGCCGAATGAGTTGAGCGTCCGTCTCCCGTTGAAACCTCTTCGAGTCAAAGCAATGACTTTAAAATCTGTACTTAGCGCTTCCTAGTCAAGCGCGCAGCATTATTAGGATAGGGCAAATACATTTTGGCTCAGTGTCAGGATAATGTGACTGAGTGGGATATCAGTTCCTGGTGATGTCGGCATGGTATCCCAGAGGGGCAGCGCTATAAATTTGCCATGAATGTGCACTGTCACAAGTCAGTACCCATCCGGATATCACATTAGATGTTGCCAGGACGTAAAACTCCAACGAGTAACTAACTTTAATACATTTATTGCGCTAAATTGTCAGCATTGCATTGACAACAAATACTTTCAACCAGTAAAGTGGTATATCAGCCCATTCTAGTGATATATTTTGTTAGGTTCTCTACTAAAATATTAAACACGTGTTAGAATGTGTCAACAAGCCCCTATTTATTTATATTTTCTGATTGTAATACCCCTGTCACTCTACGACGTAACGAGCCAATGTGAGCCTAACGTGACGATTTTTCGTCATTACGTTGCCGTACGTTGGGTTATGTTATGATGACGTCATAATGACGTTAGAGTGACGTCGAGCTACGTCATATTACGTCGTGTTACGTCGGCGCGCGTCAAGGTTTTGAACCTGTTCAAAACTTTCGACGTATCTCGACGTGAAGCCGTCACGTCGGGATGACGTGACAATGACGTTAGGTAGACGTTCCGCGATCGTTATAGCAGCGTAAATGACGTTAGAGTCACGTTATGTCACGTCAGACCGACGGCCCGGGTGGGAGCAAGGTGTGGGCAGCTTTTTGCACGTTACGGTCACGTTATGGTCACGTTACGGTCACGTTACGGTCACGTTACGGTCACGTTACGGTCATGGTTACGGTCACGTAAACGGTCACGTTACGGTCATGTTACGGTCACGTTACGGTCACATTACGTTGGCGTTACAGTCACGTTACGTCCACGTCGCACCCTTTACGGCAACGTTACGCTCACGTTACACTAATGCCCGGTCACGTCGCCAATTACACCTCCCCCCTAACGTTGTCACGTTACAGCTAAGGTCACGTCGTACACCAACGTTACTTTCACGTTACGCTCACGTCCACAATTTGCATATTACGCCCATAACGTCGACGTAATATAATTATTTTCACGTTCTGCCTACGCTGACGTAGTCACGTCGTAGTGTGACAGGGCCATAAGACTGAGATTACAGGCTACCGGCACTATGACTCAATATTCCTGATCCTGATGAAACCAGCCATAAGCACTGTTTACCCTATACTAGTAATGCTAATAACCAGACTATGTAACAACAAGTGTCAAGTTTGTAAATCCTTGGTTTAACTCAGCCGGGGTTCAAAGCTCATGACCTCGGACACTGGAAGTCATCAATAATAGGCATTAATAGGATAGGACAAGGATTTGTTTGTTTAAAATCAGGATAATGTGATTGAGTGGAGTATGGGACCCAGTCTCGCAGTGGCGCAGCGCTAAAGCAACTGCCATGAATGTGCACTCGGTTTGACGCGACCAGGAATCGAAATCATGAGTCTGCGCTCTACCGATTCGGCAACCACGTCCAGTAGAAATGTATTGTTTCGAACTACAGCATGCATAAAACAGATAACCACCTCAAGTACTGTCATAGTATCAAACTTCTTTGGTCCGCAGTTGAAGGTCAGGCAGAGGTCAGATCGAGGTCATACCGAGGTGAGACAGAGGTCAGCCAGAATTGTGACAACTCCTTTCATTTGCGGACCCCCTGGCAACCCCAAACGATGACGTCATATTCTGGATGCAGAGCTTTCCCAGAACTCTTTGAGAAAAATACTGTTGGATTCCATCTCTGCTGATAGTGCCAAAGGTCAAGGTCAGATTGTGATCCTTTTTATCCGATAGGGTATCAAGAATGTTTGGCATGCAATCTAGACGATTGTAATCTACGAGCACACACAATCCGCTACGCTAATGTGGTTCTCGCAGCAAAGGCGCATGTATACATCAGGGGCCATATGCACCACACGGCTAACTGTGGAAAATTGGTATGCACCAATCGGGGCCAGCGCTAACCGCGGACCGTAGCCTAGGCTAAGCTACCCCAGTTTCAAATCAGGTTTAACTGCTAGCCGGGGTGGTTAGTGTGTGTGTGGGGGTCTCAATCTATTCAATTCGATCATATTTGACAGAATTACATACTCTAAACGTGATATTTTATTAAATTAACCCTAAAATCGAAGCGAGATCAACGCTGCTGCCGCAGCAGCAGCGATATTAATATTTTCGAATCGACGAATGTAAAGTAAACAAACCGCCGCCGCCACAGCGACGTCGATATCCATACTGTCCAACGTCAAATAAACATGGCCGCCGCCATAGCCGCCAAATCGGCGGCAATATATTAGGCCCAAATCTACTCAATGCTGTCTTATTTAACAGATTTACATACGCAATAAGTGAAATCTTATCAATTTAACCCTAAATTCGAAGCGATATTAACACTGCCTACACATTGGCGGCGTTATTCATATCGTCCAGTGGAGGGAATTCCCAAATCTATAAATAAACTCACGGTCAGCTACCCGCCCCGGCTAAAACATTGGCGCATACCACGCTAGCTTTTTCACGGACCGCCTAGCTACGGTTAAGCCTAGCACAACTTGGTGCATATGGGCCCTGGTGTATTCATGAGGGATTCCCCACACAGCAACGTTCCACTCACATGCACTTCCGGTGATTGCCTTTTTGCAGACTTTTTTAACAGATTTCGAAAACAGTGTCTGTCACTCCCCAAGCAGTTGCCTCAGCAATAGTGCATGACTGCTCCCAGCATCTGAAAAGTTGGCTGAGTTTTCTTTAGTGATTGGTTGTTTATTCTGCTCATAACGGTTTAATGACACCTCTAGAGCACATTGGTATCTATCATCGGCTATTTGATTATCAAACATATGGTAATTCTGACATTTTTCTTTGGCGGAACCCCAATGCCACCACATAGGCTACTCTTTCTGATAAACAGCAAGGTGTCTTTCTTATGCACTTTCCCACAGAGAGGACAGCACATACCACAGCCTTTGATGAGCTGGTTGTATAATTCCCTGTAGCCTTGTAGGTTGGGTACCCCTCTGCGCCTGAAACTGAGTTAAGCGGCCTGACACACCTCCAGAACGGCACTGTATGCACATGCTCCTCACATATGTGACGAGCAAGCTGCCACCAGCATACAAACTGCTTCAGGTTTTGTTTCCTCCTCCCGCGTTTTGCGTCGCAGAACAGACAGCACTGTCCCGGACGATATATGTGGCAGACATACTTCAGACAGGCGATCTCTTGCCTGATGTAGTCGCCTCGCGCTGCAGGGTTGTTGATCACCAATTGTAGGTTGACCAACTGCTCCACATACCACTACAGCAAGATCTTTGGATGACCTCCGAGCTCCGCCCATGCCTCATCATCTGCAACATCATAAGGGCCGGAGATGCTGGACGGACGAATAAAATCCTCTGCCCCTCTGCGTACCACATGTAGTCCCAGAAGTCGCCGGTTTGTCACAGCCTTCATAATACACCCATGACAGGGAGTTTTCGGTCAGACCTGTGATGTTCCCAGTGAGAAACTTCGGGAGTCTGACCGGACCCCCACCCCGTGAAGGCACAATCCACTCCGAATCAGGCATGTCATCCATGACCGGAATGTACCCTAACACCTGGGCCGCGTTCAGGGTCCGTCTCGGAGGCGCCTCGGAGGCGCCCGTGACGTCAGGCTAGTCTGAACGGATTTAGCTCTTGGCCGCCTCGAAAATGGCGGCCTCCATAGGCGGCGGCCATTTGCAATCGAAATGCTGCGCTCTGATTGGATGAAACCACTGCAGGCGGCGGCCATTTTCGAGGCGCTGTTTTGTCTCCAACCTGAAAAGGGAGGCGTCTCCGAGACGTCTCCGAGACGCACCCTGAACGGTAATAGGCCAAAAAGCATCGCCGAGACGTCGCCGAGGCGCCTCCGAGACGGACCCTGAACGCGGCCCTGGCCGTTCATTCTATCCCTGCGATACCCCCGAATCAGATGTGCCTTGATCCCCCCTTCCTCAGGGTCAGGTGAATCATTACCAGTGTCTGCGCCGATCTGATACGTCTCCACCGGCCTGACCGGGGAGACATGAGAGACCAACAGAGACAGGGAAACATCTATTGGCACCTCTCTGCGACTACCATCTTTATGAAAATAATGGTAGTCGGAGCAGCCGAATGACACTGGTGGAGGAGACTTTACTACAGGCAGTGACTCCATCTGCCGATGCCCAGCCTCAGCCTGGACCTTATGGACCATGCTCTTCAGTTGAGCCTCAGTGATGGGCTTCGAGACGCTGCTGCACCTAGTCCATTCTGGAGCAAGGGGAATATTTTCCACCCTCTCCACAGGTACCGGAACTGTGGAAACTGGTGCCTCCACATTCATCGGCACAATGGAACCTCCCTCTAACTGCCCTGAAGAATGTGGTGGGTAAGCCAACTGCCCAGAGGTAGGGGCTGCAACGCACACAGTGCTAACATGAGCAGGATGTAGGGCTTAGGCAGCAACTACAGCTGGTTGCACCACCTGGTGTGAGCCCGTGGTACCACTGCTGAGAAGCTGTGCCGTTCTCTCTTGCACAGAGCTAAGAGAAAACGGATCCGTACGTGACAAATATGCGGACACAACCAGCTGATCCTGGCTTGAAATGAACCACACAATCCATCTGGGACCTATCTGGTGAAGGTTGCCGATCCCCCCATCCAATCGGGTAGTTGAGCAACAGGCCGGCAACTCCACAAGGAGAGGCCAAACTCTCAGTACCACTTGGACCATGAGAAACCGTCAACCCCCTGTCCTCAGACCGGCCGACCTGCAATGGCGATGGCACCATTGCCGGTCGATTGCCACTGCTCAATGCTCGGATAGTGCCATAATCGGCACTCCAGTCGGCCTACGACCCTCAGCCTCTGCAAAGAGATGAGCGATGTCAGGGGAATCCTAAAGCCCCCCACGATGGGGAGTCGAGGAGGCTGTCACTATCGTCCATGTTGGTGAAAACGGCTGGCTGCTTACGCAGCTCCGCCGCTCCCCAACATCCATGACGATCAACAAGCCAACCACAGCTGTGGCCGGTCTTGCTAAGCCACCTAAGTAATACAACAATAAAACAGTGGAATGTGAAGGCGGATATAGAGAAAAACTTGGACCAAAAATGAACCCACCTTTTCACCCGCAGGTAGCCGGTAGAATGACTGTCACCACACACACACGTGAGCAGGCGCAAAGTCTGATTCGGCCTGCTAAGTACAGAGTGATTAGTTATCCCGCTAAACACGAGTTGCGCCACCAGTCGAGTTGCCCCTCATGGTAGGGAAGCACCCCATGGGTCATCGGGCTGGGGACCCCTCCCCTAACTAGGTCAACCAGCCACATAGCTGGCGAGGAAACCCCCAACCGCTATTGTAAACATGACCCAGATATGCTGCGGTATGGACTAGATGGCCGCACCACTGCGCGTGTTACGATAACAACACTCCCCACTCACTAGCAATACCCTTCAGTGAGCCGTCAACTCCGACCACTTAGATAAAGAGAATAGGCTGAAAATAAACACACAGCTTTTAGAGAGGGCACTACACAGAGTAGTCATAATTGTGCCCAATTGTTGGTGCCTGCCTGGTCCCTGGTCCTTCCCAACCAATCTCAATACCTACATAGCCAAGCTAACAGAACATCTTTACTGCATAAACTCGTTGTGTACAGGGTTCAGGGTACCCAACTGCACACCCGAGCCCCAAAGACAGTGCAACATCAGGGTGAGATAGCCTCATACCTGCTACCCCACCCACACTGGTTATTTACGTTGTAACGCTATACGTTCAGATCTGTACAGAGGAAGCAAATCTTACACAGGCTTAAACATCTGTCCAACAGGCAAAGGATCCCTACTGCTATCCGAGCCATTGCATGGAGAAACAATACTGTCCGAATCAGTCCCTGCTTTAGACTCACCATTATGATTTTTCCTACCTTTATTAGCCTTTGCCGCTTAGCAAGCACATTCTCTTCTACAGTAACTGGAAGCCCAGGAACCCTCTTCTGACTGAACGCTTTGATAGTGCTGGCCTCCACCTGTACTAGTGCAGGCCCGTCTCCTATATGAGCATCTAGCTAGAAGGATGGTCCAGCATTTCTCGCCATCTGCTCTGTGTAAAGCTTCAGATGTCTAACGTTAGATGTGCGGTATTTCCCATCCTTGCCTTTCATAATAACGGTGTCTCAGAGACCAATTAGGTTATAGTAAAGGGACCATCCCAGTTCTTTGTGAGCTTGACCCTAGCAAGTGATGCATGATACCACACTACCTGGTCCCCCACTTTAAACTGGTGCCACACAGCTGGCCCATAGTCCAATTTCTGGCGGGCAGCTGCTTTGCCTGTCGCATCGTGAACTGTGCTATATGCGTGGTGGAAGCAATGCTCTAACCACCTCACAAACACAATCTCACAGGGGTTGTCTACTCGACGATTCACCATGCCAAACTGCAAATCAGCAACCAACAGAATTCTTCGCCAAATAGTAATCTGTTCAATGTCATGCCTCTAGAGGCATGCTCCGTACAGTTGTATGCGTGAGCCACAAACTTGACCTGCAAATCCCAGTCATCCTGGAAATCATTTACAGTACAAGCCAATGCAGATATTAGAGTCTTATTAAAGTGCTCTACCATACCATTCGAGTGGGGACAGTACAAGTTTGTTCACGTATTCTTAACACCGAACAGACTTAGCATAGACTGGAATAATGCGGACTCAAATTCCCATCCTTGATCCCAGTGGATCCGAATTGGTGCACCAAATAAAAGATCCACCCCCTATCACAATCAGTTCGCGAAACACATCCACAATAGCCAGATGATCTGCGATCAACTGTCTCTCCTCAGGGGTGATATGACACATCATCACCAACCGCGGTACAGTCGCAACCGACGTCGCAACATCACTCTTCTTCACTAGTGTTGTCTCCCCGCCAACTCGTGCACATTTATTCTGATTACCGATTACCAATGTACAGAGCATCCTGCATAACAACCCAGTGGCATTGTGCGAGGCTCCCCTCCTCCATCATAATAGTACGAGAGGTTGCCTGGCACCCTGATCGACCTGAAGCTCCCCCCTTCTCCACCTTAGGCGATATCATCATTATCATAGCCACCGGCATCTCGCGAACATTCCTCGTACTGCCGCTGCCACGGCGAACATGCCCCACAAGTACAGGTACCACAACTTCCCCTACCATCCAGGCTGCATCTCAATGCTGCCATCTTGGCCTGAAAAGCTGCACACTCCTCGTAAGGGCCACCATAGCCTCACTGAGCTTATGCTCATACCTGCGGCTCTCCTCTTCCCAGCTCGTACTCAACGCATCTTGCTGAGAGATTTGCTCCATCCTCTTAGTCCAAGCATCTTGCTGCTTGTCCATCAGATGACAATGAGCCTCCTTCTCCTCATTAACTATATGCCGAGCCACGTGGAGATCCTCCATCTCCCATGCACATGCGATTGAACTAGCCACTCTTTGCTCGTCCAATTCCTCGCGCTCCCTCGCCAGCCGGTCCAGCTGCACCAGTTGCCAGGGCTGCAGCTAGTGGATCCGCATCCACTCCTGACGCCCACCTCAGAACGTAGTTCCAAACCCACAAAATCTTGGCTAAATCATCCTCAAACCTCAACGTTAACAAATCATCAGCCATGAGCCCCATATCCGGTGGTGGCAATACATCCACCCTGTCGGGAGAGAGTGGAACGGACTGTGTTTTAATCTAGATATACAATGCTAGTTTTTGTCACACCATTGAAGGCTGGGTTTGGGTTTGGGTTTCAGGTACTCCATTTATGTTGTTGCAGTTTTATGCTCATTTTGCTTTAAAGACACCTTCCGTTATTCCAACTGCATGTCTTGCCCAGGACTTGCATGATCAATTGTTTAGTATGGTGTCTCCTATTTTTATTTGTGTCAATGTTATTTATCAGTGTTACAAGGATTGTCTGCTTGTTTGTTCGTTTCTTTGGGCATCAAAGGTCATGTCAGGAGAGGGTTGTAATAAGGATTATGATACTTAACAAGGCAGTACCAAAGCCCTAGGTGAGAGGGAGAGGAGAGGGTGGCAGTTTCAGCAGTCCCCTTTCACTCCCCCTCCCTAACGGTTGAAAATCTCAATTAATTTGTCGCTGAACACCGTTCGATTGGTCAGCAGACCGTGGAATTCACACATGCGGTCCGTGATCTACATAAATGAACACGGTCGTTTACTAAACTTACAACCAAACTTGATGATTGTGGTGTTCTCTGTGGCGGAGTGGGTAGAGTGTCTGACTTTTTTCTAGGTCAGACTCCTAATCTGAAGGTTGGTGGTTCGATTCCCCATGCCCCCACCTCTGCCAATTTGGATTTCCACCATTGTGTACAACTTACAGCGTCATCAACAGCCAGTTGCTCTCATACCATGTCTATGTGGTGTGGGAGGTTAAAAATCCCTTGGGTCGGTAAAGGTGTAGGCTGGGGCTTTCTATCGACAAACTGTATAATGGTGAAAACAAGTCTATTCAGGCTTATCCATAATAGGCAGTATAAATCTTCAAGAAAAAAAAAGAAAAAATGACCGAATGAGTTCAGCATCTGTCTCCCGTTTTTGGCAGATTGTGGGTTTCAAACCCACGGTTTCGAACCCTGGTTGAGTCAAAGCAATGACTTACAAATGTATACTTGTCGATGCTGGATTTCGAGCCTACGGTGTCAAATCCTGGTTGAACCAAACCGATGACATAAAGATTTATACTTGTTGCTTCCTTGCCAGGTGCAGGTCAGATAGTGATTAGCAGCGATAGCACAAGCAGTACGCCTTATCTTTCTCAAACTGGGCAAGACGGTCGTGATAGAAGGGCGGCAGAGATAATCTGATAATGGCAGGGGGGAGGGGTGGGGCGTAGCTGGGTTGGTATTTAAAGCTGGATACCAGTTTGTGATGTGGAGACCAAAAGTGAAAGCATTCCAAATAATAGCAGAAAACATTTTTTTTTTTAAATTTGTTATTGATACGGTATTTATTCTGCCCATAGCGTGTGATCTCCAATGAGGGTGCTTGTTTTCAACTGAGGACAGCTGTCAGGAATGTCATGGTGTATGCCCTGCATTTATTTAAGTAGGTAGTATCTAAGTGAAAGAGATAACAGGTCAAGGATACAGACAGAGAAGCAGTAAATGTATCAAGAACAAAGATGGCAAAATGCTCTTTGAAGAAGATGAAATAAAGTCCAGATGGGAAGAATATGTAAACGAACTATACAATGATGACAGAGGGAACCCACCCACAATTGAGAAAGAAGATGGGAATATTATATTAGTATCAGAGGTTGAGAAGGCTATCAATGATCTAAAGTCAGGTAAGGCTCCTGGAAGTGACCAGATAACATCAGAAATGATAAAAGGACTAGATGAAGTGGGATTCAAATCATTCATAAGCTAGTAACTGACATCTATGAGACTGGATTTATACCATTGAATATGAATGAATCCATATTTGTACGACTCCCAAAGAAGCTAAAACCAACATTGTGTACTGAGTACAGAACACTAAGCCTGATGAGTCATATGTTGAAGATGATCCTGAAAATAATTTTACTGAGAAACAGACAGAAAATTGAAGAACAAATCAGTAACGTACAAAGTGGGTTTATATCTGGAAGAGGTACACGTGAAGGGATTTTCAATATGAGAATGATTTGTGAACGTTATTGTGAAGTGAACCAGGATGTTTATGCCTGCTTTATTGACTATGAGAAGGCCTTCGACCGAGTCAATCATGAACTGTTAATCAAATGTTTACAAGATATTGGTGTCAATGGCAAAGACATTAAACTAATTGTGAACTTATACTGGACACAACGTGCATTTATAAAAATGGAGCAGGGCCTATCGGATGAAGTTATGATTAAACGAGGAGTTCGACAGGGGTGTGTATTGTCACCATGTCTATTTAACCTGTACACAGAGATGATTTTCAGACACATTGAAGATTGCAAGGGAGTGACAATAGGTGGCATGAACGTCAACAATCTTAGATATGCCGATGACAGTGTAATACTAGCAGACAGTGAGAAAAACCTACAAGATATAGTGAATAGAATCAATAAAGCTGGAATACTATTCAACATGAAGATGAATGCCAGGAAGACCAAAACAATGGTTATAAGTAAAAAGACAGATAAACCAAATGTCAATATAACCATAGATGGCACAAACATAGAACAAGTATCCGAATTCATATATCTCGGACAAAAGATTACAAATGATGGGAGATGTGAGGAAGAAATTAAAAGAAGGATAACAATAGCCCGAACAACATTCTCCAAAATGTATAGAGTGTTAACATCAAGTAAGATATTAATACAAACAAGGAAGCGTATTCTTCAGTGTTATGTGTGGTCTACTCTAATGTATGGGGCAGAGACATGGACAATCTCTAAGAAAATGTACAAACGTTTAGCAGCATTTGAGATGTGGACTTATCGAAGGATGATGAAAATATCATGGACAAAGAAGATCACCAACAAAGAAGTTCTCAGAAAAATTAAAAATAAGAAAAGCTTGTTTGCCACTATACAGACAAAGAAACTTATTTATTTTGGCCACATCATTCGTCAGAGTTCAATATACCGTACATTGTTGGAAGGGAAGGTGAATGGCAGCAGAGGGAGAGGGAGACCAAGAACATCATGGTTTACAAATATTTCACAGTGGACAGGCTTGAATTATTCACAGTCTATCAGAACAGCACAACATCGGGACAAGTGGAGAACCATTGCATCCAACCCTCGACTAGAGGATGGAACTATTGATTGATTGATCTATGTTAGGGTTTTTTTGTTTTTTGGGGGGGTATAACTTCCTATCATATAACTAATAATGTCCCTAGTTAGTGCCTAGATGTGCCAGAACACATCCATACTCTTTGGGACTGTGACCAGGTGGATCAACTGCGGTGTTGACCATAGTTCTAATGGCATTGTCCCTGACTTTTGGTTTTACCACCTTCCTTTCACCGGTGCCCTGTCCCTAGTTGGTACCCAGGTGTGCCAGAACACACCCATACCCTTTGGGACTACGACCTGGCGGTGGGTTGTGGTATTTTCTCATGCCGTAGTGTATTATGGGTTGGGTTCGGTGTGCATGGCTGGTCTGTCGGTACCTTTCATGATTTGTGCCAGAACACATACCAAGGTGGACTATGGCCTCATTTCTTCCAATCCTCCCAGTACTCCAGATGGCTGTGTATTTATAGGTTTGATTTGCGCCCGCTTCCATGGCCTGTCCTTGGCATGTGTGCTCTGTCACAGTTTGACTTGACTGCACCCTGTCAGGTGTTATTTGGTGCTATTTGGTACCCACATTCCTAATAATAGCAGAATCTACTTTCATATGAAGATTACATGTGGTCAGAATTGAATTTTTTTTTTTAACTATTTCACTTTTCAATTTTGATTTTATAAACAAATTGGTAAAAATGTTAGTATCAGTTGTGTAACATGGAGGTAAACATACATCCAGAATATCACTTTAACACACCAATCAAATTCAAACAACATTGTATTGGTTCCAGTTAAGCAACAAATATTAAGTCTTACAAGAAAGACTGTGGAAAACGCTTAAATAAATGCAATGATGTCAATGTACAGATTTCCGCTTCAGCACAGAACCATACAAGTATAGTTTTGATACATTTTGCGGGACAAATTAAATCCACCTAGTATTGATAATATACTTTGCACACATAGACAAGAATAACTATTTGGCTAAGGGCCCCTGCCCCCAACAAAGAAAAAGTAATCATCACCAGCATACAAATGGAAACCAAATATATGGCACCCACTTAAAGAGAATGACCCATATATACACACCCATATGCCAACTGCACCGGTTTTCTTTATCTGGATCCTGTATCTTCCATCTTAGCACGCGAGAGAATAACCTGACTGTACCCTCATTATATGGGAAGCCATGTATTAGTAAGAACTTAGCATGTTGTTTGTTGTTATTGTTTTACGTCCTAGCAACATCTAAGGTCATATCAGGATGGGTACCGACTAGTGACAGTGCGCACTCATGGTGACTTTATAGTGCTGTCCCACTGGGAAACCAAGCCGCCGGCACCATGACCTGGTGTCCCACTCAGTGACATTATCCTGACACCGAGCACACCAGTCCTTGCCCTGTCCTAATAATGCCGAGCGCCTGGCTAGGAAGGGACAACTATAAATTTTTAAGTCATTGGTTTGACTCAACCAGGGTTCGAACCCACGACCCCACGATCTACCAGCACAGGAGACAGACGCTCTTACTCATTCGGCCATCCAGTCTGGTCCTAATGGCCCTGTCACACTACGACGTAATGACGTCATCATAGGGAGAACGTGAAGAACATTGAACTTCTGGGCGTAGTATGCAAATTTGAGCACAAGTTGAACGTGGATGCAGCGTAGTGGACGAGAGCGTAACATCGGTAAAGCATAGTAATACCGTCATTCAACGAGAGAGGACAACGTCATTACGCTCACGGAACGTTATGAACGTTATTCCATCGCCAGAAGAACGTTACGTGATGTTACCTACGTCATGAGACATTGAACGTACGTTGAATGCACAGTAGTAGTGAGCAGCGTTGGAAAAACGTCCGTTTAACGTCATTGACGTTTACTGAACGTGAACAGAACGTACGGCAAACATAAACCCTTACGTTTGAGCTACATCAACATTTTTGAACATGTCCAAAACCTCGACGTAACTCGACGTAACACGACGTAATGTGACGTAGCTAGACGTCATTCTAACATCATTCTGACGTCATCATGACGTAACCCAACGTAATGACGAAAAATGACCACGTTAGGCTCACGTTGGCTCGTTACATCATAGTGTGACAGGGGTATAACTTAGCATGAATATGGGTCATGCTCTGAAACTAGCCACCACATATTTAGTTTCCATGTTTCGGTGGTGATAATTAATTCTTATTTCTCTTGGTTGAGTGGTCGATTGAGTGATGATTGATTGATTGGTGGTTTCTTTACGCCGTGTCGGCAGCATTGGCCATATTCACGGCGTTCATAATTAGTATTGCCTCTGTGTGATAAGTTGTTTTTATTCTTGAAGATTTATACTGCATACCATGGATAAGTATGAGTAAACTTGTTTTCACCATTAGACAGTTTGCCTGACTGAGCCTACACTTTTACCGACCCACGGGATTTTTAATGTCCCAGACCACATTGACATGGTATGGGAGTAACCGGCCTTTGATGACGCTGTAAGTTATACACAGTGGTGGAAATCCAAATTGGCAGAGGTGGGGGCATGGGGAATTGAACCACCAACTTTCAGATTAGGAGTCTGACCTAGACAAAAGTCAGACACTCAAACCACTCCGCCACAGAGAATAGCAATACTACATGTATCTAATCTATTCCACATCATACATCAAAAGTATGCTTGTATGATTTAGTGCTAAGGTGAAAATGCACACATTGATACCATGTATTTACCCAACATTTTTTATTCATTTTATTCTTGTATGACATAGTCTTGTTCGCTTAAATCTAATCGAGAAAATCTTGTTTGAGATTATTGCATATGCTAGAATGATGTTGTGAATGTGTGTTTGATGTCCATGTTACAAAAATGATTGCAACACAGTGCTCAATTTCCATAAGATCAAAATCAAAATGTGAAATAGTTTGTTTTATTCAACTCTGACACATCCACAACATGTAAACCTTCATATGAACATGGCTTATGCTATTATTAAGAATGTTTTATGCTATTATTTTGAAGGTTTTCACTTTTAGTCTCCACGTCACACGTCTGCCAGGTTTCAGAGAATGGCCCATTTATATATATATAGATGACAGGCCAGGCTAGGGAGTCCCCCCCCAGCAAGGTCGAATAGCCAGACACATTTGTAGAAGAATTAAACTTTGCTGACTACCGCCAATTTGTAGCCTCGAGCCAGAGATGAGTGTCTCTCGAGCCCCCCCCCCCCACCCCTGCCCCCAACCCCACCGCCCTCCTACCCCCACCACACACACCCTTCTCATCACCCCCCCCGCACACACAAACGACAATTGCCCCCATCCCCTCAATCCCCTCCACCCAGCCCTTCCCCCACACACCATAGTCCCCCCACCCCTCCCCATCCACCCCTCCCCCGTCCACCACTCCCCGCTATTTCCGGTCCCAGTATTTCCGGTTGGCGAGAGACACCCACGTGATCAGTGACGCCCTGTGAGAGGTCACGTGGCCGAGATTACCCCTAGAATAGTCGACGTCACCATCAGGCATAAAACGGACATAAATACAGACACTTTCTCTCGAGTGGAACTACTTTATGCACCATTTTACATAACCTATTCCGTCACGTTCGGCACGGTCCATTTAACAACCAATCAGCGTCCGGGATTAATGCATCCCAAACGGATTGCTTGTCGCTGATTGGCCACTACTGGGTCAATAGGTGTAGTTATATTTCTTTGTCATTAATTCGCGATGTGACCCCGCCAGGTGACCCCGGGTCGGGATTTTACTAAAGGAGAATTGACCACCTTTCTCTCAAAAAGTGGTTGCCTTTTGACCAGACAAGATTCATCTTCTTTTTTTTTTGTATCGTATCCATGGAAACTGATGAGACCGTTCGTGAAGAGTTCTGACTCACAACTTTAAGGCAACAAATCCCCTCCTAATTAATTGGAGGTAAGAAAAAAGTCCCAACTGAAAGATTAAAAAGACATTGCTTTTGGAACAATTAATTGACTGAAATTAAATACTTTAAAAATGCAATCCGTAGCCAATCCGCCCTCTGGTGGCAGTAGCAAGAACTATTGTTGAGTTTGCCAGCTCACCATGCATCACGCTCTATGCTCATACTCACTCATAGTCATCCGCTTCTGATTTTGTTAGGCTTATAAGCCTGTATCAGGTCGATGAATGTCAAAATTTGATTTACTAGGATTAAACGCATCCAGTACCGGATGTATGCAATATTGCAGCACCCTCCAATGCTTATCCAGTCTGCCTTTGAAGGCGTGGACGGAACGCACTTCTATGACATGTTCAGGCAGTGCGTTCCAGGCATTTACTATCCTGTTACTGAAGAATAGCTGTCTGACTGGTTTTATTGCTCTTTCCTTCTTCAGCTTGTATCGATGACCTCTAGTTTTACAGTTGGCCAGCTTCAGGTATCTAGCATCAACCGCATATCTTCCAGTGACGTGTTTGAATGCTTCTATTATGTCTCCCCTGGCCCTTCGGTAGTATAAGCTGGGTAGGTTGAGAATCCTGAGACGTTCTTCGTATGGTAGTTCTCTTATGGTTGGTGATAACTTTGTAGCATGTCTCTGTACACTCTCGATCATTGACATGTCCTTCTTGAACTTCGTGTCCAAGCCGTGTTGCCATACTCAAGGTGCGGCCGGATCAGTGACGTGTACAGTGTCTTCACCGTGTCATTGTCTAGATATGTGTACGAGCGGCGTATCCTGCCTAGAAGCTTGTTCGCTCTGTTCACCTGTTGTTCACTGTGATATGAGAAGCTGAGTCAGATGTCCATGTATATGCCAAGATCTTTCTCTAGTTCTGTCACTTGGAGCTGGACTTCTTCTCCAGCTTGCTGCATGTAGTAACTGAGATTTTCATTTCTGTTACCCAGGTGCATGACCTTGCACTTCTGTGCATTGAAACGTAGTTGCCACAGGTTGGCCTAGTCTTCAAGTGCAGTTAGGTCTTTTTGTAGCGTCTGTTGATCTTCAGGGCTGTTAACCTCCATATACAGCTTTGTATCATCCGCAAACATCTGGATGAATGCATGGATGACCTTGGGCATGTCGTTAATGAAACATATGAACAGTAGGGGTCCCAGAACACTTCCTTGTGGAATACCACTCAACTCTAATGCTGCCAGGGATTTCACACCATTGATGACTACGTATTCTTGTATGAAGGAAATCCTCGATCCAGGTCCATAGTTTTCCAGTAATACCGAAGCTCTTCATCTTCATGAGTAGGCGTTTGTGGGGCACACTGTCAAACGCTTTGGCAAAATCTAAGTACACTGAATCTACGTTGCTGTCAGTGTCCAGTGCTTCTGTCCATTTGTCTAGAACTGCCAGTATCTGGGTTACACAAGATCTCCCCTTGACAAAACCATGCTGGAACTTTGTCAATAGTTGGTTCTGGACGAGATGGTGCATGATCTTATCACGTATTATAGACTCCAGTGTTTGACATATGACTGAGGTCAAACCTACGGGTCGGTAATTTTTAGCCTGATGTCGCTCGCCTTTCTTGAAGATTGAGGACACATAGCCGATCTTCCAGCCTCTAGGTAGTTTCCCTTGGTCGATTGATTTTCTATATATATTGTACAGTGGTTCAGCTATTATAGTGTGTAGTTCTTTCAAGATTCTCGGGGATGCTCCATCCGGTCCTGCAGCTTTATTTGGATTCAATCTGGATAACTTCTTAGCTACCTTGTCTATGGTAAAATCTGTATCTTCCAAGATCACATCTGTTTTAGTATCTGGGATGTTTGGCATATTGGTTATGTCTTCTGTCATAAAAACTGAAGAGAAGAATTTATTTAACACTTCTGCTTTGTCCTTATCTGTGGCGGTGAGACTGCCATCTTCTCTGATAAGGTGTGCAATTCCGGATCTTGTCTTCATCTTGGAGTTTGCATATCTGAAGAACACCTTTGGGTTTTTCTTACATTCCTTGGCAAGTTTTTTCTCAAACTCCCTCTCTGCCTTCTGGCATTCCCACTTAGCCTGATTTCTAGCCTTGGTGTACACTCGGTAGTTGTTACCATCTTGTGTTCTCCGCCAAGTGCGAAACGTCTTATTCTTTGTCTTTACCTTTTCTCTGGCCTTGGCTGGCATATATATAGGTCTGTTTATCTGATGCAGTTTTGACTTAGGAATGTGGTTCTCTGCCAAGAGTTTAATATTGTTCATGAAACTGAGCCACATTTCATCCAGATCTGTACCTTCCTGATTCCAATCCATTTTGGCAGCGTCTTCTCTCATGGCTGTGTAGTTAACCTTGTGGTACTGGAACTTTGGTGTTATCTTTGCAGGTCGTTCTGTGTAGCACATGAAATCAAATGTGATACATGTATGATGACTCTTGCCAACAGGTGCATTTAGGGCCACATTGTCCACCATGCCTTCTTCATTGGTGATCACTAGGTCTAGCGTATTTGGCTGTTGGTTTGCCCGGTAGTGGGTTGGATCCATTATATGCTGGTGTAAGTACAAGTCCCTGAGTGTCTCAACAAATGCTGTAGCTTGATTTGTTATTGCGTTTGGCATCGTCCCCACTTTCCAGTTGATCTCACTGTAGTTAAAGTCTCCTACGACAAGGATATGACTTGTCCCTAACTCCATAGCATTCTTCAGTAGGGTCCGCAGGTGGTCATGGTTCTCCTTCGAGCAGCTTGGCGATCTGTACACAACACCCAGGAGGAGTTTGTCTGTACTCTTTAAGTTCAGTTCACACCATAGCGACTCTTCAAAGGCGTCTTGTCCTGGAATTTCCTTTACACATATATTAAGGTGAGATCTTGTGTATATGATCACTCCCCTTCTGTGATTTCTATCAATGTTAGTATGGTGATCGTAGCCTTGAATTACCAGTTCATGATGTTCTGGGTCCATGCTTCGATTTTTATCTAAAATCTCTGTTAAGGCAATGATATCAGGTTTATACTCCGAAATAACCTCAGCTAGTTCTAGTCGCTTGTTCATTAGGGTGTCTGTATTTGTGTAAAAACAACGTAATTTATCTACATATTTACAGTTCAAACTACCTGTGGCTAGGTCTCCTCGCTCTGACTCAGATGTCTGCTGATGTCCACGATGTTCTCTCGTCTGATTATCCACCGCTTTCCATCTTCTTTGTCTGCGGACTCTGCTGGCTTCTTCTTCAGCTCCAATCAGAGTAGGTAATCCTCTCTGCGTTCAGTTGGTGTCATGTCTTTGCGGATGAATGTTTTCCTCAGCACCTCCTCCTCTGACCGTGCTAAGTTTTTTGCCTGTCTTAGTATGCATCTGGCATCAGTTTCTCCCGTGGCATCAGTTTCTCCCAGATGTACTGTATCCACAACATCCACCTCAATATTTAGTCCCACCTGACATATGGACTGGAACTTGGCTTGATTGTGTGTCTTTCTGTTCTCTCGGTTGTCCGAAGTACTCTCTGGCATACCATAGATTACCAGATTCTTTGATCGCTCCTGGCATTCGTGTAACTCTCTCAGATCAAATGATGTAGGTCTATCTTCACTCGGACCCCGTTTTGATTCAGCAATCTTTTGTCAAGTTTCCTGACCATATCGGCATAGCTCAACTGTATCTTTTCTTCTGCCATCTTCACCGTGTCTTGAAGTGACGTCACAGCCTTATTGATTTCAAGCACCAACCTCTGCTGTTGTGCTGCAGGGAACGTCTGATCAAGTTTGGCATTATTGATTGCATCAACACCCAACTCATTACAAGATGTGCAGAACCAGTAAACAGTCTTACAAGATGCCAGAAGTTTCAGTGCATCCATTTTTAGATTTTGACATTTACCACAGAACCAGTTTTCACATATTTTGCAGCCTGCTAGGAATTTATGCCCCTCAGTTTTACATTCATGACAGGCCCATTTATCATCTAATGGTACGTGTAGACCTGCAGTACTAGACTTATCTACCTTACCTCCTTTAACTTGTTTATCCAATTTCTGTGGTATTGTGTCAATTCTATCCGATTTTTTGCATGTTGTTGTCAAGTTTTTTGATTTGCACGTTTTCACACTCACAGTGTCCTTGACCTTGTCAGATCTGCGCCCGTCAGGTGAGCTGATTTCCGACTTGTCAATACCATCATTCTCCTCATCAATCACATCCTGATGTTGTGATCTGTACTTCACGGAGGTTAATTTTGCAATCGTTTGTGCCACTTTTTCCGAGGATGTAGCCATATTTGGTGAAGAATGGCTGATAGCACTCTGTGTTTTGTTGGGGGCTCAACACTGCTTGGTGTACAGATAGGCCATAATCGATTAACACCACCCGGGCAACTCGGGTCACCCGAATCCGGCGTCAGAATTTCAAATCGAACACCGCGAGTGGAGTCGAGAAATACACGTGCCGTGTGCAAAACGACCCGACCCCGGTACCCAGTTCTTGGCTGGGGTTTGCTAGGAGCGATGGCGTCACATTTGTGCTGGCACCTTCCAACTAAAACATTCACAATAAACCACTCTCACTAAAATAGACTGCCAGAATCCTGGGACACACATACACGAGAATGCGCGGCAATACTTGAATCCGTTATGGTGAATGACAGTGCGAAGGCTGGCGAATGACAGTGTGAAGCTTGTTATTCGTCCATCTAACTAACTTCATTCAAATTTGATGTAGCATGCAGATTACAATATAAAAGACTAATTCTACCCACTAATAAATCAAGAAAGCACCGAAAGTATCTAGTCCGCTTGTGTATTGTCACTATTGAGTTGACACAAGGCAAAACTTCAAGTTCACGTGCCCTTGTTGACGTTCTGTCACTTTTGTTGTTTGGTAATGTCCTTATTGTTATAAATTATTTCACATGAGGCCCCCTCACCATCTGATGACAATGACAAAGCCCTGCAGAAGCCACAAGCCAACTCCTCATGCTGGGTGTAAAAGGTATATTTGATGTTACTGCACTGCGCACCCTTCAGTTGGAGAAAATGTGCAGTGACATCTTAACAAGTTCAGGCAAATGGTTTGCAATCTGGTTCCCTGATATAGCCAGTCCCAAGCAACCCACCCCTGTTGTATCGGATAACGAATCAACCAGAATCTTGGAAGGCATTGGCTAGCGCCGAGATGGGCCAACTTGACACAGTTATGTAGAAGGGTCATTCTTTAAAACTGGGCACAGAGGTGTGACATGGAAACCAAAAGTGAAAACCTTCCAAATAATAGCAAAAAGACCTTCAAAATAATAACCTAATCCAATGTCCTATGAAGCTGTGTATGTTGTGCATGTGTCAGAGTTGAAAAAAATGAATTTCACTTTTTGAATTAGAACTTATATAAATTGAGCAATACATTAATATCACTTGTGTAACATGAACACCAAAGACACATCCAGAACCTCATTTTAACATATACAACACAGTAAAACAAGATTTTATTGATTACTCTGAAGCAGACAAGGTTATGACTTACAAGAAAACACTGGAAAAATAAATTGAAAACAAGTTTGGCTCCACGCATAGTGTAAATGTGTAAATTTTCACTTTTTCACATTAGCATAAAATCATATAAGTAAACTTTTAATTTCTTTCTTGGGATACCTTCAATAAATGTACCATTGCTAACATACTTAATACACAGAGAATACAATAATTATTTTACTTGCAATCAATAAAAGAAAGAACACATTATCAGCATCGTAATGTGGAAACCAAATATGTGGAGCCCAGTTTTAAAGAATGACCCATAACTGCGGTGTTTCTGAACATCGTCATTTTGCGCATTTCACAGCATTTGTTGCAATGTTCAAATTGCGCTTGATTCACTGGAGATGACATGTATCCTGTCTCCCATGTCGAACAGGCTTTGACCTCATCTTCTGGTGGTTAGATAAGCTCCTCTCACCACCCCCCGATTGGTCGGTGGGCTGTCACACCTTTTGCACCATCAGCCACAGCTCCACTTCTCGCTGACCGAGCAAAATGCAAACTTTCGCCCCCCACCAACCCTACTACATTGTTTTGTTTCTTTTCCCTCATAGGGTTGCGCGCATGTGCCAGTTTGACAGCTGAATAAAACTCGTTTGACCTGGACTTGAGCGTCTGTGTCATTCCTTTTCTGATTAATAGGCATGCATAGAGAACCAACACATCATTTCCTCGTCTCCAGGAATCAACTCCCCCGACCCCTCAACTAACAGTTTTTGATTTTGCTTTTTTTTTACTAACTTCTAAGAAAGAAGGTTGGTTTTGTTTGAGTCTTACCAGGTTTCGAACCGATGAGTTTGCCTCCCACGATCTACCAAAACGGGAGTCGGACGCTCAACTCATTCAGCCATCGAGTCTGGTCCCGGGAAGAAATAGCAGATATAATTCCCAGTAAAGAAGGTACAACTTCCAGTAAAGAAGATCGCTAGGAGGTTTCTCATGCATCGATCGCAGTTATCAAATTTCGCCTGATTTGGTGCAGAATGACGAACAACACCACCTGCAATCCCCCCCTCTACTTCAAGTCGCCGAGCTCGCCTTGTCCTAATTGGCTGCCGGGCTTTCCGCCCTTTCGCCCGTCGGACCCCCCCCCCCCCCCCCTCCCCCCGACCTTCACTGCCTCACTTCCAGGCGAGCTGGCGACCCGATCGGGCCTCCACTCGGCTTAGCAGAGGCTCGGACCCAGACTTCACATAAGAAAATGACTATCGCTTGTCAATAACCCCCTGTAGTAGGTCGAAGTCGACTATAGAAGTGTCAACGTCCTCGAAAGTTTATGAGATACTCAAAACGCCACACTGACGGCAATGTTTGTATTCCTTTCCTTTGCACCGGACGGGGAACGCGTTCCAGGAGAGCGCAGGCTTCCCGTGTGGACGATTGGGACTTCGATTCCCTGTCGAGTCAAACCAATGTCTTACAACATTTATACTTGTCGCTTCCTAGCTTGATGCTCCGCATTAATAGGATAGGGCAAGGACTGGTTAGCTCAGTATCAGGATAATGCTACTGAGTGGGATATTGGCTCATGTTGCGAGCAGCCTGGTTTCACCATGGGGCAGCACTATAAAGAGTGTGCAATTTCACCAGTCGGTACACATCCTGTTATGACCTAAGATGTTGCGAGGATGTAAAACTTCAACAAGCAACCGACCACACCTTCGACTAGTATTGCTCATCTAGTTCAAAACTCCCACACACTAACTGAGTGAGCTTGGAAATACTTCCAGTTGGATAGCGCTGAAGTATATTCGGTGGCCAAATCGGTGAGAGCCCAGGGGCCAAATGTATGAAAAACTTGTCATCGGCTCCTGTGTTAAGAGCCGCTGCCGGGTTAGCTAACGCTGGTGTTGGGATATGTGTCACAGGAAATGTATGTGGCCAAAGTGCGGCAGCGTTAGCTAAAATATGAGTTATTTATAGATTTGGGGAACCCCTCTGAGCCTGTTGCTGGCGGAGCACCGCTATTTGACAATATGGTTGCCGATTCAGTGACGGCGGCGGCGTTAATATCGCTTCGAGTTTTGGTTTAATTTGACCAAATTTCACTTTTTGAGGATGTTATTCTGTTAAATATGATAGCATTGAATAGATTTGGGCCTAATCGGTACCTAACACCGCCGGGCACCAGCAACCCTTGTTATTGCTGAGCCTGTTCCCGGCGAGCACCGCTATTTGACAATGTAGCCGCCGATGCGGCGGTGACGGCATTAATATCGCTTTGATTATTGGTTTCATTTGACCAACATTCGGCGGTGCAGTTAATATCGCTTCGATTTTGTGGTTAATTTGACCAAATTTCACTTCTTGAGTATCTTATTCTGTTAAATATGATAGCATTGAATAGATTTGGGCCTAATATATAGCCGCCGATTCGGCGGCGGCGGCGATTTGTTTTGTTTGCATTCGTTGATTCGACAATATTAATATCACTGCCAATGTAGCGGCGGCGTTAATAACGGTTCGATGTTGGGGTTAATTTGATCAAAAATCACTTTTTGAGTATGTAATTCTGTTAAATATGATAGCATTGAATAGATTTGGGCCTAAACGTACCTAAGACCGCCTGTAAACTTGCTATGTCTTGGTGTTAGTGTAGGCAATGTTAAACTCACGGTGTTTGCCTAACACCGCCACATACATTGCGACTTTTCGCTGCTAAACCAGAAATCCCGTCCAAAACCAGTTTTGGGTTGCTAACACTGCTCCATACATATGGTCCCTGGTTTCCTAGGAGGCAGGTTAGTAGTGTAAAAACCATCCACAACTCAAACCAATAACTTACCAAATCGAAACCTGTTGCTAACTGTAATATATGCATAAAATACATCGGGGCAGGTGTGGAGAACAAAGGAATATGTCAATGAGATGACGTCAGAGTTGAAAGAGTGCCGGTGGTCTAGAGCCCTGGACGTGAATAAAGCATTCAGTATCCAGAAGTCAAAGTGTTCAGACGTCGTACTTTCACACTAACTAATGGCGCTTGGCATTACTAGCATAGGGTTTGTTTGTCTGTTTGTTGTGTTTTGTCCTAGCAACATCTAAGGTCATATCAGGATGGGCACCGACTTGTGACAGTGCACACTCATGATGACTTTATAGTGCTGCCGCACTGGGAGGCCAGGCCACCCGCACCATGTCATGATATCCTGACACTGAGCCAACCAGTCCTTGCCCTATCCTAGTAATGCCGAGTACCTGGCTAGGAAGCAACAAGTGTCAATTTTGAAGACATCGGTTTGACTCGACCAGGGTTTGAACCCACGATCGCATGGCCTACCAATACGGGAGACGGACGCTCTAACTCATTTGGCCACCCTGTCTGGTCACTAGCATAGGGAGACAACAGGTTATCTCAGTGTCAATAAAATGATATCCCATATATATCCAAATTAATTTCCCTCCGCCGATTTATATATATGCAAATGGTTGTATAGGTCCTAATTATAGACTCATACATAGTCATAGTAATTTGAAACTATATCAAGAGAGTTCACAAGGAAACTCAGCTTGCAACATATATATATGAATAATGTATGCGATGGCCATATGAGTTAAGCGTCAGCCTCCCGTTCTGGTAGGTCGTGGGATTCGAACCCCCGAGTTTGAACCCTAGCCGATTCAAACCAATGACTTGCAATTAAATTTGACAAACCATACGGGATGGCTGAATGAGTTAGAGCATCCATCTCCCGTGTTCGTAGATCATGGAATCGTGGGTTCGAATCCTGGTCGAGTCAAACCAATGACTTATACTTGTTGTTTCCAAGCCAGGCGCTCAGCATTATTAGGATAGGGCAAGGAGCAGTGGAATGAGGAAGACCAATCGTCCGTGATTGAAATTTCTCCTGCTTAAACAACTAATGTACCAACAAAATACTGGTCGCTATCTAGCATGTCACACGGTACTACTTGGATAGGGCAGGGAGTAGTGGAATGAGGAAGACCAATTGTCCGCAATCAATATTGCCCCTGCATAATCAACTATGATGTACCTAAAAAACAAAAAACTAAACAAAAAGGTCCGACTGAATACTTTAGCGACCAACACGTTGCGATGCCTCAGTCGTCCCTAGATTCCCGGTGAGGCAGTACATCGCAAACCCCTGGAAATTGCACACCCCAGGGTTTGCGATTTACTAGGAAATCACAAACCACCCCTGGAAATTGCAAACCCCTCCCCATACATTGTAGCATGTATCACCACAAGCATGGCAGCTGTAGGTCTATGTTTGATTTTGAACTTCTACCAGATCTGGGGGATAAAATGGATTCAAGGAGGATCAAGATGGATTAATTGATTAGTTTTGATGCCATGCTGTCACAGCAAAGGCCTTTTTCACTGTTATTGATCACTCACAAGAAAGATCAATTTTTGTCAAAGATACTAAACTACAACATTAAGAAAAGCCAGCACAACTTCTTTAAACACTTTGAACTAACAAATATCCAATTCCCTACAAAACTATCAGTCACTTTGCACATACATAGGCTGCTAAATTTCATACTTTTCAAATGAAGAAAATGAGAACAAGTATCCAGCAATGGTGGTATTGGCTTTTTGGCCTTATAACTTCTCGTTCACAAATAACAATTCTAGAAATGCCTAGATCTAGAGTTCTAAACCTGAATATGGACTTATTTAATTATGGATATATACAAACTGCATAAAAAGACTTGCATTCAATGACAACTGACCCCAACCAATGCTGCAATTCTTGTTTTAAACCAGCATAAACAATGTGAATAAAATAAGAGCAACTTTATCCTCCTCTAGATCTAAATCTGGACTTTTTAATTATTGATGTAGGCCTACATGTCAAATGTGTGAACAGAAACTTGTTTCAGAAGAAATATATAACCAACCAATGTCTGGTGAATGCTAGGCCGACCCATTTCTTAGGCATTCCATCGACCATCAGATATAAATGAAAAGATGAAAATAAAATAAGTAAGAGTGACTGAGGCTCCAGATTTGTCTAGATCTAATTTCAGATGGTGATAGGTTTTGTTATGTAGGCCTACATACAATGGTAGATAAAAGATTCACATAATAATTCATGATATATATTTTTTAATTTACTGTTTTCCAACTTTCCAACTTTAGCTGAAGTCTAACAGATTCCAGATTTGCAAGCTCAGCTTGACATAGACTTAAAGCAAGCACATGTGCTTTGTGCAGATTTGTTTGGTTTAAAAAATCACACAATGCAGCATGATGCTGGAATTACGAACTGGTCTATTGTAAAAATTGTATTTATGTAAGCATGATTAAGCCACATTTATTTTCATATAAGGGGGATCCCTCACAAGATGGATTAATTGATTATTTTTAATTTCATGCCTGTCACAGCGAGGGCCATATTCACTGCGCACAAGAAGGATAGGGGAACAGGTCAATTTTTGTTGTTGTCAAAAATACTAGACTACATCAATAAGAAAAGCCAGAACAACTATCTGTATCATTATCCTACATGACGCTGAAGTGAATACAGCTAAAGTGAATACAGCTGAAGTGAATACAGCTGAGGCACCATGGTGCTGTAAAGCAGCCATAAGCTGTTTGGTTGAGACATTAGCTGCTTTCATAGTCAGGTTCCAGTTCCCCAAACATCATTAACATGGGGGTTTTCGATCTCCAGGGGGGATATGTGATTTCCTAGGAAATTGCAAACCCCCCATGCCCGTATATGCCATGGGGGGTTTGCGATTTCCTAGGAAATCACAAGTGGGGGTTTATGATTTACAGGGTTTGCGATTTCCTGCTACACCGGAATCAAGTCCTGGTTACATAGCCATTAGTGGACGTAGGTGAGCGTAGTGGAGGCTAACATGGGTCAAACATGGGGTAAGTTTGTTAAACTACATTGAAATACGTTATGGTACAGCACCTTTTGCCACCAAAATGATACGGATAAATATGTTACGGTACGGATGCCAGTACGGTCAACTACGTTCAACTACTGCCAACTATGTCAGCCTCCACTACGTTCAACTATGTTCAACTACATTCAACTACGTCCACTAACAGTTATGTGACCACAGCATTTGCGATGTGGAACGGCCATGTTTTTGTGTGGGTCAAAGTGTGCTAGAGTATACTAGAGTATGCTGGAGTACGATAGAGTACATTATGAGGTACATTCTACTACGTTCTACTACATTCAAAATTCAGCCTCTAAGGTGCAGCTCTTTTGAACATGTCCAACAATTAAATCAGAGATCACGGCTCATCCACGTTATTACCAAGTTAACATCAAGGACAAGTATGTTCAACTATCTTCAACTACGTTCAACTATGTTCAACTAGTTTCAACTACATTATGGGCCTGTCACACTATGACCTTATGCGGTAGCATCAGCCAACATAGGTGACACATTCGTTAAGCCTACGTCGAGGTATGTCGAGATATGTCGAGTTACATCAAGATAAGGTGACACACATCAAGGTTTTGGACATACCAACAACTTTCGAAGTAGCTTGACATACAGGCCGTTATGTTGGGTTACGTTGGACTTACGTTATGCTTACATCAAGATACGCTAGACATTCCTTAGAGCTACATCAGTCTACTTTGAGCTATGTCGACTTATGGTAGACTGGCGGAGAGCCGGGAGGAATGTGCAGCCCTCACGCTGCCAACGGGCTGTTAACGTATCTCAATGTTGGTCTAACGTGTCTCTGATGTGTGTCTAATGTTACTCTAACCTAAGTCCAACGTGTCTTGATGTATTTGATGTAGTTGACCAATGGCTGGCCCACGCATAATCTATGTAATGTGCACCAATGTTCGCGAACGTGATGTGAACGTGGTCTGAATGTTTTGCCCTCGAAAATATAAAGGCATCCACATCGAGGGCATTGAGCGCTCGCTGTCCTTACGTTGAGCACACTGGACTGTCGTTAGACTGACGCTGCTCACTTGCGGGCCTGACGTCAACTCACGTTACAAATTATGTCAGAGTAACACATAGCTACATTAGGGCAGGCATAATTACACGATTCCTACGCTAATCCGACGCTAAGGTTTCGCTAGGCTGATGCTGCACACACTGGAGGCCTGTTAGCCTTACGTTGGGACTTTTTTTGTTGTTGACGTTTCAACTTGTTGACACACATTACAACTACGTTGGACCGCCATCTCACCTATGTCGACTACGTTGTGATAACATCCAAATTGGCCCTGCAATGCCGGGAATTTTGATGTATCTCAACATAAATAAGTGATTTCTGCATTCCTCACACACTAGCCCATTACATCATAGTGTGACAGGGGTATTAGCCTCTGCTACGTTCACCTACGTCCACTAACGGCTATGTGACCAGCGCTTGTGACTGTGATACCGAACCACAAACAAGGTTCTGCTGTAGCTAGCCCACAATGCAAGGCTACAAAGCTAGACTGATCCTTTTTCTATGCGCCATCACGTGACCAACCACACCCTGGAGGGTTTGCGAACATAGACTGCATGCATCCTTCACAGAATGCCTGATTTAGATCACTGGAACAGACCAGCTTCACTATGTTGTACCTAAAGTTTGCATAGTCCGATGGTTTTGAGATTCTGTCATTTCCTTATATAAATATATTAGCTTGATCGTTATAATTGACCTTACTTTAATTTGAAGCAACTATTATTTGAAATGGGTAACATTTGAAATATTTGAAGTGAAAATAGTTTTGACAAGTACGCAGTACCAGTTTATATTAAATTATTTCAGTATTATCTTCAATGTGGTGACACTTGTTTATTAATAAGTGCACTAGCATCTAAGTTATGTATGTAGAATTCAATCCAAATAATTGCTTTCGTGTTGAAAATGTGATGTTTTCATCGGACTATGCAGCTCTATCCTCATATGAAGAGTTCAGGCATAAAACCATGTAAACGCCAATTAAAAAACATGGAGATAAACATTGGAATCGAACCTACAAAAGTTATGGGATGGGGAGAGGAGTTGTTATTGCCTCATGAAGGTGTAAAGGCTATTATAATTGCAGGTCAGGAAACCCCACCGCGGTCACTCTGAGCTCGGAAGAACCTGTGAATATCCATATCATGATGGGGTTGACAGAGCACCCAATCAAACCGAGGAGGCGAAGAGTCTCTCTGTGCCCTTCCTCATGCTCAGGAAAGGGGGCATCGAAGGGGGCTGGGTCACCGCTGGCTTTGTGCTCTCCGGAGTACACCCCCGAGAGTGCATTTACTACTGAAGAGGGTGATGGAACGGCCTGGTGGATATGGGTGATGAACTGGGTGATGTTGTAAGGGAACAACTTCAGGTGGTTGATGTCCTGATTGAGTATAAACTCGGCATACCTCTTGGGGTGCTGTTCATTGTTCCACCCATGCCCTGAAGGCGAAGGTGGCATGGTGTAGGGCCATCACATGAGATGGGGCAAGGTCGACAAAGTATATAAAGAGTATGGATAAAAATGTCAGGGAAGTGGTGAACTCTAAGCCGCAGTAGGGACCTTAATCGATATTCAGTGCGGACAATATTCAAGGCTTTGGGGGAGGAGTATGCTCGGCTCAAAGCATTGATGAGGACCAGCCTGGATCCAAGTCTGCGCCTCACTGAAACGGCGAAGGATCCCATGGCCACGATCAACCACAGTCTGCGGGTCCGCAGCTCATGGTGGGACAAAGGGGCTGGACTGCCATGATGGGGTTCAGTGCCTCAAGCTTGTGGATCATTCGGAAGACCTGAGCATTGCTCATCGTCATAGGCCTCAGCGAAGCAGCGTTCAGGGGAGATAGCTCCATCCCCAGGCCGTGAGGAGTCATGATCGATAGTCCACGTAGGGCTGGCTGTCGTCAACATAGACCAGGCTGACATATCCCCAGTGGTGGCGAGACCTCAGAGGTCAAGCCGACCTCAAAGTCCTGCAGGTGAAGGGGAGCTTGATGTCGAGGTACAGCTCCCGATCGATGACGATGCAGAGTAAGGGGACTGAGAGCGGGCCGGTGCGGTGCTGCTGGTACGCTTGGGAGACATCAGCCGATGAGCAGCAAGCTTCCTGTGCCTCATGCGTCAATTAGCATCCGAGGTCAGCGACAGAGGAGAGTTACTAGGCATTCAGATTACCGAAATACTCCCACCAAGGGATCTCCGAGTTCCCACCTCAGCCGGGGAGTAGGGTAAGTCGACGATGGCGTGTTTCTTCACCACTGTTGACTTAGGGCTAGTCACCATTGGACTACATTGGGCCCATGGGGTGAATGGATAATGGCAAGGAGGCGCTAATAAGGTGTTGTGACCTAGTTCTTCTGCGACATACTTTGTAATGTTGTGTGCATGGAAAGACGGTATGGGGGGTCTCCCGGCAGAGTAGTTCGCCGGGAACCTGAATTTGAGGTGGTCGGCGTTGTTTACTTTGTTAGTCTGTAGCATGAGGGAGCCGGGGATTTTATGCGGCGTTGACGCCATCTTGATTGTTGATCAGAGCTAGCAGGCCCTAAAACGATTGAGAGCATCTCACTGTTCGCTTGGCTGGCTGGCCGACAGGGCATGTCGTTTGTCTGACCCACTGCATCTTCAGTTATATGATCAGGGGTGTTCAGAGACGTGGTTGGTTCATGGGTGCACTCGGGTGTAAACGGATCCATGTATGCGTAAAAGGGAGTATGTATGCTGGGGTATGGATGCCGAATGGCTAGAGGGTGGGGGAAGGTGTTGTGTTCATCTTTAGTGTTTGTGATGCCCGCTGGGTGGTGTAGTGGGTATCTGGCTTCCTCCCCAAATCAACCACAATTGGACAATTATGCGCCACTGTGACTGAGTGGTATATCCGGTATGGTTCTGGCAACCTGGTTTCCCAGTGGGCAGCACTATGAAGTCACTATGAGTGTGCACTGTCATACCCATCCTGATATGAACTTAGATGATTATAAGGTGCAAGATAACAAGAACACAAACGCTACTCAGTCATATTATCTTGATACCGGGCAAACCAGTCCTTGCCCTATTTTAGTTCTATCTTTTGTTTTGTTTGTTTTAGGTCTTATCGACATATGTAGTAATATCAGGACAGTACTGACGTGTGACAGTGTGCACTCATGGTGACTTACTAGTGCTGCCCCATTGGGAGACCAAGCCGCCAGCACAATGACCTGATTTCCTACTCAGTCACATTATGCTGACACTGAGCCAACCAGTTCTTGCCCTATCCTAATAATGCTGAGTGCCTGACTGGGAAGCACCAAGTATAAATTGTTAAGTCATTGCTTTGACTCGATCATGGATCGAACCCACAAAGCTTCGGATCCCCCGATCTCCCAAAACAGGAGACGGAGGCTCAACTCATTCGGCCATCCCATCTGGTCACCGATCCTAGTAATGCATGCGTGCAATTATTACTAGGAAATTTTAGGGAATGGCTGGCTCAGTGTCATGATCTACTGACTGACTGGGCTATTGATGAATGGTGCTTGTGGCCATGGTATAACAGTGAAGCAACATTATGAAAGCACGATGGGTGTGCACAGTAACAAGTTACTGTCTTTCCTGCATAACTTCAGAATGTTGCTAGAGTGTAAAACTCCAACCAGCCGAATCACCACCGAGGGCATAGATGCCAGATGTGGGCTAGTTGTCGGGTGAGTAGTACACTGGAAGTAGTATCGTTCTCAGGACCCGGTTGATCGGTTGGCGGTTGCTTTACGCCGCTTCGGAAGCATAGGTTGGTTTGCTGGTTGTTGGAGTGTTACGTCCTGGCAACATCCAGGGTCGAAACTTTGGCCTCTCACTGGTTGCACAGCGAGTGCTTCCAGAATCGGCGATGTAGTAGACCTTGATTTGGGGGAGATCTTTGATTTAGAAATTCGGTGGAATTCAGGTCTTTATTACATTGGGTCCGTTAAGGCCCAGTCACACCTCAGCGGATTGAGCAATGGACAGAATTGTCTAGTCTGTGATAAGTATCAAAATGTATTAAAATGTATCAAAGTGTTGCGAAGGCCGGCGGACAGACGGACATGAAATGGACATGAAACTGACATGAACAGAGAGCCAACGGATGAAACAAACTCAACCCGGACAAGAACCATAGATGTCAGTCTGGCAGCATCCATTCTTAGTTTTGTGCATGTTCAAAACTTGTACGGACACAAAATGGACTTTGTTTGGTTTCTGTCCGTTTCCCCCAATCCGGTGAGGTGTGACTGGGGCTTTATTTATCGCTTTGAGTTCTCTATGGAAATAAGAAATATACGTTTGGTATATGTGTGTGTGTTTTCTTTTAAGGTCGGTACATTACATGTGTAAGCAGGCGGAAATATGCCGAAGACATTAGTGCCTGTCAAGGATAAGGAATGTAGTGTTCCCTATGGCGGAGTGGTTAGAGTGTCTGACTTTTTCCTAATGTGAAGGTCAGTGGTTCGATTCCCCGTGCCACCCACCTCTGACAATTTGGATTTCCACCACTGTGTATAACTTACAGTGTCATCAAAGGCCAGTTGCTCTCATACCATGTCTATGTGGTGTTGGAGGGTAAAAATCCCTTCGGTCGGTAAAAGTGTAGACTCGGACTTTCTATCGACAAACTGGCTAATGGTGAAAACAAGTCTATTCAGAATTATCCATGATAGGCAGTATAAATCGTCAAGAACAGAAAGTATGATGCATATATATATGCATATATGCATATATATGAATATATAAAAAGCTTCTGAGCGAGTGGTGTGTCACGCCCGCTGCAGGGCAGGGGGCGAAGTGCATGATGGTACCCACCGTCCCACCCCAGCTGGATAGGGGGGGGGGGGGGGGGGCGGGCTGACCACTACATAGCTTATTACATGTAAAGAATGGTGTATCACTATCCACATAAATATTTATAGATATACGCATCTACATACGTAATACAGATACGTATCCATACATATACATATTATACCTAACTGACCTTTATATCATCATCATCATCATCATCATCATCATGCTGTCAGTTGCAATGCGACAAAGACTGCTTTCATTAGTTAACCGCCGCTCTCCAATTAAATCTCTGCTGTGAGAGTGATGTTATTTCATGCGGTTGGACATTTCATAAAAGCTGCTTGCAAAGTGTTGAAGTGCTGCTGGCTTTTGCAAGTTACTGGCGGCACTCTCTCAGTGAGCAAATAGAGGTCTCACACTGGCAAGAACACATCAAGACAGGCGCAAACTATTTGTCCCTGCAGTGGCTGGTTGGGAGATGTTGGGAGTTCCATTCATCGCCACCCTTAATGCTGCCATGGTAACATGGTTTTCTGTTAGGGTTTAATACCTTAGCCTTTGGTTCTATCAAGAACCTGTACCACATGGCAGTGGTTTACAACTTTGCAAGGCAGAGGCGTCAAACTCCCTGCATATACTCCATCTGTAAAGATGTACGGTGGACACATGGACCCGCTGGCGTTAATTGAGTTAACCATTATTATTCGCGGGTTTCAATCTGCCAGTCTGCGCTGTGATCGCCTTAAGCTGTGTTCACACACGCACTTTAAATCGATTCATATAAATTGACTTGCCTAGTTCGACGCACATTTGCCCTGTGAATGAGACGCTGTGTCGATTTAAGGCTGAATCCATTCGTATAAATCGGTTCATGGATACCACCTCCCGCGGTAGTATAGATGAAGCGATTTAGCTTAAATCGGCCCAACTAGCTTGTGTGGACGGTAGCAGTTTACTTGAAGTGGATTAAGCGTGTCACATTATATAATATATTTTGGTCTATGAACCGGCTAGAGGTGCACAGATATTTTTTTCATCATTTATTTTTAGGGTTTCACTGCCCAGCAGAAGTTTTGACCATTCCAAAACAATACGATTCAGTTAATACATAACTAGGTCGAACCCACACTCTCTCGTGGTGACGTCGACGAACCGAAACTGGCACTGGTTAGCATGGACTTGCTCATGCGCAGATATCGATTTCCGCCTTAAACTGCTCCGTGTGTGGGCACAACACTAAATCGATTCATATAAATTGACTTGTCTAAGTCGACATAAACTTTGCCCGTGTGAACACAGCTATATATAATGCTAAGTGCGTGTGGCGACCGATGACATTTCACCCGATACTCGGTTCGCAGAGTTCCCCGGGAATGTCATTTTGTAAGGACATACTTCAGATATAGGCTGACGGCCAGGTAGCCAAACCAACATCGCTAAACAGTGGAACATGCATATACACACCTCTACACAACCTATATCCTGTGCAATTAGTAGATTACCTCCCCAGGCGACTAGTAAGAACGCCTCTGGAATCGGGAAATAAGATGGACTTGATGCTTCAAGAGGTGTATGATGGTAGCGCCGTCACCATGACTACGACGTACCGCTCGCCGTGAGCTCAGTTTTTGTCATGAAGTTGTCTGAAATGTGTGTAGCTGAAGACAAACGATATAGAGAAAGCAACATCGCTACGTTTCCCTTCAGTTTAATTTGCCGTGAGATTGTTGGGTCTTTTTAATTACAATTTTTATTTGTATTGTCTTTTTAAAAATCTGTCTAAGCCAACTCTTATCGTTATTCATAAGAGGCCTTTAGTAATTACAAACGGAGCTTATCAATGGGCCTTAAATTCGTTGCACTTGTGGATATATTTAGTAAAGAAAATGAACATATATATATATATATATATGATACTGATCTTATTTATCTATTTCCTAAGATTGTATCTTACCACTTCTCACATCCACTGGCTCCAAACAATTAACCATAATATACATACGCATAATCACACACACACACATACATATATATGGATGTGAGAAGTGGTAAGATACAATCTTAGGAAATAGATAAATAAGATCAGTAAGTTGATTTGATCTTGGTCATTTGTATTCAAATGACACCTTATATAGACACAGATTACCGAAGAACAAAACAAATAATATAGAAACGCCTATATATATTTATATATGCATATATCTAATTTTTACTGCGACTGATAGTGATACAAAGTGCATGAATGCTGTGGTGATGTTGGAAGCCGCATGGGAGCGCTATCGTCAGCATTAAGTCACGCATAGTATATATATATATATAATTATATATCTCTCAGAAATTCAGCTAATTTATATTCGGATAAGTTCGCACACAGAATATATATATGTACCATATACATATGATATGTATTTATAGGAATATATATATACCTGTACTATATTATATATATATGTCACATAAGAAGTTATGCGAATATAAATATAAATATATATATATACATAGAAATGTATGTATATATGTTTATAAGAATGTATATATATATGTATATATCCCTATATTATAGTATATATACATTGCGTAACAATCTATGCGAAAATAGATATACATATATATACATATATATTGGAACTTCTGTTAATTTATATTTGCATAAGTTCTTATGCAACATATTTATATCATACATATATATGTATATTGTTTATAAGAATATATGCGAATATACAAACTTATAATTATATATAGGCCTATATATATGTATTATGCAACGGTGATCTTCCTCCCCTTTCCAGCCTGGCAGATTGTTCCTACCATTCGCTGATTTTGGGATCTCAACTCTGACAATCTGCAATGTGACGTAAGCAGAGCGAGGCGGGAGTTGCCTGTGCATGTGCTAATTGTCGTCTGCTGTCTGAGAAATGTGGCGCGCAGACGGCACTTTAATCATTAAGACACACGACTCCCTGCATGTATTTTAAGTTTCAGACAACCCTGGTCCAGCTCACGAATCCGTGCATTTAATGTCAGTCCATCGATGTATTCAGTTACACTGACAGTCAGTTCTGACGTGACAGTTAAGGCCTGACCCGGCTTAGCGTCAGACTGCTGTCAATTTGCGCTGATTTTGACACCACCCGCCGTCACTTTGATGAACGAGACCCAGAGATCAAGATGGCGTCGCAGTGACATCCATCATTGTAATTCCTGCAATGGAATCGCTCGTTGGAAAGAATATCCATAGGGCTTCGCTTATTTGTGCTTAAAAGTTCTATTCAGAGTTTCCATGGGGCGGACGGATGGGTGAGAGAGAGAGAGGGTGGGTGAGAGAGAAGGTCAGGTTGCATCCATCCATTATATCGCATTACTTCATCAGGTTATGATTGGTGGTTTTTTTTACTTCAAATGGAGATTCCCTGAAATAGGCACCAAACCGATACTGTCATCGGTTCAATGATCGCATGACAAAACCTGCAGTGTAATATTACATTGGAACTAGTCATTGGACGAGATGGCCTAACAGATAAAAGAGCCACTGACCAGCTTCTCGTATGGGAACTCATCCTTTCCAACCTTAGCCAAGATTTTTTTCTTGAAGATTTATACTGCCTATAATGGATAAGTCTGAATAGACTTTTGTTTTCACCATTAGACAGTTTGTCGATAGAAAGCCTGAGTCTACACTTTTACCGACCCAAGGGGATTTTTAACCTTGCACACCACATAGACATGGTATGAGAGCAACTGGCCTTTGATCACGCTGTAAGGTATACACAGCGGTGGAAATCCAAATTGGCAGAGGTGATGCATTACAAATGTGCCACTTGTGGCTACCTAGTCTGACCCTTAACATACTTATGATTGGGCAAGGACTGGTTCGTCCAATATTAGGATAATTGCCCTGAGTGGGATATTGTGTTATGATGCCAGCGGCCCGGACTCCCCACCAGTGGGACAACACTATAAAGTTTCCAAGAGAGCTCTCTGTCTTAAATCAGTACCAGTCCTGATATGACCTTAGATGGTGCCACGACATCAAGCGTAAACAAACAACAAACAAATAGTCAAATATTACCCACTAACAACTTGATAAGGTATAAGCTATAGCATAACCTATATCATAAGGGATGTCTATGGCACCTTGGATTCCTTGGTGGTTATAATTGAAGTATATGCTTTTTTCTACGGAGCTTGTGCAGTAAGCTGCTACCTACAAAATTAGTTGTGTCCACTGCCACCAGAGCGCAGGATGGTGATGGACATCCTACATCACACCTTCTTCAGGACCGGACACGGAGGCCGAATTGGAAGAGCGCAGGCCTCCCGTGCGGAAGGTCGTGAATTCAATTCCCGGTCGAGTCAAACCAATGAGTTACCAAATTTATAATTGTTGCTTCCTAGCCAGGTGCTCAGCATGATTAGGATAGGGCAAGCAGTAGTTGGCTCAGTGCCAGGATAATGTTACTGAGTGGGACATAAGGTGTTTTTGTTTGTTTGCTGTTGTTTTACGTCCTAGCAACATCTAAGGTCATATCAGGACGGTACCGACTTGTGACAATGCGCACTCATGGCGACTTTATAGTGCTGTCCCACTGCAAAACCAGGCCGCCGGCACCATTACCTGGTATGCCACTCAGTCACATTAGCCTGACACTGAGCACACCAGTCCTTGCCCTGTCCTAATAATGGCAAGCGCCTGGTTAGGAAGCGACAAGTATCAATTTTTAAGCCATCGGTTTGACTCGACCAGGGTTCGAACCCACGACACCACGATCTACCAGCACGGGAGACGGACGCTATATAAGGTCATGGTGCTGGTGGCCTAGTCTCCCAGTGGGTCAGCACTATAAAGTTGCCATGAGTACACACTGTCACAAGTTGGTAGTGCCTACCCGTCCTGATTTGATCTTAGCTGTTGCAAGGTCAGTAAACCCCAACAACCAACCTTCAGAGAGCGTACTGTACAGTGAGGTACAGCCCACAATAGTTCTGTCCACTTTCTTCAGAGGTCGGTGCTAGAGATCCAATATAATGTATTTTTAACAGAGCGTGTTGGACAGTGATCCATTACCCATAACATTGGTTTGGTTCACTGCCACCAGAGGTCAGGTATGTGGTGGAAATCCATAATAACCAGATAACTGGTTTTTTTTCCGCAGAACATCCAGTACAGTGAGCCACTGCCTCCATTAGTTCCTTCCACTTCCACCAGGGTGAGGGGGGGGGGTAGGTTGGTTGGTGGTTGAAATCGTTCATTATGATGCAAATCAGTAAGTGGTGCACGAAACTGTCAGTGACAATTCCAATGAATGATCCATGGCTTTTCAAAAGTCAGTATAGTAACGACTTCGATGCGGTGGCCGAATCGATAGAGCGCGGGCCTCGCGTACGGGAGATCGGGAGTTCAGCTCCCGGTGGAGTCAAACTAATGACGTATAACATTTATACCTGGCGCTCAGCATTAATAGGATCAGACAAGGACTGGTTAGCTCACAAAAGGATATCGGATCATGGTGCCGGCAGCCTGATTTCCCAGTGGGGCAGCACTATTAACTTGTCCTGAGTAAGAAATGTCACAAGTCGATACCCATCCTGAAATGACCTTAGATGTTACCAGGACGTAGGACCCCCAACAACCAACCCGCCAACCTTGCAGTTTACTATTGTCTGATCGTAGTAATAAGCAGGAGCCACATACTGGGACAAAGAATGCCTGCGAAAAATAGTAAAACCAGGTAAGCCTTGATGAGTGGTTGATTAGTTATTGCAATTTTACATCCTGGCAAGATCCAAGGTCATATCACGATGGGTACTGACAGTGTGCGCTCATAGCGACTTTATAATGTTGACCCGCTCTGAAATCAGGCCGCCAGTACCATGACCTGATATATCACTCAGTCACATTATCCTGATACTGAGCTAACCAGTCATTGCCTTATCCTATTAAAACTGGGGGCCAGGGTAGGAAGCGACAAGTATCACTTTTAAGTCATTCGTTTGACTTGACCAGGGTTCGAACCCGTGGGTTCGAATCCCACGATCTATCACAACGGGAGACTGACGCTGAACTCATTCGTCCATCCCGTCTGGTACTAAAACCAGGTATTCCTAATAAGCTTTGATGAGTGAGTAAGTTAATAAGGTCTCCTTTGCAGCGGGTACGAAATAGTTACAGGTAACCCGATTATCTTTGAAATTCTGAACGCAGTGTTTCTTCTTCCACCTCGTGTTCACGTCAGAACTTTCAGAAAAAGATGATATGTCTACATAAACCTCATGTAAGAGTTGATCAATGTAATGTCCCAAACCCACAACCCACAGATCAATACATAGACCCTCAATACACTCACTTACTCTATATAGCCGTGTTTACACGGGCAATTGTGAAGCGAATTAGGCAAATCGATTTATATGAAGAGAAGTAGTGGCCCATTTACACGAGTGAGTTTGAAAGTCTGTCGGCGACTGGGAACCAGCAGCCTTAGTGGTGCGCCTGTAGCTGGCGAGCACTGCTATTTGTTTAGTTTACACTCGTCGATTCGACGTCGATGTAGCTGCTACGTTAATATCGCTTGGAATTTAACGTTAATTTAATTAAATTACATTATTTGAGTATGTAATTCTGTTAAATATGATCGCATTCAATAGATTTCGGCCTAATCGGTCCCTAACACTGCCGGGCACCAGCAATTAGTTACAGCTGAGCATGTAGCCGGCGAGCACCGCTCTTTTACACTATCGCTGCCTGGGAACCAGCTGAATCGATTCATATAAACTACCTCACGACGTGGTTTATTTGAAGCGAACTATATGAGGCGAATCAGCCCTAATCCGCCTCAGCGGCGCGTTTACATGGCGAATGTAAGGCAAACTAGGCAAGGCGCATTATATGAGCCATTTTAACTCGCCCGTGTAAACACGGCTTATATTGAGCTGTGGGTTTGGAATATAGAAGCTTATCGACCATTTGTCGACTCTAATATAGGTGCTATGTATAAATTTTTATTCTGACAGTGGACATAGGCATGGTTACTTCTCAGCCGTCGAAATGTGCCCGATCTACATGACGTCACCATATCCGGTGCTCAGCCTTACACCACACTACAATAGCGCAATGGCAGATGATTATATATAGCCGTGTTCACAAGGGGAAAATGTAAAGCGATTTAGACAAGGCGAATACTAGGAATTGAATTAGCCGCCCGTTCACACGGGCAGTATTTGGGGGCCGGAAATCGATATCTGTGCATGAGCAAGTCCATACTAACCAGCACCAGTTTGGGTTTGTCGACGTCGCCACGAGAGAGTGTGGGTTCGACCTAGATATGTATGGACTGAATCATATTGGTTTGGAACGGTCAAGACTTCTGCTGGGCAGTGAAATCGTAAAAATAAATGATGAACAAAATATCTGTGCACAGCTAGCCGTTTCATAGACTAAATTATATAATATGCACTTTTGATCGACCGGAAAGTCAACAAACTAAGGTCTCGACTGCGCATGCGTGTGATGCCCTTAATCCGCCTTATTGCGTCCACACGGGCAAAATAAACCGCTTCACAGAAATCGACTCACGTAATCGACCTCCACAAGTGGTTTACAGTATCCGGATCACAGGAATCAATTCAGCCCTAATTCGCCTCAGGCGCCCGTTCACCCGCGAAATGTAACCCGAACTAGGCAAGTCGAATCCTAGGAATCGATTTACATTCCCCGTGTGAACGGGGCTTATGTGAATGAGTTGAATATTTAGTAAATAGTGTGGACTACCAGTGAGTCTACACCGTGAGATCACAGTAGTGCGCAGGGCCTACTGTCCCTCAGGGCCTACTTGTGTGCGTTCAAATGTTGCCAGGAGTTAATGCCCCACATAAGGAACTAATCCGATCACCGTAGGCCTACTCCCCTAACACACATTCTGATATGACATTCAGTGTTGCTAGGATGCAAAACAACAAAAAACAAAAAAAATCTCCCAACACAGGACGGCGATGTCATCTGCGGGTTCTCAGTCACGGGGTTGCTGGTTGGGCGAGCAGCGGTGCTGCCACCTATCGTTTCGTGGTTGCGGCGTTTCCGTATACTTCCCTTAGTTTTATGTGTTCCGATTCCGACAGGTGGCGCAGGTGTGCAAGACGCGGACTGCGGACGGAGGCCGTCTGCATTAACGTGGCTTGGCAATGTTTTATTTCATAACTGGAGTTGTCACTGTCTACAGAAAGTCATCTATTAAGTATATCATGTTTCGGGATCAAAACATAAACAGTGCGGCTTAACATGTTTCTGTTGGGCGTGTTTCGGTTTAGATCGAATATAAAAACTGTGACTACCTATATAGTTTGTCTAGAATAATCAACGTGTGCAAGTGTTATATTGTTTGTTTGTTGTTGTTTTACGTCCGAGCAAAATCTAAGGTCATATCAGGCCGCGTACCGACTTGTGACTTTATAGTGCTGTCACACTGGGAGACCAGGCCGCCAGCACCATGACCTGATTTCCCACTCAGTCACATTATCATCCTAACACTGAGCACACCCGCCCTTGCCCTATCCTAATCATGCCGAGCGCCTAGGTAGGAAGCGACAATTATCAATTTTTAAGTCATTGGTTTGAGTCCACCAGGGTTCGAATCCACGATCCCATGGGTTCGGATCACCCGATCTCCCAAAACAGGAGGTGGACAGTCAACTCATTCGGCGTTCCCGTCTGGTTGCAATTGTTAGATGGACACAACAGTTTTGATTATAACAAGACAACTTTCACTGACTTTGTAAATCGTGTTGCAGAGTTTGTAATTCTAAATACGGTATCTCAAGGGTGAGCCTTTTTGTTCACATCACATGCACATGCACAATGCACACAGCTAAATATATCAAAGATTGACCCCTGTCCAGAATATGTTCAGAGAGAACCATGCCTAACTAAATCCAAGACAGACTATTCCAGTAGGACCTAACTATGTATAATATGTGGAGGTGGTGGTTCCAGCACATAGTATTTGTGTCTATTATCCTAGAGTTGGGAAATTGGCGGAGAATGCACAAACAAACAACGAGAAAGAAGACACAAGGTCGGTGCCCACCGAATGATCCCGATTTGGGGTTTAAGGTATATTAATCTACATAATTTAATATAGCATTCATCCCCAAAGTAGCGGGACCAGACAGGATGGCCGAATGAGTTGAGCGTCTGCCTACTGTGTTGATAGATTATGGGATTCACACCGTAGTCGAGTCAAACCAATGACTTAAGCATTGATACTTGGCTCTTCCTAGCCTGGCGCTCAGCGTTACTATATTAGGATAGGGCAAGGACTGCTTGGCTTAGTGCCATATACTGTGACTGGATGGGACATCACTTATCAGGTCATGGTGCTGGTCACATGGTCTCCCAATGCGCCAGCACTATAAAATCGCCATGAGAGCGCACTCTCACAAGTCGGTACTCATCCTGATATGACCTTCGATGTTGCCAGGATACAAAACTCCAACAACCAACCGATCAAAAGTAGCGGGATATAATAGAGCTATTATATATGTATGTATATACTGTGTGTATTTATATATATTTCTGTACAATATTATGTGTGTATGCAGCGATGTTATGTATGTGTATATGTATGTGTATGTGTGTATGTAGATATATGCGTGTATATGTGTATGCATCTATGCATGTATGTAAGCATATCAATCAATCAATCAATTAGATACAGCTATAATAGGCCTTGGACCTGTTACCCCCTCTTAATTAATAGAAATCGAGACAGTTCTTCAGATGTGGTGGATTGTAGCAACTGTCACTGGCTCCAGGATATATGTAATGCTTGACCAGTAGGCATCCAGTCGGGTCTTGAAACAGTTCACCGACTCTGCTGCTACGACACTCTCTGGCAGGTCATTCTACAGGTCAACCACCCTAAAACCAAAAAAGTTGTCTTGCAGGTCCAGTCTGGAATACCGCTTCCTCAGCTTCAGGCAGTGTCCTCTGGTCCTGGCGAATGCAAATGTAACCAAAAAATGGAAAAGCATGGGAGTGCACAGTGGTCCTTCCATATGTTCGGATGCGAACACAGCCAGTGGATCTCTTCATGGATCGTTCGGTGTGCATGGAAATGTGAATGCTGCTCCATTTAACATAGGTCCAGAGCAAATCGGAACTTTGACTTTCCTCCACAAACCGAAAATGGCATGGGTATTTATGCTGCATGCCGCTTATGCATTCGCATACGCATGCCACATACAACGTATTAGCTTCATGCCATCGACCCTTGCACGTCGTAAGTGTGATATTCTGGTCCAATTCTGAGAGTAGCCTGGTCTCCGGTCCTTCCTACAGACTTATTGGATAATGCAATTGGTTGGTTGGTTTGGGGTGTTCGTAACCTTACGACGGTTACTGGTTGCAGAACTGGAACATTATAGAGAGGCTCCGATAAATCTGCCCAATCTTTGGTTTGAAGACTTGTCTTCGTAGAGGAAGTGTTATGAAGGCTGGGACATCCTTCACGATGTAGTGACGACGGGGCGCCGGGCGGCAGCGGATCTCTCCGTGCCGGTATGTAGTAGAGCTGTAGGTGTGTGAGGTGTAGTGTAGCACTTGTATCCGGTCAGCAGGGGCTCGAGGAAGGTGGGCAAAGGTGGGAGCAGCGGTCGTTCCAGCAACAAGAACCAGACAAAGAAATCGTAATAGGTCAAGGGCCCCACCCAAGAACACAACAACCCTGGTCAGGGGAAGAAGTGTGCCTGGGAGAAATCGAATGGGCAGAATCTAGGAAAGAGAAATGAGGAGAGTTGAGTCAAAGGACCGTGTCTATTTGCCCTGCGGTGACCATCCAGCGAGCCATAGACACGGACAGAGTAAGAATAGAAAGTGAAAATGCCGGCGGGCACCCCCTCCTGGAACTCTTTTCAGACATATCAAGGAGGTGCTAGGCTGGCAGAGAGGTGATAGAGAGAGGTGTGGACGAAGTGCGGTCCGGATAGCAAGTGGGATAATGCAGTTTGCCCAGCGTTATCCTATAAGCATTTGTTCCCCTAGTCTGGTTCCCTGGCCTTTCAAGAGAGGTCGCCACTATGGTTGTAGTCGGGTTTTAGTACCTATCTTAGCCGCTAGGTGCTGTATGTGTGCACCAAGATGGGTTCTGCACAGAGGTTGCTGGCGGGGCATAGTGGCAATTTGCTGTACTAATACTTTTATGAACAGAGTAGTGTTCAAAAGGTTTTAAAAAACAACGTTTTTAGGACTATCTATCACTGCTGCACACACAGATTTTGAAATTAGGGGTTATGATAAATGAGCATTTATAATTATTATCGTACATACCATATTTATGATATTAGATGGCAAAATGAAAACATTAGGCTATTATCTGAAAGCCAACTATCAAATGTTTCTTCAGCCTAGAGTAGACAAAAAATATATGGAGATGTTATATCATAACTAACCCATGCTTGGTAAGTTTGTATGCATATATGTGTTAATTAATCCGGGTATAATCGTGGGAGAATATAGGTTTGCACTTGGATCTTATCCCTATTATCCAAACACGGTATAAGAGTTAGAACTATTCGCATAGGCATTTTAAACTCGATTCATAAACTTCAATATACTTGGTTTCAGCTTGAGGCTTAGCTGCCATTCTTACTTGCAACTGCATTTTCTCTCAGTTTCCCTTCAGAAATATTGTAATGACCTTTTGTTGAGATTGCAGTCCATCTCACACATATGTTACACAGTTTCTGAGAAGGACCCATTTACAATGATTCTTCTATTCACTTTGAGTGGAATACACGAGCTGTTCAGGATATACGGAGGCCCCAGCACTGCATCAGGTGTCAAACAGAGGTGAAGCCCCAGTCACACCTACCCGGATCAGGGGCCGGACAAGCCCCGGACCATGATCCGGCATGGTCCTTGCTGATCCAGCATGATCCGTGGCTCATCCGTGGCTGGTCCTTGGTGATCCTTGTGATCCTTGGTGATCCTTGGCTGGTCCGGCCTCATCCTGGGTCTGCCCCGGATGTTTTAACATGTTTAAAACATCTCGGGCGGTCCGGGTAATATTGCAAATTTCAGAAACTCAAAACCATCGGACTATGCAACTTTAAGCATTTTCTACTGCATAAAAGGGCGTGCTAAGTCAACTTAATAGAACCTGCTACTGCTAAAGCTTGTAGATGGGGTTCGAGTTTTGACAAGCAAGCCAACATTAAGTTTGCATGTCTACACTTATAAATATCTCCTAAATTAGTCATTTTAAAGTAAAGTTGCCTGAAACTAAAGTAAGGTAGATTATAAACATTCAACCAAATACATGTATCTCATGAAATGACAGAAACTCAAAAGCATCGAGTATGCTACTGTAGTGGTCTGCACTGACCTCTCAGGCAAGTAACCACATAGACAGGTAGGCGTGGGGAGTGTATTGATATCAGGGAGCCTAGGTGGTGTAATGGTTAGCACACTGGCCCGGAATGCAAAGAGGTGTGGGTTCGAGTCCTGCTCTAGGCGCAATATTTCCCATTTTCATCACCCCCACGACACTGGTTGCCGTGATCAGGATCCTGTACAAGCTTTGCGCTGTATGGTTGTTGAACCTACCCTGTGTATGTATGTGTTAGTGCATTGCCTGTATGTATGTAATTGTAAGCATTACAAGACTTACAATTCCAGGGGGACGAGTGTAGTGGTCTGCACTGACCTCTCAGGCAAGTAACCACATAGACAGGTAGGCATGGGGAGTGTATTGATATCAGGGAGCCTAGGTGGTGTAATGGTTAGCACACTGGCCCGGAATGCAAAGAGGTGTGGGTTCGAGTCCCGCTCTAGGCACAATATTTCCCATTTTCATCACCCCCCACGACACTACTTTAATTGTCTTGGTTTTGGCAATTTGATGCTTTCATCAGACTATGAGGCTTTAATCGACAAATGGCAAAATAATATAAATAAATAAAAGGACGACATTAATTGGTTCTCTGTGGTGGGGTGGTTAGAGTATTGGACTTTTTTTCTAGGTCGGACGCCTACTCTGAATGTTGGTGGTTCGATTCCCCATGCCCCAACTTCTGCCAATTTGGATTTCCACCACTGTGTATAACTGACAGCGTCATCAAAGGCCAATTGCTCTCAAACCATGTCTATATGGTGTGGGAGGTTAAAAATCCCTTGGGTAGGTAAAGATGTAGGATTGCGCTTTCTATCGACAAACTGTCTAATGGTGAAAACAAGTCTGTTCAGACTTATACCCCTGTCACACTACGACGTAACGAGCCAACGTAAGCCTGACGTGGTGATTTTTTCGTAATTACGTTGACGTACGTTGGCTTACGTTATGATGACGTCAGAATGACGTTAGACTGACATCGAGCTACATCACGTTACGTCGTGTTACGTCGGCGTGCGTCAAAGTTTTGAACCTGTTCAAAACTTTCGACGTATCTCGACGTCAAGCCGTTACGTCGGGATGACGTGACAATGACGTTAGGTAGACGTTGACCAATCGTTAAACCGGTGTAAATGACGTTAGAGTCACGTTATGTCACGTCAGAGCGACGTTACACCGACGTTTTCACGTTACAGCTAACGTCACGACGTTACACCGACGTTACACCGATGTTACACCGATGTTACGCCATGTTTACCTCTCTCCTTACCACTACGCTAGGCCGACGTTACGCCGACGTTACTTTCACGTTACGCTCACGTCAACTACGCGGCATTCACGTCTAGAATTTGCATATTATGCTGATAACTTCGACGTAATATAATTATTTTCACGTTGTGCCTACGCTGACGTAGTCACGTCGTAGCGTGACAGGGCCATAATCCATAATAAGCAGTATAAATCTTCAAGAAAAAAAAAATACAAGACTATCATTGTATACATGCAGTGGTGGATGAGTAGCCTATAGATCGTGGTGTTTGTTTAACTTTGCAGGAAGGCACAACATTTTCTGCCTAACATTGCCGAAAATATGGACGGCAAGAAGGGCTAGAAGGGCAAGAAGGGCAAGAAGAGCAAGAAGGGAAATAAGGGAAAGAATGGCAAGACTGGCAAGAATGGCAAGAAGGGCAAGAAGGACAAGAAGGGCAAGAAGGGCAATAAGGGCAAGAAGAGCAAGAAGGGAAATAAGGGAAAGAATGGCAAGACTGGCAAGAATGGCAAGAAGGGCAAGAAGGACAAGAAGGGCAAGAAGGGCAAGAAGGGCAAGAAGGGCAAGAAGGGCAAGAAGGGCAAGGTCAAGAGGAAGATGGACGCCGATAGTGTGGCAGTGCTGCCCTTTGTCCTTTAAAAAGGCCTTCCTCACCCGACCGCATAGCCTTCACATGCCAACTTAAATCCACAATTTCATCAAACATGCAATATTGATAGCTACATATACCTTGAGTGTAAATAGATTAAACAATATATACCCCATCACCTATTTGGAGTAATAACTAATTATACAAAGGAATTAATCGCAATAGATAACAACTGTCTACATAATTCCTGTCATTAAGCATTAATAACCAATTGTGCATCGACATCTTTTTTGTAAAAGACAATAGCACTACCAATACAATAATTGTAAAACTATGATACAAAATATGTGATACCTAATTTAAATTATTTACCTCTTTTCTGTAACAATAGCTAATTATGCATACTAATTTACTAACTATGTATTGTATAATCAGTGAATCTAATTATGACTTGTATATTATATTGCTTGAATATAGATATATTTATATATTTATATCCACAATTTGACTACTTCGTGACAATCACTAGGGGTTTAAATGAATTATATTGTTCAGTAATGCCAAATACACATTTGCATATAATTATAATCAGTTTAGTTTGTGTTGTGTTGGTTCAATTTGAAGGGCCAAAGTTTCCTAATATTCCGATATCGAGTATAATGTAAAATCGGCCAAAATGCCAAAATTACGCTTTTTCTTCTTTAAAATTACATTTTTAGATTATTTGTCAGCACCATTTATGCCACTTCTGTTTCGTCGTCAATTGCAACAATTGACGACGCGAACAAGTAGCTCATTGAAATGGAATTTTATTCAATACACATAGGATTGTAATAGTCAATTAAACAGTAAGTTACAAGTCAGAAGTTCGGTCAGCAGTTGAAGGTCGACTCAGGCCCTCAACCCATCGCCTTCGTTTGTTCGTTGTTTGAAGGGATGGGTGGGCAGCTGAGTTGAGGTGGTGAGTTGCTCGTCTGGCTGCTGGAGTGGAAGTGAGATTTGGTGGGTGTCGGGGGCCAACGATGGGTGGTTGTGACGTCAGTGATCTCGCGAGCGACTTGGGTTCGCGCGAAACCTGGTAAGGGCATGTGGGTGAGGATTCAAACCCAGGTGGCGCCACCAAGGAGACTCCTTGTTCGCGTGCAAATTACCCATGTTGGTGAACCAACATGAACAATGCTCCATTTCTCACACGGCTACAACTACTAAATAAGGGGAATGCTTGAATCCCCTTTACTTATGTGATGTATTACAACAATGCTCCATTTCTAAAATGGCTACAGCTACTAAATAAGGGGAATGCTTGAATCCTCTTTACGCATGTGATGTATTACAACAATGCTACATTTATGGCTACACTAAATAGGGATGCTGACCTACTGAGCACATGCCATCTAAACTAAATAAGGGGAATGCTTGAATCCTCTTTATGCATGTGATGTATTACAACAATGCTACATTTCTAAAATGGCTACAGCTACTAAATAAGGGGAATGCTTGAATCCTCTTTATGCATGTGATGTATTACAACAATGCTACATTTCTAAAATGGCTACAGCTACTAAATAAGGGGAATGCTTGAATCCTCTTTACGCATGTGATGTATTACAACAATGCTACATTTCTAAAATGGCTACAGCTACTAAATAAGGGGAATGCTTGAATCCTCTTTATGCATGTGATGTATTACAACAATGCAACATTTCTAAAATGGCTACAGCTACTAAATAAGGGGAATGCTTGAATCCTCTTTATGCATGTGATGTATTACAACAATGCTACATTTCTAAAATGGCTACAGCTACTAAATAAGGGGAATGCTTGAATCCTCTTAACGCATGTGATGTATTACAACAATGCTACATTTCTAAAATGGCTACAGCTACTAAATATGGGGAATGCTTGAATCCTCTTTACGCATGTGATGTATTACAACAATGGTACATTTCTAAAATGGCTACAGCTACTAAATAAGGGGAATGCTTGAATCCCCTTTACTTATGTGATGCATTACAACAATGCTACATTTCTAAAATGGCTACAACTACTAAATAAGGGACAAGGCTTGAATCCCCTCTACATATGTGGTGTATTACAACAATGCTATATTTCTAACATGGCTACAATTACTAAATAAGGGGAATGCTTGAATCCTCTTTACGTATATGATGTATTACAACAATGCAACATTTCTAACATGGCTCAATCAATCAATAGTTCCGTCCTCTAGTCGAGGGTTGGATGCAATGGTTCTTTACTTGTCCCGATGGTGTGCTGTTCTGATAGACTGTGAATAATTCAAGCCTAACATGCCTACAACTACTAAATAAGGGACAAGGCTTCAATTCTCTTTACGCATGTGATGTATTACAACAATGCTATATTTCTAACATGGCTACAATTACTAAATAAGTGGAAGGCTTGAATCCTCTTTACGTATGGAATGTATTATGACAATGCTACATTTCTAACATGGCTACAACTATTAAATAAGGGACAAGGCTTGAATTCTCATTCAGTTACATAGATTATATCTTTACTTATGTGATATATGAAAATAATGCTAAAATTGTTAACTTGTATACGACTATTAAATGAGGAGGTTGGAGAGATTCCCTCATTTTAGCTATAGTGGTTAATTGACCCCCGATTCAATAACCAAGGTCGCATTTCCTATATGATTAATGTGCAGTTTGACATATATGGTTGTAGCCTTCTGAGTTTTTGGAAGTTTTTCATAATGGAATACATCACTAGAAAGCAAAGAAAGTATGTTTAAATCCCTGAATATACACAGTAAATTTAGTTTGGGAAGTATTTAGTAAATTAGCAATGAATATTAGGAAATATCTCATTAGTTGCAACAAATGGCTATAGACCAGAATTGCCTATGCTAGTGCTATGTTAGTATAACCCTACATCTCAAGCAATAGGGGTACCTCCAGTCAACCATGGAGCTATATGCTGGTATGTGGCACACTCAGAAATTCCCAGCTGCTATTGGGGGAGGTCCTGTGGGGACTGTGGTCTGTCATCTAGATATAGATTTACATACTAATATATAAATATATATATATATAATTCACTGTTATTATACATCTTATAACAATTTATACCATTCGCTACCTAGCCTTGCTGTTGCATTACTATCAGGATAATGTGACTGAGTGGGGTGTTGAGTGATGATGCCGGTGGCCTGGCCTGCCAATAGGGGCAGCACTATAACATCGCAGTGATTGCACACTGTCACAAGTCGATACCCGTCCTAATATGACCTTGGATGTTGCTAGGATACAACACCCACTACAAACAAAACAACAACTGTATGTTCCCTGATAACACCCCTCATATGTCCTATGTCTGACAGCAATAGGTCTTCCATTCACTAAGGCCAAATAACACAAAAATTAGTGATCGTCCTTTTGATCACACAAATCAGAGTCGGGCACATAACCAGACATAATACATAACCAGACATGATAGCTGAATGAGTTGAGTGTCCGCCTCCCATTGTGTTAGGTAATGGCATTCGAACACCTGGGTTTGAAGCCTAGCAGAGTCAAACCAATGACTTAAAAATTGATACATGTTGCTACTTACCCTGACACTCGGCATTAATAGGATAGGGCAAGAAGAAGTGGAATGAGCTTGACACATTCTTAACAGTTCAAAATAGATGAATAAACATGGGGCTGGCGATTTTTCAGGCACGGGCGAGGACAATCACTAATTTATTTATTGGAGTTGGCCTAATGCTCGCTTAACTGTCATAGTCTCGGGTGTGGGGCTGTGATGTGGCATTCCGCCAAAACGAGGCATCGGTCGTTATATAGCCATGCATCTTGCTCTAGGGCACCTCTCCCTCACTGATTGAGACAAGCCATCATGTTTATCACTCTCACTGACAGCCCCTGCATCCATGATGGCGGCGGGTTCTTAGGCCTACCACGCCTACCTCAGTGCACCTAATACCCCAGTCACACAAGAGCCTGCATTCGCCGCCAACTTCCTTCCACACAAAAAGGTTACCAACCACCCAGCTTCCCACTTAATACATTGATTCAAAACCGTTTTTAGAGTCCTGGCGCCGAGCACACAGCGAGCACGGCATTGCATGAGTTGGTGCCGCCAGGTCAGGTCAGGTCGATGTCAGGTCGGTGCCAACTCGCCAACCATGAGGTCGGTTCCCTGGCAGTGCAACGTCTGCGCCACGTTGGCAGCAGATCGGTGCCAGGTCGCCAACCATTTTTGAATTGCGCCGAACGGTCTGGTCGCAAGGAGGTAGCAAGTGCAGCAGCTGCAACCTCCTTGCGTCCAAAATTTCCAAAATGAGCGCGGGAGGTTGGCAACCTCACGGTGCTGGTGCGTAAGGATGGCATAAGGAGGACGTTAGTAGGACGTTTTGATGTCGCGAATCAATCGTAAGTGAACGCGGGTCTCGTGTAACTGGGCTATTAGGCATAACATCCTCCAGCCTGGCTTAGTGAGTGTTCCAGGCAAGAAGTAAACAGTCGCTTTTGGCCATCACTCAAGCACGCCAAATTTGGAACGCTGGGTACTGGGGGCCTGTATCACTAACACATCGCCGTGGAAAATAACAGTAGGCATATCTACTCCCATTATCGAAAGGGGGTGGGTGGAGGAGGGGGCCACTTGACTAGAATTACTCGACATGGAAAACGAGCTTTGACACAGGACACCAGTTTCCACCTATCACCACCAACCAGCCCCCTTGTTAAATTAATAGACAACACTTTCTTTTGTTATTTGGTACATTAGTTGTTTAAGCATGGGAAATTTCAGGCGCGGACGATTGGTCTTCCTCATTCCTAATAATGCCGAGCGCTGGCTGCGAAGCGACACATGTCAATTTTTAAGCCATTGGTTTGACTTGACCAGGATTCGAACCCACGATCCCATGATCTAACAACACAGGAGACAGCCACCGCGTCTTTGAATAAAGATAATGTTCGGAAACCATGAAGTACATGCAGTGTTTCTTTGCGTCGTGTCAGCAGCATAAGCCATATTCACGGCGAGAATTTTTTTTTTTTTTCACATTCAACCATCGCTTTTACAGCGTGCAAAAGCATACAACCAATTATCTGTGAATAGAAACTGTGAAATTAAAAAGCTCAGAGTTATATAATCTGTCACTACGGGAAATAACATTCTAGATAAAAGTTAAAGGTTGTTAATTGAGAAAGTGGTTTTAATAGTGATGAATGAGCGAGTCCTCATTCGGGGTCATTGCGGGGTATGCGGGCTCCCTTCCCCCCTCCTCCATCGCCACGCGGTGGGGCGGGGGGGGGGGGGGGGCAGGGAGGGGACACACACACACCCTGCCACACACTCTGACCGGACTCTCCCTCACCACTCGCTCCCCCCAACCATCACTCATGGCTCCCTGGCCAATCACAGCCCGCACAGCTCACAATCACCACTCTCACCTCTACGCTGGTCACTCTGCATCACCCATCCGGACTGACCACTCCTCACTTTTACCCACCCACCCGCACCCCTAAGAAAATCTAAACCAATAACAATAATCATCAATTAATTGCATTACAATAATTAACGATTTATTAATTAATTAACCATGACATCTTATTCTATAATATATTACATAATTACTCAACTACTGCTACCCGCTATTTGACACCTCCTCACCTCACCTCGCCTTGCTCATATGTCGCACCTCACTCATGCCATTCTCATCCCCCACTCTGATCACCACATGACACTGATTCATTGCAGCTCTCGGATTGCCGCAACACCATAAAGCCACACATGTAATGCCCCCGGGGGCTGCCCGGAATAAAGCCATGTTATCCCACTTATGCCTTCTCGACCTGTGTGCTGTAGCCGCAAGGATCATATGACTAGGAAGTGGTACAGACCAGCTCCCCTCAAAAAGGCTCAACTGTTTTCTTGTTTTACTTTAGAGAAAAGGTCATGCAGGGTTCGTGCAATGTAAAATCTTTGGTGCAGGGCCAACAAATCAACACAACTTAATAACATGATTGATTGGTGGTTGCTTTAGGCCGTGCTGGCAGCATAGGCCATATTCACAGCGAGACCTGTTTAAAAAAGAAATTCACACCATCGCTTTAACATGTAAAAGCATACAATAAATTTGTGTCAATAGACACTCATAAATTTTAAAACTCACATTCATATCGTTTCTGGTCAAGCTAAATAAAATTCTAGATGAGAGTATTATTCATTGATGGAATTTGTTTAATAAGCTACATGAGGTGGTACAAACCAGCTAACCTCAAAAAGGCTAAAATGTTTTCTTGTTTTAGTTTAGTAAAACACTCATGCATGCTGTTTGCAGTGGAAATCCACATGGTTTAATACAATGTGTTATAATGTCAGTGGCCTCTGATATCCAATACATTATAATAATAATAATAATAATAATACAATATTTATTTCCACATGATCAATGTACACACAAGTTGATATTTATATCAGTAATTTTTTCACATGAAAAAGGAGAAAACAGAAGTACAATACTTATGAGGTGCTTTTCCCATTTAAAGATAACACAGATACATTGCTTGCACTATATAAATAATAAAAAGAAAAGGAAAAAGAAGCCATTCAGGGGGAGGGTCCCCCTTGACCAGGAAAACGTGTGTTAGCCATGAATGGCCAATACAGCATCTTGTTAAAACAACCTGGTCGTGTTAATAAAATGTGTTTGAGTGACAGTGGGGACTGATCCAGGATCAGAGTTATGATGCCACAACTGAGTGACATGATGAGCATGCAGTGCTTGAAATGTCTTTCCCAGCTTGACTTGATCCTGCGATACAAATGGATCACGCAGGAAATCCAATTCTGGCACCATTCAATGAAACATTCATGAGATTTTTTTTTGATTTTTTTTTGATTTTTTTATTGAGTCTGTATTTATACTGTCCATAGCATATATGCTGGGGTACCCAGGCTTGTTTCCAATGCTGGCCAGCTATAGTGTTGGTGTTATCTTACCACACAGTAGCTGCTGATAAGTTATTTGATTGCCTGCATTTCAGTAGCAGATAGATAATTGGTTGGTATGGATAGTAGCCTATGTTAGTTTGTTATTTTTTCTTGGCATATATGTATTTTATTTTGTTCTACTCTTATTACTAGACTAGCCTACTCATATTTACATATCATAGGCTTGTACGTACCTGTGTGGTGTGTTATCTGGCTACTCTTGGCATGGTTACCTTCCATTGGGCGTCCCACTGGTAGGCCATGACATATCACATTCCCCTTTGCAGTGCAGCTTAGTGGGGGTCTCCTAGCCTTATTTTGTACAGATATTTGTTGTCCGTTTTTAGGTCAGGAATTTGTCATTCCTTTACCGCCTGGGCAATCCACACCTAGGCAGCCATTTCCAGCGTGATTAGTTCAAACAGCATAAACGTGAGCAACCAAACCGAGTTATCTTTTCGAGCAAACATGACCTACATTCTGCGACTGTATATCATCTGAAATTATTACTTTGAACAAAAATTATATAAAAGCCCTATGGATCTCAGAGCGTTATTAATATTCCCGACATGTATTATTGTCAATCCTATTTTGTGACTTCCAATCCGCTTTGCTCATGTCTAGTGAAATATAGTTCGAGATGACATCTATTTTGCTAAAGAATTTGGAGTAGTGGAACTGATGAAAACTGATGTAATAAACCTTCAAAGGAAGAGGATCCTGACTAAGACCATTAGGGATATATTAAGGATTGAACAACAAAAACTGTTGGAATTGTTCAAATATGATTCCATTGCAGTTAAATGAAATAAACATGACAGCACGTCCCGGTAATAGTCACAACAAACACAACAAACTCTTACATAAATGTGTTGCTCAGACCCAAAGCAAATCATGGCAAGTTGATTTAATAAGCTGAAGCAATTAGTGTAATATAATATATGGGAAGTTGTGATTGGAGACTGAAGCAGCAGCGGGAATTATATATAGCAAATTGTTGAGGGAGAGTTAGGGAACATATGCGTGGAGGGCGAGTGGGGCAACGAGGGGCTCGCATGGACATGACAAGATATGATTTGAGAAGGAATCAAGAGGGAAACTTGCGTACGGAGAGTGAGGGAGCATGGAAGGTGGTAGGTAGCAGGATGTGGTTGGAGAGTGAGACAGTAGAAGGATGGTACTTGGAAATTGGTGTAGGGAGAGTGAGACATCAGGAACTGGTAAACAGAAAGATGTTGGGCGATAGTGAGGCAGCTAGGAAATGATAGATCTCAACGTGACTGCGTAGGGAGAGTGAGGCAGTCGGGGGTGTAGATATCAAGATGTGGAGGGAGAGTGAGGCAGTTAACGGATGGTAGAAGTTAATTTGTGTAGGGAGAGTGAGGCAGCAGGTTGGTATAGTAGACGGCATGATGTGGATGGAGAGTGAGACACTTAACATATTGTAGGAGGCAGCTTGTGTAGGGAGAGTGAGGCAGCAGGTTGGTATAGTAGAGGACATGATGTGGAGGGAGAGTGAGACACTTAACATATTGTAGGAGGCAGCTTGTATAGGGAGAGTGAGGCAGCTGGGGCGGTAGATGTAAACTTGTGTAGGGAGAGTGAAGCATCAGGAGCTGGTAAATAGTAAGATATGGAGTGATAGTGAGGCAGGGAGAAGGAATGGTTTATGGTAACTTGTGTTGGGAGAGTGAGGCATCAGGTGGATAATATATAGTATGACGTGCCTGCATGGAGAGTGAAACATCTAAGAAACCATAGGTGGCAATATGCAGGAGGAGAGTGAGACAGCTAGTGGCTAATGACCTTGAGCCCACTCCTGGTCGGTGTCATGAACTACTGACCACCTTCCTGATTTGACCTTAGATGTTGCTAGGAAGTAAAACAACAATTACCCAACTGCACTACACGTGCCGGATGCGTTGATTCTCGGGGTTCTCGTTGATTCTCAGGTTTCACACTAGGTGGCGCCACCAACAGTTCTCTGCGACCCGTTGCCACCTTTACAGACCCCAGTGTGAACCTTTTGAGGGTCATATTAGAGGTTGACCGAGTTGTGCCAGTGCACACTCATTGCAATTGTATGGTGCTGCCCAACTAAGAGACCAGATCACTGGCACCATGACCCGCTATCCCACAGCCACAATCTCTTGACGTGGAGCTAACCAGTCCTTGTCCTATCCTATTTATGGCACATATCAATGTGTTATGTCATTGGTTTGACGTGGGCTGGGATTCCAACTCCTGATCTAACGATTGGTTTGATGCAGACTGGGATTCCAACTCCCGATCTTCCGCACAGGAACCCTGTGTTCTAACGATTCCGCTGTGTATAACTTACAGCGACATCAATGGTCAGTTGCTCTCATACCAGTTCTATGTGGTGTGGGAGGTTAAAAATCCCTTGGGTCGGTAAAAGTGTAGGACCGGGCTTTCTATCGACAAACTGTCTAAAGGTGTAAACAAGTCTATTCAGACTTATCCATGACAGGCAGTATAAATATTCAAGGAAGGTCATTACGACAGTGCGCACTCATGGCGAATTTATAGTGCTGCCCCACTGAGAGACCAGCACCATGACCTGATATCCCACTCAGTCACATTAGCATGACACTGAGCCAACCATTCTTTGACCTATCCTAATAATGCCTAGCGCCTGGCTAGGAAGTGTCAAGTATAAATTGTTCAGTAATTGGTTTGACTCGACCAGGGTTCGAACCCACGATCCCATGGTCTAGTGAATTGGAATGAAGGAGATCCAGCAAGTACATACACTCCGTTTATGAAGGTGGGGAAGATGGAAAATGAGTGGGTGGGGGTGGAGGTGATTGGAGTTTAAGGCCTAGGCCTAGTAACATGCCATGTAGAATCAAAGTGGGTACTGCACTGAGCTGCACTCAGCATCCCAGCTGAAATTCCAGATCCACAGAACATGGAGCCTAGGTAGTCTAATAGTTAAGATGCTCGCTCTGAAAATGGTCTCGAAATGTCGGTTCGAGTTCCAGTATACGCTTGATGTTCCCATTTGATTGCTGCTTGTTTGCTTGTTTGTCCCCATCCTGATATGACCTTAGATGTTGCCAGGACACAAATCTCTAACACCCAAGCAGCGCTTGTTTGTTAGGGTTTCACATCCTAGCAATATCTAAGATCATATTAGAATGCGTACCGACTTGTAACAGTATGCATTCATGGCGAATTTTATAGTGCTGCACCAATGGGTTTGTTTGTTGTTGTTTTACGTCCTAGCAACATCTCAGGTCATATAAGGACGGGCTCCACTTGGAGAGCAGGCTAGTAGAACCAGGACCCAAGCCGATAATTTTGGATTGTTAGTGTGGAAGTGAGATCCATTATATACACACAGCAATATCAGTTTATTAGGGCAATGTGGTAGATGTGATAGTGTTGATAAATGTGTCCTTTAGTACTGGGCGTTGCCTCAGAAATCCCTACACCACACCTAATGGCCGAATGAGTTGAGCATCCGAATCCCACTTTGGTAGATAATGGGATTCAAATCCATACGTTCGAACCCTGGTCGAGTCAAAACAATGAATACTCGACACTTCTTAGCCTGGCGCTCAGCATTATTAGGATAGGGCAAGGACTGGTACGCTCAGTGTCACGATAATGTGACTGAGTGGGATATCAGGTCATGGTGCTGGTGACCTGGTCTCCCAGTGGGACATCACTATACAGTCACCATGAGTGTGCACTGTAACAAGTCGGAATCCGCCCTGATATGATCTTAGATGTTGCCAGGAGGTAAAACTCTAACAACTAACCAACCCGAAGGCCCTACTTCTGCACACCTCATGGAAACACACTGTATACCAGTTGTTCACCAATTATTCTCTCACAGATATATGTGAGTGGATATAATGTAACAATTATTGAGGTACAACACTGTTATTGCTTGCAGCCTGTTTCTATGAGAGTTCAGGAGTAATATTGCCTGGTGGAAGGTCCAGTACCCACAAGGCATTGCGGTGATTCTGCCCAGTGCCTGTTTTAGGCACAAGACCCAGGTTTCATTACCTGAATGGCATCATGTTTTACAAACACACCATTACCAATGGCCACCAAAGTTACAAAGAGTGCTACATAGCTATTACCATCAATCTTACAGTTTGACAAGCATATCATTACCAATTTAGCCCCAACATTATAAAGAGGGTTGAAGATTTATCACCACCAATCTTGAAGTTTGAAAAACACATCAATATCAATTTTCCACCAAAGTTAGAAAGAGGGCTAAAGATTTATCACCACCAATCTTGAAGTTTGAAAAGCACATCATTACCAATTTCCTACCAAAGTTACAAAGACTGTTGGAGATTTATAACCATCAATCTCGCAGTTTGACAAACACACCATCGCCCATTTACCACCAAAGTTAGAAAGACTGTTGAGGATTTATTACCACCAATCTCGCAATTTGACGAACACACCATCACCCATTTACCACCAAAGTTACAAAGAGTGTTGAAGATTTATTACCACCAATCTCGCAATTTCATGAACACACCATCACCCATTTACCACCAAAGTTACAAAGACTGTTGAAGATTTATAACCATCAATCTCGCAGTTTGACAAACACACCATCGCCCATTTACCACCAAAGTTAGAAAGACTGTTGAGGATTTATAGCCATCAATCTCCCAGTTTGACAAGCACACCATCACCCATTTACCCCCAAAGTTACAAAGACTGTTGAAGATTTATTACCACCAATCTCGCAATTTGACGAACACACCATCACCGATTTACCACCAAAGTTACAAAGACTGTTGAAGATTTATAACCATCAATCCCGCAGTTTGACAAACACACCCTCATCCATTTACCACCAAAGTTACAAAGACTGTTGGAGATTTATAACCTCCAACCTTGCAGTTCGACGATAAGATGAATGAAAGTATTATGTGTTCCAAAAACCAAACCACTTCGTTGAGATTTCATTCCAGATATCCAATTTTAAATACTGGGATCGTTCATTAATCATTCAGTGGCATATTACAGGGATACAAAAACAATTTACGAGCGGGTGACATTACATGGCTATTTTAAAGCCCCAGTCAGACCTCACCGGATTGAGGAACCGGACAGAAACCGGACACTGTCCGGTAAAATACGGCAATGTCCGGTTGATATACGGTAGGCTTCGGGCGTGTCCATTCTATCTATGGTGGTGTCCAGCAGTGTCCGGTATAAGTTTTAATCATGCACACAACTTGTACCGGACACCGCCGGACTGACATGTACGGTTGGTGTCCGGTTTAAGTCTGTTTAGTCTGTTTTGTCTGGTTCATGTCCGTTACTCATCCGTTAGGTGTCCGGTTTGTTTCCTGAAGAGTCTGTTGACGGCGCTGCAGGAATTTGGTCCGTCGGTTTTTGCCACGTCAGTGGATAGTCCGGTAGGTGTCTGGTAGGTTTTCAGTTGGTGTCCCGTTAGTGTCCGGTCCGTCCATCAGACATTCGGTTGTTGTCCGGTTATTGTCTGGTGGCTATTCGTTAATGTACATTCCTTGTCCATTTAACGTTTGTTTCATTCGGTACATTTCGGTACATTTTGACACCAGACACCAACAGAGTAGACAATTCTTTGTTAGGCGGTGTACGGTACTCAGTACGGTAAGGTCTGACTGGGCCTTAAGGAAGCCATAAGCCTGGATCGCCTCTTAAAAATGGGGGTTATTCTTGTGCCCTGTCGTCAGTCTTGACCTACTTCCAAGCCGTACATGTGGCCTGATTGACACATTGAACAGTTTCAGCAACATAATGACAAGAGGGCGGCGGTAAAAGTATATAAAGAGCTCATTTACGACCATAGGAGACAGATCCAAGGCAAGCCTAATGGCTTTTTTGTTTCTATATTGGTTGTTGGTTTACGTCCTTGCAACATCTAAGGACATAACAGAATGGGTACCGACTTAAAATTACTGTGCAGTCATGGCTACTTTATAGTGCTTCCCCACTGGGAAACCATGCTACTGGCTCCATGACCCAATATCCCACACAATCACTTAATTATCCTGAAACTGCGCTAATCAGTCCTTGTCCTATGCTCGTAATGCAAACTGCCAGGCTAGGTAGCAACACACATCAATGTTGTCAGTCATTGGTTTGACTCGGTTGGGAATCGGGCTCAACGACCTTCCTCACGGGAAGACAAGCCGAATTGTGGATGGTCATTGAAAATAACAAGATGAAAAGGTGGGTGGCAAAATAAGTTGTCTCGGTCCACTAGCTCGCCACGTTTTCTCTGTGGCGGAGTGGTTAGAGTGTCTGACTTTTTTCTAGGTCAGACTCCTAATCTGAAGGTTGGTGGTTCGATTCCCCGTGCCCCCACCTCTGCCAATTTGGATTTCCACAGCTGTGGAGAACTTACAGCGTCATCAAAGGCCAGTTGCTCTCATACCATGTCTATGTGGTGTGGGAGGTTAAAAATCCCTTGGGTCGGAAAAAGTGTAGGCTTGGGCTTTTTATCGACAAACTGTCTAATGGTGAAAACAAGTCTATTCAGGCTTATCCATAATAGGTAGTATAAATTTTCAAGAAAAAAAAAATTAAAAAAAAAAAATCCTGAAACTGCACTAATCAGTCCTTGTCCTATCCTCGTAATGCAAACTGCCAGGCTAGGTGGCAACACACATCAATGTTGTCAGTCATTGCTTTGACTCGGTTGGGAATCGAACTCATCGACCTTCCTCATGGGAAGACAAGCCGAATGGTGGATGGTCATTGAAAATAACAAGATGAAAAGGTGGGTGGGGAAATACGTTGACTCTGTCCACTAGCTTGCCACGGAGTGAAGGAGTGAGTGCCAAAAGGGTCCAGCGGGCAGACAAAAATGCAGCCAATCAGGAGCTGGCAAGGCAGGATACCCGACAAGGGGTTAGTTTACAACGCCGATCAAGGGCATTTCTAAAAGGTTTTAAAATGGGGTTCCTGATATGTGCATACCCATTTGAGTATTCCGTATAATTTTGTTGTTTTGATTTAATGATCGTTTATTTATTCTGCTCATAGCGGTTCAGTGCATTCATTTGTTTTCACCGCTCTGCAGTAGTGGTCCTAATCCACACGAATTGATTTCCTTTGTAAATAATTTCAGTACGCTTGTTTGTAGTGCAAAATAGGGGAGTTCCCCGATTTTTTTTGGTTGGGGGTTTTCGTTTATATTTTTGAACATAAGCCTACCCAGATTCACATCACTGTCAATGCCTAAGGCAATAGGCATATTTTAGCATGGCATTATTAGTTTTTAGATATTGTAGTCGTCTGCACTGACCTCTCAGGCAAGGAGTCACATAGACAGGTAGGCATGGGTCGTGTGGTGATATCAGGGAGCCTATGTGGTGTAATGGTTAGCACACTGGCCTGGAATGCAAAGAGATGTGGGTTTGAGTCCCGCTCTAGGTGCAATATTTCCCATTTTCATCACCCCCACGACACTGGTTGCCGTGACCATGATCCTGTACAAGCTCCGTATGGTTGCTGAACCTACCCTGTGTATATATGTGTAAGTGCATTGCCGGTATGAATGTAATTGTAAGCATTAAAGGACTTACAATTCCAGGGGGTGAGTGTAGTGGTCTGCACTGATCTCTCAAGCAAGTATCCACATACACAGGTAGGTGCGGGTAGTGTGGTGATATCAGGGAGCCTAGGTGGTATAATGGTTAGCACACTGGCCCAGAATCCAAAGAGATGTGGGTTTTGAGTCCCGCTCTTAGGCACAATATTTCCCATTTGTCATCACCCCCCATGACAGTATTAAATAATGCTACCTAATATAGTGGTTACTAAATGAAGTTGAATATGAGTGGAGTCTGTAAAGTATCTGCTGCGCTTTTAGTTTGTTTCATTTTGGAAGAAACTTGTCCATTCTGTTCCTGCAAATGTAATTTAATGATATCGCTTCTTCAAATTATATGATTTCCCAAATTAGGTCAGTCAATGATATGATTACAGTGAGATTTGAATCTAGGTCACAACCAGACGGGATGGCCGATTGAGTCAGAGTGCCCGTCTCCCGTGTTGGTAGATCATGGGATCATGGGTTCGAACCCTGGTTGAGTCAATCCAATGACTTAAAAATTGATACTTGTCGCTTCCTAGCCAGCTGCTCAGCATTATCAGATTTATTAGGATAAGGCAAGGAGCAGTGGAATGAGGAAGACCAGTGTTCTGCGACTGAAATTTCCCCTGCTTAAACAACTAATAGACCAACAAAAACAGCAACAACAAAACTTCAGAAGACTGACTATTGTGCTCATGGACATTTTAGTTCAGTATAATTTAAAGTCAGGTTTCACCAAATTTACCCATTTGTTATGAATATTACTCCAAACTAAAATGTATTTCACTTGAATGAAGGTGACACTGGTTGATGCTACTTGAACTATTATAGTTCGAGCTGGTCGCCTTACTATGTCGGTATGTTGGGGCTTTACATCCTAGCAACAATTCAGGTCATATCCGGACGGGTACCGACTTGTGACAGTGTACAATCATGGCGACTTTATAGTGATGCCCCACTGAGAGACCACACCGCCAGCACCATGACCGCATATCTCATTCAGTCACATTATCCTGACACTGAGCAAAGCAGTCCTTGGCCTATCCTAAAAATGCAAAGCTCCTGGCCTAGGAAGCGACAAGTATACATTTTTAAGTCATTGGTTTGAATCGACCAGGGTTCGAACCAGTGGGTTCGAATATCACGATCTACCAAAACGGGAGACGGACGCTCAAGTCATCCGGCCATCCCGTCTGGATTTATTATAAATAACTGTGTTCAGTTTTAGTGTTAAGCAATTTACAGAAGCAGGGAGCAATTAAGAGTGATGGCATATTATGGATTGTAGATAAGTACTGCAGTTATGCTTATAGAAAGTCTGCCATTGAAAGATAGTACACCACCTGTGTCATGGTCAATACTCCTGGGCCTGGCAAATATGTCCAAACCATTGATCACTGCAACATCTGTTATAAATTGACGATACAAGGCATTTATTTAAATATATCATGTGTTTTCGGTGAGATTTCCATAGACAATATCATCATCAAATTTACATTTTTTTAATAAAGGATTTGATAGGCATTCAAACTCAGGTGGGTTATTACCATTTCTGTAGGCCTATTCCATTATTTGAAAAAGCCGCTCGTCCATATTCATGAATCTCACACTAATGTGTTCACGAATCTCAAATTATTCTAAAAAGCTGGTATTACATATTCATGAAATTCACATTAATCTGATGTTACATTTTGGGCTAATAGCACACTCTTATGGTGCTGTCACATTATGACGCATCGCGCAAACGTACACCGACATATTTGATTTTTGGCTGCTACGTCAGGATACGTTGTAATGCGTGATGCGCTTCATTAAGCGTACGTCAATGTAGTTGATGTACATCAATCGACGTCATTATGTGGCGTCGCTCTTTAGGGGGTCGCGAAAGTTTTGTGCATGCACAAAACTGTTGAGATATGTTAGGCATACATCAATGTACATTAGGCGTATGTTAGACAAACATTGTTTACTCCATTAACCTATGTTAAAGGCAGTGGAAAGATGTGTCCTGACAATGTATGGATAATGTATTTCTAATGTACGTCTAATATATGCTTTGCCTCTCTCCACCGTGTCTTGACATATGTATCATATGAGACATAGTTCTGGCGATCGAATAACGTATATAACATTCACAGGCATTCTGCCATGAGCATAATTCAAGGGTTTGTCGCCAGGAGGCACATTAGCCATACATTGGCCATATGCTATGTATACAGTATGTATACATCCAACTTTGCCCCCCGCGCCGAAAAGTTTGACAATTTTTTACATAAAAAAATGATTTTACGCATTGGCCACGCGCTTGTGAGATGCGTTCCAATGTGACAGGGCCATTATGACCAGTTATTCCCCACTCCCCACTGGTTGTGAGCATAGGATTCCTCCACTGACGTGAGACCAGAATCATATGCGTGATGCAGAGTGTAATTCGATAAGGAAGACTCAACAGGAAGTGTAGTTACCATGGTTACAAGGAAGTTTATGTACAGAATACAGATAGACGTGTCTGATCCAAGGTTAGAGTTGCATAGTCTGATGGAGTTTAGGCTATTTTTCTGAGATAGATATATTAAATTGATTGTTTTAATCTACCTTTCTTTTGTTTGCAAACAATTTTACTTTTAAATGTCTAACTTTGGAGATATTTGAAGTGCAAACAAGCCAACTTAACTTTGGAAAGAATGCCAAAACTCTGACACCATAGGCTTAGGCAGTAACAGGTTATGTTAAATTGACTCAGTTTTCCCTTCTATGTGGCAACAAATCCTTAATAAATTGTCAGTAGCTAAGTTAGATATGTAGAATCAAATATAGGTGAGTGCATTGCATTCGACAATTTGATGCTTCGCCAGACTACGCAGCTTTGGTCGTAATGCGTAGCATTGCGCTTGATGCGAGGAGAGGAAGAGACCCTCCCCCGCCCCGCGCTGTCGCGCTGCTTTCCTACCTCGCCCGACGCCGCCGCGCGCCCCCTTCCTCCCCCCGGCCCCGTGTCGCGCAGCACTCACACCTCACCCGACGCCCGCTGCTCGCCACCTCTCGCCCTCCCCCGGGCCGGCAGCATTCACACCTCACCTGCTGTCGCCCGTCCCCTCTCCCTTATAAGGCCTCCCCCCGCCTCCCTCAGGCACTCGCCTTCCTGCCGCCTTCCCAGCTCCTCACCCTTTTTCTTTGGGCCTCTACTACTCCTCCTCGGACCGATTCATCATCCCCGGGCGCGGACGGGGGAAGGGCCGGAAGAACACCAGGACTACCGTCATGAGCACGCCGGGGCCCTCCTCGGGCTCCCCGGGAGGCTCCGCAGCCTACTCCGCCTCGGCGTCACCCTCGGCGCCCTCGGGCCGCCCCTCAAGCGATACCACCGCCATCCTGGAGGCGCTCAACCGCCTCACCACCCGCATGGAAGCCGTCGAGGCCGGGGTCGCCCGAGGAGCCCCGGACACCCCCCAGCCGCTATCAACGCGGGAGGCGGCCTTCTCCTTGCCGCCCGTCCAAACACCTCGGGCCCTCGACCCGATCGGGAGCCGACCGCCTCCTCCGCCTCAAGCGACTCTCCCCGGGGCGGTGCACCCGCAGTACGAGGGGTACAGCCGCCTCACCGCCGCCCCGCGACCGTCGCCCGCCTACCGCCACGAGACGGCGGAGCACAGCCCAGCATCCGCGGCCGACGCAGTCCGCGATATACTGGCCTCCGCCGAGGCGCACCACGCCGACCGGCGCCGAGGTGTCCCCTCGGATTATGTCTTCCCCTGCGACCTGGTGGAGAGGGGGCCGGGATGCAAGCCGGTGAAACTGGGTGAGGCCACCAAGGACGAATATCACCTCGCCCTCCTCACCTTGGTCAACCACCCCTCGTTCCCGGCCCACTCTCTCCGGTGTAATATATGTAATATCATATGTCGCGTGCCGGCGATAGGGTAGGTAGCCCGCGGGCTGGTCACGTGGAAGTGGAGCGAGAGGAACTATTAATAAACACTTGTGTCCTAGTCATCGTGGCGTTCGCATGTTGTCTTTACATGGTGTCAGATAGAGAAGAACCATTAGATATGGCACTCACAGGCCTCAAACCACCAGGTGCTCTAAGTCTAGAAGGTAACCTGGCTTTGAACTGGCGCGCGTGGCTACATTCGTACAACATTTATGCCACAGTTTCAGGGGCAGCGAACAAGACGGAAAAAGTGCAATGTTGCGTGTTCCTCCACGTGGCCGGTAAGGAAGCCCAAAAGGTGCATCTGAACTTTAAATTTGAAGAAGGTGACCAAGACAAAATTGCTCCGTTAATTCAAGCTTTCGAAAAATACTGCATGGGGCGCACTAATGTGACAGTCATCAGGTACAAGTTTAATTTGTACAACCAAACGACAGAAAGCATGGACACGTACATGCGCGAATTACAACACCGAATACACCTGTGTGACTATGGTAGCTTGGAAGACTCGATGTTGTGTGACAGATTGGTGTGTGGTGTGAGGGACCACAAGCTGCGTGACAGACTTTTGCAAACACCTAATCTCACATTGGACCAGTGTCGAGATATGTGTCGGTTGAACGAAAATAGTCACGACCAACTAACAGCAAGCAGCAGCAGTGATTGTGTCGATTTTATAAGGAAACGCCCTGCAGTCAGTACCAACCAGTCTCGGTACGCGTCAGGCGCACCACGTGGTCGGACAGAGCGCTCGCCAAGATACACTCAGCCGAGCACCCAGAAAGTACAGTGCAGCAAGTGCGGATACTATCACGCCCCGAACCAATGTCCCGCCCGAGATAAGCCCTGCCTACACTGCAAGAAAATTGGACATTTCCAAAAAGTATGCAGAGCAAGAAATAGTAACAGGTCTTACGTGGGTGAAATAGAAGTAGACGACATACAGCAAGAGGTGCCAAATGAAGACCCTGACAGTGACAGTGACGAACTGTATATTGGAGAACTATCAGTTCAAGAAGAGGAAAACAAACAGCTATGGTTTACAACAATTCTACTAGAAGATAAGCATGTGAGCTTTAAACTCGACACAGGCTCACAAGCAAACATAATACCTAAGAGCGTGTATGTAAAACTGCAGAACACTGTCCTTCACCCGTCAACAAGTGTCCTGGTAACGTACTCAGGACAGCGCATCATACCCGAAGGGGAAGTACACACGACGATAGATGGAATCGACATGTGCTTTCAAGTTACAGAAGTTGGGACGCCGATCCTGGGAAAGGACGCCTGCGTTCAACTGCAACTCATCAAACGAGGGCGCCGAGTTGGAGTCAAGCGTGGGAGGACACAACAGCTGCAGTCCGGGCGTCAGAAATCAGTGCGTGCGGCGACAGACGAACTACAAAAAGTCACCGAAGACGCAAATGATTTGGTAAAGAAATATAATGACATTTTTGTGGGTCTGGGGACCATTAAAACAAACGCCAATATATTTATTGATAAAAGTGTAACCCCATCTGTAGATCCACCGCGCCGAATTCCTCATGCTGTAGCCGATCAAGTCAAAGAAGAAATTGACAAAATGCTTAAATTAGGTGTAATTGTACCACAACTAGAGCCAACCCCTTGGGTTAGCTCTATAACAGTAGTTCGGAAGCCAAACAAAATCAGGGTCTGTCTCGACCCAACCAAGTTAAACATGGCTATTTTACGTACACCGTACCCAACCAGAACTATCGAAGAAGTCATTGCAAAAACAGCAGGTGCCAGGTATTTCTCAGTGCTGGATGCCAATAGCGGCTACTGGCAAATTGAATTAAACAGACAGAGCTCTGAGTTGTGTACTTTTAACACTCCTTGGGGTCGGTACCGCTATATGCGTCTTCCATTCGGCATTAAGACAGCTGGGGACATCTTCATTAATGAAATGAACGAGATTTTGAAAGATTTACCTGGAGTTAATGTTGTCACCGACGATATACTGGTATATGGTAACACTATAGCTGAACATAACTGTAACTTAGAAAGAGTATTTGTCAGAGCAAGGCACGCGAAATTAAAATTAAATCCCAAAAAGTCGAAAATTTGCCAGACACAAGTCAACTACGTTGGGCATGTATTAACACAGGGGGGTCTCAAACCAAACGCTGACCGTCTGCAAGCCATTATAGACATGCCTACACCCACTGACAAGGCAGGTATTCAACGGTTTCTGGGAATGGTAGGCTATGTAAGTAAATTCATACCTAAGTTTTCGGAGGTGACTAAACCCTTGCGAACAGTGCTTGGGTAAAATACTGTGTGGCACTGGCAGCACGAGCAAGAACAAGCATTTAAGTTATTAAAGAAATTACTAATAACTGCTCCAGTTCTAAATTATTACAATGTAAAAGCAGCTGTTACCATACAAGTTGACGCATCTAAGTCTGGGTTGGGAGCCACATTGTTTCAAGGCAATAGGCCGGTGGCCATGGCTTCAAAAGCTCTTGATGACACACAGTCCAACTACGCAGTCATCGAGAAAGAGTTGTTGGCCATTTGTTTCGGGTGCGTAAGATTCCACGAGTATGTTTTTGGTAAACAAATTATTGTCGAAACAGACCACAAGCCATTGGTAAAAATTATGAGTAAACCGTTACATTTGTTGTCAGCTCGTATGCAGCGCATGCGGATGCAACTGCAAAACTATAATATCGTTGTTAAACATATTAATGGATGCAATATGTATTTTGCAGATGCCTTGTCAAGAGCACACAGTACGAGTACCGAACCACATAACCTGTTCAACAACAGTCTTTCAATAGCAAGTATCGACGTGTCATACACCATGTTAAAACGCATTGAAAAAGCAACAAAAATAGACGAAACGCTACAACAAATAATTAAATTGGTAAAAGAGGGATGGCCGGTGAATAACAAAGACTTGTCTGAGGGGGTTAAACTTTTGTATGGCTTTAGAGAAGAAATAACATTCAGAGAAAATGTATTACTGAGAGGCAGTCAGATTATTGTACCACAAGTGTTGCGCCCATCGGTTTTAAAATTAATACACGAAACGCATATGGGAGTCGTCAAATGTAAGCAATTCGCCCGAGCAATTCGCCACGTGTTCTGGCCAGGCATGAGTAAGCAAGTAGAGGATCGCGTTAGCCGATGCATAGTGTGCCAACAGTACCGAAATAAACCTCATGCAGAACCCATGATTTCACACCAAATTCCATGCAAGCCGTTCGAGAAAGTAGGAGTTGATCTTTTTGAAATAGAACATAGACATTTTTTGATCACTATCAATTATTATTCCAAATTTCCAGAAGTACGAGAGTTGAAGTCAACCAACGCTACGGCAGTAATTAAAGCATTGTCAGAAATATTTGGTGTACACGGGATACCGACAATTTTAATGTCGGACAATGGTCCACAGTTCAGCTGCAATGAGTTCCGTAAATTTGGTTTAGAGTTTAATTTCAAACATATCACGTCAAACCCCCTCTACCCACAAAGCAATGGACAGGTGGAGCGATATGTGCAAACAGTTAAGAAATTAATAAAAAAAGCGCTAGCCAGTAACATAAATTATAACTTATCTCTACTAAACTACCGCAACACACCATTAGTAACACTCAATGCGTCACCGGCACAATTACTAATGAGCAGAAGACTAGGGTCAAAGTTACCCACAGTCGAAAGTCAACTAAAGCCAGCGGTACAAAAATCGAAAGTGCGAGAATTTCAAGAAATTCAGGCAAGACAACGACAATACTATAACAGACACGCATCGACAGCACACAAGCAGTTGAGCGTAGATGATCAAGTCCGTTATATAACACATGAAGGTAAATGGTCCAGTGGACGAATAACTGAGACGGAATCGTGTGCAGTTGTTCAAAACACCACAAACGCAAATTGGCGAACACATGAAACAAAACGAGCATACTTTGAACAATACTGACAATACAGACGCAAATGAAACAAATAGTTACATAACTAGGTCCGGAAGGGTGTGCCACAAGTCAGACTGCCTAGGTTTTAACTAAAAATAATTGATTGCTAATTGGAAGGGCCAGGTGGCAAATTGATATATGAATAACAATCAAGGCTGCGAGCCAGATGAAATTACCGGGGGACGGTGCGGTGAAGTACCGCGCAAGCTACGTAGATATAAATAGCCTGCCACCGCACTACAAAGCACGTGCGAATGTCAGAGGAGCAATACGCTGTAGTACAGAATGCCACCCAAATATATGTACGACTGTAAGATACGATAGTCAAAACCCAGTGCGGCCAAGGCGCAGAACAATAAACTATATTGTACAACTCGTAAATAAGCAACTAAAGGTTAAGAGAAACTTATAAGTATCAAGCAACGAACATACATAATGTTGTAAATTAATCAAAACAAACAATTTATTGCAACATGTGTTCTTGAAATTACTGTTGTTCGTTATCATTTTCATGATTAGTGTTAAGAATCGTTATAAGTTGTTTAACGACATAGGGCATTCATCGCACTTACCAAGGTAAAATTGTTACAAAACCGACCGCACCACATGTAATGGTCATTGTTTTGTTTGATTAATATGTTCCAACTAGTATTGTACGGGACAGGTATGCATTATCATTGAATGAACAGACTTGCAACCCTTTAAAAAAAAAAAAGGGAGATGTAATATATGTAATATCATATGTCGCGTGCCGGCGATAGGGTAGGTAGCCCGCGGGCTGGTCACGTGGAAGTGGAGCGAGAGGAACTATTAATAAACACTTGTGTCCTAGTCATCGTGGCGTTCGCATGTTGTCTGGCGTTCGCATGTTGTCTTCGCATGTTGCCTCCACCACCATCACCTCACCATCATGAGGGACAACCTCCTCCACCCCTGGCCGGTCGTCCGCCGGTACTCAGAGACCATCTTCTCATGGATCGCGGACGGGAGGCTCCCCCAGGGGTGGCATGACCCCGTGGCCCTCAACAACATCCGAGTCGACAGCATGCTGACCGTCGACCCCCTCGACACGCCCCCAGCCCGGCACAAGATGGGGCCCGAGGCGCCCACCTGCCCCGGCACCAAGTCGACGCCCGGACCGCCTATGATAGGCACGCTCACGGGGCCCCTGCTCCGCTTGGAACCGCGATACCGCCTCGTGCGATCGGGCCCCCGTCGGGGAGGCCCACGGCGAGGTGGGAGACAGGCGCCGGCACGTCTGTGCATATTGCGCCAATGTACGGCGCATATTAACGATGCACAGCGAGGCCGGTTGCCGCACCAAGCAAGCCCGTGAGCGCCAGACCCCGGCCACCTCGGCAGATTTTTGATCCGCCGGCCTCCCCCCGGCCGGCCCGGGGGGCCTTTCCCGGCGCCTCACCCCAACCACTGCCGACAGCCCCGCGATCTCCACCGACAGCCCCCCAGCGAACACCGATCGAAACGCCGCCCAGACGAAGCCGGGGATCATCACCTCGCCCCTCACACCTCGGACGACACAGCCCAGCCCCACGAGGGACCCTCCCCAGACAGCCCAGCCACCGACCTTCACGACACCGCCTTCATGAAACCGCCCGACCCGACCCCGACTCCCACCCCGCCCAGGCCTGAGGAGTTTGCTGCCCCCCTGATCAACCCTCGCCGGACCTCCTCCCCGGGGCCTCAGGAGCGGGCCTCCCTTTTTTGGCCGCCCGCTCCCCCCCCTCCACGTAGGCCCCGGACCCTCCTCTCACCCAGACCTCCCTCTCCGGGCCCCCGCCTCAGGCGCCCCGTGCCCCCGCCTCGGGCGCGCCTCGAGCCCTCTCCTACTCTTTGGCGGAGGGCTCCTCGGCCCCCCTCACCAGAACTCTGACATTGCCCCTGATGAGCCCCTGTTTATCCCTGTACATCTCCTCCTGCTCCTCATGAGCACCCCCTGCTGTACTGCTCCTCATGAGCCTTCTTCCTTATTCTTTTATTGCCTTTTACCTACACTGTTGCTCCTTATGAGCTTATTACTCTGCTCCTCATGAGCCTCTCTCATGCCTCTGTATACTCTGTTTTATGTTTTACACTGTCTGAGGCGGAAATAAACGCCTTTATTCCCACCCCCGCCTTCCTCTCTTCCTTTTCGCGCATCAAGAAGTAATCCGGTTGACGTTTGTTGTTTGTTGTTGTTTTACGTCCTAGCACCAACTAAGGTCATATCAGGACGAGTACTGACTTGTGACAGTGAGCACTCATGACGAGTTTATAGTGCTGCCCCACTGGGAGACCAGGCTGCCAGCACCATGACCTGATATCGCACTCAGTCACATTACCCTGACATTGAGCCAACCAGTCCTTGCCCTATCCTAATACTGCTGAGTGCTAGGAAGCGACAAGTATACATGTTTAAGTCATTGGTTTGACTCCACCAGGGTTCGAACCCACGATCCCACGGTCACGATCCAGTTGACCTGATAATGTACAAGAAGGATATCGGTGGAAGAAATTGGAAGTGCGGTCACTGTCCGCTCTCCGGGAAGTGGCAAAGGACAGCGGGAGATGTCCTTCAAGGGGGGAAGTGGCATAGCGTGTGAAGGCGGCGGTGCCCATGCGCGGCTTTGTCAGCGCACAGGGTGGCGGGGAGAGGGGGGGGGGAGGGGTGATTCCCTTCGAATTTAACACAATGCAAGCATTGTTTACCAATGCTGGTGACACAAGATCTGCCTAACAACAGTTTATTTCTATATTATTATTCATTACACATAACAGGATACATGAATGGATTGAGTAGGTACTCTGGCTGGCCACAAAAGACCTACCGTTTATTAAACATCATAGCATAAAGAACATAACAGCATAGCAAGAATAGAACATAAGACACTTGTAATAAAAAAGAAACCTAAAACTAAACCTAAAGCTAGAAATTGGATTCAAATGGGCAGAACACAGGACTTGCCGTTGGGGGAGGGCGGCCGCGCATGCGCCTGCGTCCATTGTGAGTAGACTTGCCCCCGCCCCCCCGCAGGAGCTGGAGGGACGGAACGCCTGATGGGGGAGGCTAGACTTGCCACCGGCCTCCCCGTGAGCATGGGGGTAGGAGGTTCAAATCCCCCCCCGCCAGACACATAGAAAGGAAGGTTCCATCACAATAATATTTGTATAAGGTTTTATACCACACATTATTACTCATTACACATAACAGGATACATGAATGGATTGAGTAGGTACTCTGGCTGGCCACAAAAGACCCAAATCAGCCCCAACCAGAGGAGCTAAGCGGGAGGCTGGGGAAGTCAGTTTAGCACACCCAGGATCACGGCCACTCGCATGTCGAGAGTCAGGCGCTCCACCAGCGATGCCTTTAGGTATTGACGGACACAATCCGATCGCCAATCGCCTCTCTCCTTGATCTCCTCCTCCGAAGCCCCTGATAGGCGGAGGAAGGTCGCCCCACCCCGCCTGAGACTATGAGACGAGAATTCAGACGGAGGTAGACCAGCCGCGGAACATGCCGCCTTCAATACTGCGGTATAGTAAGCATATGTCAGTCGGACGGAGTGTCCTGCTTGAGGTATCCTAAATACCTGCGCATCCCGCGGGGCTGGGCACTGTTGCAAATGTCTCTTAACCCAAAAAAACGCGCACAATTCTCTGTTCGCAACTCTAGCAACCAGGATTTTATGGACCCGTTCTCTGAACTGATTCGTCTTAGATTTCCGCACAGACACAAGCATCCCCCATGGGTAGAACTCCAGATCTTGACGGAGAAGGGCAGCATCTGAATTAGTGACATGTGCTTTGCGTAGTAGAGCTCTGAAAGAGAGCAACATGGCTGCCCTAACCGCTGTATGGCCCCTGGTAGGGAACAAAACCGCAAACAATTTTAGTAACTCATGTGGCAAGATTGGTGCTGCTTGCTTCACCTCATCACCTTTTAACCTGCGGATGCCCGCCAAACATTTCTTTATATAGTGATCAGAATAGTTTATCGGTGGACAACCTAAATCTTTCAGATGATTGTTCAGGCCGCTGAGGTAATTCCTAATGGACGAATAGCATAGCCTACATGCTAGATATGACATATATAGACATACTTGGTCGGAATCACAGGGGTAAGGGGCTAATTGGCCTGCGAACACTTCGCAGAAGGCGATATAGGAATTCACCTGAACAGACCGAACCGCAAGAGTCGAACTGGCGTAGTGATTTCTGTCGTAGTTACGACGCTCCTCCAGGAGTTTTTTCCAATCTGAAGCAAGATTTTTAACAACTGAATAATTTGTGACAACACATTGCATCAACTTGATCGGCATCTCTGATGCGTGCGATACTCTGAAACTTATCCAGACGACTTAGGCTGTCACATATCACATTATACTTGGTATTCACATATACCGATTGTACATCAAAATTAAAAGTAATAGAGGCCCAAAATATCAGGCGCAACCAGGTCATCGTAATTTTGTTTTTACTCCGGCCTGAGTTTAAGGCGGCCATCACCTGCGTATTGTCGGTGACAAAAACCACAGTCCGATTCCTCCATGTCTCACCCCAGCGCCTCACGCCTACCAACACGGGCCACATTTCCAACACATTTATGTTGTCTGACCTACACCCCACATCATCCGCGCAGACAAAATGATGGCCCAACCATTCTCTTAGCTCATTGGCCGCCTCTAAATCAAAGGCGCCAGCCACCCAGTCCTCGCCATGCAGCGCTCCAAACCCGAATTTGGAGGAATCGCTGTACACCGAGATTACCGGGTCTGCCGAGGGGATGATACTCGCTTTTTCCGTTGAAAGTGGATGCAAATTCTAGCCACCATTTCAGGTCCAACCTGAAGTCCTCATTTAGTCTGACCTTATGGGTGGCTTTCTTAGCAGAGGCTATCAAGTCGTAGACTCTCCTCGAAAAGGTCCTACCACCATGCACCACTTTACAGCAGTGTGCTAGGACCCCCCCGAGGCCTTCCAACTCCAGCCTCGTCGCCTTCCTTTTCTGCAAAAACCAGTTTAGTTGCGATACTAACTTAGCCAACTTGTCCTCTGGGAGACGCAACTCCATAGCTAAAGAGTCTATATCTATCCCCAGGAACCTGGTTATTTGAGCAGGGGGTGTTAGTTTCCGGAAACTTACATAAAACCCCATCCGTCTCAGGATAGCTACCAGGGCCCGCTGCGCCTCAATACAGCCTTGTATAGTACGACTGACGACACAAAAGTCGTCTAGGTAATTTACACATTCTTCATAACCCTCCCGGACCATGCAGCGGACAATGAAGTCACTGATCTTTGAGAATACGAAAGGGCTACTGCTGAGCCCCATGCATAAGCGATTGTCTCGGAGATTTACCAGACCCTCACCAAAGTCCCAGCTTAAGCCCTGGCGTTCCCTGCTGACTGGGTGAATATTGATCGCCCTAAAATCATCGTGGCCCTTTGGCACGGCCCCCATCGGGGGAACACACAAACATGGCTCATCTACTCTGGACACCAGTCCTGCAGATATCTCGAGCCGGAGCCTATCGCTCATCAACTCACCAGTAGTATTATTTGTTATAGATGAGTAGTTACCTTGAAAGTAAGAACTAACACAATCCGGGTCGATTACCCGGTAACCAAAACATGAAGCCCTGAGGATGTACTCCCAGTCGGGATCCGTGTCGCCTCGGCACATCGCCTCAGCATAGATTCGACACGGCTTTAACTGTGCGCAGGCACCACCAATTTCATGCTTACATTCACAGGTGCCTTGCAAACAACTAGCGAAAACGTCAATACATTTCTTTGAACAGTTATCACCATACTCGTCCCAAACCCACAAGGTACAGTGCCGGTCATCTTCCAGCGGGTTTGCCTTATCTGGCCCGATCACCCTCCACCAGTTGGCACTACCATTGTTCATGCCCGGCGAAGCTGGACCCGCAAGGTTGACCGTTGCGTCATCAATGTTTGATGATGGAGGCCTGGCAAAGCCCACCTCTACCTCGCCCTGCGGTTTGCCCCGCCCACCTAGCGCGGCGGCATTGTCCGCACTGAGTACATCTATATCAATACTGCTTGTGTTCACAACTTCCACCGCATCTAAGGCGGAAGGCATTGGGTCAATTTTCAGTACAGCATCAGCACAAGAGTCATCGTCCGCGCCACGAGCAACATCAATGATATTTGACCCACAACAATTTGTAATATCTGCAACACACATATTTGACAATTCATCAAGGAAAGGCGGACAAACTTGTAATATACAGTCGGTGTTACCAGACACCGTAACATCTACGGTACCAGGGGCCAGGCGCGGCACACTATGGGCGCCATTTTGAAAGCCCACATTTTTGGCGCGACATTAAAATACAACTAGGTCAACGGTCTCTGCCGAGACCACCTGTCCAAGACCACAACCAAGTCAATTTTTCTTGTTTTTGCACTCATTAATCGGGTGCGAACCAGATTTACAGCTGAGGCACTTGTGTTCATATTCACATCGGCGTACACCACAACCATCTTTGTTGTAGTTGTAAGCATAGCAAAGTTTTCGGGAGTTGTCATAGCTCTTAGCAGTGTAGCCCGATCGCGCAGGCCTACGTGCGTCCTTGCTGCTACGAGTGTTTTCTAAATTAAAATATAGCAATGACAATTCATGATCTCCCATCGTGAAGGCCTTCAGCCCATTCTCTTTCACCTTGTCTCTGATAGCTTTGTCATATCCCCGATACGCCTGATCAGTATAAGTCGACGTAGAGGCATGCATACACATGTAAGCAACATGGCCGATGTAGCGTACGAGATCGTCGTATTCAAAACCGACCCGTTTCCCGCGCTTCATGCCCCATATTAGGGCAGTGTATACCAGCTCCATTACACTAAGTTTTTTTAATCGCTTCTCATTCATCGTGTATTTGTTCAACGCAAACTTACTGCGCTTGCGCCTTCTCCTTCTCCTCCGTCCGGAATCACTGTCAGATGCCGAGCCCAGCTTTTTCTTTCCGGATGATTTATTTTTCGTTGCACGAATCAGAGTCACCGTCTCCTCCTCCGGAGAACCTGCATCCAGGACTGCCCGTAGCTCCTTCTTGCGACGTTCGCGCGCCCTTGCCGCCACCAACCGTTGCAGCTCCCTCTCCTCGTCATCCTCCTCGTAGTCTTCTACCACGAGTCGCGGCCCCTCGCCGGAGCGCCGTGACGAAACACCCGGGGCCGACAATTTCTCGGCCGCATCCCCGGTATTCTCCTCGCCCGAAGAGCTGGCCTCCGCCTTTATCGATCGCTTGCTGAGCCTCGTCCGCTTGCATTTACCGCCCCGGGGAGGCTTGTGTTCCTCCCCACACGTTGCACATATGTCTACCGGCATTTTGTCGGACACATGCAGGTACGTCAGCCACAAGCTAGAAATCGTGAGTAGACTTGCCCCCGCCCCCCCCGCAGGAGCTGGAGGGACGGAACGCCTGATGGGGGAGGCTAGACTTACCACCGGCCTCCCCGTGAGCGTGGGGGTAGGAGGTTCGAATCCCCCCCCGCCAGACACATAGAAAGGAAGGTTCCATCACAATAATATTTGTATAAGGTTTTATACCACACATTAACTCTTCCCAGCTCTAAAATCGATGGCTGGCATATGTGGTTGTGTAGGCAGGCTATAGGAAATCAATACAGGGAAGAAGAGAAAGCAAGAGTATAAAGAATGAAAGTAGCGTGAGAGCTTGTACCCTCAGGTTTATTATTATATAGTGGTACATGGATCTGGTATGGCATACCACCTGACCATTATCTCCAATGAGCAACAAGCATTTATAGTTCCATCAATGGACAGTAAGCATTCTTGTGTCACCATGGCTACTGTGATCTGCCCACCACCACCATGCAGTGTGGCTGCTTGGCCTCCACCTGCCTGAGCTGTGTGTGTGTGGTGATCCGTGACTAACAGTTGTGGGGGGGGGAGGGGTAGTGAGTAGAGCTCTTGAGGCTCCTTACACACTATCACTAGTGCCTCATTCACACTCTCTACCTAATAGACAATGACTATTGATCCTAAGTAAAGGATCACCAGCAACTACAAAAATATATTCATATACCTGGCCCTATATATCATTTACATTAGTAGACCATTTGTACTCCATTATAGACCATTTGCATTCCCCACCAATGCGTTTTATCGGAATATGTTACACAGCTATATAGAGTCAGAGGTGGTCCATACATATCAATGTAATCTGAACAATGTTATAATGATTTAAGGTTGGTTGTTGGACGTTTACCTCCTAACAACATCTAAGGTCATATCAGGATGGGTATCGACTTGTTACAGTGCACACTCATGGCGACTTTATAGAGCTGACCCACTGGGGAACCAGGCTAGCAGCACCACTCCATGACACTGAGCCAACCAGTCCTTGCCCTATCCTAATAATGCCAAATGCCTGGCAAGGAAGCACCAAGTATCAATTTTTAAGTCATTGGTTTGACTCGACCAGGATTCGAACCCACAAACTCATGGGTTCGGATCTCCCGATCTCCCAAAACAGGAGACTGGCGCTCTACTCATTCAGCCACGCCATCTGGTCAGTCAATTAATAGAACATGTTAATACCGAAGACTACAGCATCAGAATGTTGAAATACACACCAACATTGATGTTGCATGAATGCACTTCAAATATATCTCCTAAGTTAGCCTTTTAAAATATAACCTACTTATTGGTAAAGTAAAGTAGATTATAACAATTGAAGCCTAATAAACATGATTACACAAGAAAATACAGAAACTCAACACCATCGAATTTTGCAACTTCAAGAGACGGTCTTTCTAGATTTACCGGGTGCTGTGGCCGAATCGGTAGAGTGCAGGCCTCCCGTGCGGGAGATCAGGGGTTCAATTCACCGTCGAGTCAAACCAATGACTTATACAAAATTGATACTTGTCACTCCTAGCTTGGTGCTAGGAATTAATAGGATAGGGCAAGTTCCGGTTAGCTCAGTGTCATCAAGGGTCTACCAGGATTCAAAATAGGACATCTAAATATTAGAAGTCTAACAAACAATATTGAAACACTAAGGATTGATCTACCTAATTTGGGTTTTGATGTATTATCAATCTCAGAAACCTGGCTGAACTCAACCACAGAAAATAAATTAACATCTGTCAAAAGGTACCAACTAACCAGATCTGATCGCCAAACAAAACAGGCAAATGGCCAAACCAAGGCTGGTGGAGGGCTGGGAATCTACTATAAAGAAGAGCTCAACATAGATACTGATACATTTGTAAAACATAATCACTCAAATACAAATATAGAAAGGGATTATTGTAAGAAAATACTCCTGGGAAACGTATACAGGCCACCAAATGGAAACTTGGATTCAGCACTTGAACAAATAATATCACTCCTGGAGGAAATACGAGACACAGACAAATTTGAATTAGTCCTCATAGAAGACTTCAATGCTGATGTTGCAAAGAAAACCTCAATAACCGCCAACAAAATAGGACAATTTGCAACAACCTTAGCACTTGATCAGGTCATTACATCAGGTACAAGAATAACAATTGAAACAAACAGAACAATTGATCTAGCATTCACAAACATGAAGTACTGCAAAAACACAGGAGTTCTAAATTATAATATTAGTGACCACAATCCAATTTACATAATGTAGTGGTCTGCACTGACCTCTCAGGCAAGTAACCACATAGACAGGTAGGCGTGGGGAGTGTATTGATATCAGGGAGCCTAGGTGGTGTAATGGTTAGCACACTGGCCCGGAATGCAAAGAGATGTGGGTTCGAGTCCCGCTCTAGGCGCAGTATTTCCCATTTTCATCACCCCCACGACACTGGTTGCCGTGATCAGGATCCTGTACAAGCTTTGCGCTGTATGGTTGTTGAACCTACCCTGTGTATGTATGTGTTAGTGCATTGCCTGTATGTATGTAATTGTAAGCATCACAAGACTTACAATTCCAGGGGGACGAGTGTAGTGGTCTGCACTGACCTCTCAGGCAAGTAACCACATAGACAGGTAGGCGTGGGGAGTGTATTGATATCAGGGAGCCTAGGTGGTGTAATGGTTAGCACACTGGCCCGGAATGCAAAGAGATGTGGGTTCGAGTCCCGCTCTAGGCACAATATTCCCCATTTTCATCACCCCCATGACACTGGTTGCCGTGATCATGATCCTGTACAAGCTTTGCGCTGTATGGTTGTTGAACCTACCCTGTGTATGTATGTGTTAGTGCATTGCCTGTATGTATGTAATTGTAAGCATTACAAGACTTACAATTCCAGGGGGACGAGTGTAGTGGTCTGCACTGACCTCTCAGGCAAGTAACCACATAGACAGGTAGGCGTGGGGAGTGTATTGATATCAGGGAGCCTAGGTGGTGTAATGGTTAGCACACTGGCCCGGAATGCAAAGAGATGTGGGTTCGAGTCCCGCTCTAGGCGCAGTATTTCCCATTTTCATCACCCCCACGACAATAATTAAGAAAAAAGCTAAAGATGACAGGAAATTAATAGAATTTTGGGGAAGAAGCTATAGGAATTATAAAATAGAGAAATTTAATGAAACCTTACTACAAGAAAATACTGAACCCCTCTTTGCCAACCAGGATCCAAATATATGTTGGGAGTCACTCAAACAAATAATAACTAAAGCAGCAGACCAACATGCACCACTCAGAAAATACAATGTGAAAGATAGTCGACCAGAATGGCTTAGCAATGAAATTCTTGAGTTGCAAAAAGATAGAGACTACTTTAAAGAAAAATCAGAACAAACAAATCTACCTGAAGACAAATTCTTGGCAACCCAAATCAAGAATAGAGCCAATTCTGCAGTCAGGTATGCAAAAGCTAGGTACATACAGTCTGAAGTCCTACAAAATAAAGAAGATGCCAGCTTAGTGGATGAGTTAACAGGGGAAAAACTGACAACTCAAGAAACACCTGAAAGATAAATAATTACTTCATAGAGATAGGGGAGAAGTTAGCAGATAAACTAGACAATATACCAGAAAAAGATAAAGTTAACATAGTGAAGCCAAATGCTACCTTACTACAAGTATACATATGACATAAGGGTGGTAACTAAGGAAGAAGTACTTAAAAAGATTAAGGGCTTGTCTGAATACAAATCATCAGGACTTAAAGATCTCAGCTCAAGGATACTAATTGATTCAATAACTATATTAATCAAAGAATTCACCCATATAATAAACCTATCAATTGAAACGGGTATTTTCCCAGATGACTGGAAAATTGCTACAGTTGTACCTATCCCAAAAGTCAGCAACGCTAAAACATGCAATGACCTCAGACCAATTTCTCTTCAACCCATAACTGGGAAAATAGTTGACCAACTCATTCATGATCAAATAACAATTTTTTTTGAAGCAACAAACTACCTAGCAGATGAACAAAATGGCTTCAGGAAAGGCAGGTCCACAACCAAAGCACTCTCAACACTCCTTGATGTGCTTCTCAGTGCGATGGATTCTGGCAAACTTACCATAGCAGTATACATTCATTTAAAAAAAGCATTTGACACTATAGATCATAAAATCCTGTTGCAGAAGGTTGTCAAGAGTGGGTTGGGTTAAAAAACGGTAGCCTTTCTGACAAACTATCTTTCCAATCGAAAGCAAAGTACCAAACTAAATGGCATTGAGTCAACCTTAAGACAAGTAAAAACTGGAGTACCACAGGGATCAACACTGGGCCCCCTTCTATTCCTTCTGTTCATAGACGACTTACCCCAAGCACTGAGGCAAACAAAATGCATTTTATTTGCTGATGATGCAGTCCAACTGGTATCAAACAGTAACTTAGCAAAAGCAGCAGAATTGACAAATGAAAATTTGGCTAGAATAAATATATGGTGCAAAGAAAACAAATTAACTCTCAATATAATCAAAACTGAATATGTTATCTATGGCACCAAGAACAAGAAGGACAAAGCCCCAGAAGTCCAAATACAGATTGGGAATGAAACACTAAGGGAGGTAGAGACCCACAAATATTTGGGAACTGAACTGGATGGAACTCTAAATGGGAATAAACCACTAAGTAGATTAAATCTGTCACTGGCAAGGAAACGGAACACCTTCAGAAAAATCAGGGGTTTTATAAATGAAAAAACAGCTCTTCTTATGTACAAAACAGTGATCCTCCCAATAATTGATTATAATGACCTAATATATGAACTACTCACAAACCAGCAAAAAGCAAAGCTTCAAACAGTACAAAATAGGGCACTCAAGACAGTTTACAAAGGCCAAAATCTACACACAGAAGACCTACAAGCTAAAGCTGGAATGGACAAACTAGACACAAGGGGCAAAAGGCATCTCTTAGGACTCATGTACAATAGAGCCCAAGACACAATATATACCGACACAAGTATTCACAATACTAGGGCAGCAGATGGCAACCTCTTGAAAATTCCCTATCCAAGGACTAACAAACTCAAAAGAGCACCTATTTATCAGGGAAGCCAACTCTGGAACAAACTCTCTGCCAAAACCAGGAATGCAGCAACCTACCTGCAATTTAAATCTAGATTAAAGGTTGAGTACCCAACATAGACATACATTAATAAACCTACCTGGATAGACCACAAACATTGAGAACTGAAATAAATACATAGTCCCAAACCACTCCCTTCCCTCTCCCTCTCTGAAATCCCCCCCTGGCAAAAAGAGTAAAAGAAATAACAACTACCAAAGTATACCCACCAGCCTATAACACCTGACTAAACCAATAAAACATATACTACTGATAAAGCTATAGTTGACCCAAGACAATTTAAATGAGTCGTGCAACCATTATTTGCATAATCCAAAATCCATGACTACCTGTATCAGCAAGTCATGCCCATTATATTAATGTCTCCTCACAGGTATGATCATCAAATCACTGATATAGTCTAAAGATAAATGGCTATTCTCCAGTCTACATGTCCAAAATAAGATCCCCACTATATTTGTAATGCCCCATTTTAACCTACTACTGTCTATATTGTTCATACCATCACATCGTCTCATCCATAAATACTTCATATGCACTATAATTGTTAAGGACAGAAGACCAGCGCCTCGGTGCTGAAAAAAGATGTTATTCAACTGGAATACAAATTTGAACAAAAAACAAACAAAAAAACCAAACGTGACTGAGTGGATATGGGGTCATGGTGCTGTCGGCCAGATTTCCAAGTGGGGCAGCACTATGAAGTCGGCATAAGTCGATCCCCTCCTTGATACAACCTTAGATGTTGACAGGATCTAAAACTCCAATAACCAAACAACCAACCTTCTAGATTGTTCATCGGACGGGTGCAAAAAGGGGCACTGCGAAGGACATTTCAATATGGCTGCAGTAACTAGGAGGCGGCCTGGGTCCACAAGGGGTCATTCGGCTTCAAATGGGACTGTGTTCTCAGACAGATGAGGCAGTTTGAAGTCTCACTACACTTAAAGCAGAACCGCTCCAGCTTACAAGTGGTTGCATGCATTGTCAGGCATGAGTCACCTACTCCGATAGACTGTGGATCTGGCAGTTAGGAGGGACTCATTTGGGAAGTTACACTTCAGGTTTTGGTAATTCACAACACGAGACACCATTTATTTTATCGGTTATGTTATTAGTTCAGGTATGAGTTGTTGGAACGGGAACCGCTGTCATTCTGCTTCTTCAGGCCCACTGCTGATGAATGGATCAGGTGGGACTCAAACCCTCAACCCTATAGAGGCAATTGTTATTTAGCGGTGTGGGTAGGTGGGTGAAGAAAGCTGGATGGTGCGAAGATGGCGGTGGCTGCAAAGGTTGCGCATGGAGTTCAAACTGCGTCGGGTCACGTGACCGAAATGGCGGGAAATTTGATGTGTAAATTCACCATGTGAATATAAACAAGCTGGTGGTTCTATGCCCCTCCTCGCTGTTATTTTATGTATGCAGTTCCTCCATTTACTTCTTGGTTCACCATACCGCCACGGTGGCACCACCTAAGTGCGGACTCTGTACCTCAATGTATATATACCATATATATGCATAGATACATATATATACATATCAAACCAACTAGTGCGCACACCGCAACGGTCGCGCGACCCTTGTACTGCGCCGTCTGGAGGTGCGAACCCACACCCTCCAATGGTTAGCCCGCAATACACTAGGTGGCAGCACAGTGCGTCGCCTTACACCCAGACACCAGGATATAGATGCGCTATACACATGTTATATATGTGTAATTCTCTAAAACTGGGCACTAAGTTGTGACATAAAAACCAAACGGGAAACCCTTCAAAATAATAGCAGATTACATTCCAAATAATAACAGAAAATATGTTTGCATGAATGTTAAAGTTGCATAGTCCGATGGCTTTCGATTTGTTCCCTCATTTTTGAGTTAAATGTATCAGGTTGACCATTATAACCTAATATGCTTTATTCTGGAGTCACTTTGATTAAAAAATGCCTAATTGTGGACAATCTCAACTGAAAGTACCTAAAATAATTTTGACAAGCTTGCCAAAAGTCCAGTTGTTGTGGTCCAGATCCACATCTCGCGATGGTCATGTGACCTTATCCCCTGGAACCTGACTAAGGCTGTATATGGAACTGGAATGAGACACACTAATGAGGTCACGAGATTGACCTAAGTGCCCTCTCTACCTAATGGCTGCCTCAAAGTAGGTGTCCAATGGGATGGGGTGATAAATTCACTGATTATTCTGTATATGCTGCCCCAAAGCCTTAGTTAATGCACCAGTACCTAAGATGGATATATAGACCATGCAACTTTAACATGATGTATATAAGTCAGAGTTAAAAAAAAACTATTTTACTCTTCGATTTTGATCTCATACAAATTGAACAAAATCTGAATATCACTAGCGCAACATGGAGATCAAACAAACATCCCGAACATCATTATAAAATGCGCAACAAATTCAAACAAGATCTTATTGATTACAGATAAGCAATTAAGATTATAGCCGTGTTCACACAGACGATGTAAATCGATTCGTAGAAAGCGACTTGTATAGTTCGCCTCACATTCGTTGTGTGAACGGACGTCTGAGGCGGATTAGGGCTGATTCGACTCACATGATGCGGATCCTGTAAACCACCTATCTTGGTAGTTTACGTGAGGCGATTTCTGTGATGCGGTTAATTTTGCCCGTGTGGACGCAACCGACTTACGTGATGCGGACTAAGCACGTCGATCTATATACTATAATTTGGTCTATGAACCTGCTAGAGGTGCACAGATATTTTTTTTATCATTTATTTTCAGGGTTTCACTGCCCAGCAGAAGTTTTGACCGTTCCAAACCAATACGATTCAGTCATTACATATCTAGGTCGAACCCACACTCTCTGGTGCCAGCATCGTCGAACCCAAAATGGCGCTGGTTAGCCTGGACTTGCTCATGCGCAGCATTCGATTTCCGGCCCAAGTACTGCCTGTGTGAACGGGCTGCTAATTCGCCTCACCTGATTCGATTTGTGTGATGCGCCTCACATTTTGTCCGTGTGAACACGGCTTATGTCTTACATTGTGATTTGATCCGATGTTGCTAGGCCATAACACCCCAATAAACTTGCAGGCGAAGTGTTGTTAAACCATGTTCGGTGGATCCATTATATATTGAGACGGGTCACCTTGGACTTTGGCTCAGAATGATTAATAGACCTACACAATGGGAGCCTGTTGCTGGTATTGTAAAGGGTTCTTCTTCCTGCCTCCCCACTTCCACTTCCCATACGAGGGTGTGCCCTCTGAGGAGCCCATGTCATATATGCTCAGGACGGCGAGGTATTGGTATTAGGCGTACAGCTAGAGCCGAAAGCAAACATCATCAGGATCCCACATGCTTTACCCTCCCCCCTCCATCCCCATCGTCATCCAAATCACAGTAAGAGAAGGTGTTAGGACACTTAGAAGCCACTGACACTGTTTCCAGAGACAAGCAATGAAGTACAATGCTAGCTATCTAGGGAATGATAGGCAAAGTTAGCCAAAGTTAGCCAAAGTTTATTTGTTTTTTTAGTTTCTTTATTGAGGCTGTATTTATACTGTCCATAGCATATAAGCCTGGGTATTCAGGCTTGTTTTCAATGCTGGCCAGCTGTAGTGTCGGTGTTATCTTATCATACAGTAGCTGCTGATAAGGTATTTGATTACCTGCATTTCAGCAGCAGATAGATAGTTGGTTGGTCTGGTTAGTAATCTATGTTAAATTTGTTGGATTTTCTTGGCATATATGTGTTTTATTTGTTCTACTCTTACTACTAGACTAGCCTACTCCTATTTACATATCATAGGCTTGTACATAGCTGTGTGGTGTGCTATCTGGCTACTTTTGGCATGGGTAGTGCAAAGTTAGGCAAAGTTAGTCAAAGTTAGGCAAAGTTAGGCAAAGTTAGCCAAAGTTAGGCAAAGTTAGCCAAAGTTAGCCAAAGTTAGGCAAAGTTAGGCAATGGTAGGCAAAGTTAGGCAATGGTAGGCAAAGTTAGGCAATGGTAGGCATTGTCAGTTCTTGAATGGAGGAAGGCGTGGGAACATCAGGTACTTGGAAAATATTAATGGCATGCATAAATAGCAATATATGCATATTATTAATGATGCAATTACCCCGTGGTGTTTGCTGTTGGCATCCACTCTGCCTATACTTGTATTGTACATCTCAGTATCTACTGTGTGGAACATAAATTCTTCTTAATAATATAGTTTTCTTTAAAGCCTACCAATTCAATTCAATTAGTTGATATGTATGTATATATGCATACATATATATGTGGCTTTTCATATGATGTTCCGAAAATGGTAGCAGGTACAATATGGACACCGGGTTGTTTATATGAGACATGCACAAAGGGCAATGACCCCCCCACCCCGCCGCCAGCCGCCCCCCACTGTCTAGGATCCACAATGCACTTCTCTAGCTGTACATAATAATGGCACATGAGACGTGTTATGACCTGTCTGGGAACTCCTTAGGAACATGTCTCCATGCAAAGTTAACAAAATGTTCTCTTATATATAGTACTTTAAATAAACATGGTAATTGTTCTTTCTTTTGTTATTTTTTCAGAGCCTCTGGTTGCTATCCGGGGATTTGCATCATTTTACTGCGTTTTTCTGCGTTAGATTTGCAGAATTTCTAGAAATAGCTGCTGATGAAACTGTAAATGTAATAAATGGTGGTTTTTCTTTGTAATATATTAATTAACATTAGCAGTGATTAGCCCATGTACGCCGAGGCACCCAAGCGAATAATGTGGATGTATGGTGAAGCTTTTGGACAACTCCTCATTGGGCCAGCAATGCATTATGGTCAAGCATGCCTGCTATATGATCTACCCTATATCCTTTAGGCATTAAGCAACCAATAACTAGACACCACATGCCCTTTGCCTGATGCTCAAAATGAGCATCATTAATTACATCTGGAGCCACACTTAGCACCAACCACCCTGTCTGCCAGACATGCCATAAACATCAAATGAAGAGTCCAGGCGCAAAACCACGTAAATGCCAATCCAAAAATTGAGATAAACATTGGAATCAAACCACCAAAAAATTGAATTTGAATTATATTCCTACTTTTGAGTCCATTGCTCCATAACGATGTGATCATATAAAAAGGGGAATTAGTGAGAATTTAAATTATTTTCATGTAAAAATCTTGTATTTAAACTACATTTTTGCATTGCTGTTTACATGGCCTTGTGCCTGAACTATTCAAATACAAATCCTGCTGGCATCTACAATCAACTACAAATTGAGACTATTGCTACTGTCATGGGGGTGATATTGCACCTAGAGCGGGACTCGAACCCACATCTCATTGCAGTCTGGGCCAATGTGCTAACCATTACATAACCTAGGCTCCCTAATGTAACCACAGTACCCATGCCTACCTGTATATGTGGCTCCTTGCCCGAGAGGTCAGAGCAGACCACTACACTTGTTGCCCGGGAGTGTAAGTCTGTTAAAGCTTACAATTACATACATACAGGCAATGAAACACACTTTTGTCTGTGTTTTTTTTGTTTTATGCTGTGTTTATACTGTCCATAGCATGTAAGCTCGAGTGCTCGGGCTTGTTTTCAATGCTGGCCAGTTGTAGTAGTGGTTTAATCTTATCAAACTGTAGGAGGTGATAAGATGTTTTGTTTCTCACACAGTAACAGGTACATGGTGATTATTTAGTATCTGTAGATGTTTGAGCTTGTTTTGTATACACAGGGTATGTTCAACAACTATGCGCACATAGCTTGTACAGGATCATGGTCACGGCAACCAGTATCATAGGAATATTGTGCCTAGAGTGGGACTCGAACCCACATCTCTTTGCAGTCCGGGCCAGTGTGCTAACCATTACCACACCTAGGCTCCCTGATGTCACCACACTACCCACGCCTACCTGTATATGTGCCTCCTTGCCCGAGAGGTCACGGCAGACCACTACACTACCAACTTGAGACTATTGCTGTTCAGCGACGAAAACAAGCCACGATGCGACTTACTCGTTATTGACAGGGTAAATAAACCATCACCAATTTGTTTGTTTAAATGTCCCCACCCTCACACACACAGTTGTCCACTACCGCAGCTACCAGGCCAACACAACCATCTCCATCACAACTACTGACCATGACCTTTGAGCAGCTCTGTAATTGGCCCGGTAACCTATCCCTAGTATTAAACAAGGCAGCCATTGATAGGCCACTCCTCACTGTCTCCTATGCTGGGGGCCCGGAAGACGAGCACCTCATCCCGGAAGCGGGAGTTATCGTAAAGAATGCTATCATTACTTAAAGTCGCCGGGTGTACCTCACCCAGGTACAAACGAATCCAGCATCAAAAGTTCTCCAAATATACCTTTGCTTAGTTTGTTCAGTTCATGCAACTGAACATGTGGAGGGAGAATTGAGGTATGTGATGTATGAATGACATCATAGGTGGGATTCCCTCGTCACATGACAGAGAGGGGTTCCCCACACTCAATGGAAGCCATGGCAACCACCAAGATGGCAGCCATAGAAAGCTCTCAATTGAACTTTTAAAGTCTATTAATCTACATGGTGTAATCAATTATTCACACAACAAGTAGCTGGTTATGAGAAATAAACATTTGACCTTTACATTTAGCATTTTAGATTGCAAATTCTAACATTTTTCTCTATATGGTTGTCTAACTAAAAGCCTTGTCAATACTGCTGGACAAACTACAACACAACAGGAGCAACCAATTTCAACACTCTCCCCCCATGTGTACGGTTACATAAATTGAAAACATGCAAAGGTATGCTTGGAGAGCATTTGTCGGAGTACAGTTCGTATCTCAGCAGCCTATACCGGGTCCCTTTAGAGTTGCATAGTCCGATGGTTTTGAGTATCTGTCATTTTTAGGGATTATTAAATTGATCATCATAATCTACCTTACTTTAGTTTGAAGTAACTTTTATTTTAAATGGTCTAACATATGAGATATTTTAAGTGTAAACATGTCGAATTAGTTTCGGCAAGCATGTCAAAACTCTAACACCATAGGCTTACGCAGTAACAGGTTTGATTAAACTGACTCAGTATGCTCTTATGTGTGGGAACAAATGTTATATAAGTTCATCAGTATCTAAGTCAGATATGTAGAATCCAATCTAGATAATTGTTTTGGTTGAACAAATGTGATGCTTCATCGGCCTATTCAGCTTTAAGCAAACAATTGCATCGTAGTCTGCACTACCCTCTCAGGCAAGGATCCACATAGACAGGTAGCCATGGGTAGAGTGAGGCAACAGTGAGGCTATGTAGTGTAATGGTTGTACGGTAGCGCAGAATGCCAATGAAAGTATTGAATTTCCAAAACCAAAAGACTAGTCTTGATTTGATCCGCATTTCATTATTCGATCGGATATATCCAATTTAGATATCGATGCATTCATTAGACAGTTTAATTGACTATGTTAGTGCTGCAGGCTATGCACCTAAATAGAGTAAACAGAGCTATACATCAGGTCTGATGTTGATGCTCATGCACTACTCCACCATGAGTTTCATAGAGTATAACTAGTTATGCACATATTATTTAGGCTGCAGGGCCTCGCCTATACCCCACCGGCTGGGGTGGGTGCTGTGCCGCCTGCCCTACTCCGGCTGCTGCTCCGGTGAGCTTGCTATCCTCCACCAGCAGTGGGGTGGGCGCTGCGCCGCCTATACTCCCCCGGCTGCTGCTACACTGAGCCGCGGGCTATCCTCCAATCGGGAGGAAGCTTTCCGGGGGAAGCGATTTCGGGCGGCGCAGCTCCCACTCGGTCTCCAGTCGGTCGAAATTTTGACTTTTGAGTGATTGTTTGTTTGTATTGATCGATGAATTGAACTATTTGATTAAACGGAGGGGCCTTTAGAGGTACCAGCCAGAGTATTATCTCGTCCAACTATATATATGTGTTTGTTGTTCCTCCCCGGAAGAATATAAATAATATAGATATAACCTGATAACGCCTACTGCATTGTGGGAGCCAGTGTAGTGCTTGCTTTCGGCTACGCTCGAAAATGGGTGAACAAAACCTATGGTATCCAACATTTCAGTGTTCACACCAAATCTATTTATCATCATTTCACTTCAGATATCTCCAAAGTTTTTCATTTGTAATTAAAAGTCACTGCAACTTAAAGTTGATTTGGATGTTGGTAATTTATCTAAGATAAATATGTTAAATTGATTTTCATAATCTACCTTATTTTCCTTTGACCTAACTTTTAGATTAAATGACTACACTTTGAGTTATTTGAAATTCAAACATGTAAAATTAGTTTTGCAAAGTGCACCAGACCTCTGAGACCACAGGCTTCAACAATAACAAGTTCTATTAAATTGGCTCAGTATTCAATTATATCTGGCAACATATGCTTAATAAGTGCATCAATATCTAAGTTAGATATGTAGAGTAAAATCTAAATAAGTATCTTGGTTTTGAAAATGCAATGCTTCATCGGACTATGCAGCTTCAATTGATTAAAATGGAGTATACCAACAATAAAAGCACACACCAGACGGGATGGCCGAATGAGTCCATCTCCTGTGTTGGTAGATCGTGGGGTTGTGGGTTCAAGCCATGGTCAAGTCAAACCAATGACTTAAAAATTGATACTTGTCGCTTCCTAGCCTGGCGCTCAGCATTATTAGTGTAGGGCAAGGAATGGTTGGCTCAGTGTCAGGATAATGTGACTGAGTGGGATATCAGGTCATGGTGCTGGTGGCCTGGTCTTCCAGTGGGGCAGCACTATAAAGCTGCCATGAGTGTGCACTGTCACAAGTCGGTACCCATCCTGATATGACCTTAGATGTTGCTATGACGTAAAACAACATCATCATCATCATGCTGTCGGTCGCGATGCGACAAAGACTGCTTTCATTACTTGACTGCCGCTCTCCATTTAGCTCTCTGCTGTGAGAGTTGTGTCCATGAGTCGGTCTTAATGTCTCTCAGCTTCAGGTTTCTCTTGATGGTATCTTTGAACCGGAGACGGGGGCGCCCTCTCTTTCTGTAGCCAAAAGACAGTTGAGAATAGAGGATCTGCTTTGGTAGCCTGTCTGATGACATCCTCAGGAGGTGTCCAGTCCACCGGAGATTCTTTTTGATCAGAAGATCTTCCATAGAGGGCAGCCCCATCCGTTCGAGTATTTCCTTATTCGTCACTTTGTCCTTCCAGGTTAGCCTCATGATTGAACGCAGATGTCGCATCATGAAGGCATGCAGCTTTTTCACCTGCTGTCTGTACGCTGTCCAGGCCTCGGCTCCGTATAGTAGGGTGGATAGCACGATTGCGCGGTAGATCTTACAACAACAAGCAAACAACTAAAGATGCAACTTTAGAAGACTTGATCTCCCGAAGCAGGACACACGGCACTAGTTTGGCGATGAGAGATGCACGTAATTAGCAGTAGAAACTGCCACTGCCTTATGATTGGCACTGTGTCGCAACAAACAGAGCTGAATCCTATTAACCATCATGACATGCCTAATTATCGTCAAACACACGCAGTCGGCGGGGAATAATCCTAGACAGCACGTAATATAAGAACACGCCGACAACAAAGAACAGACATGAACAACAACAAAAAAGAAAGCACTGTCATCAAAGATGGCAGCACTGTGCTTTTGTTTGTTGTTTCTGTTTTCTTTAGCAATGGCAGTGTTAAATGTGTTATACTGCATAGTTGTCTTTGCAATTTCACAGCGCATGTGTGCTACCAATGACAGGATGCCAACTTGTATTCTAAGAAGAATCCTGCGTGTTTATCTTATATTATCATCTTGTACCACCTGTCCCGATACTGAAGGATATAATTTTGTTTAAAGGCTGGCGCACAGTAAGCGATGTCTGCGACAAATGCTTGGTACTCAGTTCTGAGAAGTGCTAACAGCTGGGGTCCCGGTGTGAAATTGTATTCTAACAAGGATCCTGTGTGTTTATCTTACATTATCATCTTGTACCACCTGTCCCGATACTGAAGGATATAATTATGTTTCAAGGCTGGTGCACAGTAAGCGATGTCTGTGATGAAGGCTTGGTACTCAGTTCTGAGAAGTGCTAACAGCTGGGGTCCCGGTGTGAAATTGTATTCTAACAAGGATCCTGTGTGTTTATCTTACATTATCATCTTGTACCACCTGTCCCGATACTGAAGGATATAATTATGGCTGGTGCACAGTAAGCGATGTCTGTGATGAAGGCTTCGTAATCAGTTCTGAGAAGTTGTAACAGTTGGTGTCCCGTTGTGAACTTGTATTCTAAGAAGGATCCTGTATGTTTATCCTACATTATCATCTTGTACCACCTGTCCCGATACTGAAGGATATAATTATGTTTAAAGGCTGGCGGACAGTAAGCGATGTCTGCGACGAAGGCTTGGTAATCAGTTCTGAGAAGTTGTAACAGTTGGTGTCCCACTGCGAACTTGTATTCTAAGAAGGATCCTGTGTGTTTAGCTTACATTATCATCTTGCACCACCTGTCCCGATACTGAAGGATATAATTAAGTTTAAAGGCTGGTGCACAGTAAGCGATGTCTGCGACAAAAGCTTGGTAATCAGTTCTGAAAAGTCGTAAGAGTTGGGGTCCCGCTGTAAACTTGTATTCTAAGAAGGATCCTGTATGTTTATCTTACATTATCATCTTGTACCAACTGTCCCGATACTGAAGGATATAATTATGTTCAAAGGCTGGCGTACAGTAAGCAATGTCTGCGACAAAGGCTTGGTAATCAGTTCTGAGAAGTTGTAACAGTTGGGGTCCCGCTGTTGTATCTAGTCTGGTGAATGGGATGGCTGAGTGAGTAACTGGTGCACTTCATATATGGATGGGTGTTGGATTAATAAATGAAGAGCTTATTTATAAAACACAATAAGCGCCAGTACATAAAATGAGTTTGCAATGCAAGTTCCGGGTCAGTGTATCATGTTTTGGAGAGGAGCTCTTCTATGTATGTGATGTATAACGCAGTATGCGAGTATAAAGGCACGGAAGGGAATTATTTCCTTATTATTATTATTACGGGATATACGCTGCGGCCTCCTTCACGTGTCATGACTGGTGGCCCCACCTCCAGCGCTCCCCGGTATCCTTATCCCTGGAAAACATCAGTCGCGTCAGAGGATATAAGAAGAGTTCTTTATATATATGAAAAGCTCTTTTCCAAAGCACGATCTACGAGATTTTGTTGTTGTTGTTTTTTTTCTGCCTATCATAGATAAGTCTGACTAGACTTGTTTTCACCATGAGACAGTTTGGCGATAGAAAGCCCGAACATATACTTTTATGGACCCATGGGATTTTTAACCTCCCACACCATATAGACATGGTATGAGAGCAACTGGCCTTTGATGATGCTGTAAGTTATCCACAGCAGTGGAAATCCAAATTGGCATGGGGAATCGAACCACCGCCCTTTAGATTAGGAGTCTGACCAGAACAAAATCAGATACTCTAACCACTCAACCACAGAGAAGCTCACAAACAGTTTTACATTGCAAGTTCATTTCTTGGATTGGCGCTTATCGCGTTTTGGAAAAGAGCTATCCGTGTATAAATTCCGGAGGTATTTTGGGGGGAATAACGACGAAAAGGAATGAGGGCAGTTCACACAGGTGAGAGCACTGATGTGAAGGGTGGTTGCGGACGACAGGTCACTGAGCTGGATGTGAAGATGGGCAGGAATGAAGGTGAAAAGCCCTTTAGGGCCAAGTGGCAAGGCGGATGGACTAGGCGGCAGACCCAGGGAGCTGGACATAACTCAGGAGGGTAGTTAATTGCATGTGTGTGTCATTGCGTGTTGCTACTGATGGGAATTGCACTATGATCTGTATATGATATCCTGTTGTTGCAATTACAGATGACTTCTCTTTGACAATGTGGGTGTTCATTTAGATTTCTGTTTGTGTCATGGGTGATAACTAACTATATGTTGTCGCAGGCCCTGACTGGTCAGATCATTCCATACTTAAATTGGGGTTTCCTGTAGGCCGGTAAAGGACCATAAGCCATATTGTTAAAATCTAGTTTTTTGTCTAAACTGGGATGTTTTATTTGTTTGTTGTTGTTTTACATCCTACCAACATCTAAGGTCATAACAGGATGGGTACTGACTTGTGACAGTGCGCACTCATGATGACTTTATAGTGCTGCCCCACTGGGTGACCAGGCCACCAGCACCATGACCTGATATACCACTCAGTCACATTATCCTGACACTGAGCCAACCAGTCCATGCCCTATCCTAATAATGCCACGCACCTGGCTAGGAAGCGACAAGTATACATTTTGAAGTCATTTTTTATTTTTTAATTGACAAGGTATTTACTCTGCCCATAACGTATAAGCTCCTGTCAGGGTGCTTGTTTTCAGCGCTGGTTTCATTGGTTTCACTCGGCCAGGGTTTGAGCCGACGATCGCACGATCTACCAACGCGGGAGACGGTTGCTTTAACTCGTTTGGCCGTCCCGTCTGGTGTGTTATATACCATAGTAAACAAGTAGGATTCTTTATATTTAGGTAAGCAATGGCTATTACGCTCGGTAGATTCAAACTGAAGACTGAAAACAATTAATTCTTGTCACTACTTTCTCTGATGTTCAACATCACTAGGATAGTATAATAAGTGGTTGGATTCATATCAGGATAATATGAATGAGTGGGATATCAGGTCAATAAGCCAATGGCATGGGAGACCAATAGGGCAAAACACTATTAAGACGCCAAGAGCGCACGATCCCTAAATAGTCGGTGCATTACATGTTGCTAGGACACAGACCCCCAATTCAGAAGCATTGTTTTAATTCGGCCGGGCATCGAGCCCACAACCTCAAATAGGTGGACATGAGCATTCTTACCCTTGTGGCCATTACCTTCGTGTCCGATATGCTGAAGTTGTAAATGTTAGTGAATTTTGAATGATGGCTGAATCGGTAGAGCTCGGGCCTCGGATGCAGGAGAGTTTGGTTCCATGTTGAGTCAAACCATTGACTTTAAAATTGATACTTGTCGCCACCTAGCCTGGCACTCAGCATTAATAGGATAGGACAAGGACTGGTTAGCTCAGTGTCAGGATAATGTGACTGAGTGGGATATATGGTGATGGTGCAGGTGGCCTGATTTCCCACTGGGGCAGCACTATAAAGTCACCATGAGTGCGCACTGTCACAAGTTGGTGCATGTCCTGATAGGACCTTAGATGTTGCCAGGATGTAACACTCCAACAATCAATCAACCATGCACAGATGGTATGGGATTGTGTCTGGTTACTTCCACACTCTCATTCACATGCCTTCCCGGAACCAGCGGGCTAATTAAACCTACTTCCGGTTTGCCTACTTGGGCCATGCTCCCCTGTTATACCCCTGTCACACTACGACGTAACGAGCTAACGTAAGTCTGACGTGGTCACATTTGGTCATTACGTTGTCATACGTTGGGTTACGTTATTATGACGTCATAATGACGTTAGACTGACGTCGAGCTACGTCATCTTACGTCGTGTTACGTCGGCGCGCGTCAGTGTTTTGAACCTGTTCAAAACTTTCGATGTGACGCGAACGTGAGGGTTTATGTTCGCCATACGTTCTATACACGTTCGGCGAACATCAATGACGTTAAACGGACGTTAGTCAAACGTTCCTCACTATGTTCCACTCGTTGACCCACATTAAAGCCGGTGGAAACGTCCAAGCGGCGTAATGGGAAAGTCAGGAGAACGTCAGGAGAACGTCAGGAGAATGTACATTCAGCGTTTCACCAACGTTTAATGACGTTCATAATGTAAGGTAACGCAAAGCAACGTAGTTCTGGCGATGGAATAACGTTCATAACGTTCCGTCAGCGTCATTACGTTGTCCTCTCTCGTTGAATGACGGCATCACTACGCTTTACCGATGTTACGCTCTCGTCCACCACGCTGTCGTAGTGTGACAGGGGCATAAGTGGTAGCTCTCCTCAACTGGGCATCACAGGCCTCGCGTGTGTAATGGTGGAGTCACACTACGACGCTTCTCGCCGGCGACACGGCGACGTGTGGTGTTTTTGGGCGATAATAAGTGAAACGTCGGGACGTGCTGGCGGCGCGTTATGGGGGCGTCGGTACATTTCGGTACACTATCTTTGACGTTGACGGTCGGTGGACAACGTCGGCGCGTGTTATTGGTCGCCCAAGGTTTTTAGCATGTCAAAAAAAAAAAAACTACCGGCAGCGCGCGCAAATATATGGGTAAGGACGTTATACCCCTGTCACACTACAACGTAATGAGCGAACGTGAGCCTAACGTGGTGATATTTTGTCATTACGTTGATGTACGTTGGATTACGTTATGATGACGTCATAATGACGTTAGACTGACGTCGATCTACGTCACATTACGTCGTGTACGTCGAGTTAGATTGAGGTTTTGGACATGTTCAAAAGTTTTGACGTAGCTCGAACGTAAGGGTTTACGTTCGCCGTACGTTCTGTTCACGTTCAGCGAACGTCAATGACGTTAAACGGACGTTAGGCAAACGTTCCTCCACTACGTTCCACTACGTTCCACTACGTTCCACTACGTTCCACTACGTTCCACTACGTTCCACTACGTCGTTCCACTACGTTCCACTACGTTCCACTACGTTGACCCACATTAAACCAAGTGCAAAAGCCTACGAGGCTTAATGGGAACGTCAGGAGAACGTCAGGAGAACGTCACGAGAACGTCAGGAGAACGTCAGGAGAACGTGCATTCAACATACGTTCAACGTGTCACGACATAGCTAACGTCATGTAACGTTCTTCTGGCAATGGAATAACGTTCATAACGTTCCGTGAACGTAGTGACGTTGTCCTCTCTCGGGGATTGACGGTATCACTACGCTTTACCAACATTACGCTCTCGTCCACTAAGCTGCATCCACGTTCAACTTCTGCCCAAATTTGCATACTACGCTGAGAAGTTCAACGTTCTTCACGTTCTCCCTACGTTGACGTCGTTATGTCGTAGTGTGACAGGGCCTTTAGGCGCGCGTCGCGATGCGTTGGACGCGCCGGAATAACGTTATGGGAACGATAGGAAGACGGCGCGCGCAGGAGGGTTGCTGCTCACACGTTGCGGCAAACTGGGGCGTTTTTGTTTTATGCCCTAGCAACATTTAAGGTTAGATGAAGACGTCGCGCCAAACTTTTTTTGTATTTCCCCCAAAGCATCGACACCAGTTGGCCGCGCGCTACTAACACGCTGCCCTGACGCCGATCTTTTCCCCCAAACCGCCGAAAAATTGGACGTTTCTCAACGCGTAGAAGTTATTTTGTGCGCTGGTGGCACACCGGAGAGAAACGTCGTAGTGTGACTGCACCATAAGATCGGGAGTTTGGTTCCCGGTCGACTCAAAGCAATGACTTATAAAATTGATACTTGTCATTTCCTAGCCTGGCACTTTGCATTAATAGGATAGGGAAAGGACTGGCTAGCTCAGTGTGACAATAATATGGGATATTGGGTCATGGTGCTTGCAGCCTGATTTCCCACTGAGGCAGTCCTATAAAGTCACCATGAGTGTACACTCTTCGCAAATCGGTACCCGTCCTGATATGACCTTAGATGTTGCCACGACGTAAAACTCCAATAATCAACCAACATCTAATGCTAGGTACACACCTACCGTTTATGACTCGCGCACTAAAACTTGCGACCCAACCCGACCCACTTAAAACTGAAAACGGGCCGATTCATTTTTCGAATCGCGAATCGCAATCGTAAGGAAGCACTTTTAGCCCTAAAATTGAGTTTTAAGTCGCGAATCGCAATCGGTAGGTGGGCTAGGGGAGTGCACACCTCAAGACTTTTGGGCAATTTTAGATTGAATACGGTAGGTGGGTGCGGAAAAACGGTAGGTGTGTACCTAGCATTACATATAGAGTTACATCTAGTGTAGGGATCTAATTATCCCTCCCGGTTCTCTTTAAATGGCTTTTTTTTTGTTTATCAGAAAAATTCCTCCCGTGTGTGAGGCGCAAGGTGGGGTGGATAATCTAAGTTAAATATGTAGAATATCTAAGTTAAATATATAGAATATCTAAGTTAGATATGTAGAATCGAAATTAGGTGTGTGTTTTGATTTTGAAAAGTTGATGCTGTTCGGCTTTACTAAACCTCTGTTCTTGTACATGCGATCCATTGTTTAGTTGTTCCTTATCGAATTGAATTTGTCATTTTAAACACAGCTCCAGAACAGATTATAGAAATAGACCGAGGCCTGATACCCACAATTACAGATCAAACATCGGTGCCCGGTCATGTTGTCCATGGTCACAAACAGGGTGCTTCCGCAATATAACGTTCATTATGCTACTCCACTACTAGTGGGGTGGGGGCAATAAAGACCAGTGTAGTTATGAGCAATAAGGCGATGCCAGACACACATAATTATGATTATTATCTAAATAAGCAGCTGTCTTATTCCACAGAAGCAGGTGATATCCCACAAGTGAAAATGTATTATTTGTATATTGGGGTTTTACGTCCTACCGACATCTAAGTTCATATTAAGACGGGCAGTGATTTGTGACAGTGCGCGCTCATGGCAACTTTTATAGTGCTGTCGCACTGGGGTAGCCGACCGCCAGTACCATGACCTAATATCACACTCAGTCACATTATCATGATACTGAACAACCAGTTCAGGTTCAGGTTATGTAACAACAAGTATCATCGTTTTGACTCAGCCAGGTTTCGAAGCAGCGACCTACCATACCGCACATGAATCCGGAGGTTTGGTATGGGATTTATTGAATATCTATTTTGATGGGCAAAAAGGGACATATTATATCAGCATGAATACATTGTACATGTTATAATTAACATGGGTAATTCGCACACAGAGACTGGACAGCCGACACCATTCATGATATGATGCTTGTGCCGCCACCTTGTGGCTCCTTCCCAAACTAGCCACCCCAGTGGCCACCAACGCTCCAGTGGCACCACCTTGAGGAACCTGGGTTGTTACCCATATGCTCTATAGGTGGCAAAACAATATCAAATTTCCCGCCATTTTGGTCATGTGACCCGACGGCGGTTTGAACTCCACACACAACCATTGCATCCGCCGCCATCTTCGCACCATCCAGCTTTCTACACCCACCCACCCACACCGCTAGATACAACTTGATGCTATAGGGTTGAGGGTTCGAGTCCCACCTGATCCATTCATCAGGAGTGGACCCGAAGAAACAGAACGATAGTGGTTCCGGTTCCAACAACTCATACCTGTACCAATGACATAACTGATCAAATAAAGTCCATTGTACCAAATGCCATCTCATGTTTTGAATTATGGCATCTAGCTATTGATGCTGCTCATGTAACTTTGTTGTTTTTCTTTTGTTTTGTTTTGTTGACTAAGCAGGGACATTTTCAATCGCGGAAAATTGGTCTTCCTCAATCCACGGATCCTTGCGCTATTCCAGTAGTCCGAGAAGAAAAATGACCTACCATGCACCCTCCCCGCAGTACTCTGTTAGACTAATCCTAATATGTTCATTAGGGTGTGCTGGACACATTACACTTTATTCCAAAAGAATCCCTAGAGATGCACCGGAGGTACATCCCTAAATATGATGGTTCTGTCTCTGACGCCGATTATAGTTGTCAAAATGAGGTTGAACAAGAATTACATTAAATCGACTTCGATTCCCCATGCCCCCACCTCTGCCAATTTGGATTTCCACTGCTGTGTATGACTTACAACGACATCAAAGGCCAGTTGCTCTCATACCATGTCTATGTGGTGTGGGAGGTTAAAAATTCCTTGGCTCGGTAAAAGTGTAGACTCAGGCTTTCTATCGACAAACTGGCTAATGATGAAAACAAGTCTATTCAGACTTATCCATGATACACAGTATACATCTTCAAGACAAAAATTATACACATAGAGCTTTTCTTGCACATAATGACTACAAACTAATAATGAATCTGTGTCTGAATGCTTTTTGCACTGTCTAAGCCAAACAGAAATTAAATATGTGCAGACACTGGCTCACAGTGGTAGAATAAGTGAGCAGAACACATTTCTAAGGAGACAAATCATGAATTTAGGAACAGTTTCCTTTTCTTTCTTTTTCAAAATATGAAAAGTAATACCAATCGCCTGGGTAGGGTGCGAGAAATATAAAGTTTTAAGTCATTGGTTTGACTCGGCCAGGGTTCAAAGTCAAGGGAGGGGGTTGAATGCCACGAGCTGCCAGAACGGGAGGCGGACGTCCGAACTAGGGCAGAAATAACCCGGGAAATGTTTATGGCCTAAAGAGAGGAAACCCCCCAAAAAATGATTAATGAGTACTTCATATTTCCACTGGGTGCGGTGGCCGAATCGGTAGAGTGCAGGCCGCCCTAGATGAAGTTCAATTCCCAGTTGAGTGAAACCAATTACTTACAAAATCAATACTTGTCACTTGCTAGCTTGGCGCTCGGCATTAATAGGATAGGGCAAGGCCTGTTTACCTCAGTGTCAGACACTGTACGCTCCCCTCATTAGCTGCTTGCAGCTTCCTGTCTCAGTCGCTACATTAATACTATCACATACGCAACGTGTTCTTAGACGCACACATGCAATCATGAGCTGGTTGCAGGTGGCTGAACGACGGGGGCTCCACCTGTCGTAGGTTGATACTAAGCAATACTCAGGCGAAACAGATAGCATAGTGACACTGACAATTTCGGGTGGGAATACTTCCATAATCTTTATATATCACATATATAGGGCAGCGCAGTGCCACCTTCTCCCCTAACGGAGTTTACCAGAATCCAATTGGTTTCCTCGATATATATATATATATATATATATATACACATACACATAGGCAGAATGTGCTCTACATACACTCGTATACACAAGTAGATACGAGTTATATATGGATAGATAGATACATATATAGAGATAGATTAGCACATTATGTGTTCATTTCAGCTCAGTGATCCTGTTCCCATAATGTGATGCCGTTGATTTACTAACCAGAATCCTTAATGTAACGCGACTGAACAACATGTTGTAAAGACATATTTCCCTCCGGTGATGGGCTCTATCTAGGACACCAGCATCCTGGCCACATCCAATAATGCCGTCCCACAATGAACAGACGCACCAACAGCAGGCATATCCCATCGCAATTGCGACTGCCACTTTCAGTGCAAACCTTAGATAATATGTTGATACTAACATCGTGGTAGGTATTAATGACACATATATATATATATATATATAATGTATATATCTGTATTTGTGTAATTAAAAGTTACCTGTAATTAATGCATATATATAAATAAGTATATCCATACATATAGTAACAGCAGCACATTGTTTCCTTATAATTTATACTCGTGTAATTAGCTATATATCATATATATATATATATAGATATAGAGAGCCAGAGAGAGAGTGAGGGAAAGAGACAGCCTAGATAATTATGTTAGTGCTTAAAATGTACATTTGTGCCGTGTGCCACTCAATTAGCCAGTGGGGGGCGCCAAGTGTTGTGGACCCATTATAAGCCACTATACGAGTATAATACGGTCGAAAGCTTCCATCTGCTCCTCAGCCCTTAATCCTCCCTCAGTCATCAACTGGAGTACACTATATCTAGTTGTCTACTGTTCCAGCGTATTCAACCTCAGATACTTTGGGGGGTGCTGCCACCTGTCTGTTCAGGCGTCAACTGCATCCCCATTTAGACGCACTGTACCAATTATATATACATAGGTCGGGTAAAACCTCTCTATACCGACCCCTCCACAGATCGACCACTTCCCTATATCGATCGCTTTATTTGGGTCCCAACAATACCATTGTAATTATATTCTAACTCTCTAAGCCGATCACCTCCCTAAATGGACCACTTAAGGTCGGTCCAACGGTCGGTCGATTTAGAGAGGTTTTACCATATATATATATATATATATATATATATATATATATATAAATATATGTGATGTACACCCATTATACAAGTATAATTAATCGGAGGCTTTCACTCTTGTATTACCTTAACTCATCCATTGCACTGCTCTTACTAGTGTAGTAATCTGCACTGACCTCTCAGACAAGTAACCACATAGACAGGTAGGCATGGGTAGTGTGTTGATATCAGGGAGCCTAGTTGGGGTATAGTTATCACACTTGCCCAGTGTGCAAAGAGATATGGGTTTGAGTCCTGCTCTAGGCACAATATTTCCCATTTTCATCACCCCCATGCACTGGTTGCTGTGACCATTATACTGTACAAGCTATGCGCTGTATGGTTGTTGAACCTACCCTGTGTATGTGTGTGTATGTGAATTGTATGTAATTGTAGCATTAAAAGACTTCTAATTCCAGGGGGACGAGTGTAGTAATCTGCAGTGACCTCTCAGGCAAGTAACCACATAGACAGGTAGGCGTGGGTAGTGTGCTGATATCAGGGAGCCTAGGTGGTGTAATGGTTAGCACACTGGCCTGGAATGCAAAAGTATGTGGGTTTGAGTCCTGCTCTAGGCGCAAAATATTTCCCATTTTCCTCACCCCCATGACACTATTAATTGTTCATCAACTATGCAACCGGCCCAATTGTGGCGCCCCCTATCTGCAAACGCGGTAACTTGTCCGGCCACACTCAGCCACTCTGCCCGAGATTTGTTTCGGTCTGAGTTGGTGATGGGTGACATTGGGGATATTGGTATGAGCGCGACCACATGCCTGCTTACCTCGGATCCTGCAGCGAGGTGAGTGGGATTCATTGCTCCAATGATCGCGCTTTCATAATCAGAATCCCTGTCATCACGGATCACACCATAGCGCAGCATCTGTCAGACTATAGTTAATCATTAATTCATTTGAGATGGGTATTTTTCCCACGGCGTGGAAACAGGCTACAGTGGTACCAATACACAAGGGTAGAGACAAAGGGGATATGGGCAACTACCGCCCCATATTATCCTACCTCTGCCAGGCAAGCTGATAGAGAAATGAATGTACAATCACATCATGAAACTACCAGACTTGGAAATATGTCACGCTTCAAGTACAAATTAATGTACAAGCAGATCATGAAAAATCTAGATAGTGAGAAAATACTAAATGACAAACAGGGAGGGTTCAGAAAGGGATTCTCCACAACAAAAACTATATCCAATCTTACAAATGACATACTGAGAGGTATGAATGAAGGTGAACAGACAACTGCCACATTCATAGATTTTAGCAAGGCATTCGATACACTGAATCATGACATACTGATACAAAAAAGCTAGAAAGAGTAGGAATAAGAGGAAGAACACTAGACTGGATAAGGAATTACATCAGTGAGATAAGGCAGAGAACAATAGTAAATGGCAAAACATCAAAAAGTATACAGGTAACCTGTGGAGTCTCTCAAGGTTCAGTATTAGGCCCACTCCTCTTCATCATTTACATCAATGATCTGGAGAAATCCTTAGAGGGAATCAAATTCCAACTATATGCTGATGACACCATGATATAAACAACAAGCAATAGCAGAAAAGGGAACAGAGATGAGCTAAATGAGAAACTAGTAGTTTTAGATAATTGGTGTAACTCCAACAAGATTTCCATAAACCACAAGAAGTCGAAGGTCCTCATGTTTGACAGTGGGAACATCAACTATGGCAATAAGGAGCCAATAATTTTGGGAGGAAAAGTTCTTGATTATCAGACCAACTACAGATATATAGGGATGAATCTTGATAAGAAACTAAACTACAATGATAACATAACAGATGTTATCAAGAAGGCAAACCACAAAATCTGGATATTAGCAAATACCAGAAAATACCTAACTACAAATATGGCTATTCAAATCTATAAAGGTATTGTACTACCATACTTTGACTATGGTGATGTAATATATATGGGGGGTAACACAAATATGTTGGATAAACTACAAAGACTACAAAATAGAGCACTTAAGATATGTCTGAAGGTGGAACATAGACAACCAAATGATGATCTCCATAGGAAAGCAAGAGTCAACACCCTAAATGACAGCAGAAAAGCACATCTCAAAATAGCAGCATTCAGGGAGACAAGGAAGCCTGGGAGGGTGCAGGGAACAAAAAAGGCAACAAGAGGTAGTGATGGCCCCAGACCGATAATAAACAGAGCCAAAAACAGATCATATGCGAGGAGTACCTAGTACATGAAGGCAAGGGAATGCAATACACAGGGAGTAGAAGAAAGAAGTACAGGGACAATAGAAACATATAAAACATTAATCAAAAGAGAGCTAAATGTACTGGTAGACTAATGACAACAACAAATACAATGAATTCAAAAAGAAAAAGAAAGATAGATAAATAAATAAATAGAAAATACACTAATAATTCAAGCAAAGTTTTAGAGGGTATAGCTGCTAGGTATGATACATACAAAAGGTAAACTTTAAACGTAAAATCAAAACCTAATGACCACTAACACAGCAAGATGAAGACATTCAGAGAAATTAACTATTGGTTACCAAACAATTATCCAATTTTAGAACAAACAAACTCACAGAGGTCTGTGGGATGTGGGAGAATGCTTACAAACAGAGAAAGAATGCATGCAGTAGTTAGCATAGAATGTCCTATCCACCACCTCTTCTATAATTACCCATGTTGGGGGGGGGGGTGATTTGAAATATACCACCAGTCAATGTTATTTACAAAGGACACACATCTAAGGTGAGAACAATGCGGACACATACACACACACATATACATACATATATATGTATATTGTGTTCAATTTGCCAGCCGAGGGATTATGAAAAATCTAGCAATATAGTGCTATTCAAATTATATAACACTAAAGTGCTGGCAAAATTGTAGATTGTGCAAGAACATCAAAGCTCCCACCCCTCCCACACTCCCACACACACACCTCGTGTGTAATATAAATGATAATAAACAACTTTCTCTGTGGCGGAGTGGTTAGAGTGTCTGACTTTTTTCTAGGTCAGACTCCTAATCTGAGGGTCAGCGCTTCGATTCCCCGTACCCCCCGCTCTGCCAATTTGGATTTCCACTGCTGTGTATAACTTAGAGCATCATCAAAGGCCGGTTGCTCTCATACCATGTCTATGTGGTGTGGGAGGTTAAAAATCCCTTGGGTCGGTAAAAGTGTAGGCTCAGGCTTTCTATCGACCAGCAGTGGAATGAGGAAGACCAGTCGTCTATGACTGAAATTTCCCCTGCTTAAGCAACTAATGGACCAAAAAAAACAACAACAAAAAACCATGGGTGGGCATCCATTGGGGATTAGGGAAGCCGGTGATTGTGCCACTGGTCAGAGTGTGGTGGTCAGGATAGTTTGTTTTCATTTAACGACGGTTCTAGCAGTCTAGAGCGCATTGATTTTTATCATCGGCTATTGGACGTCAATGTTTGTGGTGGTCAGGATACACACAGTAGTAAATAAATATAAAATGATGATAACAATAATAATAGAATTCCCTTCCGCAGCTATATTTTCTCATAATTCGTGTACATCATATATCGGCTCTATGGCTTGTTTGTTGGTGATTTGCGTCCTAGTACCATATGTGGCCATATCAGGACGGTACCGACTAGAAACAGTGGGAACTTATAGCAACTTTATAGTGCTGCGCCACGTATACTGAACAAATCAAGTCATATTCTACTAGTGCACAGCGCTAGACTAGCTAGCAACAAGTATTCATTTAATAAGTCATTGGTTTGACACAGTCGGGGTTTGAACCCACGACCTAGCGCATGTTTCTGTTCTTAAGGCCGATTTCTTAGTAAATCACCAGAACTGTACATTAGTACTAATTAGCATGGTAACACAAATCGATAAACCTGTTGAATTTGTTACAGCATTTGAATTAAATATATGGATGTTCTGCCATTGTGTTTTGTATTTAAAAATGAATAATCATCGTCCAGCGTAGCTATGATAAGTTGTTATAGTAATTGTCAATTAGGAACCAATGCCTGCATACGACATTGTCCAGGGATAAAGCCCATAGTGGGTTATGTAATTAGGTAATTGGCAGGGCGTCCCTTATTGGGTTATACTGCTGCCTCGGATTAATCTTGTCATAACAACACCCCCACCCCCTACACACATACGGTATGAGATTCAGGCATGTGATTGGGTGCAGAAAAAGACACCTGTCATTTGTTTTAGGTTATCGTGGGGACACACAGCATCCCACTGAGTCGCAAGAGGGATGCAAATAGTGTATTTCAGAGGTGTTTCAGCAGCCAGAAAAACCCCACAGAATTTAAACAAAAATGGTATTCCAGTTCCGGCGGCCAGAATAAAAACGAAATTCCGGTTAAAACCGGAGAAATTACATGCCTGCTTAGTACACACAAACGAGATATCAAGTCTGTGGTTACTTCGATGGTGCTCGGTAGAGGCGTCCATCAAATGACTTCCGGGTCGGAAAGTGGACAGTAACCACGTGATCAACGCGTGTAGGGTTTGTTTGTTGTTGTTTTACGTCCTAGCAACATGTAAGTTCATACCAGGAAGGGCGCGTGTAGGTTCCTCTAGTAGTAGGCCACGTGAGGACTGGTGCAGAAACCTAGAGTGGAAACTTGAAGCGTGACATATTTCCTAGTCTGGTAGTTTAATGGGGGGTGGGGCGCTGTTAAACGGAATTATCCAGGTAGCAGTTCAAAAGAGAGCTAAATGCACTGGTGTTCTCTGTGGCCGAGTGGTTAGAGTGTCTGACTTTTTTCCAGGTCAGACTCCTAATCTGAGGGTCGGCGGTTCGATTCCCCATGCCCCCAGCTCTGCCAATTTGGATTTCCACCGCTGTGTATAATTTACAGCGTCATCAAAGCCTGGTTGCTCTCATACCATGTCTATGTGGTGTGGTAGGTTAAAAATCCCTTGGGTCGGTAAAAGTGTAGGCTCGAGCTTTCTATCGACCAGCAGTGGAATGAGGAAGACCAGTCGTCTATGGCTGAAATTTCCCCTGCTTAAACAACTAATGGACCAAAAACAAAAAACAAAAACAAAAACTTGGTGTAAATTACTGATACTGAGCTGGTTAGTTCTCATACTGAGCTAACTAGTCCCTGTCCTTTTTTCTTCTTTTTTTGTATTGATGGTGTATTTATACTGTCCATAGCATATAAGCTCGGGTACCGAGGCTTGTTTTCAATGCTGGCCAGTTGTGGTGTTGGTGATATCTTACCACACAGTAGCTGCTGATAAGTTATTTGATTTCCTGCATTTCAGTAGCAGCTAGATAATTCGTTGGTATGTTTAGTAGTCTATGTTAGTATTTTTGGATTTTCTTGGCATATATGTATTTCATGTTGTTTTACTCTTATTACTAGACTAGCCTACTCCTATTTACATATCATAGGCTTGTGCGTAGCTGTGTGGTGTGTTATCTGGCTATTCTTGGCATGGTTACCTTCCATTGGGCATCCCGCTGGTGGGCCGTGACATATCACATGCCCCTTTGCAGTGCAGCTTAGTGGGGGTTTCCTAGCCTAATTTGCACAGATATTTTTTGTAAGTTTTTAGGTCAGGAATTTGTCATTCCTTTACCGTTTTGGCATTCCACACCTTGGCAGCCATTTCCAGTGTGCTTCTCTCATGAGCTTTTATTTGGCTTCTGGTCTGCTTCAGTAGTGGCACATTATTTGCTCTAGTAGCCCTTTGCGGTTTTGTTCAGAGTTTATTGTTTTGATACTATCCGAGTAACGCTGAGTGCAAGCCTAGGTAGTGACGAGTGTCATTTCGGTAAGTTTCAAACTCCCGATCTTCTGCACGGGAAGCCGGCGCTTTTACCGATTAGGCCACGGCGTCCAGTCACATTCCAATGTACAACAAGTTCATGGTAGTGTCATAGGGGTGATGAAAATTGCAAATATTGTGCTTACAGCGGGAATCGAACTCGCATCTCTTGCATTCCAGACCAGTGTGCTAACCATTACACCACCTAGGCTTCCTGATGTCACCACCCTACCCATGCCTAGCTTTCTATGTGGCACCTTGCCTCAGAGGTCAGTGCAGAGTACTACACCTGTCCCCCTCGAATTGTAAGTTGTTTAACTGGCCATTTAATGCTTACAATTACATTCACAGAGGCAATGGACTCACATTTACATACACAGGGCAGGTTCAACAACCGTGCAGTGTGTACCTTATACAGGATCATGGTCATGGCAACCAGTGTCATGGGTGGGGGGTGATGAAAATGGGAAATATTGCACCTAGAGTGGGAATCAAACTCACATATCTTGCATTCGGGGACCAGTGTGCTAACCATTACACCACCTAGGCTCAACAATGAGAATAATGCGGTTGCATATACTTATATTTCATTAGTCATATATGGTCTAAGAAATGAATTTATATATTATATTATATCATGGCAAAAAGATCAACTATCATACCATCACATAGCATATATGGTTAGGTGCTTACATGCATGCATATATATGTGTTATATAATTAATTATATGAGTATAAAATAGGCGGGATAGGCTTGTGTTATTATATATTATTTATTCGCCATGCTATTTATTTGTGCAACTGTGGACCGATCTGCCATTTACTGCGGGCCTGATCTGGGCCCAGGATAGTTTGGTGCGGCGCCCAGGATAGTTTGGTGGCAATCAGTACGGCGCGGGTGTCACATGAGCTCAATTTCAAAACTTTTACTAGGTAGGGCTATCTATTGCTCGGCCAAGTGCCTCGGATCAATAAAGTTGAGGCTTCCTTACTAGGGACGTCTTATATATGTACATAAATACAGGCATGCACACACATACACATATACATACACATAGTTATACACATATATGTATATTGTGTTCAATGTGCCAGCCCAGGGATTATGAAAAATATAGCAATAGTGCTATTCAAATTATATAACGCTAAAGTGCTGGCAAAATGACAGATTGCGTAAGAAGATCAACCCTCCCACCCCTCACACAATCCCACACACACACCTCCCCCCTCCCCCTAAGGAGGCGTTCCCAGAATTCCTCAGGAGCCATCAGCGCTATAGTCTCCTCACGCCTAGTCTGATACAGCGCCGGTGTAACGATTTCAACTTCCCCCCTTCCCAAGTTCCCCCCCGGGAATCTGAAGACGTTTTTAACTTCCCTCCAGGGAAATTAAAACGTTTTTCAGATTCCTGGGGGGGAACTTGAAAACAGTTTTCAGATTCCCCCCCCTATTTTCAAATTCCCCCCTCTCGGGAATGTAAAATAGCTTAAAATACTTTAAAAAGCGTTTAAAATTTCAGACCTATAATTTTTTTTCTTAACCATCTTGGAGACTTGTTGTGGTAATTGTGGTTAAATATGTTTTACTGTACTAGTTAATAATTTCCATTATGCTATTCTCTGTATATTATAATATTGGTCATGAAAACTAATCAAAAATACAAAAAATTACAAAAAATAAAGATTCCCCCAAAAAGATGGGGGGGAGGGAAAGTTTTAAAATGAGGGAGGGAATTTGAAAAACGTTTCAAATTCCCCTGGGAGGAATTTGAAAACGTTTTCAAGTTCCTGGGGGGGAACTATGAATATGGGGGGAATTTGAAATCTTTACACCGGTCTCTGCGGGCGCCTTGGGTTGCCTCTACCACGGCACAGGCACTTACAAAAATATATATATATAGGCGGATTGTATTGTGCGCATCCGCAGGGACGCAGCCAAGTCCAGAATGAGGCGCAGTCAGAGAAGAAAGCGACGCGGTGAGAGGGGAGACGGGGAAAGGGAGGGGGAACGGGAGTGGAGGGGGAGGAGGACAGGGGAGGGAAGAGATGGGGGAAGGGGAGGAAGGCGAGGGAGAGGATGGAATGGGGAGAAGGGGAGTGGAGAGAGATGGGAGGGAGAGGGGTAAGGGTAGGGGAGAGAGGAGAGGGAGGAGGGAAGTGGATGGGGGGAATAGGGGTGGAAGGGAGATGGGCTGGGGAGAGGGGAGGGGACACGGCAAGGGGAGAGGGAGAGGGAAGGGGGGAGGGAGGAATGGGAGGGGAAGGGGAGAGGGGGGAGCCCGGGGACGGTGGAGGGGATGGGGATGGAGGAGGGGGGAAGGGAGAGGGCGGATGGCAGGGAGGATGGGGAGGGGAAGGGAGGGGGGGGGGTGGGAAGGGAGGGAAAGGGGAGGGAGAGAGGGGAGGGGGAGGAATTGTTTGTTTAATGTTGTTTTACGTCCTAACAACATCTAAGGTCATATCAGGACGGGTACCGACTTGTGACAAATGGCGACTTTATAGTGCTGCCCCACTGATATGTCAGGGCACCAGAACCATGACCTGATATCCCACTCAGTCACATTATCCTGACACTGAGCGAACCAGTCCTTGCCCTATCCTAATGATGTCAAACGCCTTGTTAGGAAGCGACAAGTATCAATTGTTAAGTGTTTCGGTAGACCAGGGTTCGAACCCACGATCAGAGGGGGAGGAAGGAGAGTGAGGGAGACGGGCAAGAGAGGAGGAGGGTGAGGGCGGGATGGGCCGGGGAGGGAGGGAGGAGGGGGGGGGGGAGGAGGATGGGGGAGGGAGGCGGGAGGAGGGGGAGGGGACAGGGTGGAGTGGAGTAAGTAGGGATCTAACTAAGTGTTGACATGCTTACACAGAGAGCTGGTGAAGGAGGCGTGAGACGACCAACACTCAGGATTAACGCCACGCTGAGATAAATCTGGAGAAATGAACCGGAAGTGGGGACAAGAAATCAACTTCATCACCTCTCTAAAGTGGCTGTCACACCTCGCCGGATTGAGCAACAGACAGAATTGTCTTGTCTGGTGGTGTTGGGGCGTGATAGTGTCAAAATGTATTAAAATGTGTAAAAATGTTGCGATATCGGGTCAAAGGACGCTGGACGAACGGACATCAAACGGACATCAAACGGACATCAAACGGACATCAAACAGACATGAACGGTTTGCCAATGGATGATAAACGGACGAAACGGACTCAAACCGGACAAGAAACATAAACATCAATCCGGCAGCATCCGTTCCAAGTTGTGTGCATGTTCAAAAATTCTAACGGATTGGGCCGGATATCAATGGATATCAATGGATATGCAATAGATATGCAATGGACACAAACTAGACTTTGCCGGATATCATCGGACTTTGTTCGGTTTCTTAATGTTTCCCTAATCCGGCGAGGTGTGACAGCCGCTTAAGACAGACATCAGTAAAACTGGAGTGCGAAATTGGGAGGGGGGCATTTTATTTTTGTTATCAGCTGATGTGTGGTAGGTCGTGCGATTTGAAGACATGGATTTGAACCCTGGTTGAGTAAAACCAATGACTTAACCATTGATGCTTGTCGATACCTAGCCTGGTGCTCGGCATTACTAGGATAGGGCAATGAGCATTGCAATAGAAAGCCGAATTGTATGTGATTGACATGTTCAACTAATGTACCCCCCCGTCCCCCCCCCCCCCAAAAAAAAGAAGATAATATACATTATATATATATATATGTAATCTTGTGTAGATGTGCATGTAATGTATATTTAGTGACGTAATTCATCTATTATCATATAATTGTGTGTGTTTCATCATGGATGGCATGTATATTTAGACATGCAATTAACTGTTATTCATATAAGTGTTGGTCATGTAGTCTTCTATGTCATGTATGTGTTGTCATGTAATTCATGTGTATTCATCAGCTGTTCATCTACGTCATCTACATTTAGCCATATATGTCCTGCATTTCATGTATATCCATGGCTTTGCCCAACCATTATGGTCTCAGTTCCAAATGACCGGCATTCACTCTGCTGCACTCTGTATTCAAAGGCCCTGTCCCACATCACCGGATTGGGGGAAACGGAAAGAAACCAAACAAAGTCTGTTGATGTCCGGTTTGTGTCCGTACAAGTTTTGAACATTCACAAACCTTGGAATGGATGCCACTGGATTGACGTCTACGTTTCTTGTCCGGTTTGAGTCCGTTTATTCCACCATTGGGTATCCATTCATGTCCGCTTCATGTCCGTTTCATGTCTGTTTCATGTCCGGTTCATGTCCGTTTCATGCCCGTTCGTCCAACAGCCTTTGACCCGATATTGCAACATTTTAATACATTTTGATACTTATCACGCCCGAACACTACCGGACTAAACAATTCTGTCCGTTGCTCAATCCGGCGAGGGTGACAGCCACTAAAGCCACATCACAGAACACCATGAGCAGACAGGATGGCCAGGTGCTCAGCATTATTAGAATAGTGTAAGGACTGGTTGGCTCAGTGTCAGGATAATGTGACTGAGTGGGATCTCAGCTCATGGTACTGGCAGTCTAGTGTCCCAGTGGGGCAGCACTATAACATAACCATGAGTGCGCACTGTCACATTAAGTCAGTATCAATCCTGATATGACCTTAGATGTTGCCAGGACATAAAACTCTAACAACCAACCAACCAAAACACCCTAGTCAGAAATGGACATATCTGATAGGAAGCTATCATCGAGCAGAGAGCAAGATCATGAGCGTCTCTGAGTCATCAGTAGTCAGCCCTAGTTTACACGAAGGGAACATGGTTACGGTTGTGGCTGGACCAGTAATTTACCTTGTCATTAGCCGCAAGGTGGTGCCAGACAGTGGGCCGCCAGTGAGATGATCTAGATGTTTGAGTGGTTGGTGGTTTACTGAAGCTGCATAGGGAGGTAGTATGTTACCTACAGAGGCAGAGCTAGTGGGTTATCTTTAACTTTAAGTAGTTTTTACCTACGGTGGGTGGATCCAGCATTGGACATTGCAACCAAGTATATATACTCTCTCTCTATATATATATATGTATATATATATATGTTGGACATTGCAAATGACGACATATATATGTTGGACATTGCAAATGACCATATATATATGTTGGACAATGCAAATGACCATATATATGTTGCAATAGAAATGACCATACTTGACGAGTTCAGGTGCAAAACCATCTAAATGCCAATCCAAAAAAGTAGTTGAAATAGAAGATTTTTATCTGAAAATAATTTGACTTCTCACAAGTTCCAATTTTCATATTGTAAAATATTCTGATTTAATGCATTGGTGGGGGAATGCAAATGTTCGATTACTGATCGGGTATACATGACCAGGTGCATGTATGTGTATATGTAGGTGATGGTGGTGCATGAGTGAGATGTGTAATACTAGACATAGTGGTGTTGGCAGGGCTGTGTTTAAGGGGCACTCAGAGCCTACCCCCTCTGCTAGTTAGAATCACCACACTCAGGCTCAAGGCAGGTGGTGGCCAGGGGAGCCACACAGTTTGGTGGTGGTGGGCAGATCACTGGTAACCATGGGGACCAGGAATGCTGGATCCCTATTGGTAGAGCTAAGAATGCTTGTTTCCCATTGGGGGAATAGGGTGGGGTGATACTCTACACTGAATCCATCTACCATATAAATAATATACCAGAGGGATTGACTCTCTCTCTTCTTTCACACTTTATACTCTTCCTTTCTCTTTATCTGTATTGATTTCACTATAGCCTGCCTACACAACCACAGATTCGAGCCATAGACTTTACGTACTGGTGACCACAACGAGTGGTAAATCTATTCGTTGAAGGAAGGATTCAACTTTACTTTATGTAGACCTAGTCTTTACAATATGATTATATGGTTATGTAGCGATGAACAAAAAAGTAGAAATATAACCAAAAGAACTCTTTGTAGGCTGGATTCCAATGTTTATCTCAATTTTTGGATTGGCGTTTACATGGTTTCGCACCTGAACTATTATGTGATTATATTTGTTGGACATTGCAAATGACCATATATATGTTGACATTGCAAATGACCATATATATGTTGGACATTGCAAATGACCATTAATGGAGAAACTTAATCATTTTAATGGCGTTCTCTGTGACGGAGTGGTTGGAGTGTCTGACTTTTTTCTAGGTCAGACTCCTAATCTGAGGGTTGGCGGTTCGATTCCCTGTGCCCCCAGCTCTACCAATTTGGATTTCCACCACTGTGTATAACTTACAGCGTCATCAAAGGCCAGTTGCTCTCATACCATGTCTATGTGGTGTGGGAGGTTAAAAATCCCTTGGGTCGGTAAAAGTGTAGGCTCGGGCTTTCTATCGACCAGCAGTGGAATGAGTTAGACCAGTCGTCTATGACTGAAATTTCCCATCCTTAAACAACTAATGGACCAAACAAAAAAATAAGCCAGAAGGCACTTTAGAATGAATGCAGTGCAGCTTCATCTGTTATAGAAAGTTCTTGATATTACTGGCGGGAATTGAGTCAGCATGTCACATATTATGGAAGGTCGTCTGCGTAAGAATAATAAGTTTACATCATGATGATATCATAACAATAAATATTATTGCATGGTGAATATACATTAACCCCAAATACCAATGTCTACGTTTTGTGCCGCGGGGGGGTCGTTAAACAAATAAACAAACAAACACAAAGCTCAAATAGCACCTTTTAATTGAGATACAATATTCACCCCGTACTGCTGCAGTATGGGTGCAAACCAACCTTATGTAAAAGCTGGGGAAAATGCGGGTCAAAGAATTGAGAGCCTAATTTTACAATCTAAGAAGCAACAATTATTCTTTACATATGTCTTATTGATAGCCCGCTACCTTTGAGTTGAAAAATATAATATAATATATAGTTTAATAAGATTTAAAAGTGAAATCGACGGCGTTCTGCGGCCGCCATCTTGTCTTTTTGCATTCTCTCCCATTTCACCAACTCTGTGCCTATATGCATAATATGGGTAGCCATTTGATGCTGGAGCCACATACTGGAGCCTCACTTCCATACTAACGCTATTTTGGCCCGTATTTATATAAGGCTGGTCTTCACCCGTGTACTACAAGTACCGGGTGAATCTTTTATCTACTTTTAATTATGATCTTCAAATACAATACATAGAATATCCAGGTAAGAAACATTTGGTAAAATAACGTGTCACGACATTCATTCCACTTCCGGACTTTAAAGCATGTCCGGTCGCAGCTTCAAATCTCTCCTCAGGGATCAGTAACTCAGATGCTTCTTTGCTAGGGTTTTGCATCCTAGTAACATCTAAGGTAATTTCAGGACGGGTACCGACTTGTTACAGGGCCCGTCCTGATATGACCTTAGATGTTGCTAGGACGTAAAACAACAACAAACAACAACATGGTACAGGGGGAGGACTCTCAGGGTAACTTTATAGTGCTCTCTCAATGGGACACCGAACCACCCAGACCAAATATCCCACACAGTCACATTACCCCGATACTGAGCAAAGCAGGCCTTGCCCTATGCTATTAATGGCAAGCGCCTGGCTAGGTAGTGACAAATATCAATTTGGTAAGTCATTGGTTTGACACGTCCACGATCCAAACGCCTAATCTTTCACATGGGAAGCCAACGCATTTACCAATTTGGCCACCGTGTTTAATCAGTAAATCAGAAGACAGGTATTACAATGCTTCATTGCGGATGTTAACTCCTATGTCTTATTTTAGCTACACTATATAGTGCAATAGCTACCTCAAGGACTGCATTCACATAGTTGCCTGTTCGATGGAGTATTCCTGGTAACCCTGGGTACTATGGCAACCTTTCCTGTCAGGGGCTAGAAGGGCCCTGCCATCCAAAGGTCAAGTGAACTGACTGCTTAGGTGGTTGTCAGGGCCAACCTTCACCAGACAACCACCAACTTGGAATAACCTAAATAAATTTGCAGATCATCGAATATCAGAACTATTCAGTCCATTTCAACCCGACGGCATTGCTGCTCAGTTTTTTTATGTTTTGTCCTATTCGTTCGATTTGTAGACATTAAGAGAAATGAAGAGTTCTGACGCAAAACCACGTAGGTGCCACTCCAGAAATTGACAAACATTGGATTCGAACCCTCAACAAGTTTAATATTTTACATTCATCCTTTCGTGTTTGTTGTTTCATAATCATCTCATCACAAGAAAAGTGGAATTATTTTCAGGTAAACATCTTTTATTTTAATTGCATTTTTGGATTGGCATTTACGTGGTTTTGCGCCATTTACGTGGTTTTGCGCCTGAACTCTTCAAATATAGAGATGTTCACTTGATAGCCATTGGTCACGGGTACAGAGAAATGTAGAAGCCAAAGTGGGAGAGAGATGGCTATATTCCAGTACCCGCTCCAGATAATACACTTGTTTATTCAACTCTCTAACCAGAGAAGCGACCAATAGAAGGTCATGCTGATGAGATGAGTGTGTTATTAATGAACAATTGGTGAAATGCAATGAGACATGTGGCAGGGTGAAGCAAACAATAAACATACAATACAAATATCAAACAGTAATATGTTCAGGTGGCAGTCGGTAAATTGATAATTGTTATGGGTGAATCTCTATAGTTTGTTTTGATTGCAATTTATAATGAGGTCATTCAATCAGAGGTGTTGTGGGTGGGTAAAAAGAGGTCAGTGGTCAGGCTGAGAGCGTGGTGAAGACTGACCAGTGACCAGCCGCTCCAGGTCTGTTACGGAGAGCCTAGAGTGGGGAGCGCTGTGACTGCCTGAGGGGAGTTGCACATTTTATACCCCTGTCACACTCCGACGTAATGAGCAAATGTAAGCCTGACGTGATCACGTTTCATCATTATGTTGACATACATTGGGTTATGTCATGATGATGTCAGAATGAGGTTAGACTGATGTCAAGCTACGTCATGTTACGTCATGTTACATCGGCGCGTGTCAAAGTTTTGAACCTGTTCAAAACTTTCGACTTAACTCGAACGTAAGGGTTTACGCTCACAGTATGTTCTGTACACGTTTGGCGAACATCAATGACGTTAAACGGACATTAGTCAAACGCTGCTCACTACGTTCAACTACATTCCACTATGTTGACCCACATTAAAGCCAGTGGAAACGTCCACGCGGCGTAATGGGAATGTCAGGAGAACGTCACGAGAACGTACGTTCAACGTACACTCAATGTTTCGCCACAGTGTCATAATATATGTAACATCACGTAACGTTCTTCTGGCGATGGAATAACGATCAGAACATTCCGTGAGCATAATGACGTTGTCCTCTCTCATTGAATGACGGTATCACTACGCTTTACCGACGTTACGCTCTTGTCCACTACGCTGCATCCACGTTCAACTTGTGCCCAAATTTGCATACTACGCCGAGAGGTTCAACGTTTTTCACATTCTCCCTACGCTGACCCCATCACGTCATAGTGTGACAGCCCCATTAGGTAGCTGAGTGAGGACCACTGAGGTGGTGAATAGCAGCCCAAGCTTCCCCCCCCCCACACACACCGCCTGCTCCCTCACACCCCCAACCACTCTGACGTGGAAAGAGAGGTGAGCGAAGGATGTGTGTGTGTGTGGGGGGGGGGTGCAGCTTGTGAAAGTACGACGTCTGAACACTTTGACTTCTGGATACTGAATGGTTTATTCACGGCCTAGGGCACGCTTGACCCACCGGCTAAACTTTCCATGATGTCATCTCATTTGCATATCTCTTTGTCTCAACCTCTGCATCTCATTAGCATATATTAACCACACACCTGTACGTCTATTACGCATATATCACACAGCTTAGTGCACTCCAGCAATGTCACCGAATTAAAGTCCCCGCTCATTCCAAATATTTCCTAATACAACAAAAATGATTAGAATAATTAAAATACAATATTTAGTAACTCTATGTTGCATATTTTAATTATGTAAATATTATTAGCGATGGAGAAGAGCTGCCTGGTTAATTCGGTGAGTGGCTCACTAACTGAAACTGGCGCTCCTGTCGGTCCTGCCCCCCCCCCCCCCACATTTCTTCCTTTGCGGTAAACCTGTAACTGGCATCAGGCCACCCACCCCCTTTCCAAGTCCTAGCCTAATATGTGCTAGCCTACATCGCCTTCAGGCAATTATAAGGGCTGAAATGCCAACCGGCCACAAATTCACCAAAGAAACCTTCAGACTATGGAGGGCCCTAAATAAATCCTAGAAAATAAGTTCTTTTTTTTCTCTTTTTTTTCTTGAAGATTTATACTGCCTATCATGGATAAGCGTTAATAGGCTTGTTTTCACCATTAGGCAGTTTGTCAATAGAAAGCCCTAGTCTACACTTTTACCGACCCACAGGATTTTTAACCTCCCACACCACATAGTCACGGTATGAGAGCAACTGGCCTTTGATGACGGTGTAAGTTATACACAGCGGTGGAAATCCAAATTGGCAGAGGTTGGGGCACATGGAATTGAACCACTGACCTTCAGATTAAGAGTCCGACCTAGAAAAAAGTCAGACACTCTAACCACTCCGCCACAGAGAACACCACTTTTACCTTTGATTTGCTAGGGCGTAAAACCCAAACAAACAAAGTATGACTTGACCCATTTGATCCTGATAAAGCTGAAAAAGTAAAGTTGTGTTAGTGAGGTTTGCGCGCCTTTAAGTGTTTCCTTTCGTTGTGCAGTAAAGTGGTGAAGTCGGCCTCCTGACATGAGGCTCCCCCACTTCTCTGTGTGTTATTACCACGTACAGAGAGCACTTACCGGACTACTCTGTCTCGCAAATCACTTCTAGTTGCCAACAGGGGGCAGTGTGTAGCTTATGTCGGTCATAGCTCCCAGCTGTTATTAGGTATTGTATTCTTACAGCGATGTATAGTCCATGGAGCCGAGTGACCGATGAGGGAGAGGAGGGATGTTCCCTCAGTCCATGGAGCCTAGTGACCGATGAGGGAGAGGAGGGATATTCCCACAGTCTATGGAGCCGAGTGACCGATGAGGGAGAGGAGGGATATTCCCACAGTCCATGGAGCCATGTGACAGATGAGGGAGAGGAGGGATATTCCCCCAGTCCATGGAGTTGAGTCACCGATGAGGGAGAGGAGGGATATTCCCCCAGTCCATGGAGCCGAGTGACCGATGAGGGAGAGCAGGGATATTCCCACAGTCCATGCAGCCGAGTGACCGATGAGGGAGAGGAGGGATATTCCCACAGTCCATGGAGGCGAGTGACCGATGAGGGAGAGGAGGGATAATCCCACAGTCCATGGAGCCGAGTGACCGATGAGGGAGAGGAGGGATATTCCCACAGTCCATGGAGCCGAGTGACCGATAAGGGAGAGGAGGGATATTCCGCCAGTCCATGGAGCCGAGTGACCGATGAGGAAGAGCAGGGATATTCCCCCAGTCCATGGAGCCGAGTGACTGATGAGAGAGAGGAGGGATATTCCCCCAGTCCATGGAGCCGAGTGACCGATGAGGGAGAGGAGGGATATTTCCTCAGTCCATGGAGCCGAGTGACCGATGAGGGAGAGGAGGGATATTCCCGCAGTCCATGGAGCCTAGTGACCACTCAGGGAGAGGAGGGATATTCCCCCAGTCCATGGAGCCGAGTGACCGATGAGGGAGAGCAGGGATATTCCCCCAGTCCATGGAGCCGAGTGACCGATGAGGGAGAGGAGGGATATTCCCACAGTCCATGGAGCCGAGTGACCGATGAGGGAGAGGAGGGATATTCCCACATTCCATGGAGCCGAGTGACCGATGAGTGAGAGGAGGGATAATCCCACAGTCCATGGAGCCGAGTGACCGATGAGGGAGAGGAGGGATATTCCCGCAGTCCATGGAGCCGAGTCACCGATGAGGGAGAGGAGGGATATTCCCACAGTCCATGGAGCCGAGTGACCAATGAGGGAGAGGAGGGATATTCCCCCCATCCATAGAGCCGAGTGACCGATGAGTGAGAGGAGGGATATTCCCACAGCCCATGGAGCCGAGTGACCGATGAGGGTGAAGAGGGATATTCCCCCAGTCCATGGAGCCAAGTGACTGATGAGGGAGAGGAGGGATATTCCCCCAGTCCATGGAGCTGAGTGACCAATGAGGGAGAGGAGGGATATTCCCACAGTCCCTGGAGCCGAGTGACCGATGAGGGAGAGGGGGGATATTCCGGGTTATTATACTCATATCATTTCTTATGCAGCATATATCTCTCTTTGGGTCAGATGGGTAGTGATACACCCTTTATCGCATTAATAGTAGGATTAATATATATATATTTATTTATACATGTATATATCTTTGGTTCATATGGATAATGATAAACCCTTTATAGCATGTAATACGCTCTGTAGTGGTCTCCTGCATCCCCTTCTCGCAGGGGGTAGGGGAGGGTACCAGCAGGCGCCTCTAGCCCCCCCCCCCCCCCCCTCCCGTCTCAGTGTGTATGGGGTGGGATACTCCGCTCGCTTGGAATTTATATATATATATATGCTATATAATTGATTACGTGTATATAAATAAAGAATAGTCATATATGTTTTGTTGATGTCCCTGTCTGGAAACAGTTCGCTTCCCAACACCACTTATTTTCTGTGAACCCCGCGGTAACCGGGCACTCTCTGCTTCCTTCGTGCTGGGAACCGCCACCAACGGTCTCTTTTCCCTTACTTATATGACCCAAACAAAGTGAAATGCTAACGGTTCAGGAGCAACAACAAAAAGGGAAGTTTCTATCTTAATTTATCTCATTGGAACAAGAGGGTTTGGTCACTCTTTCAAGGTAGAAGTAGGATTAATGCAATAATGTGATATTTCGAACTGCAAATCTGAAATAATGACGATGGTGACTTGTGAGAGTGTACACTCAGAGATAATTTATAATGCTACCCCTATTACATGCAGTACCGCTTACATGACGGTTTGGGAACGCATTTGGTTAAATTATCCAGACACGTTATGCTTCAGTTATCCTAGTAATGTTCAGCACAGGGTACAAGTGGTTTTTGTTTGTTTTTTAATTGAACATTTATACTGCATATCATGGATAGTCTTATTTTCACCATTAGACAGTTGGTCGATAGAAACCCTGAGCCTACACTTTTAGTTGTACTGACCCAAGGAATGCTTAACCTCCCACAACACATAGACATGATATGAGAGCAACTGGCCTTTGTTGATACTGAAGTTATACACAGCAGTGGACATCCAAATTGGCAGATGTGATGTCATGGTGAATCAAACCATTAACCTTCACATTCGGAGTCTGACCGAGAAAAAAGTCAGATATTCTAACCACTCCACCACCAAGAACAAGACCAAAATGACTAATTTTGCAAATATTTGCTTGACTCAGCATGGCATAGCATCCATGATATCAGTTCTGATATCCTTCAGGGGAAGCAAATCCTCTGCTCATTCCCCTATATTATTTTGTTTTATCTTTTGGGACATTAATTGATTAAACAGGGGAAATGTCAATTGCACAATTGGTCTTCCTCATTTCATTCTTCCGTTTCCTGTCCGAATAATCATGAATGCCAGGCTAGGTAGCGATAGGTATCCATTTTAAAGTCATTGCATTGATTCGACCAGGGTTTCGAACCCATAAGTAGTTTGTGGAGAATTACAAACTTCTTTCTATACTTTGTCTATGTATTTTAAACACCTGACTAATTTGCACGACTCATTTATTCCAAAGAAAACCATGACCATCAAGTTAAAGCTGCATATTCCGATGAAATATCAAATTTTCAAAACCAAACCAATTATCTAGATTACATATCCAACTTAAGGGGCTGTCACACTATGACGTATCGTGTTAGCATATGCCGATGTATGCAATTTTTGGCCAACACGTCGGCATACAACGTCATAGGTTATGCATAGGTTGGGTATATATTGAATACACTCGGCATAGTGTGTCATAGGTCGACATAGGTCGGCGTAGGTCGAGCCGCAGAATAATTTGTGTGCATGTTGAAAATTGTCATCATATGGCCGCGTACGGCTAATACGATTCTCATACACTTGGCATATGCTGGGCATACATTGGCGTATGTTATGCCCATGTTAGGGGTAGGTCGGAACATGTTAGCCATACATTCAGCAGTGCAGTCCGCATACAGCCAATGGATGCATAACATACTCCTAACATACTTTGAACATATGCCTGCCTTATCTCCAGCATACTTAACGTATATGCCGTACTTCTAGCGATGAAGTAACGTACGTAACGTTGGTCAGTGTACCGTCAGCATATATGCGATAGGTCAGAGATACGTTCTTCATACATTATATACGTTGTGTGTACGATGTGTGTACGTTGTGTGTACGCCCATTTTTATCCCCTGCCCCTGCAAACTTTGACGAATGCTGACGTACTGGCAAATTGTTGTACGTTGGGCACATGCTAACGCCATACGTCATAGTGTGACAGTGCCTTTAGATACTGATGCACTTCTTAAGCATTTGTTTCTATATAGAAGGCAATACTGACTTAATTTAACAGAACCTGTTACTGCAGAAGTCCATGGTGTCAGAGTTTTGACAAGCTTGCCAGAACTAATTTTCCATGTTTGCACTCAAAATATCTCACAACTTTACCACTTAAAATATAAGTCACTTAGATACTAGTGATCGATCTAATATATTTATCTCAGAAAAAAATACAGAAATTCAAAAACCATCGGACTATGCAACTTTAAGGGAAGGGTTCGATTTGGGGATATGGACGAGGGGGGGTTGCTAAGGTGGGTGCAGGGAGTCGGTTGATGAGGCGAGGCTTCACAGAGAACATCCATCAGTTTGCCTGAACAGATCCAGTGGGAGATCCTAATCACCACTCTGCTGACCGCCTTAGAAGGCTACACCTCGACGCTTCATACCCTCAGCCACAGCGGCTTTTAAGTTGATATACACTTTGCCTGAAGAGGTGTCGGATCGACGGGAATGTAAGGCGCGGGGTGGCGCCGCCTGGTGGGACCTGTGAGTGATTAAAAGGAACCCATCAGTGGGTGCAGGACTGTGGGTTTGTGGGTGTGTGGGTGGGTGTGTGGGTGCGTGGGGGTGTTGGTGTTGGGATATGTGGGTGTGTGGGTGTCTGGGCGTGTGGGGGTGTACGGGTGTGGGGGTGTGGGGGTGTGGGGGTATGAGGGAGTGGATATGTGGGTGTGTGGATGTGTGGGTGTGTGGGTGTGGGTGTGTGGGCGAGGGTGAGAGTTTGAGTGTGTGGGTTTCGCTTTGGGTGTGGGCAAGGGCTTGGCTGTTTAGGTTTTGGGTGTGGGTGCGGGTCTGGGTGTGTTGGTGTGGGTGTTGGTGTGTGGGTGTAGGTGTGTGTGGGTTTGTTGGTCTGGGTGTGTTGGTGTTTGGGTGTAGGTGTTTGTGGGTGTGGGTTTGGGTTTGGGTTTGGGTTTGGGTGTTTGGGTGTTTGGCTGATGGGGTGGGCGCTGTAGTGGGGATGGTAGTTGGTGTGGATGTGGGGGTGTGGGCGTGGGTGTGGGTGTAGGTGTGTGTTGGTGTGGGTGAGGGGTTGGGCGTGTGGGTGTGGGTGTGGGTGATGGCTTGGGTGTTTGGGTTTGTGTGTTTGTGTGTTTGTGTGTGGGTGTGGGTGTGGGAGTGGGGATGGAAGTTGGAGTGTGTGCGTGGGGTGTGGCTGAGCGTGTGGGTGTGCGTGAGGGTTTGAGACTGTGTTGGTGTTCTGAGTATGTCGGAATGGTTTCAGTTGGTAGGATATGTGAATGATTAAAGGTGCATAGTTACATAGTCCGGTAAAAAAAAAAATTCTAAACCAAAACAATTATCTAGATTTTATTCTGCATCGCTAACTTAGACACTAATGCACATATTACACCTGTTTTGCCACATAGAAGGAACTACTGCGCCAATTTAATCAAACCTATGGTGTAACCGTTTGGGCGTGCTTGCCAACATTAATTATACATGTTTGCACTTCAAATATCTCAACATTTAGCCATTAAAAATAAAGATTACTCCAAGCTAAAGCAAGGTAGCTTATGACTATCAACATAATATATTTATATCAGTAAATGACAGAAACTCAAAACCATCGGATGATGCAACTTTAGCAGAACCCTCGAAAGTCATCCACGAAGATGTTTCTTGTCTGGAGGGTGGCGCCATCTGGTAGTATATATGTGAATGATTAAGAGACCATTTCGGCAGGGAAGAGGCTGGAGGCCACTGCTGGCAATTTTGTTAGTGGTGCTGGTGCATGCCTAAGGGAACTACATATGTATATATGTAGTAGTATATGTATATGTATATGAGTCAGGCTCACGAAAATAGGCCAATTGGGGAAAGTTGTCGGCATCAAGCATTTGATGCCGGCGTCAAACGGCATAATTATAGTTTAGCATTGACAGAGGTGTTGGAATGTCCTTAAGTTTATCCTGAATGTAAAGGTAGTGAAAATACAACCTTATTTGTTTCTAGGATAATTTAATACCTTATTAAAACAAAGAAATACACTACACTTTAAGAATTGTGACGCCGACATCTTAAATTGACCACCAATTGTCCTATTTTCGTGAGGCCGACTCATATATATAAACCTAGCTTCAGCCAGCACAGACTTACATATATATATGGGTCAGGATCACGAAAAGAGGCCAATTGCTGGAAGTTGTCGGCGTCGAGCATGGATGTCGGCATCGATCAGTATAATTATAATTTAGCATTGACAGAGGTGTTGGAAAGTCTTAAAATGTATCCTGATTGTAAAGGTCAACAAAATACAACAACCTGATTTGTTTCTAGGATAATTTAATATAAAACAAAGAAATGCATGAGACTTTAAGAATTGCGACGCCGACATCTGTTAAAGTTGTCAGTGTCGATCATTGGATGTCGGCGTCGATCGGTATAATTATAGTTTAGCATTGACAGAGGTGTTGGAAAGTCTTAAAATTTATCCTGAATGTAAAGGTCGAGAAAATACAACAACCTTATTTGTTTCTAGGATATTTTAATATGAAACAAAGAAATGCACTACACTTTTAAGAATTGCGATGCCGACATCTTCACTTGACCACCGATTGGCCCGTTTTCGTGAGGCTGACTCATATACATATCTATTAACCTAATTCATACATCAGCGCCACTCACAAAATCGTCAGCGGCGGAGCCCTCTATAGGTGTGTGTTCTCTTAATCATTCAAAGCTATGTGATGTATAAACCACTTATGCGGTTATTATTATGTATGTATTTATCTTGCCATCTCGAAATTGTCACTATCTACTACTCCTGTGACCTCTTGATGATATGCGTATTATTGTTTGGGTTACTGGACTTGTTGAGCCGCCTGGAGTGCAGAAGGTCTGCTCCCATGCAGCTCCTCCTCCCCTCCTTCCCTCCAGGTGGCGCTACAGCTCCCATTTATCTGCCATTTCCGCCTACAATTTGTCCATTAGCTCATATTTCTCACCATGCCCCATCTTAGACAAAACCCACTTAAATAGATACCTCTATAGATATACATTTTTATATGAAGGCATATATATCATATGTATAATGTATGGTAGATACACGATTCAGCCTGTACTGCTGCAGTAGGGGTGCAAACCAACCCTATATAAAAGCTGTAGAAAATGTGGGTCAAAGAATTGAGAGCCTAATTTCACAATCTAAGAAGCAACATTTATTCTTTACATCTGTCTTATTGATAGCCCGCTACCTTTGAGTTGAAAAATATAATATAATATCTAGTTTAATAAGATTTAAAAGTGAAATCAACGCCGTTCTGCGGCCGCCATCTTGTCTTTTTGCATTCTCTCTCATTCACCAACTCTGTGTTGATAAAAGTAACCATTTGACACTGGTGCCAGGCATTCTACTTGTTGTTCCATACTAACGCTATTTTCGACCGTATTTATATAGGGTTGGTATTCACCCATGTACTACAAGTACCGGGTGAATCTTTTATCTAAATATATTGGTGCATGCATGCTTATATGTGTGTGTTCGTGGTGACTGAATATATATATATAGGTATATAGCTATGAGTACGTGTATGCCTATAGATCTGTGTGTTGGTGATGATTGGATATGCAAAATATAATTTATTATATATATATATAAATAGGCGGGGTTCTACCTACCTTGTATTTTATTTATTTATTATTATTCTCTACTTCTTCTTATTCGCTGCGGTCCTAGCATGTTGCTCTGCTGCTATGGTACTGCCGCCGCTTTTCATTCATTAGCGCTGGAGCTCAGCTTGCTACGACACACATTTTTAGCTTTGTATAGGTAGGGCTATTCTTTTGCCCGTCCATGGGGCCTTCATTGCAAAAATAAAATAAGAAGGCTCCCACCCATTCTTCGCTTCGACTCTCTCTCTCTCTTTTTCACGATAGCCAGTTTTATAGATGAAAATAAAGGTAGGCTTCCACCACTCCTCCTCTCATCTCTTTATTTTATCCTCCGGAGTCGTAGCCTATTTTATATGTATATATATGAATGCCTATAAATACGTGTGTGTTGATGGTGCCATGAAGAGCTTTTTTTCGAAAACGTGATAAGCACCAATCTAAAAAAATTAGTTGGCAATACCAATGCCAACTTTGTAGATCAGGTTTTGGAAAAGAGCTCTTCATACATATGTATACTTATATATATGAAGAGCTCTTTATGATACTGTCTCAAAAGGTGCTAAGCAATATGGGACAAAACTTTGTCCATTGTAACGATCAACACACTATCTGCTTATGCATTTGCTCAGGATAACCTGATTTGTTTTTTACGTGGCGTTTCATGATCCGAATAGAATACATATTGATTTGAAGCAAATGTCCTTGTGTTTTCAGTGTAACCATTTCGCTGATGTTTTGTGTCAATCGTTACAATGGACAAAACAAATATGAGTGACCACCTTTTGACCACCTTTTTTGAGCTCAAAAACAGGATCTACAAATTTGGTATTGGCAGTACAAACCCATTTCCTGGAATGATGCTTATGAAGTTTTGGGAAAGAGCTATTCATATATATATGCAGGTATATATATATATATATGTATAGATATATGTGCAAGAGAAACCTGAAGCTGAGAGACATTAAGACCGACTCATGGATGCAACTCTCACAGCAGAGAGCTAAATGGAGAACGGCAGTCAAGTAATGAAAGCAGTCTTTGTCGCATCGCGACCGACAGCATGATGATGATGATGTCTATCTATATGCATGTATGTGTGTTGGTAGGGAGCGAAGCGGGGCATGCTGGGGGGGGGGGGGGTGGAGGGTGGAAGAGCTAATGGAAATGGGCTGATTATCAAATGCATTTTGGATTGCTTGGGCAGGGGAGCTCTGCGCAAGGATGAGTGGAACAAACAGGATATGTACGGCGAGAGAGAACCATTCCCCCCAATCATGTAGCGATTGTGAGTGTGTTACCGGAAGCAGCCTGATGAGTTTGTTTTGTTGTTTGTTGTTCTTTTACATCCTAGCAACATCTAAGGTCATATCAGGACGGGTACCGACCTGTGACAGTGTGCACTCATGGCAACTTTATAGTGATGTCCCACTGGGAAACCAGGCCACCAGCACCATGACCTGGTATCCCACTCAGTCACATTATCCTGACACTGAGCACACCAGTCTGTGCCCTGTCCTAACAATGCTGAGCACCTGGCTAGGAAGCGACAAGTATCAATTGTTAAGTCATTGGTTTGACTCGACCAGGGTTCGAACCCACGACCGCATGGTCTACCAACACGGGAGACGGATGCTCTAACTCATTCGGCCATCCCACCTGATGACAAGGACCCTTGGTTACCTGTTTGTTGTTGTTATCCCCAATAATCACTCTGCATTTGCAGCCTCAAGATTTAAAGCCGCCCCAATTCAATCCCTTTTCCATTCTCTCCGCTACTGAGCTTCAAATTCCAGAATGATATTATATTACTTTTGCAATATTTCAGTTTTATAATGGACACGCAGGCAGCGCCTTGCTGTGGTGAAAGTGGCATTATTAGTATTGAAGGATAACTCCATGGGAATGGAATTGAAAGTCCCTGGTTGCAGAAGCCGAGAACATGGTTCAGAAGCTGCGAGTGGCTTGGTGGGATTCTAAGCTAGCCAATTGAAGGGTTGGTTGATTGGTTGCTGGAGTGTTATGTCCTGGTAAGTAATACCTAGGGTCATATCATGATGGGCACCGACTTGTGACAGTGTGAACAAATGGTGATTTTATAGCGCTGCCCCACTGAGAGACCACGCCATCAGTACCATGACCTGATATCCCACTGATGTCACATTATCTTGACACTTAATCCAACCAGTCCTTTCCCTATCCTAATATTGCCGAGCGTCGGGCTTACGAAGCAACATATATCAATTTTGTAAGTCATTGGTTTGATTCGACCTAGAATTAAACTCTGCACCTTCCGGAGGGGACGATTATGCTCTACAGATTTGGCCATCGCGTCTGGTTCAATTAAAGGGAAATACATTATGTGGCATATAACTTGATATGTAGTATATTATTTAGAATGGATCCTAACCTAAATTGTCCTCATCTGAAATCTGCTCGATCGACCTATCCGAATGTGCATCTAAGCAAGGCTTGCCTGATGTGGGAACGGCTTTGCAAGTGCCATACCTAATATACTTCTCTTACTACTCTTAACGTGTTCTATTCAAACTTGTATCAATTACCAAGGCCACACAACAAACAACACATCCACCACCTGGGCCCCGAGCCTGAGCTCTACTGGGCTCCGAGCCTGAGCTCTACTGGGCCCCGAGCCTGAGCTCTACTGGGCCCCGAGCCTGAGCCCTACTGGTCCCCGAGCCTGAGCTCTACTGGGCCCTGAGCCTGAGCTCTACTGGGCCCCGAGCCTGAGCCCTAGTGGGCCCCGAGCCTGAGCTCTACTGGGCCCCGAGCCTGAGCTCTACTGGGCCCCGAGCCTGAGCCCTACTGGGCCCCGAGCCTTATCCGTACTGGGCCCCGAGCCTGAGCTCTACTGGGCACCGAGCCTGAGGTTGAGTACCCTCAATTAAACCGCCTTCTTGGCTTGCTCTCGCCCCCTCCCTTCTGAGCCCCTAGGCTTAAGTCCACTTAGCCTAATGGTTGATCCATCTTTGCACTCAGCGGTAACATTCGCCCACGGACATAGATTTCTTCCCACCATTTACCCCAACTTCTGGGGCTGCTTTCATCTAAGTATCAAATCTAGTAATTTAACCAGTCAGGATAGCCGAATGACTTAGAGCATCCGATTCCCGTCTTGGTAGATCGTGGGATTGTGGATTAAAATCCTGGTCGAGTCAAACCAATGACTTAAAAATGTATACTTGTCGCTTCCTAGCCAGGTGCTCGGCATTACTAAGATAAGGCAAGGAGCAGTGGAATGATGAAGACCAGTCGTCTGCGACTGAAATTTCCCCTGCTTAAACAACTAATGTACCAACAGCAATAAAATATCCTGGGCCATCTCTCGGGTTGAATTGAATGTAATTGTTGTTTTATGCTTCAGCAGGAGCGGGACGTAGCTCAGGCAGTATCGGGTCCACATGTGAAGGTGTTGGTCATTCTATTGATCCTGCTCAGTGGACCCATTTGCAGTTTGGGCTATTTTCCATTCCAACCAGTGGTCCACCAATGGTTCATCAAGTGCTGAGGTATGTGCTGTCCTGTCTGTGGGAAAGTGCATGTTAAAGATCCTTTCCTGCTTATCGAAAAGAGTAGCATATATGTGGCAGAAGCAGGGTTCCGCCAAAGAAATATGTCAGAATGACCATATGTTTGATGTCTAATAGCCGATGATAAAAATCAATGTGCTCTAGAAGCGTCGTTAAATAAAACATATTTTTGTTTTTGTTTCAAAATATTAATATTTCTTTCCCAAATCGACATTCTCATGATGTCTACCTGACAATATTTGGAAACATTACGCAGTAATAAAGTAAGACAGCAATGGAGGATTATTTTTTTAGTAGGGTATTTACGTTATGTTACAGTTGATAACAGGTTTCTTGCTCTAGCTTGGAGATTGAAGGGGTTGATTCTGAGAATGAAATAGGCAGACATATATGATAGGAGTCATCACCAGCTGGGATTCACTTAAGTAGACATAAGCTGGCAGTAACATGGTTAACACAACTTTACTTATTCTCAACTTGACTTATTCACAAACCAGACGGAGTGGGCGAATGACCTGAGCATCCGGCTCCCGTGTTGGGAGGTCGTGGGATTCGAACCCAAGGGTTCGAACCCTGCTCTGAGTCAAACTAATTTATTACGATAGGGACAATATTGGTTGGCTCAGTTTCAGGATAATGTGACTGAGTAGGATATCCTGTCATGGTGCTGGCAGCCTGGTCTGCCATTGGGCCAGCATTATCAAGTCGCCAATTCGGTACCCGTCCTGATATGACCATACATGTTGCCAGGACGTAAAATTCTAACAACCAAGCAATTTATTTATTCACAATTGTCACGATTGGATATCACTTTTCATAGTTTGCGAGCCTTGAAACAACTAGATAAAAGATTCACCCGGTACTTGTAGTACACGGGTGAAGATCAGCCTTATATAAATACGGGCGAAAATAGCGTTAGTATGGAACATCACCTAGAAACTGTGGCTCCAGTATCAAATGGCTACCCATGTAGGCACAGATTTGGTGAAATGGGAGAGAATGCAAAAAGACAAGATGGCGGCCGCATATATTTTTCAACTCAAAAGTAGCGGGCTAATAATAAAACAGATGTAAAGAATAATTGTTGCTTCTTAGTTTGTGAAATTAGGCTCTCAATTCTTTGACCCATTTTTTCGCCAGCTTTTACATAAGGTTGGTATGCACCCCTCCTGTGGCTACTGCAGCAGTACGGGGTGAATCTTGGATCTATGAAACAACCAATTTTCTCGTAGGTATTCGGGGCCCAATCCTGACTGAGGGTTCTGGTATTGTTCGGGTCATTCCTCCACTATCACCCTCCTCAGCGGTAACCCCTTAAAGCTGCATAGTCCAAAATAAGCATCACATTTTCAAAACCAAAGCAATTATCTAGATTTGATTCTACATATCTAACTTAGATACAACTTTGTCACCAGATATAAGGGAATACTGGGGCAATTTAATCAAATATGTTATTGCAGTAGGATATGTTGTAAGAGTTTTGGTGTGCTTTGGAAATTTAATTTCGCATAATTGCACTTCAAATATCTCAAAAGTTCACCATTTAATATAAAAGTTACTTCAATCTATAGTAAGGTAGATTGGAAGGATCAACCTAATATATTTATCTCAGAAATCTCAGAAACTCAAAACCATCGGAGTATGGCAACTTTAATGCGATGTAGGTAATTAATATAGGTCAAGAATGCTTATACATCTGGCTTACTCTGTGAAATACAAGTGTGTTTGTTTGTTGTTGCTTTACGTCTTAGCAACGCCTAAGGTCATATCAGGACGGGTGCCGACTTGTGACAGTGTGCACTTATGGCAACTTTATAATGCTGTCCCACTGCGAGACTAGGCCGCCGGCACCATGACCTGGTATCCCACTCAGACACATTATCCTGACACTGAGCACCAGTCCTTGCCCTGTCCTAATAATGCCGAGGTCTTGGCTAGGAAGTGAAAAGTATCAATGTTTAAGACATTGGTTTGACTCGACCAGGGTCCTATCTGACACAACAGAATTGGCTATTAGATCCAGGACCATTAGATCAAACATTCTATCGCTATTCTTGTTTTATGGATCTAAATCATTGTTTGTTTTTTGACAATTTGAAGTTTTCATGGGACTATGCAGTTTTAGTCACAGTTTCATAGTCCGGTCTTTTCTTTAGATTATGTCATATTTATTAGATACATATATTTATTTTATTGGTACAATCTCCCGTAGCTTAGTCGCTAACGTTAGAAATCTAGTATAATGTGGAACAGGTTCAGACACCCGTTGAGTAAAGCTGCGAACACACTGGACGCATGCGTCGCGCGTGCGTCAAGTACAAGCGTGCGTCATGCGGTTCTCACGTGTAAATAGCGAACACACTGGACACGTCTGCCACACATCTAAAGGCCGGTACACACCTCCCGTATAAAACCCCCATTCCCCCCTCTTCCATTCCCCCCATTCCCCCTTCTTCCATTCCCCCCATTCCCCCTCTTCCATTCCCCTTCTTCCATTCCTCTTCTTCCATTCCCCCCTCTCCCATTCCCCTGCTTCCATTCCCCTCTCTTCCATTCCCTCTCTTCCATTCCCTCCATTTCCATTCCCTCCTCTTGTGTTCCCCTCTTGCGTTCCCCCCTCTTGCGTTCCTCCCTGTTGCTTTCCCCCTCTTGCGTTCCCCCCTCTTCCGTTCCCCCATCTACCGTTCCCCCTCTTCGATTCCCCCTGTTCCATCCCTCCTCTTCCATTCCCCCCTCTCCCATTCCCCTACTTCCATTCGCCTCTCTTCCATTCTCCCTCTTCCATTCCCCCCTCTTCCATTCCCCTCTTCCGATCCCCGTCTTCCGTCCCTCGTCTTCTGTCCCTCTTCTTCCATTCCCCATTCTCCATCTTCTGTTCCCTCTTCCATTCACCTTCTTCCATTCCTGCTCTTCCATTCCCCCCTCTCCCATTCCCCTCTTCCATTCCCCTCTCTTCCATTCCCTCTCTTCCATTCCCTCCCTTTCCATTCCCTCCTCTTGTGTTCCCCTCTTGCGTTCCCCCCTCTTGTGTTCCCCTCTTGCATTCCCCCTGTTGCGTTCCTCCCTGTCGCTTTCCCCCCTCTTGCGTTCCCCCTCTTCCGTTCCCCCATCTTCCGTTCCCCCTCTTCCATTCCCCCTCTTCCATCCCTCTTCCATTCCCCCCTCTCCCATTCCCCCTCTTCCATTTGCCTCTCTTCCATTCTCCCTCTTCCATTCTCCCTCTTCCATTCCCCCCTCTTCCATTCCCCTCTTCCGATCCCCGTCTTCCATCCCTCCTCTTCCGTTCCTCCTCTTCCGTCCCTCCTCTTCCATTCACCATTCTCCATCTTCCGTTCCCCCTCTTCCATTCCCCTTCTTCCATTCCTCCTGTTCCATTCCCCCTCTCCCATTCCCCCTCTTCCATTCCCCTCTCTTCCATTCCCTCTCTTCCATTCCCTCCCTTTCCATTCCCTCCTCTTGTGTTCCCCTCTTGCATTCCCCCTGTTGCTTTCCCCCCTCTTGCATTCCCCCCTCTTGCGTTCCCCCATCTTCCATTCCCCCTCTTCCATTCCTCCTCTTCCATCCCTCCTCTTCCATTCCCCCCTCTCCCATTCCCCCTCTTCCATTCGCCTCTCTTCCATTCTCCCTCTTCCATTCCCCCCCTCTTCCATTCCCCTCTTCTGATCCCTGTCTTCCATCCCTCCTCTTCCGTTCCTCCTCTTCCGTCCCTCCTCTTCTGTCCCTCCTCTTCCATTCCCCATTCCCCATCTTCCATTCCCCATCTTCCATTCCCCCATCTTCAATTCCCCCCTCTTGCTTTCCCCCTCTTTCATTCCCCCTTCTTGCATTCCCCTCCTCTTGCATTCCGCCTCTTTCATTCCCCAAGAGGGGGATGGAAGAGGGGGAATGGAAGAGGGGGCATGGGAGAGGAGGGAATGGAAGAGGGGGAATGAAAGAGGGGCAATGAAAGAGGGGGAATGAAAGATGGGGAATGAAAGAGGGGGACATGAAAGAGGGGGAATGAAAGAGGGGGAATGCAAGAGGGGGAATGCAAGAGGGGGAAATGAAAGAGGGGGAATGAAAGAGGGGGAATGAAGGAGGGGAATGAAAGAGGGGGAATGAAAGAGGGGAATGAAAGAGGGGGAATGAAAGAGGGGGAAATGAAAGAGGGGGAAATGAAAGAGGGGAATGAAAGAGGGGGAATGAAAGAGGGGGAATGAAAGAGAGGGAATAAAAGGGGGAATGAAAGAGGGGGAGTGAAAGATGGGGAATGAAACAGGGGGAATGAAAGAGGGGGAATAAAAGAGGGGGAATGAAAGAGGGGGAATGAAAGAGGGGGAAATGAAAGAGGGGAATGAAAGAGGGGGAATGAAAGAGGGGGAATGAAAGAGGGGGAATGAAAGAGGGGGAATGAAAGAGGGGGAAATGAAAGAGGGGGAATGAAAGAGGGGGAATGAAAGAGTGGGAATGAAAGAGGGGGAATGAAAGAGGGGGAAATGAAAGAGGGGAAATGAAAGAGGGGGAATGAAAGAGGTGGAATGAAAGAGGGGGAATGAAAGAGGGGGAATGAAAGAGGGGAATGAAAGGGGGGAATGAAAGAGGGGAATGAAGGAGGGGGAATGAAAGAGGGGGAATGAAAGAGGGGGAATGAAAGAGGGGGAACGAAAGAGGGGGAATGAAAGAGGGGGAATGAAATAGGGGGAATGACAAATGAAAGAGGGGGAATGAAAGAGGGGGAATGAAAGAGGGGGAATGAAAGAGGGGGAATGAAAGAGGGGGAATGAAAGAGGGGGAATGAAAGAGGGGGAATGAAAGAGGGGGAATGAAAGAGGGGGAGTGAAAGAGGGGGAATGAAAGAGGGGGAATGAAAGAGGGGAAATGAAAGAGAGGAGATTTGAAGAGGGGGGAATGGAAGAGGAGGAATGGAAGAGGGGGAATGGAAGAGCAGGGAATGGAAGGGGAGGGAATGGAAGAGGAGGGAATGGAAGAGGAGGGAATGGAGGAGGGGGAATGGAAGGACACACACATAACACACTGTGTGGTCAGGCAAAGTCGGGCAAAGTCGGGCAAAGTCGGGCAAAGTCAGGCAAAGTCAGGCAAAGTCGGGCAAAGTCGGGCAAAGTCAGCCAAAGTCAGGCAAAGTCAGGCAAAGTCAGGCAAAGTCGGGCAAATTCGGTCAAAAGCCAAGCGTCACCACGCGTCAAGCGTAAAAAATCGCTCCAAAAGCGATTTGTGACGCACGTGCGATGCACGCGCGAGAAACGCATGCGCCAGTGTGTTCGGGTTCTCTTTATTACATACATTTTGATTTTTGACGCACGCGCGACGCTTGACGCACGCGCGAGATACGCGTCCAGTGTGTTCGCAGCTTTAGGCTTCTTCTGGGGCTGGGAATGTATCCCATAATGGCTGTTAACTTAGGGATGTAGTGTCGGATGTGACATCATCGAACAGAGGAAAGGTAATCGGCAAAGTAGACAGACGCCAGTCTGCTTGTCATCTGCGTCTACTTACCGAAAGTGTTCCCTAGCAGTCTATCCTGGCATCCCGTTCTTCCCTTCACTCGGGTGCCACCTAATCTATCAGCCTGTATTCCCGAGGTGGAGGAAGTGTGTCGTGGGGGTGACCACCTGGGATGATCCCTTCTGGGATCAATCCCCGGCCGAGTAAAGCCAAACACTTAGTAAATTGGCAGTCAGTTTGCATGGTTCTCAGCAATGCTAGAATATGGCGTTGGCTGGATTCATTCAATGTTGGGATAACCCGTGTTAATGGCCTGGTATCCCATTGGGGCAGCACTATTAAGTCGCCATGAGCGCGCGCTGTCTCTCAATGTCTCACCTGCTAGATGGGATGTGGTAACACTTTCTGTAATGCGCCTGTCACACCGTACTGGACTGAGTACCGGAGACCGCCGGACAATGAATTGCCTAGTCCGGTGCTCTCCCGTGACAAAAAGTATCGAAATGTACCGAAATGGAGAGTAATTGGGTCAACTGCTGCCATACAAGTATCGTACATGTACCAGAAGAGTACCGGACGAGTACCGGATGAGAACCGGTTGGACCGACTATCAACTGGACACATACCGGACAGCATTGGATGTCGGTGTCGAATGGCATAATTATAGTTTTAGTATTAACAGAAGTGTTGCAAAGTCCTTAAATTGTAAAGGTAGAGAAAATACAACAACCTTATTTATTTCTAGGATAATTTAATATAAAACAAAGAAATGGACTACACTGTAAGAATTGCGATGCCGACATCTGATAAAGTTGTCGGCGTCGAGCATTGGATGTTGGCATCGACATTATATAATATATCATTAACAGAAGTGTTGCAAAGTGCTTAAATTTATCCAGAATAATAATGTTCTCTGCCGATATATAATTCCGAACTGAAAATGCGTATATTTTTACAAACAGATGAGTATCGGACACCAACGGATGGGTACCGGACATGCACGGATGGGTACCGGATGGGTATCGGAGATGTACTGGACAAACCGGACACCAACCGGACATGTCAGTCTGGCGGTGTCCAGTAGAAGTTTTGTGCATGTTCAAAACTTGTACCGGACACCGCCGGACAGCACCGGACACCACCGGCTAGGCAGTGGACATGTACTGGACATCGCCATACAGTACCGGACAGTGTCCGGTTCTCGTCCGGTTCCCCAGTCCGGCAAGGTCTGACAGGGCCTTTAGTTCAATTCACAGGGACTCTGTACAGGTATAGTTGAATGGTTGGAAATGGTCGGCAGAAGGCACTGGGAAGTTGGGTCCAAGAGCAGCAGGAGGGGGAAAGAGTGGTCCCCATTCTGGTCGGTTGAGGAAGTAGCACATCAATGTAGAAACTATCTTGCAATTCCCTAAGTGGTCACATATCCGTGTGTGGAGCAAAGACATAAATCTGTTGGTGAAACTTTGCAGGGGACTTTGGAGCAAAGTAATGAGAAATGTTCACTCAGGCATTTAATGCACTTATTACACATAAAAACTAATTCAAATGTAAGCAAACTAGAGCAATGGGAATAGTGAGGATTACAGTGTGGGTGTCCTACCATATATCCTTTCAATTAATTACCTCCAGTGATTTGCGAATGCCTACCTCTCAATGTAATTGGCGTTGAGGTTAAGGAATTGCATCTCTAGCTGGTGTGTTAGTAGGTGTGTATTGGGAAGTTCTGAAGGTGTTGTATTCCTAATGGTGCATTGAGAAAAGATTGGTTGTTTTAAGCCGTGTCGGCAGCATAGGCCATATTCACGGTGAGGAATGTTTGTTTTTTGTTCAAACCATCGTTCAGACAATCAATTATGTGCCAATAGACACTCATTAAATTAGAAAGCTCACAATCATATATTTGTATTTGAGAAAAGAACACCCAAAGCTGTCATGTCATATTAGTACCTGTGTATTGCCACACAGTACCCTGCGTTGTAGTGTCATCTTAGTAGCTGGATATTGAGATCCAAAACCGAGTGTTGTAGTGCCATGGTAGTGCATGTGTATTGACACACAACACCCCGTGTTGTAATCTAATTAGTACATGTGTATAGAGACATAACATCCCATGTTCTAGTGTCAAGTTAGTACCAGTGCATTGAGATACAAGACCCCATGTTGTAGTGTTATATTAGTACTGGTATATTTCAGACACAACACCCCATGTTGTAGTGTCATGTTAGTACATATGCATTCAGACTCCCATGTTGTTGTGTCAAGTTAGTACCGGTGTATTGAGATACAACACCCCATGTTGTAGTGTCATGTTAGTACCTGTGTATTGAGATACAACACCCCATGTTGTAGTGTCATGTTAGTACCTGTGTATTGAGACACAACACCCCATGTTGTAGTGTCATGTTAGTACTGGTGTATTGAGGCACAACAGCCCATGTTGTAGTGTCATATTAGTGCATGTACATTCAGACTCCCATGTTGTAGTGTCAAGTTAGTACCTCTGCATTCAGATACAACACCCCATGGTGTAGTGTCATGTTAGTACCGGTGTATTGAGACTCAACACCCCATGTTGTAGTGTCATGTTAGTACAGGTGTATTGAGACACAACACCCCATGTTGTAGTGTCATGTTAGTACAGGTGTATTGAGACACAACATCCCATGTTGTAGTGTCATGTTAGTACAGGTGTATTGAGACACAACACCCCATGTTGTAGTGTCATGTTAGTACCGGTGTATTGAGACACAACACCCCATGTTGTAGTGTCATGTTAGTTGTATGAGATACAACCCCTTGTAGTGTCATGTTAGTACAGGTGTATTGAGACACAACACCACATGTTGTAGTGTCATGTTAGAACAGGTGTATTGAGACACAACACCCCATGGTGTAGTGTCATGTTAGTACCGGTGTATTGAGACACAACACTCCATGGTGTAGTGTAATGTTAGTACCTGGGTATTGAGATACAACACCCCATGTAGTAGTGCCATGTTAGTACAGGTGTATCGAGACACAACACCCCATGTTGTAGTGTCATGTTAGTACAGGTATATTGAGACACAACACCCCATGGTGTAGTGTCATGTTAGTGCCGTTGTATTGAGACACAAGGCCCCATGTTGTAGTGTCATGTTAGTACCTGTGCATTCAGACACCCATGTTGTAGTGTCAAGTTACGACATGTGCATTCAGATACAACACCCCATGTTGTAGTGTCATGTTAGTACCTGTGTATTGAGACACAACACCCCATGTTGTAGTGCCATCTTAGTACCTGTGTATTGAGACACACCACCCCCTGTTGTAGTGTCATGTTAGTACAGGTGTATTGAGACACAACACCCCATGTTGTTGAGTCATGTTAGTAGCTGTGCATTCAGACACAACACCCCATGTTTTAGTTCCATGTTAGTACCTATGTATTGAGACACAACATCCAATGTTGTAGTGTCATGTTAATACCTGTGTATACAGACACAACACCCCATGTTGTAGTGTCATGTTAGTACCTGTGCATTCAGACACAACACCCCCTAGTAGCTCCCCCTGTTGTAGTGTCATGTTAGTACCTCTGCATTCAGACACAACACCTTGTGCTGGAGGTGTCCGATGGTGCTGATTGCCCGCCAGTGAGTTACAGCCTTTCCACTCCGTCACATGAAGCACATCAACACAGACGTGTCGCCCTCCGGCCCCGCGTAATTAATTACCCCACCCGCCCGGCAACTGATTACAAATTACTCCCCCGCAAACGTCCACTCGTTGGTCCCCAGGATCCGGCGCACTAACACTGGACAACTCGCACTATCTACAAATTGACAAGTCATCAGAAAAAAACACCATCAAATAACGCAAGCGTTCAATCCTTCATGCTTGACTCACGAAGCCATGCTCCTTCCTTAATCAACATGTGGTGACATATTTACTTTTTGTTATGTAATATACAATTTATTTTATATTTGAAAAGTTCAGACGAAAACCCCCGTAAACGTCAATCCCAAAATTGAATTTAGATCAAATAGTTTTGTCATGAAGTTAATTTTAATTGTCTTTAATTCAAATTTGCTTGTAAAGAAATAATTATGGAGCAATGGACACAACAATAGAAAAGTAAAAGAATTTGTGAAGGTTTTCTTCAAATGTTTATCTGAATTGTTGGATTAACGTTTACGGGGATTTGCGCCTGAACTCTTCATATATTGATGGTGTACTGCATAATCAAAGAGGTCATGGTGATATCAGGTTACAGGATCCAGCTAACATTCACACCTAGACTCAGCTAATTTATGGTTTTGTCTAGCTTTGTTTGATGTTAATCCATGACGGATGTTTTACCAGAAGCGACAGGTAAAATATATTCACTAAACATGTCCTGAAAAATCTTGACTTCATAGGGTTATCCCATAGGTGACTACTGGCATTTGCTAGAGCCACCCATACATGGCTGCTACCTTAAACTTGCATGGTGCGATGTAGATAAAGGATTCACCCGGTACTCGCAGTACACTGGTGAACGACAATGTAGTCTAAATACGGGCGAAAATAGCTTTAGTATGGAACAGAGAGTAGAATGACTGCCTCCAGTATCAAATGGATACTTCTATAGGCACAGAGTTGGTGAAATGGGAGAGAATGCAAAAAGACAAGATGGCGGCCGCAGAACGCTGTCGATTTCACTTTTAAATCTTATTAAACTAGATATTTTATTATATTTTTCAACTCAAAGGTAGCGGGCTATCAATAAGACATATGTAAAGAATAATTGTTGCTTCTTAGATTGTGAAATTAGGCTCTCAATTCTTTGACCCGCATTTTCGACAGCTTTTACATAGGGTTGGTTTGCACCCCTACTGCAGCAGTATGGGGTGAATCTTGTATCTAGGTGTGATGAAACATGATTTCGTCAAAACCAAGCCTTACTTTCATAGGTACCTATATCTCCAACTTAGATAATGGATGGAACCATACCTAATGATTTAGGACAGTACAGAACGAATACTCAGTGAATTTATGATATCTCTGACACCTACTTTGAGAAAGCTATTCAGCAGGGACGCCACTAACCAATGAGGTCAATTTCATTACCTCATTAGCTTTGCCCTCATTTCAAGTACCATGGGTAGCTTCATTAGGTTCCAAGATTAGTAGGTCAGTCCACACACTGTCGCCATGGTGATATGTGAATCTGGTTCATAGCTACCTAGGGAAGTTTTTGCAATCTTGTTGAAATGATTTTGGCTTCTTTTCAGTTCAAATTACTCGTAAGGTAGCCATTTTCCACCATTGGTACTGCAGAATAATGAATAGTAGGTAATAGTGGCTTGCTTAATCTAGGAAACAAGGGGAAAATTCAAGAGTCATCGGGCAGTGCACCTTTAACCTCAGTGCCGCTGATCACCTAGTGGTGTCGGCAACCAGTGTAGTGCAGGGCTGCTAATGATAAATACCAGACGCGATGGCCGAATGAGTTGAGCGTCCGTCTCCCATTTTGGTACATCATAGTCGATTCAAACCGATGACTTTAAAATGTATACTTGTTGCTTCCTAGCCAGGCACTCAGCATTATTAGGATAGGGCAAGGAGTGGTTGGCTTAATGTCTGAGTGGGATATCAGGTCATGGTGCTGGTGGCCTGGTGTCCCAGTGGGGCAGCACTATGAAGTCACCATGAGTGTGCACTGTCCCAAGTCGTGACCACCAGACGGGATGGCCGAATGAGTTAGAGCGTCCGTCTCCCGTGCTGGTAGATAGTGGGGTCGTGGGTTCGAACCCTGGTCGAGTCAAACCAATAACATAAAAATGTATACTTGTGGCTTCCTAGCCAGGCGCTCGGCATTATTAGGACAGGGCAAGGAGTGGTTTGCTCAGTGTCAGGATAATGTGACTGAGTGGGATACCAAGCTCATGGTTCCGACAGCCTGGTTTCCCAGTGGGACAGCACTATAAAGTCGCCATGAGTGCGCACTGTCACAAGTCGGTACCCGTCCTGATATGACCTTAGATGTTGCTAGGATGTCAAACAACAAACAAACAAACAAAACCAAGTCGGTACCCGTCCTGATATGACCCCTAGATGTTTCCAGGACGAAAAACTCCAATAACCAACACATCTAATGGTAAGAACGCCAGCCAGGCCTCGGCGTGTGTTCTCCCGGAGCGTTAGTCAACATGGTGAGAGTGCTGGCCAGGCTCAAGGATTTACAGCCACGGGAGACCTGGGCAGCACCCGGGAGACGAGGCTCTCAATTGTGGCATTGTCCCAGAACCAGGTCACCGGAGCGCTTCGCACTGTGCATTTTTTTTTTTTTTTTGTTGGGTCCATTAGTTGTTTAAGCAGGGGAAATTTCAGTCATAGACGACTGGTCTTCCTCATTCCACTGCTGGTCGATAGAAAGCCCGAGCCTACACTTTTACCGACCCAAGGGATTTTTAACCTCCCACACCACATCGACATGGTATGAGAGCAACCAGCCTTTGATGATGCTGTAAGTTATACACAGCAGTGGAAATCCAAATTGGCAGAGCTGGGGACATTGCACACTGACCATTGCGCCTGTGCGTGTACGCAAGGGAGCAACCCATGCAAGGTTAAGTCAGCGACTATAAGTATGTAGGAGGGAAGTATGTATAGATATGTGTATATATTTAAATTTAATATATACATATCAATTTACGGTACACAAATAACATAGAGGAGAGAGAATGAGTTGGGTGTGTAATTTAATCACCGGCTCAGGGATTAATAGCCCTCGCCCTAGAAAAAAGAGAAACAAATCCTCCAGTGTGTGTGGTGCGAGAGGGGGCCCTGCCTACCAATTACCCCGACAGCTGGGAGGGTGTAGTGGGGTGGGGGTGGGGGTGGGGGATGGCACCACCAATGCGCCAAGGAGGAATAGATATATAGAGTATATGTTCCCCTTGCATTTATACTCATATAATGCATTATATATTACATACATATATGTATAGTAGGATGTGTATTAGTGGCCGCAAATGGAAATAAATATTGTATATTGAGATATGGTTGCTGTAAAGTGTAATTACAGGCTTAACAATATGTCGACTTGACAGTTAGGGTGGCCAGTGATATTACATCGTGTCGGTCTATGTATGTATATATATCATGTCCTCTGTATATTAATATATATCATCATCATCATCATGCTGTCGGTCGCAATGCGACAAAGACTGCTTTCATTTCTTAACCGCCGCTATTTTGTGCGGTTGTGCATTTCATAAAAGCTGCTTGCAAAGTCTTGAAGTTCTGCTGGCTTTTGCAAGTTACTAGCAGCACTCTCTCGGGGTGCAAATAGAGGTCTCACACCAGCAAGAACATGTCAAGACAGGCGCAAACTATTTATCCCTGCAGTAGCTGGCCGGGAGAAGTTGGGAGTTCCCTTCATAACTGCCCTTAATGCTGCCATGAAAGCATGGTTTTCTGTTAGGGTTTGCTCCCTTAGGCTTTGGTTCTATCAAGAACCTGTACCACAAGGCAGTGGTTTATAACTTTGCAATGCAGGGGCGTCAAACTCCCTGAGATATTTTAGCAGATAGGTACTGCATTACCCGCATACCCTATAATAATATATATATATACCTGCTTACCCTATATAATATATATATACATATATGTATATATATAGACCGATGACGTGGACGAATGGGTAGAGAACAGGCTTCCCATATGGAAGATCAGGCGTTTGAAGGCGAAGTCAAACCAATGACTTACAAAATCGACACCTCTCCCTACCTCGCCTGACGGTCACCATTACTAGGATAGGGAAAGGACTGGTTGGCTCAGTATCAGGATAATGTGACTGGGTGAGAAATCCGATTATGGTGTATTGTGGCCTTTTTCTCCCAGTGGGGCATCACTATGAAGTGGCCATGAGTATGCACTGTCAAAAGTTGGTGCCCATCTTGATGCAAAGTAAGATGTTGCCAGGATACACAACCCCAGCAAAGAAACATATAGCATATATTTATAATCATTATGTCGCATGGACCGTTATGCAGACCTGCAATCCTATACACATAAATGTATATTGTCATCTATATATCTGGCCTGTCCTATATAGGTGATAAGTAATATAATACTAAGACGGCTCACTCCCTATCTCTCCCATGGTGGTGTAAATTTTGCAGTGCCACCTTGTGGTGGGTTTGATCAGCCTGGCTGCTGGTTGGTGTTTCACATGTAAACACATACAATTATATTGTACATGATATAGGTAAGTATGAATACACATCAATATGAAATTGTTATGAACAAATACACATCATCATCATCATCATTGCCATCATCACACATCTTTCACATTCATATATACATTTATACATATAATATAGCAACTGTTTAACCAAGAGAACAGCCAGCGCACCAAGTGGTGGGTTTGATCATTTTGATTACACAGTACAGGCTGAGTGAACCGTCTTAGTATTATAGGGTCTTTGGTAATATGGGACAAAGCTATGTCCATTGTGATGATCAACATATTATCTGTTTATGCATTTCCTGAGGATAAACTGATTTATGGTGTTTCATAATCCCAATAGAATAAATATTGATTTGAAGCAAATTTCCTTGTGTTTTCAGTCTAACCATTTCTGTGCTGTTTTGTGTCAATCGTTACACCGACAAACAAATAATTAGTTAGCACCTTTTGAGACAGGCTAATATACATGTACCCTTTCCTATATATATATATATACCTTTCCATAATTATGAGTTCCTGCCACTGCCACCAGAGGGCAGCTTGGTGGTGGAAATCCTGTATGGCTACTTGCCGATGGTACTGACTACACTCCTACCCACATCATTTGTTACTTCACATCCATCAGTGGGCGGGGAGCTGGTAGTGAAAATCATCTATTGTATGAACCAATGGTACTCTGACCTAGACGACCCCCTTTAGTTCCTCCTTGGTCCGCTTGGAGGCATCGATGGCATGTTGACCTCAATCTGGCGTGTATTAAATACTAAATGGAGACACTGTTTATCCATGGTGCAATACATGCCTCAGATAGTTAGTAGCATCTCCTCCCCCCCCACCCCCCCCCCCCCCCCACCTCATCAAACTTCCCTCACTACCTCCAGGTCCCAGGCTCCTGTGGTGATTTCTTCTTGGCTGGTTGGCCGTTCTCACTCGAATATCGGCCCATCTAAGGAGTGTATCCGTAGGGTCTGAGTCGCCCTGCTCCTGCATCCTAAACGCACTTCCTGTGCAGTAGCCGAGGCCGCAGTGCTAAAAGGTGAGATGGAAACCCCAAGCGTCCATTAAATCTATGGGCGGTGTTGGCATCAATTATCCCGTCCTTCTCCCATCCCCGCCGCCAGCTAGCCCCTTTCTTCAACCCTTTGTCATTCCAGGGCCCTCCTCCCTCCTCCTCCCGCCGCCAGCCTCTTTCTTCTGCCCCATTCATCCTCAGGTTCTTGCTATCCTGACCGCACTTCGTCCACACCTCTCTCTCTGTCCTCTCTGCTGGCCATGATCCTCCTTGATAATGTCTGAAAAGAGTTCCAGGAGGAGCAGCCCACCAGCCTTTCACTTCTACTCTTACTGTCCGTGACTTTGGCTCGCCGGCTGGTCACCATAGAGCAAAGTGACACAGTCCTTTGACTCAACTCTTCCCATATCTCTGTCCCATACTCTACCCTTTTTTTTCAACCGGGCTTACTTCTCCCCCTGATCAAGGGAGTTGTTTGCTTGGGTGGGGGCCCTGTACCTTATCGGTTCTCTCGCTGTGTTCTTGTTGCTGGAACCTGCTGGATCTACCTTTACCTGTCCCTTCCTCCTGAACCCTTGCTACTGTTACTGGATGCGAGTGCTCTGCTAATACGGACCGGAGTGATTCGGGGTCGCTCCAATGACTCGTCGTTTTGAATGTTGTAAAGACATACCCAGCTTCTACAACCGTTCCACCTGAAGATTAATCTTCAACCAAAGATTGGACTGATTTATCGGGTCCTTTCTATGTTGTTGCAGTTTTGCAGCCGGTAACCATCGTAAGGTTACGAACCCCCCAAAAGCAAGCCCTTCATCCTTCCACGACCCCCCTCCTCCACCCGCCGCCCTCGCCCTTCATTGTCAGCAGCCCTCTCCCCCACCCCCTTCCCCATCCACTCACCCCTCCACAAGACCCCACATCACTCCTCCCATCCACCTCTTCCCCGCACATCACATCACCCCTCACCGCTCGCCCACTCCCACCCTCACCCTCACCCACCTATTCCGCACCTGCACTCTCCCCAGCACCACCTCCCGCTCCGCCTCCCGCCCGCCTGTCCCCCTGCCCCCCCCCCCCCCCCCCCCGCTAACCCTTCAATCCACACCTATCAGTCCACTGAGTTTTGAAGATTAGTGCGTAGGCCGACATGGCTACCACGTGTCCTAAGGCTTAACCATGTTAATTGCGGTAAGACCTTGGCAGGTGTTGCAGAATGGACGGTTCGCTGCCGGACGCCCGAAGTCACCACACCCCCACCCGCCCCCTACACCTGCCGCCCCCTACTCCCGCCCCCTTCACCCGCCCCTCCACCCACCCCTCCACCCTCCCCCACCACACGCCCCTCCCGCCGCCCCCTACTCCCGCCCCCTCCACCCGCTCGTTACCCCGCCCCCTCCGACCGCCCCTCCACCCGTCCCTCCATCCGCCCTTCCACCCACCCACTCCACCCTCCCCCACCACCCGTCACTCCACCCGCCCCCTTGTCCCGCCCACCCCTCCACCCATCCCTCCACACGACCCCACCACCCGCTCTTCCACCCACCCCCTCCACCAACCCCCCCTTGTCCCGCCCCTACTCCTGCCCCCTCCACCCACCCTCCACCCGACCCCAACGCCGGCCCTTCCACACGCCCCCGACCTCCGCCCCCTACTCCCGCCCCCTCCACCCGCCCTCGACTTCCGCCCGTTCCGCCCGGCCCCTCCACCTGCCCCTTCCGCCCGCCGCCTCCACCCGCCCCTCCACCCGCCCCTCCACCTGCCTCCTCTTCCCACCCCTCCTCCCGCTCCGTCCGCCCAGCCTCTCTGCCCGACACCTGCCTCCCGCTCCTGCCGCCCGTTCCGCCCATTCGGCCCGCCCAGAGAGAGGCGTGGCGCCTGTGGGAGGTTCTGAGTGGTATGCGTGGGAGGGGTGTCCTCCGACAGCAGCGTGGTCTATATGTTGAGCATGTTCAGTTTGCTCAGTGGCTCTGATTGGATCCAACAAAAGTGACGGCGTTGCTGGACGTCTCAGCCCAGAAGCGGTGCCCTGGCAGGTAGGTGCCCTTCAAAGGCCGCCTCACACCACACGACACGCTGAGTTCGGTCCCAAGATAAGTTTGGAATCTGGACTTGACTATCTCTTGACCTTTTGATCCAGTGCCATATGGAGTTATCGGATTGTCGAAATTATTGAGCGAGGACTATTTATTGGGAGTGGGATGTTGCGTAGCATGAGGCGGTTTTTGTGGTGTGAATTTTAGCTGATACTCGAGCTGATCGCGATGCCAGAGGGATAAACGTTTGTTTCTTTTGTTCTTTGGGGTTTATCTCCAAGCAACATTTAAGGTCATATCAGGAAGGGTATCGATTTGTGCCAGTGTGCACTCATGGCTACTTTATAGTGCTGCCCCACTGTCTAACCAGGCTGCTTGCACAATGACCCCAATTCCCACAGTCATAGTAACCTGATGCTATGCTAACCAGGCATTGTCATATCCTATTAAAGCTGCATAGTACGATGAAAACATCAAATTTTCAAAAACCAAAACAATTATCTAAATTTAATTCTACATATCTACCGTAGATACTGATGCACTTATTAAACATTTACCGGCACATAGAAGGGACACTGAGTCAATTAATAGAACCTGTTACTGCAGAAGCCTATGGTGGTAGAGTTTTGGCAAGCTTGCCAAAATTAATTTAGCATGTTTCCATTTCAAATATCTCAAAAGTTTGCAATTTAAAATAAAAGTTACTTCAAACTAAAGTAAGGTAGATTATAATGAACAACCATATATGTTTATCTCAGAAAATGAGAGAAACTCAAAACCATCGGACTATGCAACTTTAACGCCATGTGCCAGGCTAGATAGCAACCAGTATCAATTTTATAAGTCATTGGTTTGACTCGGTTGGGAACCGAACTCCCGACCTTCCGCATGGGAAGCCTGCACTCCATTGATTCGGCCACCGGGTCCGGTCAGAGGGAGAGATGGGAATGAGTGTGTTGGAGTGTTGGTGAAAGAGGGGACTGGGGGCGGGGGTGAGGCGGGGGTGATGTGGGGGTGAGGCGGGAGTGAGGCGGGGCTGAGGCGGGGGTGAGGCGGGGGTGAGGCGGGAGTGAGGCGGGGCTGAGGCGGGGGTGGGATAGGGTGGGGAGAGGGGCTTGCGTTCTGTATTAAAGAACAAGACCGGGTGTCATGTCCAGATCAGAAGGGAAGTTGTAGTTGGCATTTGAGGAGTCTTCAGGGAAAACTGACTAATTTGATTCAGGGATCTCAATGACTCAAAAACCTTGGTTCAAATACACACAAAGCCCACATGTTTCATTCACAGTGACAAAGTGCTGGGTGACAGTGATGCATCGAATTGATAACAATGTATCTTATGCCCATTATTCATAGCAAATATCCCTGAAAACAAAAATAAAAAATAATGTAAAATTAAACCAACCACATTCAGATTTCGAGAAGTGGCTTCCAAAAGAAGTTATAAGTAAGTCAGTATTACCACGTTAGAATTTCACATTAAGAGCCCTGTTGGTGATTAGTAAAGCAGGATATTCATGGTAGAGATGGCATACTGTTTCTTAGACCAACTTAGGCCAGTAGGTTTAAAGTGGAATGGTGAGGGAGGGGTGGCAGACACGATTCATACTTGGTATGGGATTTTCAATACGATCGACTCATGCTACGTATATGAAGGGTTCAGTGGTGTGATAGGGCCTTCTGTTGGCCGCTCGGAACTTGAGACTCATCTGGTAGACCCCCCAAGCAAGCAGGAGAATGAGTACACCTGCTTCCAGTTGTCTTTATTTTCCGCTCACTGCGGAGTCCACGATCAAGTGACCCGCCTCTGCCCTACCAGGTCCCATGTCAACTTCCGAGGAAGGCTAGCCGCACACAGTAGGTGGCAGCCCTGTCGTGGAGCTGCCCGGCGGCTACCATACCACCACATATTGCTATAAACTGTGATGGTAATGGAGCGGTCCTTGCTGCCACCAGATGGTAGTGGAGCTCATGTCTGGACTACTACACTAGCAAAACTGACAAATCCATTTTAGTTGTTTTCTGTCAAATAGAATTTATTGTTGTGCTTCCTAGTTAAAGTTTCTCAATTTCATATTGAGTAGCGCATTATAGAGGAGATGTGGCAGCCTGGGCGAAAAATAATTTGATTATCGGAATGATGGCAGCTTCAGCTGAAATGTGGCACTTATATTTTCATTTCAATGTGGATGACGCTTGTCGGTTTTTGTGCCTGAACCCTTCATATGTTCCTAATAATTTATATATTACTGAGGCATGCCTGCGGTCAATAATGTACATAAGATACATTTTAATGTCATTGTGGCTACAGCACACAGGACGAGGAGGCATGAGTGGGATAACATGTCTTTATTCCGGGGGCATTACATGAATGGTTTTACTGGGTTGTGGCCGTCCGAGAGCTGCAAGGAATCAGTGTCATGTGGTGATCAGAGTGGGGGATGAATGAGGTGGGACAGATGATCAAGGCGATGCGAGGTAAGATGTCAACCAGCGGGTAGCAGAAGTTGAGTAAAGTATTATATTATATAGTAACAGTTGATGGTTAATTAAATAATAAATGGTTAATTACATAAATGGTCCTGACCATTGGTTAATTGATGTAATATAATTAATTGATGAGTATTGTTATTGTTTATAGTTCTTTGCGGTGCGGGTGGGTGGGTGGGTAGAATTGAGTAGTGGTCAGGCCGGAAGGGTGATGCGGAGTGACCAGCGTAGAGGCGTGAGTAGTGGTTATGAGCATGCGAGGCTGTGATTGGCCGGAGGAGCCATGAGTGAGTTGGGGGGCGAAGGAGTGGTGATGGAGGGCCGGTAGGAGCGGGCGGCAGTGTGTGTGTGCCCCGCCCCACCACCCAGCGATGGTGGGGGAGGGGGCTGCTTCGCAGCCCCGCCTGCCCCGCAATGACCCCAAATGAGCCCTCGGTCATTCCCCACATTAGATGCATCACGGTGACTCGACACTTGGTCACTATGTGTGAAATATGTGGTTTCATGTGTATTTGAACCAAGCGCCTATGTCATTGAGAGCCCTGAATCAAAGTAAAGCCAGTTAAATCCCTTCATACATCTCAAACTGGTTCCCTTTCCTCCCCCCGCTAGTCCACTAAATCCACATCACCGTCAAAACCGTTGCATTGTCCTTATAAGATGTAATCTTTGTTGCATATATCTAATCAATAAAATCTTGTTTCAATGTGGTGTGCATGGTACAATGGAGTTCTGTATGTGTGTTTGATTTCCATGTTACACGAGTAATTTTAACATATGGCTCAATCAGTATAAGATCGAAATCAAAATACATTTTTCTTTCAACTCTGAAATATATATAAAATGTAAACCTTCATAAGAGGAGGTCAGGCGCAAAACCCTGCAAAAGCCAATGCAAAAAATGTCATTAAAATAACAGATTGTTTCCTCATTGTAATTTAAATGATCATAATTCTACTTTTCGTCATGACTTTACCCGAATCAACTTTGCCCAACTCGACTTTACCCCACTCAACTTTACCCAACTCGATTTTACGCGACTCGACTTTACCTGACCTCACTTTACCCAACCTCACTTTACCCAACCTAACTCTACCCATCCTCACTTTACCCAACCTCACTTTACCCGACCTCACTTTACCTGACCTCACTTTACCCAACCTCACTTTACCCGACTCGACTTTACCCGACTCGACATTACCCGACTCGACTTTAATTTGTTTATATTTGTTTATATATTTATTTGTTAGTTTCTCCATTATCATTTCATCATACAAAAAGTGGAATTAGTGATCTTTTTTTTTACTGACGTTTTTGGATTGGTGTTTGCAGCGTTTTGCGCCTGACCTCTTCTTATGAAGGTTTGCAATCAATTATATGTTTAGGTATACCTGTACTGAGGATAGACACAAGAGGAAGCTTGAATATTTGTTGGTTTCTTTTGGTAAAACATTTTTATTCATCAGTATATACATTCTTTTCAGCACCGAGCCACTGGTCTTCCGGCCGTTGACATTACCTCGTAAATAGGTAGATAATCGGGTACTTAGACAGGGCGTATTAGTAGATTGTAAACAGAGTTAGTGTGTTAGTGGGTTAGACATAATAAGTTTAGTGTTATTGGCTAAGACGGTGGGCCGCTGCAAAAAATGTGCTCCCACAGGGGAGGGGGAGGGACAAGGAGGGACGGTGGAGCAAGGCAAGGAACAGGATCCATTCTATGGTGCTTGTTCAAGGGCCTGGCCAGTGAGATGTATTCTGATCAGTGACTTAAAGCCTTGGTGGAAGGTGCACTTCAAATTGCAGATGGTAGTTTGTTCCACATCTTGCTCCCTTTAAATATTGGTGCCTTACCTAGTTTGTTTGTGCTTGGTCTGGGAACTCTGAGGAGTGGTCCATCTCCCATTCTTGTTTGCCTGCTCAGTGGATCTCTATATCGTGGTTCTTTTAATCTTTTACACATAAGTGACAACATATGAATGTCCCGCAAATGGACTATTATACCCTTAGATACAGTTCTAAGTGCTCGGTTCTGGACTTTGTGCAGCTTGTCCTCCGGTTTTTTTTATTACCAGGCTATAGATTATGTCGTTATAGTCAAAGATGGGAAGAATTGTGGTATTGTATAGGAGAAGTTCAGTATTCTGACTAATGTAGTCTCTCATTTTTCTGAAGCTAGTTAATGACAACTAATTTCACAATATTTAAAGAATCGTAATGAAGACGGTAAAAATGAACAGTTCAGGTGCAAAAACACGGACAAACGCCATTTGGGTTGACATGAAACCATGACTACCATATTTGAGCTGAGGGTGCCAGCATTCCTGTACTATAACACAAACTTTTGTTGTTGCTGAAACTAGTGTCATGGGGGTGATGAAAATGGGAAATATTGCGCCTAGAGCGGGACTCGAACCCACATCTCTTTGCATTCCAGGCCAGTGTGCTAACCATTACACCACCTAGGCTCCCTGATATCAACACACTACCCACGCCTACCTGTCTATGCGGCTCCTTGCCCGAGAGATCAGTGCAGACCACTACACTCGTCCCCCTGGAATTGTAAGTCCTTTAATGCTTACAATTACATACATACAGGCAACGCAACGCACTTACATACACAGGGTAGGTTCACCAACTATACAGCGCATAGCTTGTACAGGATCATGGTCATGGCACCAGTGTCATGGGGGATGATGAAAATGGGAAATATTGCGCCTAGGGCGGGACTCGAGCCCACATCTCTTTGCATTCCAGGCCAGTGTGCTAACCATTACACCACCTAGGCTCCCTGATATCAACACACTACCCACGCCTACCAGTCTATGCGGCTCCTTGCCCGAGAGATCAGTGCAGACCACTACACTAGCATATCCCATCTATAATGCAATACGCAAAATGAAATTGATAACTTTGAATTGGAAAGCACAACAGCAAATTCCATTTCACTGAAAACAGCTCAAATAGATTTGTTGGTATTTGCACTTGAATTATTCATATTATAACTAAGGTGATATTATTAGGCTTATCGTTTGGCAGCCAACATCAAATGCGCATACCAAGTTAATGACGTCAGGAACAATATTTAAATGTCCTCCTAGGAAACGCATTGTCGCAGGAATAGTCACTATAAATCCTATATAAGAGCAGATGTAGTCTTAGGTGTGTTTGCTTCTTTGTGGGGTTTACGTAATGGCAACATGTAGTGCTGATGTTCAAGATGTTGTAAATATAATCGTCGAAGCAATCAAATTGATCACTAACATATTGTATGTTGCGATATCTCACCAATATATTATTTGGAAATGTATCTTGTTAGTTAAAGTTGCATAGTCCGATGGATTTGTATTTCTGTATTGTTCCTGAGATAAATATATTAGATCCATCACTAGTATCTACTTTACATCAGTTCAAAATTACTTTTATTTTAAATGGTAAACTTTTGAGATATTTTGAGTGCAAACATGTCAAATTAGTTTTGGCAAGCTTGCCAAAACTCTGACACCATAGACTTCTGCAGTAACAGGTTCTGTTAAATTGATTCAGTATTGCCTTCTACTCAGAAACAAATGCTTAATAAGTGCATCAGTGTCTAAGTTAGATATGTCAAATCAAATCTACATAATTGGTTTGGTTTTGAAAATTTGATATTTCATCGGACTATGCAGCTTTAAGTGATCTTGGTCATATGCAGTAGTTTGAGATATGGCCATCGTTTGTGGTGAAATGAACATGACGAAAGACAAAGTTGATTATAGATTCCCAGTGTTGACAGTTGGTGATGGCCTGTCGGTTTTTGAATGAGAGGCTACTTTGTAATGATTGAGGGGCATATATATAGAATCCATATGTTTTATATATAACATATCCATTGTTGTATAAGCGCTATAAATGTAATAGATGAGACTGTCTCAAAAGGTGCTAGGCAATATGGGACAAACCTTTGTCCATATTAATGATCAACACACTATCTACTTATGCATTTGCTCAGGATAAACTGACTTGTTTTTTACATGGCGTTTCATAATCCCAATAGAATACATATTGATTTGAAGCAAATTTCCTTGTGTTTTCAGTGTAACTGTTTCTGTGCTGTTTTGTGTCAATCGTTACTATGGACAAAAAAACGGAGAGCTAGCACCTTTTGAGACAGGCTCATATACATATATAGATATAGAATTAACACCACAATACGTTTGCCTATAGGTCACCCTTCTATATTGCATATTCATTTCACACCAAATAACTAACTCACCCAATAATTGTTACATCTTGCTTCAGACAGTCAAGCAGGGCAGACAATTATTTGGGGGGGGGTTTCTTGAAAATAAATTCAAAGGGATTAATCAGCTAGTATTTTAGGGTGGTTTTTGATAAAGAAAGATCCATTAGTATTGACTAATCGCCTCACATTAACGTTGCATACTCCGATGCTTTTGAATGTCTGCCATTTTTTCAGATAATTACATTATGCTAATCATTATAGTCTACTTTAGTTCATGTTTAAGTAACTTTTAATTTAAATCACTAATTTTGGAGATATTTGACGTCAAAACATGTCAAATTAATATTCCCAGGCAGACCAAAACTATGTTACCATAGACTTCAATAGTAACAGGGTCTATTGAATTGACTTATTTCGAACTTCTATACAGCAAAACCTGCTTGTGTTTTCAGTGTAACTGTTATTTTTAATTTGAGGTTAGACTATGCAATTGTAATTACATCAGAGCAATGGGATAACGCAAGGTTAACGATTACAGTTCAAAATGACGTCCACAACATGGTGGACATTGTCACGTGGCAACGTGTGGAGCCGGCCAAGTTGCCCGAGACAAGGTGACAATTCACTGCACTACTCACACCCTGCTGGGGCCAAGGTCAGCTGAGGTTGGTTGGTTGTTGTTGGAGTTTTACGTCCTGGCAACATTTAAGGTCATATCGGGATGGGTACTGACTTTTGACAGTGCACACTTATGGTGAGTTTATAGTGCTACCCCACTGGGAGATCAGGCCACAAACACCATGACCTGATACTCAGTCACATTATCCTGACACTGAGCCAACCAGTCCTTGCCCTATCCTAATAATGCCGAGAGCCTGGCTCGGAAGCGACAAGTGTAAATGCTTAAGTAATTGATTGGACTAGACCAGGGGTTGGCTGGAAGTTGTACCTTCTTTACTGGATATTGTACCTGCTTTCCTGGAAGATACACCTTCTTCCCGAGACCAGACGGAATGGCCGAATGAGTTGAGCGTCTGTCTCCCGTTTTGGTAGGTTCGAACTCTGATGGAAACAAACTTTAAAATGTATACTTGTCACTTCCTAGCTTGGTGCTCAGCATTAAGAGGAAAGGGGAAAGATAGGTTAGCTCAGTGTCAGGATAATGTGACTGAGTGGGATATCAGGTAATGCTGCTGGCAGCCTGGTCTACCGGTGGGGCAGAAGTATAAAGTCCCGATATGACCTTCAATTGCATTACGAGGATTTCTGATAGAAACAATTGGGAAACAACGATCGTTTTCGAATCAAGATGGCACAGGAGTGGGAATGGTCGTGGTCAACTGTGATTTGGACAATAATGCATCAACCATTAAGTTGTTCACTGGACACATAACCCTACTTGTGCAGGACTACACTCGTGTAAACACTCACTCTTTTTATTAGGAGCATTCTCTGCATCGCCACACCTCTCGGTAAGAGTCTTTTCTTGTAGCATTTCTTCTCAATTTCCACAGGATATTAAGGTTTGAATTATGTGTAAGCTTGGTTCTAGTGTACCGGAAATTAGGTCGTGCTTTATTTGGAAGTATATGTGCATACAAGGACCGGTATATTATATACAGATAGGACATAATGGCTTAAGGGCGCATTCCTTACACGCATAATGCATAATGCGAATGCGAATGCGACAAAAAATAAAAATGCCTTGAAACCTATGAGCTACATTCCTTACATGCATAATGCGACTGCGAATGCGAATGCGAATGCATTATCCCGATCGGTCCATGTAGCGATCAGTGCGTAATGCGTCAAGCTGGTGCGAATAGAAAAGCATCAGTCGTATTTGTCCATTCATATAAGGCTGGAGGAGGCGACTGATAATTACGGACAGCCGGGACAAGGTGGTGCGAACAGAAAAGCATCAGTCGCATTTGTCCATTGATATAAGGCTGGAGGAGGCGCCTTTAACACCAGGAGAGGCGACTGAGCATTACGGAACAGTCACACACAGGGGTGCTGATTGAAAACACATGGTGAGCTGGGCACCCGGGAGACATATGGTTAGGGGAAAGCAAAAATGCTACCATATGCACAGAAATATGAATACTTATCTATAATTTGGCTATAATAAAGGTAGGAACCCCCATGTGATGTACACAAAGTTACATAGATATACATGCAATATTTGGTCATATACAGAGCAGTATGGAGAATAATTGTTTATTTATATTTTTTAAATATAGCCAGTTGTGTGCCGCATAACGCATACACATAACATGTGTAAGGAATGATGGCATTCGCATACCGCATACCGCATAACGCATAACGCATTATGCATTACGCGTGTAAGGAATGCCAGCTTTAGTGACAGCACTTGCAAATATCACGTTTCTGCGCATAGCAGATTATGTGCTTATTAATGTATTGAATAAAATAGCGCTACTTATATTGTTTGTTTGTTTGTTGTTGTTTTACATCCTAGCAACATCGAAGGTCATATCAGGATGGGTACCGACTTGTGACCGTGCGCATTCATGGCGACTTTATAGTGCTGTCCCACTGGGAAACCAGGCCGCCGGCACCATGACCTGGTATCCCACTCAGTCACATTATCCTGACACTGAGCACACCAGTCCTTGCCCTATCCTAATAATGCCGAGCGCCTGGCTAGGAAGCGACAAGTATCAATTTTAAAGTCATTGGTTTGACTCGACCGGGACTCGAACCCACGACCCCACGATCTACCAGCACGGGAGACGGACGCTCTACTTCATTCGGCCATCCCGTCTGGTCCGCTACTTATATGTATATGGTCATGTATAGGACTGCAAACAATGCTAGTCCTAACATCAATAACTATATTAATCATTACTTTATTGACCTTTGGGGAATTCATTATTGTGTCATTGGGAATGACCTTTATTGAGCAGAATATACACAGTTTGCTATTTGTATTGCATTTGGTGGTGTTTTTCTTTTAATTTGGGAACCATACTTATCCCGTAGAGTATACGCATTTCGAGCTCCTTGGTATTGGAATTCAAGGCTTAAGTATTTTTCTTATTTACACATTGGTTTTTGTTTATAGTATTATGATGCATTGCTACTGATGTAGCTGTCAATAATAGTTTTGTATTTCCCTTTACACGGATGGTGCATTATGGGAATGCAGAGCCATTTGTAAAAGTGGAGCATATTAACTAGATTGGTCATGTTGCTTTGGTAACATGGATCACTTTCATGCGACAAGGTTGTGGTATTCAATGCGGCGGAGTGGTTAGAGTGTCTGACTTTTTTCTCGGTCAGACTCCTGATCTGAAGGTTAGTGGTTGGATGCCCTGTGCCCCCACCTCTGCCAATTTCGATTTCCACCGCTGTGTATAACTTACCCCGTCATCAAAGGCCTGTTGCTTTCATACAATGTCGATTTGGTGTGGGAGGTTAAAAATCCTTTGGGTCAGTAAAAGTTTAGGCTTGGGCTTCCAATCGACAAACTGGCTAATGGTGAAAAGAAGTTTATTCAGACTTATCCATGATAGGCAGTATAAATCTTGAAGAAGAAAAAAAAGGAAAAAAGAAAGAAAGATTGTGCTGTCACCTCTGGTTCAGTGAGCTACACATGAGCCATCTGTACTGTACTTTATTAACCTTGCCTCACTTCCGGTAGATGTCCAGCTTGGTTCCAACCCGCCTCAATAGGAGTCGTCACCTCCGAGTAAGACACTGAAATTCCCCCTCGTATGAGCTCAATGAACCTGCTGCTGATGTCACTTCTGATAGGGATATCGCCACCTCCACCACTTTTCACCGAGACACCAGACCATCAACACCTCTCGCCCAGCCCTACACTCACCTCACCAGCGGATTAGTAAGTGTAGTAGTCTGTACATGAGCCCCACTACCACGCGCTGGTGGCAGACACTATGCCCCACACCTATGCAGTTACACTGAACTGCGCTAGGTGGTGGCAGGCTAGCCACCGGGCAGACCCCGACTGGGCTGCCCTCTACTGCATGTGGCTAGCTCAACCCCCACCCACCTATAGACGCGACATGGGACCTGGCGAGTTAGGGGGCGGGTCAGTTGACTGTTGATGCCGCAGAGAGCAGAGAGGTTTTGTAATAAACCAGGTTGAAGCGGACTGATACTGAATCTTGGCGTTCTTCCGTGAGTGCATGATGGTGTGGGGGAAGACCATGGGCTATCACATAGGTTTGAGTGCCCCAGTCTTTGGACTCGAAGATACAAACTCTCGATCACATGTCTTTTGACCTGAACTGTATTCTCCAATAATGTATTGCTAAATAGAATTCCCACACAATATAGTCCCTTGCTGTGTTGTGAATTAATAGGAATGGGCAACGACTGGTTTCTTCAGGATCAGGATAATGTTAGTGATGAGTGAGTGAATGAGTGACTGAGTGAGTTACTGAGATATCGGCTCATGATGCCATCCGCCCAGTGTTCCAGTGGTGCAGCACTATAAAGTCACCATAAATGCGCACTGTTAAAAGTCGGTACCCATGCTGGTATCACATTAGATATTGCTAGGATATATAATCTCAACATACCATCCTCCATTTTGTCTGAAAATCTGACAAATTTTGAGAGGAGATCAATACGATTACAGCGAGCGAAGCAGTTTTGAGAAAATGTCATCTGGCAGTGTGATTCGGCCTAGGAACGATTCGTACAGGAAGTGCCCATTCAGGAATTAAAGTAGTGTTTGGGCCTCAGCCTTATAATGGAAATAAAAAGACGTAAAGTAGTAAGGCGGGTGGGTGGAACAATGTGTGCACTGAGTAGTGAAGATGGAGCGCCAAAGAGTGTGAGAGCCCACTGGCCAATCAGGTGGAGGGAGAGATAAACTCGTCTGTCCACCAAAAGACAAGTTCAAGATGCAGTGGACAACGGGGGAGGTGGGGAGGGGGGGGAGGTAGGTTGTTAATAATGAATCAAGTGCAATGTGAGGATTGAGACAGATCTATGATAATCAGTAGCGGTTTGATGCTTGACGCCTCAAGGATATTTCAGTGAAGGGTGTAAGTATTCACGTTCCTTGTTTCCATTATCTGATGTTCGCGTAGATTTTTTTTTTTTAGAGTTGTGGCCGAATCGGTAGAGCGCAGGCCTCCAATGTGGGAGATCTGGAGTTCAATTCACAGTCGAGTCAAACCAATGACTTATATAATTGATAATTGTTGCTTCCTACCTTGGCGCTCAGCATTAATAGGATAGGGCAAGGACTGGTTAGCTCAGTGTCAGGATAATGTTACTGAGTGTGATATTGGGTCATGATGCTGGCAGCCTGATTTGTATCTAGAGCATCGGGATTTTCTTACACACGCCAGGGTGTAGAGTGGGTTTTCGAGTCTGTGGCTATGTAGGTATTGCAGGTATTGCAATACCTCAGGGAGTTTAACGCCCCTGCCCTGCAGAGTTGTAAACCACTGCCTTGTGGTATAGTTTCTTGACAGAACCGAAGGCTAGGCGTGCAGACCCTGAACAGAAAACCATGTCACTGTGGCAGCATCAGGGGTGGTTGATGTATGGAACTGCCAACACCTCCCGACCAGCCACTGCAGGGACAAATAGTTTTGCACCTATCTGAACATGTTCTTGCCGGTCTGAAACCTCTATTTGCTCCCCGAGAGAGTGCTGCTGATAACTTGCAAAAGCCAATTCTGTCCATTGCTCAATCCGGTTAGATGTGAGTGGGCCTGTTATGCTGTACATTCCGAGGAAATCATAATATTAAACCAACAACAACAAAACTCACTCAGATTTGATCCCACATAACCAATGTTGATACTGAGGCGCTTATAGCCCAGTCACACTACTGCTTGCAACCACTTTGCGACCACAAACAAAGGGATGCAAACAGGTTGCAACATGGTCGCACTTGATCGCTAAGTGGTCACAAAGTGGTCGCAAAATTATCCTCAGTCGTCACCGACCTTCTTGTGACGATTTAGGTCACAATTATCTGAGTTTAAGTGTGCTTGCCGAAATGATGTTGGGTTATTTCATTTTAAGTGGCCCCAAAGTTAACCATTTGCCATCAAAGTTACTTCAGACTAATAAAGCAGATGCTATAATGGTAAATCTAACATATTTATCTGAAAAGTATGGCAATACTTCAAATTTAATTGAAAATTTAAAAAAAAAGGAAATTTTCTACAAAGCGCGCTAACCATTTCGGTGTAGAAACTAATACAGGAAGCTGGCACCCTCTGGAGGAATATGGGATATATATATATATACATCTGTAAGAACAATGGTGCCCAACCGGAAGTGCATTGACCCCGTCAAATAGCAATCGTCGGAAGGCGGCTTGCAACGGGGTAGGACTGGTGGGGGGAGGGTGTCTCCCTGGTGGTGGGGGCAGTGGGGGGGAGGCTCACAGACAGGAAGTCCTCGGGGGGGGGGGGCGTGAGGGGCGGGGGGCAGGGGTGCGCCTCCTCTCATGATTTATGGTGTGACAATCATGATTTATGGTGTGACACTAAGGAGGGGGAGAAGGGGGAGGTTCGGGGAGGCTGGTGGGTGTCCATGTGCCTTGGGGTGCAGTCAATTCCTGACAGCGTCTCGTTGTAGGAGGCCGAATCGGTAGAGCGCAGGCCTCCCATGCGGAAGGTGGGGAGTTCAATTCCTGGTCAAGTCAAAGCAATGACTTACAAAATTGATCTCCCAGTGAGGCGCGCACTAAAAAGTCACCATGAGTGTGCACTGCAACAAGTCAGTACCTGTCCCGATATGACATTAGATGTTGCCAAGATGTAAAACTCCAACAACCAACCGTTCTGGGTGGGGGGGGTGAGAATTAATTGCCACTTCATGTCTGCGCTTTAGGTGGTGACGTATTCCGCTCATTGATGTTTCACGCCATCGTTGGCATGCGACGGTCGGTCCCTATATGGACCCGTCATGTTACATGGAGAACAACTTGATGCTGTGTTAGCGAGCTAAAACTGGTTTTGGCGGGAATTTCTAGGTTAGCGGTGAAAACTCAGTATGCAAGGAGCGGTGTTAGTGCAAACACACCGAGTGTAAGCTAACACCGCGTCATGCATACGGGCTGGTCGAGTCAAACCAATGACTTAAGCATTGATACTTGTCGCTTCCTAGCCAGACGCTCAGCATTATTAGGATAGGGCAAGGACTGTTTAGCTCAGTGTCAGGATAATTTGACTGAGTGGGATATCAGGTCATGGTGCTGGCAGCCTGGTCTCCCAGTGGGGCAGCACTATAAAGTGTGCTGGTCGAGTCAAACCAATGACTTAAGCATTGATACTTGTCGCTTCCTCGCCAGACGCTCAGCATTATTAGGATAGGGAAAGGACTGTTTAGCTCAGTGTCAGGATAATTTGACTGAGTGGGATATCAGGTCATGGTGCTGGCGGCCTGGTCTCCCAGTGGGGCAGCACTATAAAGTGTGTACTGTCACAAGTCGGTACCCGTCCTGCTATGACCTTAGATGTTGCTAGGACGTAAAACAACAACAAACAAACCCACCTACTCACCCTCCACACCACCCTCCCCACCACGGCCGTAACCACCAGCTGCCAGGCCCGTATACATGAGGCGGTGTTAGCATACACTCGGTGTGTTTGCGCTAACAACGCTCCTTGCATACTGAGTTTTCACCGCTAACCTACAAATCCCCGCCAAAACCAGTTTTGACTCCCTAACACAGCGTCATGCATACGGGCTGGCAGGGTTTGAACCGACGACCCCACGGTCTAGCAACACGGGAGAAGGTCGGGAAGATGGGTTGGGGGGGGGGGGGGGGGGGAGGAGTTGGAGTGTGCCAGTATATCTTTTGTCGTTTTGATTTCTCATGTTCTTTGTTCACTGGTATTTTTGTTATTGTTGGTAATTGAATTGCATTCAAATATATATATCTTTTGTCAGTGACATTGAGGGGGATGTCACGACATGTATATTAAGGGAACGGCCCCTGGATGGGAAGTGTAAGTGAAACACCACGTAACAAGTTCCCATAGGTGAGGAAAATGTCCGATATTTTCACTGTAAATAACACCAATAATAAAGGTTTTCAAAGTCTTCTCTACTACTAATTAGGCAATGGGTGCAGTGGCCTAATCGGCAGAGCGTGGGCCTCGCGTGCGGTAGGTCGGGAGTATGATTCCCCATCCAGTCAAACCAATGACTTTAAAATTGATACTTTTCGCTTCCTAGCCTGGGGTTCGGCATTAATAGGATAAGGCAAGGACTGGTTAGCTCAGTGTCAGGATAATGTGATTGAGTGGGATATTGGGTCATGGTCCCGGCAGCCTGATTTCCCAGTGGAACAGCACTATGAAGTCATCATGAGTGTGCACTGTCACAAGTCGGTACCCATCCTGATATGACCTGATATATTGCCAGGACATAAAACTCCGACAACCAACCAAACAACTAATTAGGCCTCAGAGAATGGGTGAAAATCTCTCACTCAGCCAATCAACTGTGGCGTCAAGTTGGCTTTTGGAGGCCACAAAACGCCTGACATTGATTGTGTTTCCGGAAGCAGTGAAAAGAACACGTGGGCTTCAGTAAAACTATGCCAGCAAAGTTAACTAACCAGCAATCCAGCGATCCAGCGATCCAGCGATCCAGCGATCCAGCGATCCAGCGATCCAGCAATCCAGCGATCCAGCGATCCAGCAATCCAGCGATCCAGCGATCCAGCAATCCAGCAATCCAGCAATCCAGCAATCCAGCAATCCAGCAATCCAGCAATCCAGAACTCCAGAAATCCAGCAATCCAGCAATCCAACAATCCAACGATCCAGAACTCCAGAAATCCAGCAATCCAGCAATCCAGCAATCCAGCAATCCAACAATCCAACAATCCAGAACTCCAGAAATCCAGCAATCCAGAACTCCAGAAGTCCAGTAATCCAGCAATCCAGAGATCCAGCAATCCAGCAATCCAGCAATCCAGAAATCCAGCAATCCAGCAATCCAGCAATCCAGCAATCCAGGGCCCGGCTTTTGTTCACGCTGTCACTTTGCTCAAACCATAACGTTGCGAAATAACTCATCACGTGATGTGATTTCTCCCCAATGACCCCCAATAGCCGATGTATATTTCTTGGGCTGGGGAGTCGTTAAACAAATAAATTCTCCCGATGTATGATTGCCCGAGACAACTCATTAAGAATACTTTTTGTGTGTGTGTTGTTTTTCTTTTAAATGTTTAGTTGTATTTAGTGTTTTGTTAATTTAGCTCATTAATGTGTAAATGCTCCATGCTCCATGTTTCCTCTGTAGTGTGCATTCTACTCCATACATCGTTCATCTTGTCGTTGTTCATTATGTTGTATGTGTCAATGGACGCCTGTTTTTTGTGGGGGGTTTTTGTGACAAGATTTTTATTTTGCCCATAACGTATAAGCTCCCACGAGGGTGCTTGTTTTCAACGCTGGACAGCTGTGATACCTGATTGGTCTTGTCACTTTCTAGCCAGATGCTAAGCATTATTAGGATAGGGAAAGGACAAGTTGGTTCATTTTCAGGATAATATGATTCAGTGGGATATCAGGTCATGGTGCTGGTGGCCTTGTCTCCCATTGGGACAGCACTATTAAGTCACCATGAGTGTGCACTGGCACAAGTTGGTACCCATCCTGATATGACCTTAGATGTTGTGAGGATGTTAAGCAACAAACAAACAAAGACAAACTGACATATTCGGCCATCTCGGCTGATGATTAAGACAACTGAGGTATGCCTATTTTGCACAGTATACTGTAATGTACGTGTGAACGCAATGAGTTATTTGATGGAACTGTTTATTTACCTCGTCTGTTCCCGGCATGCCCTAGTCCCCACTCCATGGCAACTCCCCAGGATACATAACATATACGTATCACCATAAAGCTTGGCATACATTCCACGATACTCTAGTTTGTACATACATATGTCAGGTTGACCCACCCTTGTTGTCAAAACACCACGTCTCAACACTAACGGTACTTGAACATCTCATTCAGCATGCTTAACCGTATTGCCTGCAATGCCGAATATTTGGAAACCTATGCATTTTTTAGTGACTGGATTACCTGAGATTTTATGTTCCAACAACATTGGAGGTCATATTCAGATTTCTTTATTTTTGTATATATATATTTATTCTTCTAATTAAGTATTTTGCCAGTGCCTAAGCACTGGTCTTCCAGCCATTTTTCAATTCAGGATTATTTACACAAAAATAGTATATCGAGCAAGATATACTATGACTGTTTAATACACAATTTTCAGCATGTAACACAATGAAATTCTGTATCCCACAAGTTCCACAGTAATATGCCAACAGTAGTGTTATGACTGCATCAATATTAGTCAGATCAATGTGAGTATTTACAATTGATTTCGAATGTAAGCAGAAGTTATCTTCTGTATTAATTTGGTAAAGTTGTAGTAAGTTTTAATGTAGGGTCTGGTCAGTTGGAGTTAGACAAACGTTATATACATGTCAGTTCATTAGAACTATACTAGTATTACCCTATTGTGGTTTGCTATGTGAGTTTGTTATTCGCAGATTATTGTTTTAGTGTTGATAGTCACCTGACAGAAATATAAATTCTGCTGTTGTGGTGGGGTTGTTACAAACGTATGACAATATCTATCACCTGATACTGCGACCACTCTTCTTGGTTTAGCTCAAACTCGCACCTCCAGATTGTCCAGGTGGGTTACCACAGATGACTTTGCCAGTTTTCTCCAGCTTTCCTTGTTCTCCACTGTCCTGAGGGACTTACTCTTGCTGGACTCCAGGCCTGTCCATTCCCTGATATTGCCTGCCCACTTCTTCCCTTGTCTGCCTGGTCTTCTTCTCCATTTCCCTGTGCCTGACCAGTTCACTTGGGCAGACCTGATGAACAGAGGCTATGACCATACAGCTGAAGGTTATGTCTCTTAGTGATCGCCAGGAGATATTTGTGTGGTCCAATTGCCTGCTGGATCGTGGCACAGCGAGCCTCATTGGTGACATGCTCTTTGTATGATATGCATAGTATCTGGTGGTAGCCCCTCCTCTCCACGGTTTACAATGTGTCTACACCGTCCTATCTGTCACATCATGCTTGGGAAAAGCAGTTCCCTACACCGGGATAGAACAAGCTCTGATTGGTCAATTGCAATGGTGATGTCACTGAACGGCCTACCAAGGTAATGCTTATCTGCATAAGGGGGGCACTGATGACCTTGCCTTGTCACAAATGGGTAGCCACATTCTGATATAACCTCCCACGTTACATAATTACTATGCACCTTAACCACTTCCGCACATCCAGCTGAGATGACATAAGACCCACATAGTGGATGGACCAAGACAGGTACTCTAATCTTAGCAGTACATATGTGAACTTAGCGCTACATATGTGAACTCTAATCTTAGCGCTGCATATGTAAACTCTAATCTTGGTGTTACATATGTAAATTTAACGCTACATATGTTAACTCTAATCTTAGGGCTACATATGTGAACTCTAATATTAGCGCTCCATATGTGAACTTAGTGTTACATATGAGAACTATACTCTTAGTGATCCATATGTGACCTTAGTGCTACATATGTAAACTCTAATCTTAGCACTACATATGTGAACTTAGCGCTACATATGTAAACTATAATCTTAGTGCTACATATGGGAACTTAGTGCTACATATGTGAACTCTAATCTTAGCGCTACATATGTGAACTTAGCGCTACATATGTAAACTATAATCTTAGTGCTACATATGGGAACTCTAATCTTAACAATACTTACATGAACCCTAAATTTAAAGCCACATATTCCAATGAATGGGTGAACCTTTCAAAACCAAAGCACTCACCTAGATTTGGTCCAGGTGCACTCCTTAGGCATTGATTGTAGTTTAGTAGTCAGATGTTATGCTGCCACAGTCAAAAATGGGTAAACAAAAGCAGATCTCCAACGCACCAAGATTAATTTGAGCAATTATCACCAGAAATATCTTCAAAGTTAGCATTTTAAAATAAAAGTGACTTTGATCTAAAGTAAAGGCGATTGTAACTAACTACCAACATAATATACTTGACTAAAGGAAATATGGCAGAATATCATAAACTATCTGATTAGATATTAAGAATTCCTCCTGTTTGACTGACAGCCTGGAGGGCGGTATCAGCCCTGAGGGAAGGGGGCACTCCAACAATTGGTAGTAAAGGTTTATAGGGTAGATAATACATACAAAAACCACGTATTCCCCTCCGCGTGTTTATACTCGCATAATGCATGATACATCACATATATAAACTGGTAATGCTCTGCGTGACCTGAATCCGAGTCCATAATTGTCATCATATGAGTGCCCCCTTCACACGAAGGAGCTTTGGTTTCTCCGACTAGATTAAAGTATGGTTAAGATCTTAAAGACCAACCTTGGGCATCCCTTAGGAATATTAAGCAACATCCCTGATTGGATTCGCTTCGCGGCGAACAGCCTTAATGGAATGCCGAGGGAACCTTCATTATCGCCTAACGCCTGCCATCAGCGGCCATTAGAGCTTCCGGTGGGGGATGATGGGATACCGAATACAGCAATGGCGGAGGTCGGTGTTTTCCGGTATGATGTAACTGCTTGAACTTATATTGAGTATATACTATTCGACTGGTAAATTATAGTCACATTTGAAATGTCTGACTCAGAATGAGGCTGTCTCACACAAACAAGTTCCTGCAGCAGTAATTGGGGCATGATTTCAAAATTTGGGGGACACATGCCAACACCTCCTGCCAATCAAACACTCTGTCCCTCCTCCCTCTCCTCACTCCACCCTGCTCTCTACCATTCAGCCAGTCACAGCCCTCCATCACTTGAGCTCCTTACCTCCTAACCCCATCCTGGTCACTCTGCTCCCCACCTCCGGACTGACCACACCAACCTTTTTACCCATCCACCCACTCCACGAGTCAAGCTATAAATTATATAACATCAAATATATTACATCATTATATATTAATCATTATACCTATCTAATTAACAGCTAACCTAATTATCATCAATCATATATTTTATGCTTATCATATTAAGTAACTATATGCCACCTGCCAGTTACTCTATATATATATATATTACTTTGCCTCACATAACCGCCTTGCTCAATTGCCTCGCCTCATCCATCTCACTATCATACTTGACCGCGAATACACCATGACCTTCTTCTTTTCAGCTCTCACGGGGCCACACCATATCATGTAATGCCTCCGGGGGCTGCTCGGAATAAAGTTATGTTATCCCAATCATGCTTCCACGTTGTGTGTGCTATAGCTGCAATGATGTTACATGGTTAATTTTAACAACTTTCTCAATTTGTCTAAAAATCAAAATCAAAAAGTGAAAAAGAACAAAAATAATGTGAACTCTAACATATGCACATGATGTACAGATTCATAGGAATCTGGATTCTCGTGTTATTTGGAATGTTTTCTGCTATTATTTGGAATGTTTTCTGCTATTATTTGGAATGTTTTCTGCTATTATTTGGAATGTTTTCTGCTATTATTTGAAATGGTACAGTTTATGAGAATTACCAATATCTGATTAGTTTCCTAGTACAGAGTTCTTAAAGCTGTACGGTCCGATGAAATCAAAACCAAAACAATTATCTACATTTTATTTTAGATATCTAACTTAGATATTGGGGCACTTATGAAGCATTTGTCATGACATATAAGGGAAGACTGAGTTAATTTAATAGAACCTATTACTGCAGAAGCCTATGGTGTTACAGTTATGGCTGGCTTGACAACATTAATTTAGCGGGTTTGCACTTAAAATATCTCAAAAGCTATTCATTTTAAATCAAAGTTACTTCAAACTAAGGTAAGGCAGATTATAATGATCAATATAATTCACGAAAGGCAGAGAGAATGTGTGGGTATAGTGGTTTTATTCAGAGCATGATAGAGAGAAGGGATTAGGGCCAAATGAGCATTATGTAACATTGATCAATCAGTTCAAAGGTCATCAAAGGTCATCAAAGGTCATACAAGGTCATCAAAGGTCATCAAGAGTCATCAAATGTCACCAACGGTCATCAAAGGTCATCAACGGTAAAATGTCAAAGGTCAAGGTTAAAAATGTCAAGGTCAGGTGGGCGGGGCTCGAACCTTCAACCTTACCCATTAGTTCTCTTCTCACTAGTGTGGGTGGGTGGGAGAAAGAAGGGTATAGGCATTCTAGTATCGGGTGGTTAGACGGTTGTGTGGTATGAACCTGGCGTGGTTTGGTCAAGGAGGTGGTGGGCGGCCACTAGTTCATGGTGGATCCGGCAGTCGGCTTGGGGAAGCCGGGGCCGGTAGGTGTTATTTCCATCGCTTCCCTGTCGATGGGGGGCCACCATAGACGAAGGTTGCAGGTTGAAGGTTGAAGGTTGAAAGTAGAAGGTTGAAGGTAGAAGGTTGGAGGTTGAAGGTTGAAGGTCGAAGTTTGAAGGTTGGAGGTTGAATGTTGAAGGTTGAATGTTGAAGGTTGAAGGTAGAAGGTTGAAGGTTGGAGGTTGAAGGTTGAATGTTGAAGATTGAAGGTTACAGGTCGAAGGTAGAAGGTAGAAGGTTGAAGATTGAAGGTTGAAGGTAGAAGGTAATAGGTTGAAGGTTGGAGGTTGAAGGTTGGAGGTTGAAGGTCGAAGGTAGAAGGTGAAAGGTTGAAGGTTGAAGGGTGACGGTTGAAGGTTGAAGTTAGAAGGTTAAAGGTTGAGGTTAGAAGGTTAAAGGTACAAGGTAGAAGGTTGAAGGTAGAAGGTAGAAGGTAGAAGGTTAAAGGTTGAAGGTTGGAGGTTGATGGTTGAAAGTTGAAGGTTGAAGGTATATGATTGAAGAGTGAAGGTTGATGGTTGAAGGTTGGAGGTTGAAAGTTGAAGGTTGAAGGTACAGGGTACAAGGCACACGGTACAAGGTACAAGGTACTCTCCCTAGTCGAAATGTGGGTAGGCATTTAGGAGATATGGTTGAAAGTACAAACATTCAAAACCATTGGAATATGCAAGCTTTAGTGCTTCATATCATGTATCCATATTTGTGTTACATGCTCTATGTATTTACCGGTTATGACCACTTCGGAACTAAGAGTCCACTGGAATAATCTATCCCACAAAATGTTTCAAAAGTATGCTTGTATTATTTTATGCTGAAATGACAATGTGAAAATGTATATATTGACACGATGCATTTGTCCTAAATTTATTTAAACTACTTTCAACATGTTTCTTGTAAGACATAATCTGTTTTCTTCAACTGTAATCAATAATAAATATAGTTTGAATTTGTTGTGTAAGTTAAAATCATGTTCAGGATATGTGTTTGATTTCCATTTGACATGAGTGGTTTGAATGTATAGCTCAATCTGTACAAGTGCAACATTTAAACGAATCCTCATACTGGGAAAAGCAGTCTTTGCCCTATCCTATTCAGGGCAAGCCCCCGGGCTAGGTAGCGATAAGTATAAATTCTGTAAGCCGTTGGTTTGACTGAGGCGGTGTCCAAATCCGTACCCTTCCAGAAGCGAAGCCCACCAGCACGCTTACCAATTTATTAACATCCTCCAGTCATGCTAGCAAACAGCTGAGGAGATGGCAGGATGGGGCATAGCTGGCAGTTTCATAGTGCTGCCCCACTGAGATACCATTATGCAAGCACAATGTCGTGACATCCCCCTCAATGTCATTATTCCGAAGTTGAGTCCAGCAGTCAGTACCCTACCATATCCGGGTCAATCGCAATCACAATCACCATCAAGGATCGAAGAGTGCATTAAGCATATCTTAATTTGATTTGGTAAAGTTTCTGTTCTCCACTTGGTTAGGTGATTGGAATTTAGTATCCTGGCAACACTATCCGAGACTATTTCGTGACGGGCACTGGCGTGTGTGTGGCAGCAGTTAGAATGAGTAGGGATTCTCATTTGGGGTCATTGCTGAGAGACAGGAACTCCCCTCCCACTCCCACCACCCTCACCCTGATGGAAGCCAGCCAATCACATGTCTCCTCTCACTCGCCTCACCCATTGGCTCACCTCGCCATCCAGTCACGCCTGAACCAATCATGTCTCGCCACTCTCTTTCTTCCCATTCATTGCAACCTCATTTCTGGTCAGTCTTCACTCTGCCGCCAGCTTGAGTACTCTTCTTACCCACCTGCCCACGTCTCCGCATGACTCATCTCATATTAATCATGCAATTTACTAAATTTGGTTGTGAAAATACAAACAACTCTCATCATTGTTCTTATATCACTCCTATTTGTCTATACCCTTATAACTTCTGTAATCATTGTATTCCTGGATATCTCATGTACTGCTCTCACTTTTGATCACATGACCTGATCTCTGTATCAGCTCTCTGGCAAGAGTACACACTTGCACAGCGGATCTCGGTGCAACTAAGACAGAATGCATGTGATATGTAATGGCCTGCAAGCTGGACAGCTCTTGGGAGGTGCCCAGGCAAGAAAACTAAGCAGATATCAACAAAACCACACACCAAACACATACCAACCATCTATTGCGTACAAACCTATAATATATAAATAGAGTAGGCTAGTCTAGGGATAGGAGTAGAAGGACAAGAATTGTCAAGAAAAAACAAAAAACTAACATAGATTTACTAACCATAACACCAAATATAAGAGACAAAAAGCGGAAAACTGTCCAGCATTGAAAACAAGCCCGATCATCCATGCTTACATGTTAGCTGAACTCTGTTCCGGAATTCACCTACCTCAGAAGCAATATATCAAGTGATGGACGCATTGATGCTGAAATACAGAGGAGGATGGCCAAGGCTAGTGCATCTTTTGGCTGACTACGCGAGAGACTCTGGAACAACCACCATGTGTCCATGCGGGTCAAAGGCAAGATCTACTGTGCAATCCTACTATACGGAGCCAAGCTGCATGCCTTCATGATGCGACATCTGCGTTCAATCACGAGGCTAACCTGGAAGGACAAAGTGACAAATAAGGAAATACTCGAATGGACGGGGCTGCCCTCTATGGAAGATCTTCTGATCAAAAAGAATCCCCGGTGGACTGGACACCTCATGAGGATGTCATCAGACGGGCTACCAAAGCAGATCCTCTATTCTCAACTGTCTTCTGGTTAGAGAAAGAGAGGGTGCCCTCGTTCAAGGAAGCCATCAAGAGAAACCTGAAGCTGAGAGACATTAAGACCAACTCATGGATATCACTCTCACAACAGAGAGCTAAATGGAGAGTGACAGTCAAGTAATGAAAGCAGTCTTTGTTGCATCACGACTGACAGCATGATGATGATGACATGTTAGGGACAGCATAAACACCCCATCAAACAACAACAAAAAACTAAAAAAAGTGACGTTATTCCCACTTCTGCTTCCAGGTTGTCCCAGGCCCACACACTTGTGGAGGTTTAACAGTGCTTCCCCACCGGGATACCGTACTAACGGCATTATAACACAGAATCAACATCCAGTTACAAACCCTAACATTGAGCCCAAACAGCCATTTTGCCAGGCAAGGTAGCGACAAGTATCAATTTAGTAAATCTGTGGTCTACCTCAACCCGGATTTGAACCCATGCCCTCTTCAATCAGCCACCATTATCCGCTTTAACTAGAAACATAAAATCCAGCGAAGCATACAAAAAAAAACATATACATAAAACAAAACGACCTGCACGAGGAACCAATGGAGAATCTAGCCATTAGATGGTTTCCGTCGGTTGACATATTACCCATCAAAAAATGGTAATTGTGGACGAGGAATCTCCTAGGTAGCTCTGAGATAAATACACTTGCAAATTACTAACAAACCATACACAACAATAAACCACAAATTAAAGACTAACGCTGTTCAGCATTGCAAAGAAGTTCTATTGTGACGTTTTATTTTAGCGACAGGGTAAGTAAACCATCAATAAATAAAAATGTAATTCACACAATGCAACACATTCCACTTCCACTATGTAGAAATCAAATGTGATCGCTCCAACAGCTGGAAGACCAGTGCCTCGGCGCTGCCAAAATATGTATTCAGATGAATAAAAATATTTACCACAAAAAAAAGAATTAAATGCAAAGCACCAACTGTACTGCAAGCCTGTCATATCAGGTTCCCCATTATTTAATTAGATCTATATATGCTTTATTTTAATTAGATCTATATCTGCTTTAATTAGATCTAAATATGCTTTAGGGGCAAGCAATAACACTATATGAGGCGGATAATTCAGCAATTGCCGAAGGATGTTGACAATAAGATAATTCCAGGTAATTATAGTGCTGCCCCAGGTGAGGAATCAGTAGTAAAGAATGAATAGGGGAAGATTTACTGGCAATGTGATGTAATTGCCCCAAGTTATTATCGCTAATGAGAGGAACTGTGATCTAAAAGTTGGAATTCATGTCTTACGACTTAATTAAATGGCCAAATGAGTTGAGCCTCTGTCTTCCGTTTTGAGGGTTCGTCATATTCGAACCCATGGGTTCGAACCCTAGTCGGGTCAAATCAATGACGTAAAAATCGATACTTGCCACATTCTAGCCTGGCACATGGTGTTTCCAAGATATGGCAAGGATTGGTTGGCTCAGCGTCAGGATAATGTGACGCGAGTGGGATATCAGGTCATGGTGCTGGCGGCCAGGTCTCCCACTCCCAGAGGGCCAGGACTAAGAAGTCGCCATGAGTGCGCTCTGTCACAAGTCGGTACCCGTCCTTAGATATTGCCAGGATGTGAAACCCCAAAAAACAAGCCAATGTCGGTGTTCATCAAGCCAGTGGACAGTGTCCATGGACATGTTATAATGGGAGTGAAGTGCACTGCAGTACTACACACTGCTACTATACAGTAGTAGATGGACTGGTATTTTATTTAAAGATCAGGTCACATGATCGGGTCTGCTTAGCACCATTAGGCTCTGAGTATCACAATGCTGTTATTAGCAGTTTTGTGACGTCACACAGGGAAAATAATAATCCACTTACATAATACTGCTATTAGCTTATATCACTGAAGATGGTCATTACAGCTGAACAGCACTAATCACTGCTTATGTCAAGAGTTGACGACCGGTACCCTCAGCCCGTGCTTTGGCCCAAAATAACTGGTAGCAAATTGACTGTTTCAAGCTATACATATTCTGACTCGTCACATTTGCTCAAATGTTTGTTTTGTTTTTGTCTTGGAGTTCCGCATCCTGGCAATATCTAAGGTCATATCGGGATGGGTATCGACTTGTGACAGTGCGCAATCATGGTGACTTTATAGTGCAGCCCCACTGGCCGCCAGCACCATGAGCTGATATCCCACTCAGTCACATTATCCTGACAGTGAGCTAACCAGTCCTTTCCACATCCTAATAATGCCAAGTGCCAGGCAAGGTAGTAGGTAACAAGTATCAATTTTGTAAGTCATTGGTTTGATTAGGCCGAGATTCGAACTCCCGATCTTTCGCACAGGAAGTCTGCCCTTTAACCATTAGGACGACTGCGTCCGGTGCGCAGATGCTTGAGTTCTCACTGTAGTTCCGTGGTGGGCGGATGTGGGTAGTGGCCCATAGAAGACGATACCTTACGGTAGCAGACGACCATCAGATAGTCACCGAGGCTATGTAGAAAGGTCAATGTCATTGCAGATCCACAGCGTCATATGACACACGCGATGTTCTGTTTTTCGATCAGCACAATTTCCGGTCCAACCACCATATCGACTGTCTCGACTGAGCCCATATAGATATGTATATATATATATATATATATATATATATATATATATATATATATTCAGTATAACCCAGTTAAACCAAGCTCGGTTAAACCAAACGATCGGTTAATCCAAACTTTTTGTCGGTGGCCCGGCAAAATACTACCATTCATCATATATAAAAGTTGGTTAGACCAACGTCGGTTAATCCAAATTATCGGTTAATCCAAACAAAATTGTCAGACCCCAGGCAACTCCGGTATGGTTAAAACAAACTTTCATGTGGTTTATAAGGTCATCTGAGACCCCACTGACCTTTTGATATGAGAAATGGTAGTATTTTGCCGGGCTGTCGAAAAAAGTTTGGATTGACGGGTCGTTTGGTTTAACCGAGCTTGGTTTAAAGAGGTCATATTGTACATACATAAAAACCAATAATCAAAGTGTCCACTACATGTGCAATACACACTTACTCAAAGTCAAAGTTAAAGCCAAAGCTTGGTTAAACCAATGATCGGTTAATCCAGACTAATTTCTAGGGTCCCTTCAAGTTTAGTTTAATGGGGGTATACTACATATATATACATACATACACATATGTATATATATTATATATATTTCTTTATATCCACACTCGACTGTCGAGTGTATATGCTCTATAATCTATATATATTTATATATATATGTATATATTATATATGCCACTCTCCAATACATCGTTTCCAAGATACCAAAGTTTCTGACCATCCAACCACTTGACACACTCCTTTGTGAAGAGAGGGTTGCAAAAAAAATAGATATGAACAAATTGTTCACCTTGAATAAAAAAGAAGGCAGTCGGGGCCATACTCTCAAACTAGTAAAACCCAGAGCTATTTCAACGTTAAGGCAACACAGTTTCTCAAACAGGATCATAAATATATGGAACAGTCTCCCACAAAATGTTATTGATGCCATGTCAATAAATTCATTCAAGAATAGATTAGAAAAAGCATCGGCTGATGATCCAGGGAAATTTGACCCCTATTTCACCACATGCTACTAATTATTCCGTGTGTTCCTTATTTACTTTGCACTCAAGCAAAAATGAGAGACAAATAAGTGTTCACACTTCCTGTCTACCATTCGCTATTTCGCTATTTCGCAAAGCATACTGCAGTACTACCTACTGCTAAATTTAACTTTAAGAAATGGTAAAGTCCTTAGCGTTGCATAATCCGATAGTTTTGAGTTCCTGTCACTTGTCTGAGATAAATATATTGAACTGAATGTTTGTTATAATCTACCTTACTTTAACATGCAGTAACTTTTATTTTAAACGGCTAACTTTTGGGATACTTGAAGTGTAGAATTAGTTTTGGCAAGCACGCCAAAATGCTTCTATGTAGCAACACACGCTTACTAAGTGCATCAGTAACTAAGTTAGATACACAGAATAAAATCTAGATAATTGTTTTTGGTTTTGAAAATAGTTGTTAGGACAATCTCACTGCAAGCAGTAACACATGTAGTGCAAGAATACGATCAGGGTTGCTTATCATAAACCATGTGTTTATGGGGTTCAAAGTGACTTTAAAGTTATATATATTCCGATGGAAGCATCAACTTTTCAAAACAATAACACTTACTTAGATGTGATCTAACATATACAACTTACAGTTCAAAGTAACTTGATCCAACATATACAACTTAGGCCCCTGTCACACCTACCCGGATGGGCCCCGGATTTTTAGCTGAACCACCCCCGGACGAGTCGCCCGGACTGTCCCAGACAGCCCCAGATAAAATCACTATTTTGGTAGTTTTTGGCCTCGCAGTCACACCTACACGGTCTAGCCCCGGTCTAGTCCCCTGGTCTAGCTGGACCACCCCCAGACTACCCGGTGTACCCACGGAGTAGTCACGGATCAGTCCCAGACTAGAAGTGGACTTGCTCCTGCTATATATATACAAAAACTGGGCTCATCCTGGACTGATCTGCGGTAAACCGGGCTATCCGTGGCGATCCGTGACGATCCGTGGCTGATCCGTGTCCGGGTCTTATCCAGGCAGTCCGGGAGTGGTCCGTGGCTATGTCGGGACTAGTCCGGGAAAGTCGTGGGGTGGTCCGGGTTAAACCGTGGCTGAACGGTGGCTTATCCGGGGTGAAACAGCCCGGACTGCCCCGGACTGGGCCGGACGCAGCACAGACTACTCCTGGTCTACCCCCGGACTGCTCGGACGACCCCCAGACGACCCCCAGATCGCCCTGGACCATGCCGGATCGGGCCCGGATTGCAAAACGCCCAGGACCACCCAGGATGTTTTAAACATTTAAAAACATCCGGGGCAGATCCCGGACGAGGCCGGACCAGCCACAGATCATGCCGGATCACGCCAGATCACCAAGGACCAGCCACAGATGAGCCACGGATCACCACGGACCACGCCGGATGACGGTCCGGGGCTCGTCTGGCCCTAGATACAAGATTCACCCCGTACTGCTGCAGTAGGGGTGCAAACCAACCCTATGTAAAAGCTGTCGAAAAAACGGGTCAATGAAATGAGAGCCTAATTTCACAATGTAAGAAGCAACAATTATTCTTTACATCTGTTTTATTATTAGCCCGCTACGTTTGAGTTGAAAAATATAATATAATATTTAGCTTAATAAGATTTAAAAGTGAAATCGACGGCGTTCTACGGCCGCCATCTTGTCTTTTTGCATTCTCGCCCATTTCACCAACTCTGTGCCTATATAAATATCCATTTGACACTGGAGGCAGACATTCTACTCCCTGTTCCATACTAAAGCTATTTTCGCCCGTATTTAGACTACGTTGTCATTCACCCGTGTACTACAAGTGCCGGGTGAATCTTTTATCTAGTCCGGCCCCTGATGAGGGTAGGTGTGACTGGGGCTTTCGATATTGACCTTTTGTAACACCTTATTTACCATAGTAGCTGCCAGAATAATGTTTATATTGTGCACTGTGAGGACAGCATCATCCGCAAAAAGCATATATTAACCATTTATTGATGCATAGACTGGGATACTAAGCCAATTGATTCGAACCTGTTTTTGTTGAAGTCTATAGTGTCAGAGTTCTGGCATAATTGCCTCAACTATTTTAGCATATTTTTCACTTCAACTATCTCCAAAGTTAGTTATTACAATTTAAGGTAATTTTAAACTTATGGGGCTGTCACACTATGACGTTTCTCTCCAACGCGCGTCGACGTGTGTCATTTTTTGCCGAAACGTCAGGAAACGTCGGGAAACGTTAGGGGGACATTATGCGAACGTCGGTACATGTTGGTACACTATCCTGGACATTGACAGTCGGCGAGCATAGCAGGTCGCTAGATGTTTTTAGCCTGTCAAAAAAAAACAATGACCGACAGCGCGCGCAAATTTATGGGTAAGGACATTACGAGGACGTTAGGCAGACGTCAAAACGCGCCCAAAGATGGCAGGACGGTGCATAACGTCGATTGACATCGATTGACATTGATATTGAGTTGATATTGTTTTAAACGATTGGGTGCGTCCGGTCAGCGCGTCCGTAACGTTCGCTGGATGTGTCCCTATTATGATAGCGTTCTGATAGCCTTCTGCTATCATTTTGTGAACGATTATGGAACGGTTAGCGAACGCGTCATCAGCTCACACAGCTTGAGTATATAAAGGCGCAATGTTGACGTAACACTCTCCACACACCGCGCGCACCCCCCCCCCCCCCTGTCGTTGCGACAACCTGACAATTCCAAATTGTTTTTGTTTTGCTGAAACGTCGACACCCGTTGGCCGCGCGCTAACAACACGCTACTCACACGCTGCGCCAACGTCCAATTTCCCCATATTTCCCCTAAAGGTTTAACGTTTCTCGACGCTTTAATTTTATTTTCAACGCTGACGGGCCGCCAGAAAAAGCATCGTAGGGTGACAGCCCCATTAAGTAAAATAGATCATAGCGATCAACCTAAAGTATATATCTCAGACAAAAATGGTAGAAATTCAAATGGTAGAAATATGCAAATTTAAATATAGGTCCGACAGTGAAGCATATGACTCGGACTGAATGTTGTGTATGTATAGATGTGTGTAAAGACGCCCACTCAAAGCCTCAGCCGTGCCTCTGCAACCAGTGAACAGTAAATGGTTGCACGCCTATCGTCATTGTCCTTAAAGCTGCCTAGTACGATGAAAACATAACATTTTCAAAACCAAAACAATTACCTAGACATTGCGGCTACGGCACAAAGGACGAGGAGGCATGAGTGGGATAACATGGCTTTATTCCGGGCAGCCCCCGGGGGCATTACATGTGTGGCTTTATGGTGTTGCGGCCATCCGAGAGCTGCAATGAATCAGTGTCATGTGGTGATCAGAATGGGGGATGAGAATGGCATCAGTGACATGCGACAGATGAGCAAGGTGAGGTGAGGTGAGGAGATGTCAACTAAAATTGAGCAGTGGTCAGTCCAGATGGGTGATGTGGAGTGACCAGAGTAGAGGTGAAAGTGGTGCTTGTGAGCTGTGAGGGCTGTGATTGGCCGGGGAGCCATGAGTGATGGTGGTGGGAGCGAGTAGTGAGGGAGGAGCCGATCGGAGTGCGTGGCAGGGGGTGTGTGTGTCCACCCCACCCCCACCGCGTGTCGAGGGGGGGGAGGGGCCTCGCAGCCCCGCGTGCCCGGCAATGACCCCGAATGAGCACTCGCTCATTCATCACTTTTATTCCAGTTCTACGTATTTAACTTAGTTACTGGTCCACTTACCAAACATTTTTCGCCACATTGAATGAAATTTAACTGAATCTGTTACTGCAGAAGCCGATGGTGTCAGAGTGTTGGTGTCCTTGCTCAAATTAATGCTGCATGTTTGTACTGCAAATATCTCAAAGGTTAACCATCCAAAATAAATATTATTTGGAACTAAGGTAAGGTAGATTATAACAATCAAACTAATATATATATATATAAGACTTCCCTACGAAATGACAAAGAGAGCAGCAGATTGGGTTGGATCGTTTAATCGACTCCGGGCTGAGCGATATTATATTATATAATAGATTATATATAATATATGTATATAATAGATTATATATAATATATTATTTTGATTGTTATAATATATATATTTCAAAATATGACAAAAACTCAAAACCATTGGACTGTGGATCTTTAACGGAGATACTGAGTTGATTTAATAGTCAGATCTATTGATCTGGTACTTCCCAGTTTAGAACCTGCAATGAGGTGTGGAAGCGGAGCTTACAAACTTATTCCATAATACCCACATCGATAACAAAACAAAAGGTAGTCGCATCCATGCCAAGCGTACACCGTAAGATGCTCGAAAAGCGATTGTTCCTAAGATTAGATGTATGATGACAGCATACATTGAAGGATATATAGGGCTATTTGCAACGCACTGTCCTCTATTCATCAAACATTGGGTAAAATATTCCGATATACGGCATAGGGGGGAATGCAAATGTTCTGTTACTGATCGGTGTATGTGACCAGGTGCATGTATGTATATAATTATTATATATGTAACAGTGTAAGGGCTGTTGGTGCCTGAGTGGGATGTAAATAGACATAGTGGTGTTGGCAGATCTGGGGCCATATTCATGTGGAGGTGCCACGGCCTTAACCGCGGCTACGGTATCCCCACAAGGCTAATGGTGGAAAATACGTACTTATGTGTCGGTGCCAACACTAACCGCCGACCGTAGCCTAGGCTAAACTACCCCGTTTTCAAACCAGGGTTAAGTGCTAGACGCGCCGGTTAGTGTGCGTGTGAGGCTCTCAATCTATTAAATGTCTCTGTCTGTGTCTCTGTCTGTGTCTCTGTCTGTGTCTCTGCCTGTGTCTCTGTCTGTGTGTCTCTGTCTCTGTCTGTGTCTCTGCCTGTGTCTCTGTCTGTGTCTCTCTATGTGTCTCTGTCTGTGTCTCTGTCTCTGTCTGTGTCTCTGTCTGTGTCTCTGTGTCTGTGTCTATGTGTCTCTGCCTGTGTCTCTGTCTGTGTCTCTGTCTGTGTCTCTGTGTCTGTGTCTCTGTCTGTGTCTCTGACTGTGTACCTGTGTCTGTGCCTCTGTCTGTGTCTCTGTCTGTGTCTCTGTCTGTGTCTCTGTCTGTGTTTCTGTGTGTGTATCCATCTGTCTGTGTATGTTTCTGTCTGTGTCTGTGTCTGTGCCTCTGTCTCTCTCTCTGAGACACAGAGACACACACAGACACACACAGAGACACATATACACACACACAGATACACAGAGACACACACACATACACAGAGACACACACATAGACACACATACACACACATACACAGAGACACAGACACACAGAGACACAGATACACACAGACTCAGATACACAGACACACACAGACACACACAGACACACACACAGACACAGAGACACAGACACAAAGAGACACAGACACAGAGGCACACACAGACAGAGAGACATAGAGACACACACATAGACACATACATAGACACAGACACATACACAGAGAGACACAGACACATACACAGACAGAGACACAGACACAGAGACACAGACAGAGACACAGACAGAGACACATACACAGAGACACAGGCAGAGACACAGACAGAGACACAGACAGAGACACAGACAGAGACACATACAGAGACACATAAAGAGACAGACACAGAGACACAGAAACAGACACAGAGAGAGACACAGACACAGAGACACAGACAGAGTAAACAAATTGCCTCCACCGAAGCGACGTCGATATCCATACTGTCGCATATCAACAAAATACACATCGCCGCCGCCGCCGCTGAATCGACGGCTATATATTAGGCCCAAATCTATTCAATGCTATCATATTTAACAGAATTACATACGCAATAAGTGAAATTTAATCAAATTAACCCTAAAATCGAACCGTTATTAACGCTACCGCCGCACTGGCGGCATTATTCATATTGTCAAATCGAGGGAATTCCCAAATCTATAAATAAACTCACGGTTAGCTATCCGCGGCGGCTTTGACATTGGTGAATACGACTTGACCTATTTCTCCAACCCACCTCTAGCCTCGGATAGCTACCCCAGAGCTAGCGTGTAGCTCCGGCTAAGCCTGGCACCACTACATGAATATGGCCCCAGGGTGTGAGGGCACTCAGGGCCTACCCCCTTCTGCTGGGATAGTGATCACCACACTCAAAGGTCAAGGTTGGTGGTGGCCATGGGGCCATACCGCTTGGTGGTGGTTGGCAGACCACTGGTATCCATGGAGACAGGAATGTTGGATCCCTATTGGTAGGGCCAAGAATGGTTGTTTTCCATTGGGGGAAAGGGGTGGGGGTGATACTCTACAATGAACCCATGTAACCATGTAAATAATAAACCAGAGGGCTTGACTCTCTCTCCTTCTTTACACTTTATACTCTTCCTTTCTCTTCATCTCTATTGATTTCACTATAGCCTGCCTACACAACCACATATTCGAGCATTAGCGATTTTACAATTAGAAGACTTCTGGAAAATAGAATCGACCTTTCTGCTTCCATTCAAGATGCCGGGCATAAGGCAGTATAATGCAGAGGAAGCAACTTTGGTTTAGGTTGGGTGGTTGTTGGGGTTTTACAACCTGGCAACATCTAATACAGCAATATCAGGACGGGTAGCGGTTTATGACCATACGCACTCATGGTGACTTTAAAGTGCTGCCCCACTGGGAGACCAGGCGGCCAGCACCATGAATTGATATCCCACTCAGTCACATTATCCTAACACTGAGCCACTCAGTCCTTGCCCTACCCTAATAATGCCAGGCACCTGGCTAGGAAACGATAAGTATAAATTGTTAAGTCATTGGGTGGACTCGACCGTGGGTTCGAATCCAAAACCAAAACGGGGAGACAAACGCTCAACCCATTCAGCCATCCCGTCTGGTAGCTTCGGTCTATACTAAGTGGCTATTCACTTGGGTGAGGAGAGGGTAGGCTTTGTTATTTTGTGTTGTTATTGTTTTTTTCTGTGTGAATGGATTTCTTTTTATTTGTGGGTTTTATATCAGGGAGCTTGTAAAATGTGTCTGTGGGGATGGGGGGGGGGGGGGTTGTAAATTGGTGATGGTGGTAGGAGTGATGGTGGGGGTAATGGGGAGTCCCCTGAGATGCATTAGGAGTGTGTGTTACAACTGTAATGGCCCTGTCACACTATGATGTAATGACGTTGACGTAGGGAGAATGTGAAGAACGTTGAACTTCTTGGGGTAGTATGCAAATTCGGGCACAAGTTGAACGTGGATGCAGCGTAGTGGACGAGAGCGTAACGTCAGTAAAGCGTAGTGATACCGTCATTCAATGAGAGAGGTCAACGTAATGACGATCACGGAACGTTATGAACGTTATTCCATTGCCAGAAGAACATTACATGACGTTAGCTATGTCATGAGACGTTGAACGTACGTTGAATGCACGTTCTCCTGACGTTCTCCTGACGTTCTCCTGACGTTCCCATGCCATGGACGTTTCCCATTAACGGCCGCTATGGACGTTTCCACCAGGCTAGTAATGTGGCGGTGCAACGAGTGGACCGTAGTGGAACGTAGTGGAACGTAGTGGAACGTAGTGGAACGTAGTGGAACGTAGTAGTGGGAACGTAGTGGAACGTAGTGGAACGTGGAACGTAGTGGAACGTAGTGGAACGTAGGGGAACGTAGTGGAACGTAGTGGAACGTAGTGGAACGTAGTGGAACGTAGTGAGGAACGTTTGCCTAACGTCCGTTTAACGTCATTGACGTTCGCTGAATGTGAACAGAACATAAGGCGAACGTAAACCCTTACGTTCGAGCTACGTCGAAAATTTTGAACATGTCCAAAACTTTGATGTAACTCGACGTAACACGACGTAATGTGACATAGATCGATGTTAGTCTAACGTCATTATGACATCATCATAACGTAATCCAACGTACATCAACGTAATGACGAAATATCACCACGTTAGGCTCATGTTCGCTCATTACGTTGTAGTGTGACAGGGGTATAAGGAGAGTGCTTTATTTTTGCCCAGTGATATTTCATGAATAATGAAGACCCTCCCTCCTTTGATGTGCGCACTATCTGGCGGCGTCCGGCGGTACTAAAGCGGGTCACGTGATGTGTGGTGAAGCCCCCAACAAAGGACGGCTGGTAATAACTAACTGAACGGCCGCTGGTCGGATGGTCAGATTTACTGGGTGGTGGAATCTTGCCGTCGGAATGTGGTGCACTGCATGGATCAAGCACGGTCCGATGGTTTTGAGTTTCTCCCATTTTCTGAGATAAACATATTAGGTTGTTCATTATAATCTACCTTACTTTCGTTTGAAGTAACTTTTATTTTAAATCGCCAACTTTTGAGATATTTGAAATGGAAACATGCTAAATTAATTTTGACAAGCTTGCCGAAACTCTATCGCCATAGGCTTCTGCAGTAACAGGTTCTATTAATTGACTCAGTATTCCCTTATATGTGACGACAAATGTTTAATAAGTGCACCAGCATCTAAATTAGATATGTAGAATCAAATTTAGATAATTGTTTTGGTTTTGAAAATGTTTTGTTTTCATCGGACTATGCAGCTTTATTCAAAGGGCAAAACTACTAGACAGGATGGTTGAATGACTTGAGCATCCGTCTCCCGCTTTGATAGATCATGGGAACCAGAAAGAACCCTGGCGGAATCAAAGAAATGACTTAAAAATTGATATTTGTCACTTCCTAGCCAGGCGCTCAGTATTATTACGATATGGCAAGGACTGGTTAGCTCAGTGTCAGGATAATGTAACTTTAGTGGGATATCAAGTCATGGTGCTGGCAGCCTGGTATACCAGTGGGGCAGCACTATAATTATAAGGTCGCCATGAGTGCGCACTGCCACAAGTATGTACCGATCATGATATGACCATAATTGTTGCCAGGACGTAAATCCCTAACAATCACCCGGTGAGCGGGGGTTTTGAGGTAGAGGTAGGCGGTGGGGGCAGGGGCGGGCCCTCACCTCTCATGGCCAGACAACACCTTTCTCCTTACCAGGTTAAATCTAGGAAAACCGCATTTATTTGTGTCTGTTTGTGAAACCGCATTAAGTGCTCGTTAGCCGTGGCTGTATTGTGTCCAGATGTGTTCGCACTTTAGCCTCCGAATGGCAAGAGGTGGGTTCAACACATGTCATGCGCTTCGGACAAAAATTCCCATTTTCATTACCACCCCCCCCACGACACTACCATTGGCAATATTTGACGATGAAGTGACTCAATTAACCAATGTGTTTCAACAAGATAAGAACGTAAGGTCATCAGGTGATGACTTGGTTTGATTTGTTTATTTGTTATTATTTTACGTCCTAGCAACATCTTGTAAAATATTCCGATAATGATGCATTGGTGGGGGAATGCAAATGTTCTATTTATGAAAAAGGTATATAGGGCCAGGTACACAGATGTTTATGTAGTTGCTGGTGGTATTTGACTCATTGGTAAATAGACATTGTGGTGCTAGTTATGGTGCTGTCACACTACAACGTTTCTCACCGGCATGCCGGCAACGCGCAACATATTTGCAACCCATCGAGAGACATCCAACCTTTCGGCGTTTTGGGAGAAAGTTTGACGGGCGCAGCGTGTTAGTGGTGTGTTGGTGACGTGTTATTGGTGTGTCATTGGCGTGTTAGTAGCGTGTTATTAGCATGTTATTAGCATGTTATTAGCATGTTATTGGCATGTTTGTAGTGCGCTGGTGGCATGCTGGTAGCGTGTTGGTATCGTGTTAGTACCGTGTCAACGCGTACACACACGCCATCAACACGTCAAGACGCGCCGGCAACACATCCAGACCCGCCACCAGTACATGCAGATGCGCCGGCAACACGTCCAACGAGAAATGCTGGAGCAACGGGAGCAACGTCGATGGGACGGTAATGATGCGCCGATGGAATGGTAGCAGTTTGGCAAACGTTAATCGTTCTGCCAGCGACGTGTTGGTAACGCGTCCGTAACGAGCCCTCCAACCCGTTGGCACGTGTCGGGGTGCGTCAAAAGTTTTGTGCAAGCACAAAGCGATCGGCGCGACCCGACGGGCGCCGACGGGCACCGACGTGTCGATTCGCACCTTGCTATCAGTCAACGTGTACCGACGTGTACCGACGCGCCGGTAATGCGCCGGTAAAGCGTCCTGACGCATCCCGACATTTCGACCAAAAAGGCAACACGTCGACGCGCGTTGGTGAGAAACGTCGTAGTGTGACAGCACCATAAGATAGTATGTAAGGGGCACTCAGAGCTCTACCTACTACCCCCTCCTCCCTATGCTAGTCATGGATCACCACACACTCAGCTCAGAGCAGGTGGTGACGAAGGGAGCCACACCGTTTGGTGGTGGTGGGCAGATCACTGTAACCATGGGGACCGAAAATGCTTGTTTCTCATTAGTAGAGCTGGAGATGCTTGATTCTCATTGGAAGAATGTGGTCAGGTGATATACCATACTGGATCCATGTATCATATAAATAATAAACCTGAGGGCTTGGCTCTCTCTCTTCTTTCACTCTTGATACTCTTCCTTTCTCTTTTTGCCTGTATTGATTTCACTATAGCCTGCCTACACAACCACAGATTCCAGCCATAGATTATACAATCTAATGTCATATCAGGACGGCTACCGACTTGTGACAATGCGCACTGGGAAGTCAGGCCGCCGGCACCATGACCCAATATCCCACTCAGTCACATTATCCTGACACTTGGTAAACCAGTCCTTGCCCTGTCCTATTAATGCAAAGCGCCAGGCTACGAAGCGAAAAGTATCACTTTTAAAGCCATTGGTTTGACTGGACCGAGAAGCGAACGCCCGACCTTCCGGACACGAAGCCTGCGCTCTACCGATTGGGCCACCGCGCCCCGTGCGTTGGTTTGATGGTACAATACTTCATGAGTTGCTGCAATCAATGTCTTCATTCTGTTGTGGTTCTTTCACTTTGGAAGACATTGCGCTGCATGGCTAAGTATAGGACACATTACTAATCAGTAGCCCTTCGTTCTACGCAGGGCTTTTCTCTTCATTTTCTGCTCTAAAAAAAAAAAAAGTATTTCTCTAGGAAAGGAATATTGACGACGAATATCAATTAGGAATTTAAGCATTTGAGAAAAAAAAGCACATTAGCTAGAAAAAAACTGATAATATCGTCATTTGTTTAAGTCATCGCTCATTGGATATCGACTAGCTCAGAATGGAAATATCAGACTACAGTAAACCCTCGCTAATTGACCGACCTTGGGAGGGACCTTAAGTGGTCGATTTAGGGAGGTGGTCGGATTAGGGAGTTAGACTATGGTTACAACGGTATTGTCGGGACCCAAATAAAGCGATCGATATAGGGGAGTGGTCGATCTGTGCAGGTGGTCGGTTAGAGAAGTTTTGATATATATATATTCTCACATATATATATATATATATATATATATATATATATGTATATATATATATATAACTCTGTATATAAATAGTCTGTAAATATCGGACTAAATATGTATACAATAGTATTATATATATATATATATATATATATACAAAGAGTGTTGACAAATTAGACTATGTATAGGCACATATACATAATCTGATAAAACCATCATGAACTTATATGTTGTCAATAATTGTATCGTCACAAGGCTAGAAAATTGTGTTGAATGAGGTGCGGCTCATTCGGGGTCATTGTGGGACACACGGGACGGCAAAGTAACACCCCCCCCCTTCCTCCCGCGCATGCGGGGGGGGGGGGGGGTCAATCCTGCCACTCACTCTCAACTGGCTCCTCCCTCTTCCCCTCATTCACAACCACAAAAAAACACACCTCCAAAACCAATCAATCACAGCACATCCCCTCACTCCTAACCACACAACACACACCCCGAAATACCAACCAATCACAGCGCAACCCCAGCTGACCCCATCAACTCCTCTCCCTCCATGGTCACTCCGCATCATCCATCCGGACTGACCACAACTCTCTTTTCATCCACCCACCCGCTACCCGATTCAAACATATATATATTATATAATATCTAAATTAATTTGTTTAATTATGTACTTAATCGCATAAGTATTCTCATAATTAATTATCATTTAACTTTTCAATTATATATATGTATATATATTAATACCTTATATACAGTGACAACTGCTACCTGCCAATTACTCTCCATCTTCAACCTGTTCGCCATGCACATTTGTCTCATATCACTCACACCATTTTCATCAACTTGACAGCGATCACCACATGACCTTCTCCCTTGCAACTTTCCGACCAATGCAACCACCAACCGGGGCTACCCGGAATAAGGCCATGCTATTCCAATTTCCGCTTCCACGTCCTGTGTGCTATAACTGCAATGATATATAGTCTGGAAATATCACTGTACATATATGTATATCTATATCATCTAATATTTCCATCGTGACCTTATAATAAAATTATATGTATATTTGAAAATAAATGCTGTGAACACTTCACACAACTTGACCAGACGGGATGGCCGAATGAGTTAGAGAGTCCGTATCCCATGTTGGTAGATCGTGGGGTCGTGGGTTCGAACCCTGGTCGAGTCAAACTAATGACTTAGAAATTGACACTTGTCGCTTCCTAGCCTGGTGCTCAGCATTATTAGGATAGGGCAAGGATTGGTTGACTCAGTGTCAGGATAATGTGACTGAGTGGGATATCAGGTCATGGTGATGGCGGCCTGGCCTTCCAGTGGGGCAGCACTATACAGTCGCAATGAGTGCGCCCTATCACAAGTCGGTACCCGTCCTGATATGACCTTAGATGTTGCTAGGACATAAAACAACAACAAACAAACTTCACACAAACGCAATGAATGATGGGCCTGAGCGCTGATGATCTTGCCTGTGTGGGGGAATAAAGAAATGTTTTTCCCAAAACTCTGCTTTCTCCTCATATGTTCCCGTGCCAGAAAATATGATCAAATTTCAAGTCATTGGTTTGACTCACCCGGTGTTCGAACCCATGATACCCTGCATGGAAAGCGGGCACATACATGTGTGCTTGGGAGTGCGGTGAGAAGGAGGGTGGTGGTGTCTGAACATGGTCCCTGATTTGGAAAGATTGAAGGAAAATATCGTTTAGTGTACGGCAGTCTTTGCACAGGTGACATATGAGCTGACCAAGGTGATGTTGCCACAAAAGGATGCGCCCCTTCCCAGCGCCCCCCCCCCCCACACACACACATATACACAAGCACTTCCATCCATCCTTTCCTATTGATCCGACCAGATAGGATGGCCGAATAAGATGAGCGTCCGCCTCCCGTGTTTTGGTAGTTCAGGGGATTCGAACCCGTGGGTTCGAACCCTTGTCAAGTCAAACCATGGACTTCAAAGCATATATGTGTCGCTTCCTAGCCTGGCTTTCTGCATTATTAGGATAGATCAAGGACTGGTTGGCCCGGTGTCAGGATAACGTGACTGAGTGGGATATCAGTCTCCCACTGGTGCTGCACCATAAAGTCGCCTTGAGTGTGCACTGTCACAAGTCGATACCCGTGCTGATATGACCTTAGATGTTGCCATGACATAAAACTCCAATAAAAGCACCAAGCAATATACGGTGCGTAGGGCGTATTCACAGGATTGCTCACCTGATTGGATGGCATGGATACTGACACAGGTCAGTGAGGGCGCCTTAGGTTCAGCCGGTCACATCAGTCTGATTGATTAATCAATATCCATACTGGTTGTGTCTGATCAGATCAGATCGTAGATCATATACACAGCTCAGTATTACAGAAGGAAATACTGCAACATTACAATTATCATCTGATGTCCCAGTCGAGTCAAACCAATGACTTAAAAATTGATACTTGTTGCTTCCTAGCCAGACGCTCAGCATTATTAGGATAGGGCGAGGCGCAGTGGAATGAGGAAGACCAGTCGTCTGCGACTGAAATTTCTCCTGCTTAATCAACTAATGTACCAACAAAACAAAAAAAATGTTACTACATGTTACCTGCGCTCACTCTGTTCTGTTTGGTGACCGGACGCGATGGCGAATTGGTAGAGCGCAGGCTTCCCGTGCGGAAGGTGGGAAATTCGAATCCCAGCTGAATCAAACTAATGACTTAAGCTAATATTCCTTACACATGGTATGCGGCATGTGAATGCGAAGGCGAATGTGGCAAAAAATCGAAAAGCATGTAATGGAATAGTGGTGCTTCCATACTTCCGAATGCGAATGTGAATGCGAATGCGAATGCGAATGCAGCAACTGAATTGGTCCATGGACCTATCGGTGCAGCATGCGAATTCGAATACTGGTGCGTTTGCCATAGAAAACAGTTGTGAGAAACCTGACACTATGTGTGTGTGTGTGGGTGTGGGTGTGGGTGTGGGTGTGTGGGTGGGAGTGGGAGGTGTTATGTCAGGGTGGGTGGCATGTCGCTGGGACTGGAGTTAATTAGATATGTTTGTGTAGCGTGGATTTCCAGCTAACTACTTGCGGATGAGTGGGCTTTGTAAATGGTACTTTGAAGCACACTTTATACGAATATACTTAAAGTTGTTACTGTAAAGATCAAACCAAATCGATGCATGCCGCATGCCGCATGCCGCGTGGGTGGAATCAATCCATTTGCATGCCCCTTGCCACATGCCGCATGATGCATGCCACATGCCGCATTCGCATTCGCATTCGCATGCCACATGCCGCATACCATGTATAAGGAACCTTAGCTTTATGAAATTGATACATGTCACTATCTAGCCTGGGAGACGGGATGGCAGAATGAGTTAGAACATCCGTCTCCCGTGTTGGTATACCATGGGATCGTGGGTTCGAACCCTGGTCGAGTCAAACCAATGACTTACAAATGTATACTTGTTGCTTCTTATCCAGGCGCTTGGCATTATTAGGATAGGGCAAGGACTGGTTGGCTCAGTGTCAGGATAATGTGACTCAGTTGGGTATCAGGTCACAGTGCTTGCGGCCCGGTCTCCCAGTGGGGCAGCACTATAAAGTCGCCATGATTGCGCACTGTCACACGTCGTTACCCGTCCTGATATTACCATAGATGTTGCTAGGGTGTAACACAAGATCAGAGAAACAAACCTAGCATAGCAATCGGCATTAATAGTATATGGCAATGGCTGGTTAGCAGACTGGTTAATGTGGCTGAGTGAGATATTGGATCATGGTGGCAGCGGCCTGATTTCCCAGTGGGGCAGCACTATAATATCACCATGATTGTGCACTGCCACAAGGCGGTACCCGTCCTGATATGTCCTTAGATGTTGCCAGGACATAAAAACTCCAACAACCAACCAACTAGTAATAGATGGTATTGAATACGTGTTTTCCAAGTTCCGTTGGTCTGCAAGGGTATTGGCTGTCTTCTGGTGCGCGAGGACATGGGTTCGATCCGGGACTGAGTCCAACTAATTATTTACAAAAATGAATAATTGCCGGTCCCGAGCCTCATGCTCTGGATAGCAAGAATAAGGCCAGGTTTTGTTTCCTCAGGATCCGGAAATTTGAGACAGGGGTTTATGGGGTCATGGTGCCGGTACACCAGGTCTCCCAATCGAGCAACACTATAAAGTTGCCATGACAGGTACCCATAGGGGGGGTACCCGTCATGATGGTACCCTGACCTAAAAACGTACAAAAAATATCTGTGCAAAATAAAAACATGGGAACTCCAACTGAACTGCACCACAAGGGGGCAGGTGATATGTCACGGCCCACCAACTGGACAGCCCAGGGGGGAGAACCAGAAATATAAAAGCCAGATAACATATCCAACAACAATATAAATCAAATCAAATTCAAACAAACATAACTCAATCACCTATTACATACAGGCCTATGGACAAGTAAATAAAATAGGCTAGTATAGAATTAAGTAGAAAAAAAGCGGAAAACTCTTCCAAAGAAAACCCCAAAACACTAACATAGAACCTTAAGAAAACAACTAACACAGCATAGAACAAAAATTCAATGCCAAGAGGGCCAAACAAAACTAACATAGGCTACTAAACGTACCAACAGACTATCTATCTGCTACTGAAATGCAGACAATCAAATAACTTACCAGCAGCTACTGCTTGGTAAGACAACACCAACACTACAGCTGGCCAGCATTGAAAACAAGCATGGGTACACAGGCTTACATGCTATGGACAGTATAAATACAGCCTCAATAAAAAATATAAACAGATTTAAAAAAGATACGACCTAGGATGGTGCTAGGGCAAGACACCAGTTGCTCAGCTGTACCAGAGCCAACGATCAGATAGCTAGTTATCGAGGAGCACAGTATGGCAGCTAGAGTTACAATGAGCGATACATGCAGGCAGCACACGCCACATCGCCATCTCACCAGGGGTCGCTGACCATAACATCCGGATGGGTCTCACGTGCCCCCATAGCAGGGCACACATTGGCATACCATAAATGAGTGCTGGTGAGTTCATGCCATGTCGGCAACCAAGGCTATGTTAATGACATGCCGCAAGGTGGCATGGTTCTGAGCAAGTGGAGGCTATGCCCCACGCAGGAGGCGGCGCGGTGCATGATGGGGGATCCCCCCCCCCCCCCCAGGCGGTCAGAGGCCGGGGGGTGGTGGCAGACACTACAGGCATTATTACACGCGATAACGGGTTATCACTATCCATATATATAAGTATGCATGAAGAGTTCAGGCGCAAATCCATGTAAACGCCAATCCAAAAATGTGCTTTAAATAACAGATGTTTACTTGAAAATAATTGTAATTCTCACTGATTCCACTTTTCCTGTCATCACATGTTTATGGAGCAATGAATTAAAAAGTAAGAACATACACAAATTAACTTGTTGAAGTTTTGAATAGGACATTTATCTTAATTTTTGGATTTGTGTTTACGGGGTTGTGCGCCTGAACTCTTCATATATATATATATATATATATATATATATATATATATATATATATATATATACAGTATAACCCCGTTACACCAAGCTCGGTTCAACCAAACGATCGGTTAATCAAAACTTTTGTTGGCGGCCCGGCAAAATACTACGATTTATCATATACAAAAGTTGGTTAAACCAATATCGGTTAATTCAAATCATCGGTTAATCCAAACAAAATGCTAGGACCCAAGGCCACTTCCAGTACTTTCATGTTGTTATAAGGTCATCTGAGACCCAACCCCCATCTCAAACCCACCCCCACCCTCATCTCACACCCACACCCACCCCACCACCATCTCCCACCCACCCCATCTTCCACCCACACCCCTACCCCCATCTGCCATGCACCATATCTCCCATGCACCCCCACCACCATCTCCCACGCACCCTTATCTTCCACGCACCTCCACCTCCCACCCCCAAACCCCACGCCACCCTCATTTCCCACCCCACCCCCATCTCCCACTCTCCAACTCCCACCCCACCCCATTTCACACCCATCCCCAATCTCCCACCCCGCATCTCCCTCCCCGCCGAGTCAAAGTCGAAGCCAAAGCTCGGTTAAACCAATGATCGGTTAATCCAAACAAATTTCTAGGGTCCCTTCAAGTTTGGTTTAACGGGGTTATACTGAATATATATATACTATATATACATATATGTACTCAGTATATACTCAGTATATATATATATATATATATATATATACTTGAGGGCTTGTATGGAGTGAGTGCAGGTAATATAATATATACTCAGTATTTACTCGTATATTTAGGTACAACGGGGCCGTGGCTCCTTCCCTGGTTTTTAATAATATCAATTCTCGACAATGTCATTCAATGCAATTCAGGGCGTCACATCTTAAGTAAAACTCAACGCTAGTCAGAGTTGCTTCGCCGCAAACGCTGAACAGGAGGAGTAGTGTCCATTCCAATACAGGTCGATCCGCTACGTGGCACTTGGATCCCCATATATAAGGGGTTGTATGAGTCACGAGATCACTTCTCCTCATTATCATGCATTGACTGAACCACACATGTGTTCTTTTCCTTCTTATTTTCCGGTTGGGTGATTTTGGCCCAGCCAGATATGGTAATCTCATTATTCTAAATAAACCATTTATCCCACAGTGGTATAAATGTGCGACAATTTATGCGAGTTTTATATAAACTATCTGGTCATGTAGTGCAGATCATAAAATGTATATATATATATGCTGTATGAGCGAGTATGCCAGTATAATTATCCAGACACTACACCCACTAACTGCTACTCTTCCGGTCATCTACTGGTCAGCCATTCTGTCTCGCCTGGTGGCGCCACCTGTCGTATCCTCCTAGCCTGGATCGGCCAAACGCCTCTCCCACTCGCTAGGATGGTGTATCTAGGAATTTCAAGACATCCCTAAAACTGATATCTACATGTATACACATATACACAAATATATGCATATGTATGTATATGAATGCATACATGCATGGCAATACGCATGCTTACACATATATACATACATACACACGTATACACATATGCAACAACCATAGAGATCGTAGCTTGTACAGGATCCTGGTTATGGCCCCAGTATCATGGGGGTGATGACAATGGGAAATATTGCACCTAGAGCAGGAATTCAACCCACATCTGGTGCATTCCGGGCCAGTGTGCTAACCATTACACCACCTAGGCTCCATGGTGTCACATCGATATCCACGCCCACCTGTATCTGACTCATTTCCTGAGAGGTCAGTGCAGACTTCAGCATACAGATATACATATATACATATAGAAAACGGTCATCAAGTGTATTGTTCGGACTCATTTGGAATACTTAGTACTGGGAGAAGTATAATTGACCCTCCGCTGTCCATTCCAAATATCCAAAGCACTACCTGTCAACAGTATGGGATGGCCTAGATAAAGGATTCACCCTGTACTCACAGTACATGGGTGAATACCAGCCCTGTATAAAAGCTGTCGAAATAGCGGGGAAATGAAATGAGAGCCTAAATTTACAATGTAAGAAGCAACATTTATTCTTTATATCTGTCTTCATATTTCCCCACTACCTTTGAGTTGAAATATATAATAAAACATGTAACTTAATAGAATCTAAAGGTGAAATCGATGGCGTTCTATCGCTGCCATCTTGTCTGTTTGCATTCTCTCCTATTTCACCAACTCTGTATTGATATAAGTAACCATTTGATACTGGAGGTAGGCATTCTACTTCCTGTTCCATACTAAAGCTATTTTCAGTCGTATTTACACTACGTTGTCGTTCACCCATGTACTACAAGTACAGGGTGAATCTTTTATTTAGGGATGGCCCTGATGCGACAGGGAAGATACATACTGAAGAAACCGGTGGGCGAATCGTTAGAACGCAGATTTCCCATGCGGAAGGTCGGGAGGTCGAATCCTGGCCGAGTCAAACCAATGACTTATCAAATTTATACGTGTCGCTACTGACCCTGGCGCTCGGCATCAATAGGATAGGACAAGGACTGGGTAGTACAGTGATTAGCTGAGTCGGATATCGGGTCATGGTGCCAGTGCCCTGATCTCCCAGTGGGGAAGTACTGAAAGGTCACCATGATGTGCACTGTCACAAGTCGGTACCTTAGATGGTGCTAGGACATAAAACAACAAACAAACATCCTGAAGAAGCTACAAAGGTGGCGAACGAGTGACAACATACTGGTGACAGACAGATTGTTGGCATCTTTCCTTCAATTATTTGTTTGGCTGGGGGCTGGGGGGAGGGGGGGAAGGGAGGCCGCAGATATTCGCCTGAATCACAAGAATGTCCCAGCCAAACAGTTACCAGTTGTGGGTCAAGTGGCTATATGGGACGAGGCACGAGCACTTCCTCAATGCGGTCATGGGTTCAGTGGGTACTGTTGCCTCAGGTCACATGTGGCTCCATGATCAAATGGCTACTAATATAGGCACAGAGTTGGTGCAATGGGAGAGAATGCAAAAAGACAAGATGGCGGCCGCAGAACGCCGTCGATTTCACTTTTAAATCCTATTAAACTAGATATTATATTATATTTTTCAACTCAAAGGTAGCGGGCTATCAATAAGACATATGTAAAGAATAAATGTTGCTTCTTAGATTGTGAAATTAGGCTCTCAATTCAGTAACCCGCTTTTTCGACCGTTTTTATATAGGGTTGGTATTCACCCGTGTACTGCGACTGCGAGTACCGGGTGAATCCTTTATCTAGGTGGTAGTATACTCGAATAGGGTGGGTGGCGGGAGGAGGAGATCGTTGTTAGTGTCTGTTTTGTGGGGTTTTACATGCTAGCAACATATATGGTGATGTCGGTATGGTTAGCGACCTGTGACCGTGTTCACTCACGGTGACTTTATAGTGCTGCCCCACTGATAGACCAGGCATTAGCACCATGACCCGATTTCCCACGCAGTCACATTATCCTGCTACTTTGCTAACCAGTCATTGCATTTTCTAAATCAAAACACTTATCTATGTTTGCTTCTAGATATCTGACTAAGATATTTAGCATATTAAGATTTGTTTTAGTGATTGTTTTAGTGATTGTTTTAGTGATTGTTTCTTTATTCTGCTCATAACAGTCTAAAGCCTTGTTCACACATGGGTGTTAAGTCGCCTCAACTAGTTTGCCTTGTCTAGTTCGGCTCACATTCACCGTGTGGACACTACGCTGAAGCGAATTAGGGCTAGTTCACCTCATCTAGTTCGTTTCAAGTAAACCATGTCGCGAGGTAGTCCAGATGAACCAAACTAGCTTAAGTCGGCCCAAGTTACCAGTGTGAACGGTAGCAGCTTAGATGAGCCGGATTAAGGACGTCACAGTTGAGACCTGAATTTGTTGACTTTCCAGTAAATTTGCTCTATGAACCTGCTAGAGGTGCACAGATATTTTGTTCATGATTTATTTTAAGGTTTTCACTGCCCAGCAGAAGTTTTGACCGTTCCAAACCAATACGATTCAGTCCATACATATCTAGGTCGAACCCACACTCTCTCGTGGTGACGTCGACTAACCGAAACTGGCGCTGGTTAGTATGGACTTGCTCATGCGCAGATATCGATTTCTGCCTTAAACCGCTCCGTGTGTGGACACAACACTACTTTGCCTCATCTAGTTTGCCTTATCTAGTTTGGCCTAAATTTGTGCGTGTGAACATGGCTAAAGACCCTAGTATACTAAGACGGCTCACTCAGCCTGTACTGTGTAATCAAAATGATCAAACCCACCACTTGGTGCGCTGGCTGTTCTCTTGGTTAAACAGGTGCTATATTATATGTATAAATGTATATATGAATGTGAAAGATGTGTGATGATGGCGATGCTGATGATGATGCTGATGATGATGGGTTTTTGTTCATAGAAATTTCATATTGATGTGTATTCATACTTACCTATCTCATGTATAATATAATTGTATGTGTTTACATGTGAAACACCAACCAGCAGCTGGGCTGATCAAACCCACCACAAGGTGGCACTGCTAAATTGACATTACCATGGGAGAGATAGGGAGTGAGCCGTCTTCGTATTATATGGTCTTTGTAACAGTTACGCGCATGCATTTGTTTTCAACGCTTTGCTGTAGTGGTCATAATCCACACGGATCGATTTCCGTGGGGCTAGGGTTCGTGGCTTGGTGCTGGGGTGAGGACTGAGGGTGGTCGGACCGGGGGCAAGAGGTGGGTGCTGGGGGCTGGGAATGGTGGCTTGGGGTAGTGGGCTGGGGGCTTGGGGCTGGGGGCTGGTGTATTGGGGTCCGGGGTCTGGGGACTGGGGGTTGGGGGCTGGGGCTGGGGGCTGGGGGCTGGGGGTTGGGGCTAGGGCTGGGGGATGGGGACTGGGGTTTGGGGGCTGGGGGCTGGGGACTGGGGGCTGGGGGCTGGGGGCTGGGGGCTGGGGGCTGGGGGCTGGGGAACCATAAAACCCACAACCTCCCGCAAACACTCTTAACCAATTTAGATCTGCCGTCCGGTGCATGGTTATACTAGTGCTTGCATTGATATGTAACTAGTTAATATGATATATGTATATATGTGCGTGTGTTTAAATGGTTATATCGTGAATGTCGAAGGACATGCCTGTTTTCAGTGAAATGCATACCTGTGGTTACTGCAGTATACTTGTGGATCCTGGCGCCCCCTGGTGACAGCGGTTAACACCAAGCGTCCCCAGCTTAACTAAGTTATAGATCTATCTGTCTTCTCGAGTACCGGAAGCGGAAGTGAGCCTCTGCACTTGGCCCTCTGCCAAGACCACTTAATAACATGTCCGGCTCCACAATAGTACTAGAGTCACACGACTCACTTAGGGGGGTCGTCCAACGTGTTCATCATGTCCATGCGCATTACAAAGCATGTGGCGAATGGGAAAGGACAACACATTTGATGATTTAATATGATGTTGATGTAATTAATGCTTGTTGTATTTAACGATACCTCTTGAGCGCATTGGTTTTCATATCATCTACTATTGGATGTCAACCATATGGTTATTCTGACATTTCGTTGGGGGGCAACCCACATCCACCATATGGGCTACTCTTTCTGATAAGCAGCAAGGGGG